>OY723386.1:29147044-29747044 GCA_963210295.1 Ophion ellenae
AGGAAACAACAAACGAAGAATTCAAGTCCCTCCTAGAGCGCATCCCGGTTATGGACTCCAAAATCTCGGACAATACGGATGAGATCACCGCCTTGAAGGATGCAAATCGAGTGTTGGTCAAGCGAGTTGATGACTTGACGATGCTCCTTAACGTATCAAATCGTACCTCGCTGAATTGCGGCGAGATGTTCATATCGGATGTGCCATCCGAGGTAGAGTCCCCGCCCATCGATGTGGTGAAGAGAATCTTCGAAGTCCTTGGGCTTTCTGAATTGTCAACTTATGTCATCTCAGCTCGTACGGTAGTTCGAAAGGCTTCAGCTCATCCGGATGGAAATCGTCTGCAGCTGAGTATGTCTTACGTAGTCGCGTTACCGTCAAATTCAGTGCGAGGAGCTATCCTAAATCGAAAGCGAGAGAAACGCTCCCTTAAATGGGGCGAAATCGACTGTGAGTGTAGCACAAATTTGATAAATCGCGACATTTACCTAAACGAGATGCTACCCGGACCGGTTTATAATCTCTATCAGCTGACTAAGCGTAGAGCGAAGCCTTGTGGCTACAAGTATATATGGTTCAAAGATGGAGCCATTTTTGTGCGGAAAGACGATGGCCAGCCCAAGATATATATAAACTCTGAACGTGACCTATCCGATTTAGTATGACTGCTCTGTGATCGAACGGTGGGATCCTCAGATCGAAGCACGAGTAGAAATGTCCCCGGGAAGTCTGAACTTAAAATAGCACAATTTAATGCCCAATCGTTAGTAGCACATATAGATCAGATTAGATTATACTTTTCTGAAAACTTCTTTCATATTATTTCATGCGCTGAAACATGGCTTCATTCACACATAGAGGATTCTGTGGTAAATATTGATAACTACTTCCTCATACGTAATGACAGAGAGGGCCAGGAAGGGGGAGGGGTAGCTTGTTATATACATAAATCGCTGAAGATAAAAGTTCTAGACTCTTCCCCAAATGCATTCTCAAATGGCCAGGAATTCCTACTGATAGAGGTATACAAACAACAGAGCGACTCACTTCTGTTTGCTTCAGTATATAGAAGACCGAAGGGACGATTATTTGATGAATTTCTGAAATCATTCAACAAATTTTCTCATGCGTATCAGAACATGGTCATTACGGGCGACCTAAATTGCAATTTATTGGTCCCTAGTTTCGAGTCATCTTTTTTACGTGATATGGTTTACTCTTTATCCATGAATATTGTTGAATGTCGAGCTACGTTTCACACTATCTCGTGTGATTCCTGGCTAGACGTTATCATTATAGACAGCCCAGAGAAGTTAGTCTCCCTTTGTCAGTCCGAAGAGCCCTTTATAAATGGTCATGATTTGCTCGTGCTTACTTTTAAGTTTAACATTACGGAGACTAACCCCAAAATGATTACTCGCCGACATCTTGCAGCCTATAACCAAACAACTTTTACAAATGAGATTTTGTCCTTATTGACGGAATTAGGTACTTCATTTTCAACCCACACGAACGTTGATGTCGGTACAGACTTAATTGCAAATTTGCTAAATTGTGCCATGGATAAATGTGCTCCCCTCGTTGAATTTAAAGTAAAAAAACCGTTAGCTAAGTGGCTAAATATGGAATTGCGAAATAAAATCAAACAACGGAATTTACTATTTAAAAAAGCTAAACGATCGCGACGGCTCCTTGACTTTGCAATTTACAGAGGATTTAGAGATACTCTCACGAAAGAGATCAGGAAAGCCAAAAACGAGTATCAGTATAATATATTAAGTTCCATCACAGACTCAACGCGTTTATGGAAAGAACTTGGGCGACTAGGATTAGTTAAGACCTGCTCAAACTCACCACTACATTTTTTTTTGGCAGATGAATTGAATGCGTACTACGCCTCTATCTCGAGCTCTCAAGAACCGTTAGATGCTGATGAAGCGGAAAATCTTTTATTAACAAGCTCGGGAAATGGCACACTTTTTTATTTCAACCAAATCTCTAGGACCGATGTAGTTAAAATTTTAGACTCTAAGGTGTCAATGTCACTTACTTATGGGCCAGATGGTGTATCTGATTTTTGTTTGAAAAATGCATCCGCACAAATTGCAGATCACCTAGCTCTTCTATTCAACAATTCTATAAATAGTTCAAAATTTCCGACATCATGGAAAAGGGCGTACATTCGCCCGATATTGAAGATCAATCAGCCACGATCACTATCTGACACGCGTCCCATTGCGAACCTATCGTCCATCTCGAAATTGTTTGAAAGAATTATAAAAGACCAAATTAACAAATTTTTGAGTCGCAACGATATTTTTAATAGTAGGCAATCCGCGTATCGCTGTGGGCACTCCACGTAGACAGCGTTGTTGAAAATTTGCGATGATATAAGGCGTGCTGCAGACAATGGTAAAGTAACGATTCTTGTGTTGTTCGACTTTAGTAAGGCGTTTGATGTGGTTTCCCACCGACATCTTTTATGCAAACTTAAGCGTATAGGTTTCTCGGAGTCGGCACTCAAATGGGTTTACTCATACCTTGTTGGACGCTCTCAAGCAGTGATCGATGAATTAGGCACCTGCTCGAAATGGATAAAAACAACCATGGGAGTACCTCAGGGGTCGGTACTTGGACCACTCCTTTTTTCGTTATTTATAAATGACATTTCGAATGCATTGGTATATACAGACTATATGATATTTGCGGACGACCTACAAATCTGGCTTTCTTGCGAATCTCATGAATTGAATGCTGCGCTGACCACGATCAGTCACGATGTAAATGCGATTCACGACTTTTCTGTGGAGAATAGTTTAAATTTAAATATAAGTAAATCGAAGATTATGGTCCTAGGTACAAATGCTCGAGTTTCAAGAATAAAATTGAACGAGTTGCCACTTATATCTCTTAATAATAGTCCATTACCATATGTAAGTACTGAACGCAATCTAGGTGTGAAATTGTCAGCAAATTTATTGTGGAATGCGCATGTATCAGATATTTGTCGCAAAGTTTTTGGCACTCTTCATAAACTAAAATTTCATCGTAATTCACTATCGGTCCAACTCAGAATCAAATTGGTCAGCACATTGGTATTTCCACACTTCGACTACTGTTGTTTGGTATACCACAATCTCACAGAAGAACAAAATACGAAACTTCAGAGATTAATGAATGTATGCATACGATTCATATTCGATTTGCGACGTGATGAACACATCACACCGTACCGACTTCGTCTTGGCTGGCTATCAGTAGAAAATCGTCGTAATTATTTTCTGGGAATCTTGATATATTCGATACTGCATGAAAACGTTCCCGGCTATATTACGGAACTGTTCAGAAATGCAGATAGGGAATTGCGAAGATCAGAACGCCATCCTGCTCAAGATTTTCATATCCCTACACACCGTACAGCTACGTATAAGAACTCTTTTTCGGTCTCTGGTTGTTATCTTTGGCACTCGCTGCCAGTCAATTTGACAACTTCTCCTTCATTAGCTGTCTTTAAAACTCGATATTTTAATTACTTACTTATGAAAGAGCGACAGGAATAAGAAAATATTGTGTGTGGATGTGAGAAAAATAGTACGAGCAGTATGAATATTGTAAGTAGGTTCGTAAGTAATAATAAGGTGAAAGCAAGTAGTAATAAGAAATTAACTATAGTGCGTTCAAATTTGCTATATGAGAGGCGAGAGTAGCAAGCTAAGTTAAAATCGAATAAAGAAAGAAGAAAATTAATTAAGATAATACTAATGATGATAATAATAATAATGATAATAATAATAATTTTAAACGAACATGTACGAATTTATAAAATTTAAGAAATGTCAATATATATTGTACTAATATTGCCTGAAAGTATGTAAGTACTAAGGCATAATAAAAAATATCAATCAATCAATATCGCTCTCTCTCTCGCTCTCTCTCTCCAGGTGAGTCCGAGTAGACGTGTATCTTTCGGCTCCTTTCTTTCTCTGTTTTTCGGCTTTGGTTCTTCTGCTGTGTGCCCTCGGGCATTTTTGTTCTAGGACCGAAGCATGCACTAAACAGCTTTCCACCGATACTGATTATCATTTCGCTCGTTGCATCACATGGATGCAGGTATTCGGGGTGGAAAGTTCAACGAATTTCATAACCTGGTTTCACGGCTCATTATCGACTCCCGAAATTGACGTGTAACGCTCTGCTATAGTTAGTCATCTATAGTCCAGCCAGCCACCTCACGCCAGCGGAGTGGCGATTCCACGTGGCTTTATTCGAGGTCTACTTCTGGTGTCGGCAACCTATCAACACAACACCCGGCGGATAACTGTCACAAGTGTAAAAAGAGCGTCGCATACTCGGCCCTTACGTGTCAGGTATGCTCTAGGATATTTCACCCTGGATGCTGCAAGAGTCATCTCAACTCGAAATCAGCAAACGAGTGTTGCTCGACATATTTAGCCGGCTCTGCAAGTGACCTTTCCACGCCCTTCAGTGCTAATATGTCTATGATGAAATCTGCTCCCACGCAACGTGGTTCAACGTCTGCGGGTGGCCTTGAAAACCCCGTGTCTAAATCGATGAAGAGTTTGTCTAAGCCAGGATCTGACGAAATGTTCATGAAAATACTGGAAAAGCTGAAAGCCTCTGATGTCAAAATCACGAAAGTCACGGAGTCAAGTGAAAGGCAAGAGAAAACTATTGAGGAGTTTCGGTCGCTTTTTGAGCGTATCCCGGCTATCGATTCGCGATCCTCTGAGAGCTCAGCCCTAATTGAAACCCTAATACGCGAAAAGCAGGCGTTATCTAAGCGGATCGACGTTTTGGAATCACGTAATGCACCTTCGAGTTCTACTTCGCCCCGTCGTAGTGAAATCGGGGTGTCTGGCCTACCGCCTACTACGAGTCTCTCTCTTATCCAAATCGTCAAGAAGATTCTCGAGGTTCTGGACTTTCCCGATCTCTCGGCCCATCTGCTCTCGGCTCGTCAACTCTCCAGTAAGAAATCAGTACATCCGGACGGAGCGCGTGCACTACTCAGTATTTCGTATGTTGTATCGCTTACTACAGGGTCTGTGTGCGAGGCTATCCTAAGCAAAAAGCAGGAATTGCGTCGCATCTCTTGGAAAGATATTGATGCAGAGTGCGACGAAACCGATAAAGATCGTCGTATATTCCTTAACGAAATGTTACCGAGCGCTACGTATAATCTCCTACGGGAAACGAGGAAAAAAAGCGAAAGATTGCGGATTCAAGTATGCCTGGTTCAGAGGCGGGCACATCTACGTGCGGAAGGAAGATGGTCAACCTAGGTTGGTTATTAATTCCGAGAATGATTTGTCTACGCTTGCATGACCATCTGCGACGCAGAAATCTCACATTACGACTTCTAGTGTCACCTCCACTCGAACTCGGCAGTCAAGGTTACAGGTTGCACAGTTTAATGCGAATTCCCTGTTGGCCCACATTGACCAAATTAGAGTATTTGTTTCTGAAAATTTCTTTCACGTTATTTCTATTTCTGAATCTTGGCTCCATTCGCATATTGATGACGCGCTTGTTAACATGAAGAACTATTTTTTAATCCGCAATGATAGAGAAGGCAAGGAGGGGGGTGGGGTAGCATGCTTTATACATAATTCTCTTCGAGCCAGGATCTTAGTCTCGTCACCGAGTGAATACTCAAACGGGCCCGAATTCATACTACTTGATATCTCCAGAGAGGGCGAGGACTCACTCTTATTTGCTTCTGTGTATCGTAGGCCCAAAGGTCGCCTTTTTGAGTATTTTCTTGATGCATCCAATGCTTATTTGCATGCGTATCGCAATATTATCGTAGCCGGAGACTTGAACTGTAACCTACTTTCTTCTAATTTCGAATCGATATACTTGCAGGATATGGTTTTTTCCCTTGCCATGTGCATTGTCGAATCACAGGCTACTTTTCATACTGCGACGTCCGACTCCTGGCTAGATGTGCTGATTGTTGATGACCCGGAAAAGATTGTATCCTTCTCAAAATCCGAAGCTCCCTTTATTAACGGGCATGACTTACTCATGCTGACCTTCGATTTCGATACTGGTATAAATGCTCCTAGAACAATTATGCGGCGATGTCTCTCTAAGTTTGAGGCTGTTCGTTATGCGAACACGGTCTCATCCCTATTAGCTAAACCTGCGTATCACGGGTTCATTACTAGCGAGGATATTGAGTCGCACGCTGAATCTTTCACTCTCTCGTTAAACCTCGCCATGAATGTACATGCTCCGTTGTCAAGCTTCGTTGCCAAAAAGCCTTCAGCTCGATGGTTTAACATAGAACTTAAACGAAAAATTAGGGAACGAAATCTATTGTTTTAAAAAGCCAAACGCTCTAGGCAATTACTTGACTACAAAATATATCGAGAGTTTAGAAATAACCTCACTACCGAAATTAAAAAAGCGAAGAACGATTATCAATTTAATCTACTGAGTTCCATACATAATCCGGATCGGTTGTGGAAGGAATTAGGAAACCTAGAATTGGTCAAAATATCTCTAAGCTCACCTCTAAACTTTTTTTAGGGAACGTTCTCAACTCTTATTATGCATCCATTTCGTACTCCGCTGAAGTGCAGGATCCTTTGGAAGCGTTTGAATATTTGGGTGATAGTCCCCCAGGCGATCCTATCTTCAATTTCCATCCGATTTCGGGCCCTGACATATTGAGAACGCTGTACTCTAAAGTATCACTATCTCTTGCTGCCGGCCCGGATGGAATTTCCGACATCTCCTTAAGGAATGCTGCCACCCAGGTCGTAGAACAATTAGCTATTTTATTCTCGTCATCAATTCGCAGTGCATATTTTCCAAAAATCTGGAAAACGGCTTACATTCGGCCTATGCTGAAAGTCAATCACCCAAAATCTCCATCTGACACGCGCCCCATTGCGAATTTATCATCCGTCGCGAAACTATTCGAACGTATCATTAAAGACCAGATCATGCTATTCGTGGAAAAAAATAAGATTCTCGATAGTAGGCAATCAGCTTATAGGCGCGGGCACTCCACCCAAACGGCTTTACTTAAGGTATGTGATGACGTGCGGCGTGCCGCGGATATGGGGCGGTTAACGATTATGGTACTTTTTGATTTCAGCAAGGCCTTTGATACTATTCCCCATTGACAGCTCCTTAAAAAGCTCAAGCTTGTGGGATTTTCGGATCCTGCGCTTCGCTGGGTAGCCTCTTACTGTTCTGGTCGCACTCAATCGGTCATTGATGAGTTAGGGAGTTGCTCGGAGTGGTTGACCACCAACACTGGTGTCCCCCAGGGCTCTGTGCTGGTGCCGCTATTCTTCTCACTATTCATTAACGATATCGCAAAGTCCCTGTCACACTCCGAGTATATGCTATTCGCCGACGACTTACAGATTTGGCTTTCGTGCGAACCTCGTGCTTTGAATCAAGTGATCGGCGCCATTATAGAGATGTTAGTGCAATTCACGACTTCGCAAAGTCAAATGGTCTGAAGCTTAATGTGGGTAAATCGAAAGTGATGGTCCTTGGTTCAAACACTAGAATTAAGAATATCAACTTCGAGGACTTGCCGTTTATTTCTCTCAATGAGACCTCTCTACCGTTCATAAACCTCGAACGCAACCTTGGCGTATATCTTTCAGCTAACCTTTCTTGGAAAGCCCATGTTTCCGCTATTTCACGAAAAGTGTTTGCCACTCTACACCGTCTTAAATTCCATCGAAAGTCGTTATCTGTTCAGCTCCGGACGAAATGAATTTGTACCTTGATATCCCTGCATTTCGACTATTGCTGTCTTGTTTACCATAATCTAACTGAGGAGCTCAACACCAAATTACAGCGGCTAATGAATACATGTATTCAGTTTATTTTCGACTTGCGACACGACGAGCATATCTCGCCATATCGGCACCGACTTGATTGGCTCTCCGTAAAAAATCATCGCGATTACTTCCAAGGTACACTAGTGTACTCGATACTGCATGAGGAAACCCCTAGGTACATAGCTGAGTTATTGAGAGGCACTGATCCAGATGTACGCAAATCCTCGCGTCATCCGACCCAAGTCTTTGACATTCCGTTGCACCGTGCTGTTATGTATCGTAATTCATTTAGCGTTTCTAGTTGCTATCTTTGGCACTCATTACCTGCGAGCATAACATCATCACCGTCCCTAGCCATTTTCAAGAGTAGGATGTACGATTATCTATCATCGATGGAGAGCCAGTAATGTCCGAGGGCTTGCGGTGTGTGGTGCGATGGTTTAAGGCGATTATCAGTGCGATATGTAGAATTTAGAATTTTTGGTACATAAGTTGCGCATTCATAAATGTATTAATCACATTATCCGTACACATTGTATAAGACATGAACTCAATCATATATCTATCAGATGGTTTGTTATGGTTTTGTTGGAGTGACTGCTACTCGAACGGCTCGCACAGTAAACTATAATCTGTAGAATGAGAGCTACATGTGAAACTATTTTTGTAATATTGTATCTCTATTTTTGCCTCAAGTATAACTAAGGCATAATAAAATTAATCTATCTATCTATCTATCTATCTATCTATCTATCTATCTATCTTCTTTTTTTTTTGGCGACGAAGAAATCTTCTATAAGACACCCAGATGTTGAGGGTAGTGTCTGATTTTTACCGACTAAAACTCCGTCGCCTTCTCCACACATCGTGCTGGTACCGATTTCGCATAACCACAGCATGATGTGCTTATCGCTCTTCACGAGCTCTTCTCCTATTTCGCCGCTCCTTCCCATATAAAGGCTGTCCTCACGTTTGCAGAATACGGTCTCCGTCCAGGTTTCCGTTTGCCTCGTTTCGAGCTTTGGCTTCTCTTTCCGATTCTTCCTTCTCCTTCATTATCTTCGTAATGAAGGCCTGCACTGCTTCCCAGGTGTATTCGTTGGTCAACATCACTTGCATAAAGTTTCCTTCCACTAGTTTTATGCCTCCAAGGTCTTCTTCGAGATCAGCTCGATAGTTTCCCGAAGCTGGGCAATTAAAAACGGTGTGCCTAGCATCATCTGGATCCTGGCCACATTGATAGCAATGTGTACTGTCAGTTTTTTTAAACCTCTCCAGGTAGGCGTTAAAACAGCCATGGCCGCTAAGCGCTTGGGTGAGGTAGTGCCCCATTTCCCCATGTTTCCTGCTCCACCATGCGGTAACGTTCGGTATAAGCCCGTGGGTCCACCTTCCCGCTGTGTCTGCATCCCATCGTGCCTGCCATCTCTCCATGAGTCGATGCTGGGCTCTTTACCTCACTGCATCCTTCATCAGTTCTCTTTCTTTTCCTTGGCTATACTGGCCCAGATCCTTGTAAATCTCTTGCTTCTGGTGGATGAAGAGATCGATGGGGGGGGGGGGGGGGGGAGCTCGAGAGCACCAGCGTTGCTCCTTCTGAGACTGTCCGGTATCCGGATATGACCCTCAAGGCACTTCGTCGCTGCACCGAGGCTAGTCTGCGTTTTGCTCCCACCTTGTCTGCAGCGGCTGCCCAAATTTCCGCCCCATACAGAATCTGGGCACGGATAGCGCTGTTCAGCAGCTTTCGTTTTACCTCTTTGGGTCCAGCGACATTCAGCATCAACCTTGCTAGGGCTGCTGCTGCGGCTGAAGCCTTCTCAGTTGTTTTGATCACATGCTCAATGTACCGGAGCCCACTATCGACATGTACTCCTAGATACTTGACAGCCTTAGTCCACGGGATGTTTTGTCCTCCCAAGAACAATTTCGGTGGCGTGAAAATTCGTTTGTCGGTTATCAGTACGGCCTCAGTTTTTTGTACTGCCAACTCCAGCCCATTTTCTCTTAGCCATCTGCTAGCGCGACGAAGGCTCTCGTTTGCTACTACTTCCAAGGTGCCTGGTGTTCTTGCCTCAACTACCATAGCCACGTCGTCCGCAAAGCCTATTATCGTTGCGCCTTTAGGCATATCCAGGTTCAAGAGGCCATCGTACATAACATTCCACAAGAACGGCCCTAAGACCGATCCTTGCGGAACTCCTGCCGTCACCTCGTACTCGACAGGGCCATTTTCCGTGGTATATATAAGAAGTCTATCCCGTAGATAGCTGCCTATCATCCGTTCTAGATATTTCGGCGTCTGTCTTTTCTCCAGTGCACCCATAATGACATTCCACCTTGCCCAGTTGAACGCATTTTTGACGTCCAGTGTCACAAGTGCACAGAATCCTTTCGTCTTCCAGTTCCCTTCTTTCACCTTATCCGCACCGTCGATAACCTTCGCTATGGCATCTACCGTTGATCGGCCCTTCCGGAAGCCATACTGTCTTTCAGACAGTCCTCCCCTGTTTCTGATGTGCTTCTGGAGCCTTTGTAGTAGCAGTCGTTCAAGAAGCTTGCCCATGTTATCTAGTAGACCAATAGGTCGGTAGGACGATGGCTCGTCCAGTGGCTTGTTCCATTTTCGTAATAGCACCAACTTCTGTTTTTTCCACCTCTGGTGGAAGACCCCCTCCCGAAGACATGTCTTATACGTCTTTAGCAGCAGTTGCGGCCATAATTCTGCCACCACTCTTATGATTTCATTTGGGATGTTGTCGGGCCCTGGCGCTTTGCCAGGCTGGAGGCGCTTTTCCGCTTCCCGAAACTCCTCGATGGTAAAAGGGTCTACCCCCAGGTTTCCTCCTCGCATGGGCTCCGGCGTTCGGCGGGCTTGTGCCGGGAATAGCGTGCTAACTATTTGCCTCATTCTTTCTGGACAGGATTATCCGGGGATTTGTTGCCTGTTTCCCAGCTTTTTTGTTACAATTTTATAGGGAAGCCCCCATGGGTCCTGCTCTATCGTTCGGCAGAGCTCTATCCAGCTTTGTCCTGCTTCTGATCGCGGACCGCAGTTTTTTCCTTGCGTCTCTGAATTTCTGTTGTAGAACCTCGTTCTTCTGTGCGCCTCTTCGTCTCCTACGCCTCTGGGCCACTCTGCGTGCTGCCATGCATAGTTTCCGCAATTCTTGAATTTCTGGGTTCCACGAGTATACCGCCTTTCTCTTCCCTATGCGCTTTCTACGTCTTGGCATGGCTACATCACATGCCGCGGTGACTGTCTCTACCATATAGTTTACCATTGCCTCTGGGTTTCCCTCTTCAGCAAGCCTCTGCAAATGCCCTTCCCCCTTTGCCTTCAGCAGCGCTGCGGAAAACTTGGACTGGTCCAATCGTCGCAGCAGCCATCCACATCCTTCCACCATCGCGCTGTTGGCGTGGCCCTGGTGTATCCCCGGATCGTTACTGGTGCTAAATTCCAGGTATTGGTGGTCGCTCAACGTAGCCTCCTCCAGTACTTTCCATCCCTCTACTCGTGCTGCTAATTCCAGTGAAGCGAGCGTGACGTCTATCCCTGATCCTGTTTGACCTCGGCGGAAGGTGTACTCGTTTCCTTCATTTAAGATGACTAGATCCCCCCGCGCTATTAACTCTGACAATGCTTCCCCTCGGTTATCCAGTCTCATCGAGCCCCATTCTGGGGACTTGCTGTTAAAACCCCCTGCTACTAGCTCTTCGCCCGTTGCCGTCCTGAGGCTCCGTTCGAGGTTATCCAGTTGTCTCAGGAAGTCTTGGTAGTTCGCGTTTGGTGAAAAGTAGCAACTATAGATCCTCGTGCCGTCGATGTCCACCCACACGAAGTCTGCAGCTGGCTGGCTAACTTCTCTCACTGCTATGTCTTTATTCAGCACTGCTATAGCTGCTCGTCCGGTCGAGTCTTGGAACCACATACCGGTATCCGGTATCCGATACTGTTCGCTGATAATAAGTACATCTGCACTTTTTTCTGCTGCCATTTGTAGAAGGAGGTCTTGCGCTTCGCGGCCTCTGCCCAGGTTTATTTGCAGATACCTAGCCATTTCTTTCTTTTCTCATAGCCTTCTAGAAGGCAGGACATTTCGCACTTCCAAGGATATGCTTCGCATCCCCCTGTTCTCCTGCTTCGCTACATACCACGCAGAGCGCCTCGCCTTTGCAGTCTTTGGCAAGGTGATTTTCCTGACCGCACAGGCGGCACAGTTTCGATCTGTCTATCCCTTTACAGTCCATTGCTACGTGTCCAAAGCCTTGGCAGCGGAAGCAGCGCCGGATCTGTAGCTTCAGTTTGACCCGGCAGTAGACCTAGCCTACTTTCAACTTCCCTGTTTCCGGAAGCTTTTTCGCTGCTTTCGTTGGTACAGTCACTACCGCTATTTGAGTGCCCCCAAAGCCATTTCGCAGGGCTCTAACCTTGAAAGAATCCCTGTCGGTGTCCTCGGTTACTGACATGATCGCTGTTACTATATCCTCCTCCTACGTGACCTCGTCCAAGTCTCGAATTTCCAGGTTGTAGGTCTGCCCCATCGTGCGGACCGATGCCTGTTCGCCCAGTGCCTCTGCGACGGCGTCCCACAGTTTCTCGGTCCCTTCGCTCCCTTTTTGGAGCTCGACAAGGATCTCGCCCCCACGAGTTCGCCTTATCCCGGCTATTTTTGCTCCGCGATCCTCTGGTCGATCTCTGCCTTGATCTTCCGGAGGATGTCTGCGTACGACGCTTCGCCATTCACCGTTACTGCGACCGCTTCCGGCCGCCGTTCTCGAGCTGGCTTGTCGCAGGGCTTTCTGGCACTCCTGCCGCGTTTCTCCGTCTTCTTTCGTGCGACCTGTTTCCAGTCGGAGTCTCCAACCGTTGAATCGTGCCCACGTTCCCCAATTGGGAACGCGTTTCTATCGCTTGCTTCATTACCTGCTGCGTTCGCGTTCTTATGCTTCTTTCCAGGTGTCACGGCCTGGGGAGGAGAGGACGCAACTCTCTTTTTATGGCCTACCCCGGTGAGCCCAGTCCTCGGGCTGTCCCTCAGCAACTTCCACCCTGGTGTCCCCCGGGAGTGAGGCTTCGAGACGACGCCTCGCTTTTTCCCTGCTGCAGCGGGCGATTCCGCTTTTTCCTGCGATTCGATGCATGCACGCTCTAGCTGGCGGTGTTTCTCTTCTCCCATCTCCGCGAGTTCCTTGCGATGGTCCTGTATGCGCTGATACAGGACAGCCGCTTCGGTTATAGCATCACGTATCGGCTTATGGATGTTCCTCACCTCCTTCACTATCCCCTCAATTATTTGGATTCGTTTACCTAGCTCGGTAAAAGCCTCCATCTCCTCCTGTTTCAGGTTATTGCGCTGCTGTCCGGGTTCAGGTGTCCCTGGACCTTGCCACACCTGTTCTACAGATGATTGTGTATGTGCCTCCTGTTGAGATTTCTTGATCTGTTTGTCTTTCTGTTGTTTACCGTCGTCGGTATTGCGGTCGTTGAATGACGACGTCCCGGGGCCCGCGGGCTCGCCCCCGACAGACGCTGGTACTGGGGATCCGACTCCCTGCACCGTAATTGGTTTTCCATTTGTTGTACTTCCCATGTTTTATTTCGCCCCAGTCCGCCAGTCGCTCCGACAACGCCAGAACGCCCGGTGAGGACCTCCCCTATCCGCCACCCGGGGACGCGCTCCAGTCGGAGTTAGGTTTCTCCGTGGAGGCGAGGTCCCGAAAAGGACATCACCCCCCTGGGTCTATCTATCTATCTATCTATCTATCTATCTATCTATCTATCTTTTTTTTTATGAGGAGGGGAAATCTTCGACAAGACGCCCAGATGTTTTCGGTAGTGTCGGATTTGTACCGACTAAAACCCTTCCTCTTTCTCCCCACTCCACATCGGTACCGCTTTCGCATTACTTCGATGTGGTGTGTTTTGGTCCTCTCCGCCATTTTCCTACGCTTCATTCGTCCTCTGCGCTTGCTTAGGCTGTTCCCGCGTCGCGGTTTGCTTGTCCTCCCACCCGAGCCCTCTCTTCGGTTTCCAGCTCTCTTTTCTTCTGCATCGTTCTTGTTATGAAGAACGCTGTCGCCGTCCATACCTCTTCTGCGCTGAGCATTAGAGGGATCAGACTACTTTCGTCGATCGTTTTGTTTCCTATTTGGACTTCCAGGTGTCTCCGTTCTACTTCTGTGGCCGGGCACTCGAAGACTGCGTGCTGTGCGTCGTCCGGACTAAATCCGCATTGGAGGCATGCTTCGTTTTCTCGTTTTTTAAAACGCGTCAGGTATTCGTTAAAGCAGCCGCGTCCTGTTAACGCCTGCGTCAGCTCATAAATCATCTGTCCATGGGGTCTCCCGATCCACTCTGTTATGCTAGGTATGAGCCGGTGGGTCCATCTACCTTTGACGTCCGCGTCCCAGCGTTCTTGCCAACGCGTTAGGAGCCTTTGGTGGGCACTCTGTTTTGCCGCTACCCTTTCTTCGTCCGTAATTGGAGTCCCGTCATGTTGGTGGGTATCCTGGTAGATCTCGCTTTTTTCCTGTGCCAGTAGGTCGATCGGCGGTACACTAGCAAGCACGAGTGCGGCGTTTTCGGAGACTGTCCGATACGCTGATATTATTCGTATGGCGCTGCGTCTCTGCACTGCGGCTAGCTTTCGCCGCACCCCGACTTCCTTCATGGCGTCTACCCATACCTCAGCACCATATAGGATTTTTGAGTGGATAGTGCTATTTAACAGTCTCCTCTTCAGCTCGCTGGGCCCGTCGACATTTGGCATGAGCCTTGCTAGGGCCGCAGCAGCAGAGGCTGCCTTCTCGCTTATGATGTTTACGTGCTCCGTAAACCTCAGTCCGACATCCATCTGCACTCCTAGGTACCTGAGGGATTTTCCCCAGCTTATGTTTTGGCCATCTAATTTCCGCGTTGGCGTTGTGAAGACCCTTCTGTCTGTGATCAGAACTGCCTCGGTTTTATGGACCGCTAGTTGGAGCCCGCTCTCGTTCAGCCACTTACTCGCACGACGGAGGTTTTCATTTACCACCACCTCCAGCAGTTTCGTCGCCTTCGCCGTCACCACCAAGCCCACGTCATCCGCAAAGCCTACCATTTCAGCCTGGCCCACGAGCTTCAGTTTGAGGAGGTCATCGTGCATGATGTTCCACAGGAACGGTCCAAGAACCGATCCCTGCGGTACCCCGGCCGTCACCTCATATTCCACCGGTCCCTGTTCCGTGTCGTAGATAAGCTTCCTGTCGCTGAGGTAGCTGTCTATCATCTGCAGTAGATATGTTGGTAATCTCCGATCTGCCAGCGCCTCCGTGATCTTGTCCCACCTAGCTGTGTTGAACGCGTTCTGGATATCAAGGGTTATCACCGCGCAGAAGCCTTTGCTCTGCCACGGGCCCTGCTTTACCTTAAACGCTGCTTCGGTTACCCGCACTATGGCATCTACCGTCGATCTCCCTTTCCGGAAGCCGAATTGCCTCGGTGGCAGCCCACCGTTTTCTTCTATGTGCTCTTCCAGTCGTCGGAGCAGGAGTCGTTTCAATAACTTCCCTATTGTGTCGATAAGGCTAATCGGACGATACGACGACGGCTGTTCCAGTGGCTTTTCTCCTTTCCTTAGCAAGACTAGTGTCTGTCTCTTCCATCTTGCATGGAAGACCCCTTTCTGTAGGCATTTGTTGTAGACTTCCAACAGAACCTCTGGCCATGCTTCGACTGTTACTCTAAGTACCTCGTTAGGTATGCAGTCTGGTCCAGGAGCCTTCCCTGTCTGCAGACGTTTTGCCGCTGTCTGTAGTTCTTCGATGCAAAACGGGGTAAAGGCTACATCCCGGGCATGTCTCAGAACTCTTTTTTTCGTGCGTTGGGAATAGCGCTCCGACTATTTGGCTCATGCGTACGGGGCAGGCCAGGCCGGGGATCTGTTTCCTACCTACTAGCTTTTTGGCTACGATCTTGTACGGCAGGCAACAGGGATCCTCGTCCACCGATTTGCAAAGCTCCTTCCAGCATCTTCGCTTGCTGGTTTTTATTTCATTTCGTAGTTCCTTCTTAGCCTGTTTATAAGCTGTAACCAGCTGCACTTGCATATTTTTCGCCCGTTGAATTTTCCTCCGCGCTGCAAGGCACCTCGTCCTGAGCTCGGCGATCCTCGCCGTCCACCAGTGAACTGATTTCCGCCTTGGTGGGGCCTTCTTGCGCTTTGGCATCGCTGCATCGCATGCAGAGATCAGAGCATCCATGGCAAAGTTCACTGCAGCATTTACGTCCTCTGACTCGACTACTTTTTGCAGTGTTCCTTGTTGTTTTGTCCTTTCGATATACGCTACTAGTTTCTTTTCGTCAAGCTTTGACCGCACCCATCCTCTGGCCTTCGCTGTATGTGTTTGCGTTGGCGTTCCCCGATTTCGGCCCGACTCCCCCGTTTCAATGGTGAACTCAATATATTGGTGGTTACTGAGGGTGAGATCTTACAGTAGTTTCCAATTCGTCGTTCTACCTGCCGTTTCTGCTGAGGCTAGCGTGACGTCAATGACCGACCCGGTGTTCCCACGCCGGAAGGTATACTTGGTCCCCTCGTTGAGTACCACCATGTCGATCCTCGCTATCAGCTCTGACAGTGCCTCTCCCCTTCTGTCTAGACGCCTGGAACCCCATTCTGGCGATTTGCTGTTGAAGTCTCCGGTTACGAGGACTTCACCTCTGGCCGATCTTATGCTATCCTCCAGCTCGTCCATTTGGGCGACGAAGTCGCCGTATTCCGTGTTTGGTGAGAAGTAGCAGCTATACACTCTCACTCCTTCGAGTTCCACCCAGACATAGTTTGCTGCCGTTTCGCAGGCTGCCCTGGCTCCCATGTTGTGGCTCAGGATTGCTATAGCCGCTCCGCCTGTTTTGTCCTGGTACCAGCAGCCCCTTTTCGGCGTTAGATACTGCTCGCTGACTAGCAGTACATCTACTGCCTTCCCCCTGGCCGTCTGCATAAGGAGGTCTTGTGCCTCTCGGCCGTGCCCCAGGTTTGTCTGCAGGTACCTGGTCATCTCCTTGCCTTGCTCAGCTCCTTTCGGAAGGATTCGCATTTGGCACTGCCCAGTATGTGCTGCGCTCCTTCGTTTTGTCCCCCTTCCGCGCAGATCACGCAGTGGGGGGAACTTTTGCACTCCTTGGCAACATGTTCTTCGGATCCGCATAGTCGGCACATGTTGGACCTATCTACTCCTTTGCAGTGGGTCGCAGCGTGTCCGAAGCCTAGGCAGCGGAAGCATCGGGTGACCTGGACTTTGAGCCTTACTCGGCACCTAACCCAGCCCACCTTGATGTCGATGGTTTGAGCCTCCGAGTTTCCGGTCGCTTCGTTCAGCGCTTCGCTGAGCTCAGCCTCGTCTGTAGCCTCGTTCAAGTCCAGTATCTCCACGGTCACTATTTGAGACAAGGTTTGTACAGTCGCCTTGCCTTCGAGTGCGCCGACAACGGCCTCTCTGAGGGCTTCGGCTTTTTTCCTCCTTTTCCTATCTCCAAAAGGAGTTTACCGCTCCGCGTTCTCCTAATTCCGGAAATTTTTACTCCGTGGCTGTCCGGGTCCACCTTCTTCTTGAGATCCCGGAGGACGTCTGCGTACGAGTGTTCACCCTCGACTGTTACCATTAAGGCTTCTGGTAGTCGTCCACGCGGTTTTTTCCTTGAGGAATTTTCCTTCGTAGCTCTGCGATTCTCTCTCCTTTCGCTGCGACTCTTTTGTGTTCTCCAGGGTTCGTCCGTTGCCGCTTCGCCCTCTACGCTCAAGGTCGGTTCCGTTCGGAGCGTTTCAGGAGCCTGTGCTTCCCTCTTGTCCGGCTTCGAGCCTTTCTTTAAGTATCGCCGTTTTTGTTGTTGCATGTCCTCCTCCGGGGATGATAGAGCTCCTCGTTTTCTATTTTCTGTTTCTGGTGTGTTCAGCAGCCTTCTCGTCGTGCGGCTGTCTACTCGCAGGAGCTGCCGGGCTTGCGGCGTTTGCGCCGACGCTACGTCCTTCGCTCCTTTTTCTGCGTATTTCTTTCGTCTTGCCGCTGCACCGGTATGGTGCGGGTCTGCACCCCACCTTGTGCAGGTGCCAGCACCGTCAGGCTTCGAGGTTGCCTCCTGTCTCGCTTTCCCTAGCGTCCTTCGGCATTCCGTGAGATGCTCGTAGTGAACGAAAGCTTCTCCTATGGCCTCCCTAATTTCCTTGTGGATATTTCTCGCAGCTTTCACAATCTCATAGATAGCATGGATGTTCTTGCCGAGGTTCTCCAGTGTCTCCCTTTCTTCGTCTTCTAGCAGCGCGAGCCGCTTTTTTCCTCCGTTGTCTCCGGCTTCGTTCGCCTGGGTTGCCTCCTTCGGTTGGGATTCCACCTCAATGGTCCTGCGGTCGCTTGGTGACGACGTCCCGGGGCCCGCTTGCTCGCCCCCGATAGACGCCGGTACTGGGGTTCCGACCCCCTGCACCGTAAATGGTTTTCCATTTGATGTACTTTCCATATTTGGTTTATTTTCGGGGTTCCTTCCCCTAGGTTTGTTGTAGGGGTGTCCTTCCTCTTCGCACCACGTTTGGTCCGCGAGGGCTATTTTATCTCGCCCCAGTCCGCCAGTCTCTCCGACAGCGTCAGAGTTTCTGGTGAGGACCTCCCCCATCCGCCACCCGGGGACGCGCGCCAGTCGGAGTTGGGTTTCTCTGTGAGGGAGACATCCTGTGGGGGACATCACCCCCCCTGGGATCTATCTATCTATCTATCTATCTATCTTTTTTTTTTGAGGAGGGGAAATCTTCTGTAAGACGCCCAGGTGTTCCGGGTAGTGTCGGGTTTGTACCGACTAAAACCCCTCCTCCTTCTCCACACCCCACATCGGTACCGCTTTCGCATAACTTCCATGTGGTGTGTTTTGGTCCTCTCTGGGACTCCGCTGTTCTAGTAACTCTTCCGTTACTCTCCGGCTTTCTCAGGCTGTTCCAGCGGCGAGGCTTGTCTGGCCTTTTGACCTGTCTCTCTATTCAGTTTCCAGTTCTCTTTTTTTTGCATCGTTCTTTTCATAAAGAACGATGTCGCCGTCCATATTCTGTATGTGCTGAGCATCAACGGGATCAGATTGTCTTCGTTGATCGTTCTGTTTCCTATTTAGACTTCCAGGTTTATTCGTTCTTCTTCTGTAGCAGGGCACTCAAAAACGGCTGTTCCAGCGGCGAGGCTTGTCTGGCCTTTTGACCTGTCTCTCTATTCAGTTTCCAGTTCTCTTTTTTTTGCATCGTTCTTTTCATAAAGAACGATGTCGCCGTCCATATTCTGTATGTGCTGAGCATCAACGGGATCAGATTGTCTTCGTTGATCGTTCTGTTTCCTATTTAGACTTCCAGGTTTATTCGTTCTTCTTCTGTAGCAGGGCACTCAAAAACTGCAGTGGCACCATGCGACGCTTTCTTGTTTCTTAAAACGCGTCAGGTATTCGTTAAAGCAGCCGTGCCCTGTTAGCGCCTGCGTCAGTTCGTAGTTTATTTGACCGTGGGGTCTTCCAATCCACTCAGCTATGTTGGGGATGAGTCGGTATGTCCATCTGCCTTTGGTATCCGTGTCCCAGCGTTCCTGCCAACGCCTGAGCAGCCTTTGGCGGGCCCTGTCTTATGCCGCTGCCCTTGCCTCATCGGTAATCGGGGTCGCGTCGTTTTGGTGGATATCCTGGAAGATCTCGCTTTTTTCTCTTGCCAGTAAGTCAATCGGTGGTGTACTAGCGAGGACCAGTGTCGCGTTTTCAGAGACTGTCCTATACGCAGATATTGTTCGTATGGAACTGCGTCTCTGTACTGCTGCTAGTTTTCGTCGTGCTCCGGCTTTCTCCATAGCGTCTACCCATATTTCTGCTCTATACAGGATTTTTGAATGGATAACGCTATTTAGGAGTCTTCTTTTAAGCTCACTGCGCCCATCGACATTCGGCATAAGCCTGGCTAGAGCCGCTGCAGTCAAAGCTGCTTTCTCGCCTACGATATTCACGTGCTCCGTGAACCTCAGACCGGTATCGATCTGCACTCCTAAGTACTTCAGAGATTTACTCCAGCTTAAGGTTTGGCCGTCCAGTTGCAGCGTTGGCGTTGTGAAGACCCTCCTATCCGTGATGAGAACTGCTTCCGTTTTATGGACTGCTAGTTCCAGCCCACTCTCTCTCAGCCACTTGCTAGCTCGGCGAAGGCTCTCATTCGCTGTTACCTCCAGCAGTTTCGTCGACTTCGCCGTCACCACCAAGCCTACGTCGTCCGCAAAGCCAACCATTTCTGCTTCGCCCGGGAGCTTGAGGTTAAGAAAGTCATCGTACATAATGTTCCACAGGAACGGTCCTAGTACCGATCCCTGCGGTACCCCTGCCGTCACTTCGTACTCCACCGGTCCTTGCTCCGTGTCGTAGATCAGTATCCTATCGCTGAGGTAGCTTTCTATCATGTGCAGTAGGTATGCCGGCGTTTTCCTGTTTACCAAAGCCTCCATGATCTTTTCCCTCCTGGCTGTGTAGAAGGCGTTTCGGATGTCTAAGGTTATCACCGCGCAGAAGCCCTTGCTCTGCCGCGGACACTGTTTCACCTTAGCTGCTATTTCGGTCACCCGCGCTATGGCGTCTACCGTCGATCGCCCTTTCCGGAAGCCATACTGCCTCGGTGACAGCCCTCCGTTTCCTTCTATGTACTCGACCAGTCGCCGAAGCAGAAGTCTCTGGAACAACTTTCCAGTTGTGTCGATAAGACTAATGGGCCGGTACGATGACGGCTGTTCCAGTGGCTTCTTTCCTTTTCGTAGCAGGACTAGGGCCTGTGTTTTCCACCTTGTATGGAAAACTTCTTTCTGTAGGCATTTGTTGGAGGCCTCTAGCAGCACTTCTGGCCATGTTTCCACTACTACTTTGAGTACCTCGTTGGGGATACAGTCTGGCCCGGGAGCCTTGCCCTTCTGTAATCGCTTTGCCGCTGTCTGCAGTTCTTAAATGCAAAAGGGGATAGAGGCCACTTCCTGAAAGGGTCTTGAAACTCTTTTCCCATGCATGGGAAATAGTGCTCCGACTATTAGGCTCATGCGTGCTGGGCAAGCCAGACCGGGGATCGGTTTCCTGCCTATTAGCTGTTTTGTGACGAGCCTGTACGGTAGTCCCCAAGGATCCTCGTCCACCGATCGACACAGCTCTTTCCAGCATCTTCGCTTGCTCATTTTTATTGCGTTCCGCAGTTCCTTCCTTGCCTGTTTATATGCTGTGACCAGATGCGCCTGCATGTTTTTCGCACGTTGCATTCGTCTCCTCGCGGCTAGGCACCGCGTCCTGAGCTCGGCGATGTCTGCTGTCCACCAGTGAAGCGATTTTCGTCCCGGTGGGGCCTTCTTGCGTTTCGGCATCGCTGCGTTGCACGCGATTGTTAGAATCTCCATGGTGAAGCTCACTGTTACGTCTGGGTCCTCTGTCTCGGCGATTCTGTGAAGGTCCCTCTTTGCTTCGCACCTTCAAGGGAAGCTACGAGTTTCCTTGCGTGGAGCTTCGTCAGCACCCATCCGCTGGCCTTCGCAGTAGGTGTTTGCTTTGATGCTTCGCGGCTTCGGGCTTGCTCCCCCGTTTCGATGACAAACTCTACGTATTGATGGTCACTGATACTGAGGTCGTCTAGTAGCTTCCATTCCGTTGTTCTGCCTGCGATTCCTGATGAAGCTAACGTGACGTCGATAACCGACCCGGTGTTCCCACGACGGAACTTGTACTCATTCCTTGCGTTGAGTACCACCAGATCGATTCTCGCTATCAGCTCTGACAGTGCCTCTCCTCTTCTGTCCAGCCGTCTGGAACCCCATTCCGGCGACTTGCTGTTGAAGTCCCCGGTTACGAGAACTTCACCGCTTGCCGTTCTTATGCTGTCCTCCAGGTCATCCAGGTGGGCGACGAAGTCGTCATACTGCGATTTTGGTGAGAAGTAACAGCTGTACACTCTTACTCCATCGAGTTCCATCCATACATAGTTTTCTGTCGTTTCGCAGACCGCTCTGATTTCCATGCTGCGGTTCAGGATTACTATAGCCGCTCTGGCTGTTTTGTCCTGGTACCAACAACCTGTTTCCGGCTTCCGATATTGTTCGCTAACAAGCAGTACGTCTATCGCCTTTTCCATAGCATAAGCAGATCTTGTGCTTCACGGCCGTGGCCTAGGTTTGCCTGCAGGTACCTGATCATTTCTGTGCCCTACTTATCTCCTTCCGGAAGGATTCAAACTTTGCACTGCCCAGTATGTGTTGTGCTCCGTTTTTTTGCTCCCTTCCGCACAGATCACACAGTGCGGGGGACTTTTGCACTCCCTAGCAAGGTGCTCTTCTGATCCACAGAGTCGGCACATGTTGGACCTATCTTCTCCTTTGCAGTCAGTTGCAACGTGTCCGAAGCCTAGGCAGCGGAAGCATAGGGTTACTTGGATTTTTTCCCTGACCCGGCACCTAACCCAGCCCACTTTGAGCCATCCCTCCTTGAGAAACTTGTCGGCAGTCTCCGCATGTATGATTACTACAGCCTTTTTCGTCCCTCGAAATACCGTTCGTATCGCCTTGATGTCGATGTATTTTGCTTCTGTGTTTTCAATCGCCTTGTTTAGCGCTTCGCTGAGCTCCACCTCGTCTGTGGCCTCGTCCATGTCGAGTATTTCCACGGTCACTGTTTGTGACATGGTTCGCACGGTCGCCTTACCTTCGAGCGCGCCGACAACGGCCTCTCTAAGGGCTTCCGCTTTACCGCCTCCGTTGCCGATCTCCGCGAGGAGCTCACCGCCCCGTGTCCTCCTTATACCAGAGATTTTGACTCCGTGGCTGTCCGGGTCCACCTTCTTCTTGAGGTCGCGCAGGACGTCAGCATACGTGTGTTCACCCTCGACTGTTACCATTAAGGCTTCTGATAGTCTTTGCCGCGGTTTCTTCCTTGGTGCATTTCCCCTGACCGCTCTGCGGTTTTCTCTTTTGTCGTTTCGGCTCTTATGCGTCTGCCAGGGCTCGTCCGTTTCCTCTTGGCCGTCCGCGCTCAAGGCTGGTTCTCGCACTGTTGATCGCTGTGTTCCAGGCTGCTGCGTATCCACATTTCCTGGCTTGGAACCTTTTTTTAAGAGTTGCCGCTTTGGTTCTCGCGTATCCTCTTCCGGAGATGATAGTGCGCCTCGTTTCCTGCGTTCTGATGCCGGTGTGTTCAGCCTCTTCCTCGTCGAGCAACTATCGGAACGCGGGACTTGCCGGATTTGTGCTGTTTGGGCCAACGCTTTGTCTCTAGCTCCGTTTCCTGCAATCGGCGTTCCTTGGTCTTTTGCCTTTACCACTGCGCTCGTTTGGTGCAATTGTTCACCCCGACCAATGCACGTGCAATCAGGCCTGGCGTTTTCCTCCTCTCTCCCTTTTGCTAGAATCTCTCGGCATTCCTTGAGGTGCTCGTAGTGCACGACGGCTCCACCTATGGCATCCCGAATTTCCTTGTGGATGTTTCTCGCCGATTTCACAACCTCGTGAATAGCAAAGATGTTCTTACCGAGTCTCTCAAGTGCCTCCATTTCTGCAGTTTCCAGCAGTGCCACCCGCTTCTTTTCTCCCTTTCCTTCTACTTTGTCCACTTTAGTTACCTCCATAGGTTGGGGCTATTTTATTTCGCCCCAGTCCGCCAGTCGCTCCAACAGGGTCGGATCGTCCGGTGAGGACCTCCCCTATCCGCCACCCGGGGACGCGCTCCAGTCGGAGTTGGGTTTCTCCGCGGAGGAGACGTCCTAAAAGGACGTACACCCCCCTGGGTCCATCCATCCATCCATCCATCCATCCATCCATCCATCCATCCATCCATCCATCCATCCATCCATCCATCCATCCCATCCATCCCATCCATCCATTCATCCATCCATCCATCCATCCATCCATCCATCCATCCATCCATCCCATCCATCCATCCATCCATCCATCCATCCATCCATCCATCCATCCATCCATCCATCCATCCCTCCCTCCCTCCCTCCCTCCCTCCCTCTCTCTCTCTCTCTCTCTCTCTCTCTCTCTCTCTCTCTCTCTCTCTCTCTCTCTCTCCCTCTCCCTCGCCTCTCCCGCCCTCCCTGCCTCCAGGGAATTGACCGGCGATTGAATGTGTACATAGAAACTTGTATCGTCCGATTTTTTAAATTTATCTGCAGATGCATAAGTCTTATTTGCCTCATGGACATGTGAAAGCACTCCTTGACATTTTCTTAAGTCTTCATGAAGAATTTTGTTGCGAGGACTTTTTATCCATTGTAACAATCACGGGCGCAGAGATGTTGCCGTTTCGAAGTTTCAAACTCGACTGATATTGGAAGAGCAAAATTGCGTCTTTTTCAGTTACTTTTCTCTGAAAAAATGGACGTGTAAAGGTTTAAAGGTCAAAATTTTAGTATGATACTTTTGGATGTGTATACTTTCGAAAAATGTTATAAAAAAATCGATTTTTTGGAAATTGTAAAGTGAGAAGACGCCTTAACTCATATGGTAAATAGCCATTATCCTGTGACTCAGTCTTCCGATTGATTTCATTTTTGCACAATATAGGGTTTCCCATTTGTGTGGATTGTGATGAGCCAGAAATCCCAGGCCTCATACGTAGCGTTGTTACAGCATGTCAAACAGCATGTTTTGCCGTCAAACACCATTGCTCTCGCAATGAGTGATTTCGAGCGTGGGTTGCGGAACGCCATAACCGCGGTGTTTACAACAGCACATAGCACGGGGTGCAATACCCACTACGATCGCGTATGTTTGTTTCTAATGATGTACTTTATTATAAGTTAACAACAATTCGTTAACCATAAATTGATGGTGCAGAAGTCATAATTACGGGAGAAAACTGTAAGAAATGATATTTTAGGCCATTTATCGGAAAGCGAAGGCTCTTGGGCTGGGGAGTGCCATTCGATCAGACGCCGAAGCAAAAGATTTTAAAAAAAAATCATAGCCTTGGCATACTTGCCAGCACCGCTGGTAAGTATCCACTACAACAGGCTCCGAGGCAATTTGTCTGCAGCCATGCAACGGCAGTTTGAACGATTCCACCAATATTATTGTCGGTATTGGCTGCAGACCGTGACACCACTGGACTTCAGTGTACACGGTCTCAGTCGGCGAACGAACAATATTATCGGATCCTATCACGATCGTTTGAGACATAGGATGGAAACTCGCCCCGGTCCCTGGGATTTCGTTTGTAACTATCAATAGAAGTTGAACTTAAAAGGATGGCATCACAATTTAATCCGTGATATAAATTCAATTTTTTCCGACAAGCAAGCTGCTGAAACTCCAATCGGAGGTTAGAGCGGATATTCAACGCCTGCGAAACAATGGCCAAATAAGCAGGCACGCGCGGTACTCGACCATCTTTAAACAAAGGGCATTGATGAAAGGTTAGCTTTTCGACGCTTTCAAATATGATTGAATTTTGAATAGGCCCAAACAAACCCAAATACCTGTGATTGGTTGAAAAATGCTGAATGATATGTAGTGTACATCTGCGGTTAAAAATAGGTAATGTAATGAAAATTAGATGCGAAGGGACGGATGGATGGATGGACATTGTACCTGTTTTTTATTACCCGAAATGTCTGATTACATTTTTAATGCCCTGAGATAGTTGCACTTTATGTAATATCTGTAGATCTTTGAATATAAACTTCAACACGAAATGAGATTCACGATCAGTGAATCTCATCAAGGGGCTTGATCAAGTTTCGAGTGCGTTTATTCATGATTTGCTTCTTTTTCGAAAACATCTGTAAATTAACGAACAGAATCTATGGCATTAACATAACAATCGTCTATTTACGGTATGGTCTTAAGGGGTAACGTGGGTTTGAAAATGTCAAAAAATCCGTTGCCAAAATTTTATTATCTAATAGTACAATATGTCTTGACTATTCTCCCAAAGTTTTAAGTCAATCGGAGTAGAAGTCTAAAAGAGAGAGCCTTTGGTGATGCCCCCTATTTTTGAAGTCGGTGAAATTGAAAACTTCTTCAAAACAGATCTTATTGAAAACTTCTTCAAAACAGCATTGACTTGCGACTGAACGAAAGTTTTTTTTTCGATTACAACTGATTTTACAATGATATACGCAGTCCAAATTGTACCAAAACTTGAACTGTTTTTCATACAACTCTGCCGAAAATTAAAATTTTAATTTTTTTATACTTCGTTCAATGACGAACTCCACTTATCTTCTTCATTTCCATTTTTCTGCTCTTGATTGACTTGAATTCTTGCGTTTATGGTTTCGCTTTTCTTTGGGTGTCTCTCTTTGCGGTGCCGCAGCGGTAGCACTTCTTCAAAATCCCCAAAATCGATGAATTCGTTGTTTTTTGCTATTTTATGTTTTTCATCAATAACTCCTTAGAATAATGCTTGACGTGGTTCAGTGCTTCAAGCATTTCCTCAAGCTTCAAAATGTCGCGCGTTTCGAAGAAGGCTGGTTTTTTGACAGGTGATTTTGTAGGTGCCGTGGGTGCTGAATCCAAGTTTGCCTAAAAATCGGGGTGGATTAATGCCAAAATACAACCCCCACGAGGTCGGCACCGGGAGACAAAATGTTCAGAAACATCCGGGCTTTATTTTTGCCCACAGCGCCGAAGTCGTGGAAGTTCATTTTGTAGGTGAAATTTTGAAAAATTAGTTTTCGTTCGATAACTCTTTCGGAAAAATTCATACAATTTTTGTTCAAATGGGAACGTTGTAGCTCTTGAAAAGACGCGTCGATCGAGTATTTGATCATCCCTCTTCAGTAATATCTTCACCGCCAAAAGAATTGTTGAAGTATAACAAAAAAAATTTTATTCAATAACTCAAAAACAATCGATTTTTCGGGGATGGTTTAAATGTACGAAATGTAGAGAATAATGTTCTCTATATTTTCGTTTCGATGGACCAGCCTTGAATTTTGCTTTTTCGAACCCCTCTCAGGGGTTAAAAATTCAAAATGAAATTGCGGGAAACCTATTGATCGAAAATAAAGAGATACGAGTTTGCCGCTGTGGACAAAAATATAGCTGAGTGTTCAAGCTACAAATTCTTCCACAGCGGCGAATTTGTGCGGTCAATAGTTTTCCCAAAATTTCATTTGGAATTTTCAACCCCCGAGAGGTGTTGAAAATTCAAGCGTGGTCCATAGCAACGAAAATATAGAGAACATTAATTTCTACATTTCGTTCATTTGAACCATACCCGAAAAATCGATTGTTTTTGAGTCATTGAATAAACATTTTTTTGGGGTATTTTCATCATTTTTTTTGGGGTGAAAATATTATCGGAGAGTGATGATCAAATACTTTATCGACGCGTCTTTTCACGGGCTACAACGGTCGTGTTTGAGAAAAAAGTGTACGAATTTTTCCTAAAGAGTTGTTGAATTAAAACTGATTTTTCAAAATTTCGCCCCGCTTTTTCACCCCCAAAATGAACTTCCACGTCTTCGGCGCTGTGGACAAAATTGAAGCCTGGATTTTCTGCACATTTTGTCTCACGGCGCCAACCTCGTAGGTGTTGAAGTTTGGCATTGATCCACCCCCATCTCCTTTCATCCCTTAAAAAACCTACACCCTGATTTTTAGGCAAACTTGGATTTATAACCCGCGGCACCTACGGAATCAACTGGCAAAAAACTAGCCTTCTCCTAATTTTTTCCGATTACGGGATTTTCCAGCGACAGTACGACTGTATTATTTATAATTTCTTTGTACGGGTCTTTTTCATCCCGCCAAATCGCTCTATCTCTGTAAGCTGCCATCTGCAGCTGAAGTGGGCAGATTTCCTTTTGTATTTTTGCGGCTTCCCTCTCGAAACATTCCTGCAATCTTTTTTCGGTCTCCTTTTATCCTTTCCTCGATTTTGTCCAGCAATTCTTTAATGTCTGTTTTTTCTGCGCCCCTCCCGTTTTCTACCGCTCGCGCAGGTTTTGTCAGCTGATCGTCCTCCTCCCTTCCCTCAGCCACACCCGTGCTTTGCGTTAAATTTACTACGATTTCTCCGGCCTCCACCCTCACATTACATGGAAGCGATAATATTACTTGGCTACTGGATTTTTCATCCTCGTCCATCGGTGCCCACTCTTGTTTGCTATTTGATTCATTTTTTTAAATGAATGCCGTAATTTTTCTTTTGGAGCGTATGCGTTGAGCTGCGCTTCCCGAGCCGGTGACTCCGCTCTCGTGAATAATCCGTCGATTCTATCGTTATCTTCTCAGGCCCCTGACAGAGAGCTGTTTCTGTGGACCACGAGATGTCGCTCGCCGCTAGGGGCGCTGGGAGTCATGTGCCCGGCCATGCCCCTAACTCTGCAGACCTCCCATGCTAAGAAACGATGGGAACGATATGCTCTACAACCTATATATCGTCAACCGGGCACTCGTCTACCAGCGCCGCACAATGTAGTTATACTCGACCGACAACACTGGGGACAGAGAGAGGCCACTTTCTTACCATGGAGAAGGTCTGCAGTGTCAGGAGCTATCCTCCGCGTCGCCCTAAAGGGCATTCTGGTTGACTGCACAAGCTTCCGATGTTCCACTGTTCTGCACGTCCTATTCCGCTTCGTTCCGCTCCCCTCACTTCCTGCCTTTTGCAAACACCTTACTTACCTGCTTTCATCTTCATTTTAATTCTCGTAATGTCCTAATGACATTTGTCCCAAATTTTCTTTAGGTCTTCTTGTTTTAGTTGTTGTTCCTTGATCGTCCTGAGACCTTCGACCAGCTCTTTTGATGGACCTCTCACCAACGTGGCTGCCCGTACATTTTCCCCAGGGCTGTTGAGATCGATTCCTTCTGGTGGTCGGCTCAGTGTATCCGCGACCCTGTTTCTCTCTCCTGGTTGATGTTCTATTTCCAGATCATAATCCTGGAGAAGGAGGGCCCATCTCAGCAGTCTTTCTCCCGCAAATCGGCACGTTTTTAAAAACGTTAGGGCCTTGTGGTCCGTGATTACTCGGATCTTCGCCACTAGCAGATATGTCCGGAATTTTTGTAATGCCCAGACAATGGCCCATAGTTCTTTTTCTGTTGTGATATACCCTATTTCTGCCCCCTTGAGGGTTCTGCTGGCGAACATGACTACTCCTTCCTGTCCTTTCTCATCGTGCTGACTTAAAACTGCTCCTAATGCGCGGTCGCTGGCATCCGTTGTCAGTGTGTAGGGTTTTCTTGAGTTTGGGTGCTTCAGCATGACTGAGTCAGTGAATATCTTCTTGATTCTTTCAAACGCTTGTTCTTCCTCTCTTTCCCATTTCCACATCCTTTCCTTTTTTAGCAATCCCTGTAATGGCACCGTTTCTTTCGCGTGTTGACTCGTGAATTTTGTATAGAAATTTATTATTCCTCGAAACCCGCGCAGTTGCCTTACATTGTTTGGTCTGGGAAAGTTTTGAATTGTCCTGACCTTATCTGGGTGTGGCCTCAATTCCTCTGTGCTTAAAATGTGACCTAGGAAGGTAACTTCTTGTTTGAAGAATGCCGATTTTCTGAAATTAAGCGTCATTTTGTGCTGATCAATCCTTCTAAAGATCCTTTTAAGGTCTTCTAGGTGTGCCCAGTAACTCTTGGACATGCACAGTAGATCGTCAACGAAATTTACTACTGAATTTCCTAGTCCTTGCAGTACAATCTCCAGTCCTTGGATTAGACTTGCTGTACTAGTCTTCAAACCGAACGGGGTGACCGTGAATTGATAGCATTTGCCGTCGTGTAAAAATGCCGTGTATTTTCTTGATTCTTCATGTAACGGGATCTGCCAGAAACTGCTAGTCATGTCAAGGCTCGACATGATTTTTATTCCCCCACATTGTTGGAAAATTTCCTCACTTGGAGGTGCTGTATCGTGATCCCCCTTTAAATATTTATTCAGTTGCCTGGCGTCGAGGCATAGTCTGACTGAACCGTCTTTTTTGATGACTGAAACTAATGGGTTGATGCATTGGCTCTTCGCCCGCTCAATTACCCCGTGATCCATCATCCTTTGAATTTCTCGTCTTCCTTTTTCTCTGTAGTGCATCGGAATTAGGTATGATCGGTGTACATATTGCCCAGGATTTTCTAATTCTAGCCAGTGTACGTATTCTTTCATTCTCCCGGGGTATTTGTCGAAAATGTGTCGGTTTCCCCATATTAATTCCTTGAAATGTTTTAGGACTTCCTCGAGTATTCCCTGACATTCCTGCAGCTTTTCATCCACCTCCTCTTCTGTAAGTTGTAGTGAGGGTTCGTTGGCTTCCTCCGTGGTGCAGTTAATCTGTTGATCCTTTGAATCATCAATTTCGGTCCAAAAGTCCCCCTCATAAAGTGCTACCACCTTGTCACCTACTCGGATTCCACCCTGGTTTGTGTCTATCACGATTTTTAACTCTAACATTCCATCCATTCCCAGGATCGCTTCTCTTTGGAGAGTGGGGATTACTAGGGCTTGCAGAGTTCCCTTCTGCTCCTGGATCTCTGCGTCGACCATGATCTGTTGCCGAATCCTTCCTGATTTGCCTCCAAAAGCCCCCTTCTGGTTTGTGCTAGTGACGGGTAGCACCGGGCACTGACCAAATGTTTTTTTTTCGTCGATCGTATAGATCTTTGGATATGCATGTGACTTCGCTGCCGCTGTCGATGAGTGTTTTTACGTTTTGCCCTTCCATTCTGATCGTTAATTCTGCACATCGGGGATATCTCTTTCCAAGTCCTATTTTTTTATCATTTTCTTCCTGGAGGAATTTTCTCGGGCTTTCGAATGGGTCTTCTCGTTCTCTCGCTCCGCTTCCCTCGTTGTCCTTTTGTCCTTCTATTTTCTTTTCTTTCTGGTCCACCTCCATATTGTTCATTTGTGAGATTCTTAATACTGATTTCTCCTTTCCTCCGTGTTCTCTCATTTTCCGCTTTTTGTTTTCTTCCGATTGTGACAATTTCCACTCTATGATTCCTATGTTTCTCTCTGTTGTTTCTTTTTTGTTTCTTTCTTCTTCGCTCTCTTCTTTTTGTTCCTGTGTTGTCTCTCCCGGGCCTCTTCAAGCGCGTATTTTGTATCTTCGTCGTCACTGGTTGCGCCTCGCGATAGTCCTTCCAGATCTTCGGACTCCATCATTACGGGCGCAACCGTTATTCGTTTCCCGACTGTTTGGTCTCGGGTAATTTATTATCTCCCTCCAATTGTTTCGTCACCTTTTCTTGTCTTTGTCAAGATGTTTGCTGAGGCTGGTTCTGGAGTCCTTCGATTCCTGCATTCCAAGCCGGTGCATTTGGGTTAAGGGGTCGGCTTATTCCCTGTCCTGTGTGTCCCCATCGTGGTCCAGGCTCGTATCTTCCGGCCCGTGGCCATGCACCTGAATTTTCCCAAGGCTTACTCTGGGGCTGAAAACCTCTGTTTCCTTGGAAGCTGTTTTAATTCCATATGTGGTTACCGGGGAGAAACCTAGGTCCATTCATTTTGTGATTTGGTGGGCCACTTCCCTTAGTTTCCTCGAGTATTTCCAAGAATTCATCGATCGTTTTTGTTGCGCCAATTCGAACCGCCATCCGTGTATGTTCATCGAAGTGTTTGGCCAATTTTTTTTTATTTGTTCGTCCTACAGTTTTTCCATCAGGTCCTTTGCGTTCCCGAAGATGCGGGTAGCATATTCTGCTCGGGTCATCTTATGCCCGTCATGGTCGTATTTCCCAAACTCCAAATTTCGCAGGATCTTATCCTGCATTTCCTCGCTCCAATATCTTCTACGGAACTTCGTAGCGAATTCTTCGATTGTGTGAACTTGTTTCTCCACTACACACCACCAATCTTTTGCTGCGTCTTTGAGCGATTGGCTGATCATGTAGTGGAGATCGCCACTTCCGGTGAACCTCCAAAATTCCTCGAAATCCTTCAGGTATCGCACGCAGGTAGCGGACGGGTATTCAGTCCGCTACTCCATGTGACGTTGTGACCGGACCCGGTTGCTCGGTTTTTAAGCGCTGCCTCACACCGTGTTATTCGCCTAGAATTCTCAGCAACGGTGCTCCCCATTTTTCTCGATGATTCTGCGATTTGAGCCAGGTTATCCATGGCCCGCTTGAGACCTTCATTTATCTCCTCTTTCTCTTCTTTGTTGTCGTTTTTCATCTGCTCGAATTGATCTTCCATCAGCTCCTGTGCAATAATTAATTTCCGTTCGTTTCTTGCTTCCGATTCTTCTACCTCTCTTCTCAAAATTTTCCTAAATTCTTCCTGTGTTACTCTGTTTCTGTTGGTGCATTTTTTTTCCTGTTCTTGTAACTGTTTTTGAGTAGTTTTCCGATCCAGTCGTTGTTCGTTCCTCATTTTGTTTATTGCGATTATGGTTGACTTCAAGGTTTCGTCTATCTCTTCCATAGTTGCATTAGCGTTTCTGACTACCCTGAATGTGTCGTTGTTTTGGGAAATTTCTTCTGTTACTGGTGCAATTTCCGATAGGCGTCCGATATTTTGGCGAGCTCTATCTCTTTCTATTCTTAATAGGCCATCAGCCGTCGTTGATTCCCACTGGAGAGATATTTCTTCGTTTTGTTGTGACATATTTATTTTGTTTTATTCTACAGGTTTTTCTTTACTTTTATCGGGCCCCACGTTGGGCGCCAAATGTAACGAGTCACCCCTAGTTACATTAAATTTATGAGGATTCGGGGCACGATAAGGGAGTAAATTAATGTAAACCTTTTATGTCTTAACAAATAAACGAAGATTTATTCATATTTCGCTTTATCTCCTGTTACAAACAAGTTTTGAATCGCCCTGTATCTTGGTTTCGCGCGCTCGGTCGGTTTGGCTATCGCGGCTCTCGCGTACCGAGGAGGCGGGGCTTACTACGTCTTCGGAATTTCGCGAGCCTCCGTTGCCCGGGTAACGAGTCACTCCTTTTCTATAATGGCCGCCGTTTCGTGTTTGTATACGTCTGTTGTATGTACATCTTTGATTTGTATGTGTTCGCAATTTTAAATGCTCCAATTGTGTGTGACTATGTGTGTCGCGCGGTCTTCGCGATTTCGCCGGTTCGGCCTTGCTCGGCCACTGCCCCCTTTTGTTGTTGTTCCTTCTCTCTGGCTCTCGTTACATGTTTTCATCTAGGCTTCCAGCTGGCTGTCAGCTTTAATATTCTGACGTTTATTAACGCGGGATGCTTCGAGTTTCGTGATTCTATGTTTTCTCCTTTAAATTCCCGAATTTTCTCTTTCAAATATCTGCGAGATTCTTGATTTCCTTCTTTTCTCTGATTATCGCACTTTTTCTAATCGGATGGTGCTTTCCTTTCTGTACTTGCTCCTCTTTGCCACTTTCCTTGTTCAGTCGCCTTCCTTGCCTTTCGGGCTCGGACATGCGCTTATTTCACTACTAATGGCAAAGTCCACGTTCCATAGTCGTAAAAGCTGGGCATCTCCGCTCGAGACTCGTGTGAAAAGAGATTTCCAAAAAATTCTCGTTTTACCTTCTCTTTTATTATTTCGGCTCCTTTCCTCAACGGTCACTTTCCCCGCTGCAATCAGTGGGTACTTGCGTCCGGTACTAAGGCCTTTGCAATAAAAGAGATTCTCAAATCTATTGTGCTCACTTACTTCGTTTTGTCCAATGCTTTCCCTAGTTCAATATTTTCCACGCTTAAAAAGCCTGTACTAATATCTCGTTTCGGTACTCGCTTTGAAGCTGACTTGAAACAAGTAGTCCTTTCCTCTCTCGAGGTGGCCCTTATATACCCCTTATTTCCCGCTCTTTTCTTCCCCTTCCCAAGCATCCTTTGTTAAATAAATGTTGCTTTAATATTTACTCAATTTTTTTTCTTTTTGTCTCTATCTTTCCCGTGTTCCGAGGGATGGCGCCACTTGGCCCTTTCCTCGGTCTGTTCTTTTCCCAATTACCACCTGGAGGCAGTGTCAACATTGACGGTCTTGTCGCGTCTCCGCGTCGCTCGCTCACGAGACGGTTCTATCCGTCTCAATATCGTCAACCGGGCACTCGTCTACCAGCGCCACACAATGTAGTTATACTCGACCGACAACACTGGGGACAGAGAGAGGCCACTTTCTTACCATGGAGAAGGTCTGCAGTGTCAGGAGCCATCCTCCGCGTCGCCCTAGAGGGCATTCTGGTTGACTGCACAAGCTTCCGATGTTTCGCTGTTCTGCACGTCCTATTCCGCTTCGTTCCGCTCCCCTCACTTCCGGCCTTTCGCAAACACCTTACTTACCTGTTTTCATATTCATTTTAATTCTCGTAATTTCGCGAATAATAGCGATAATTGAGTAGGTCGCTTACATGTCTATCCCCGTAAGTGCCGTACCGGAAGTCCAATAAAATAATTTGAATGTTATTTTTTTAATTGAGAAAATATGCCTTTTGGCTTCGAAACCCACGTAACGCCTTAATTTTTCCACATTCATAATTTTTCATATACAGGGTGGGCCATTTAACGTGACTACTCCTAATATCTCCATTACCTTTCGAGTGACGAAAAAATGTCAGAGGGTAATTTGATTGATTTCGAAGGGCTGATACAATGGCGAAAAAATCATTTTTGTCAAGGTCATAGTTTTTGCGTTGGCAAGGTCATCAATGGTTTTTCAAATAGGAACATGTGTTTTAAAAAAACATGTTTTTTTTCTATTAAGACTAACCAATATTTACACGAATCCAACGACCTATGCCATCATAACCTGGAAATAATTTTTCACCATTCATTTTTTCTGAATAATTTGATCGAAACATCGACTCGAAGGATGGTTTCTGTCAGGATAACGTTATGCGTAAAGTTCCTGCGCTTGCACAGAGTTTGTGCCGGCCTCACCACAAATCAGAATCATTTCCACTTACTCGGCTTGACTGTACAATACCATTTTCGATACGGTTATTACCTGTTACTTTGGATGGATACACTGGTCGACTAATTCTATTATTGGTAGATGGTGAACATTCTTCACTGTATTACAGTTTTACTACGTTACAATGCCAGTATTTACAAACATCAAACACATCTCCGGCTATTGACATTATTGGAATGGATAACTTGCGCTGCTATCGCACCAAAAACTATTCAAAGGTCAAAAGAATCATTCATCCGACGTCTTAAAAAATGTGTCGAGGTTAATGGCTATCACTTCGTACATTTGTTACAATAAATTATTTGGACAAAAAATTCAATTACATTATTCGGATATTCTCATTGTCAATACCATCACGATTTCCCGTTTTTACACGTGTATTTTGATGAAAAATCATTACGAGGTCATGATATCATAGGTCGTTGGATTCTTCTGAATATCAGCTACAACGTCTTGATAACAAAAAAAAACATCTTCTCATTTGAATAACCATTGATGACCTTGCGAACGCAAAAACTATCGTCTTGACAAAAATGGATTTTTCAACACTGTATCAGACCTTTGAAATTAATCAAATTACCTCGTGACATTTTTTTCGTTACTGTAAAGGCAATGGAGATATTTGGGGTGGTCACATCGAATGGTTCACCCTGTATGAAGAGTATTGGATTGGTTCTAACCTCTTGCGCCAAAATTCAACAATGTCTACTTTTGTCAAATGTTCTTTGATTGAAATAAAGGGATACAAACTTATATTCAATTCAGCGTGGCGGGAGCTGTACCTCCACGAAATAACGGCGAGTGAATTTCTGGAGAAGGCGGCGGCATTAAAGGGGAACGTCGACGAATTAATTGCCCTAGAGAGGCAAGATGACACCGTGGACGACGAACTCATTGAGCCCCCGGCACAAGTACCATTGGGTAAAATTTGATAATACTCCCCGAAGTCTACCTCTACTTTTCAGAGAATCATTCGAAACGTTGATTTCACTCAATTTGCATAGTGACATTTTTTCTTAATTTAATTTCATTGACTCATTTTGATACAACTGATTGAATTTACATCAGTACGTACAAGTACGACCGCTCATGCTTTTATTTTATTCGTAACTAGCTCACGATCCTGACTATGAGCGAGAGCTCTTCGCCGACGAACGGCCCGACTGGCCCGGCGATAATGCTGAAGCAGCTGAAGAGCTTGCAGAAAATGGCAATGAAAACCAATTTTTTGTGCATAGAAAGACGAACTAGTCAGTAAATGCATTTCTTGCTAAATGTATAAAACTATACTAAATCAGCGTCGCGCCGCATTAGAAATATGTTTATTAAATAAAAATATATTTAGTTCTTCTGGATGATGACTCCATCGACGAGATGTCCGGCAATTCCTCCAATGAATTCGTCGACGACGTCGTAAATCCACTAGGTAATATTTCAATATCTGTAGATCACTCGATTGACATGTAGATAAAAAACTGTAGCATATTGCGGTAAATGAATCACTAGTATTTTTAATGAAATTCTATTAAAATGCATTTACGATTCATTACTCTCATTTATACCACGTTTCCAATTCCCCCACAATTCCTTCCATCGATTCTAAATGATTTGCCATAATTTTGCTGTGTAGAAGACATTCAGCAGAATACGGTGTTAATCGAGGAGGCCGCACGACAATCGCCACCACAGGGAAACATTGGGAATTTCTATCATATTCGAATGAAAATGACGAATTTATTTTCTCTATGTAATTCGTAATTTATGTTTACAAATGTTGCCATGTAGAAGATGTCGCTCATGCTAGTAGTATAACAGGACTGAGTCTAACCCAGGAATCTCAGGGGGGAGCGGGGCAGGGGGGGCCTCCAGCGCGGGGGACCTAGGGCAGACGTCACGCAGCGGGGTGGGGGAAGGCAACGCAGAGAGGGGGTCTAGCGCGAGATAGCCGAGAGTGGGGACGTGATGATACGCGACGCTGAGCGATAAGGGGGGTTTGGCGCGGAGCCGTTGACACCATAGGGCGGTGGGTAAATGTTGAAAGCTCATAAAATCGTGTGATTTATTATAATAATTAAAATTATTTACATATTATCGATGCAGGCGGAGCGTTTTTATTACGTCACTGGAAGTCTGCACAAAGAACAATTTAGATATGCGTGTGCACGTGTGTGTGTGTGTGTGTGTGAGAGAGAGAGAGAGAGAAACAACTATGAATGGCTAAAATTTTTTTTGATAATATGAAAAAACTGCAGTTGCCATATCAAGGGCGGCCTTTCAAAGAGCTATAAAATGCGTTATTTATTATATGCAGCTGCGGCTATGAGAGGAGTCATTGTTCCAAAAAAAACAAATTTTAATCCCATCGAGATTTTGCTTTCATTCCGAAATATAACGTCAAGATGTTCGCATGTGCGAGTATGTATGCAGTGCATCCGGCCAAACACCCCCTGGTCGTGACCAAAAACGAGCTCGAACAAGTTCCAAAGGTCTTGCTCCTAAAATATTGGGGTCATTATATTGGTTTACTGTGGGATCGTTTGCCAGAACATCATCGCAACGATAGTGAAGTGATATCATATCTCCCATGCATGGAGCATTATAATACGCCACAAATGAAAGATCACATTGATGGCCCCCCACCTCAACGTCGAGACCGTGAAAAATGTCATGAGGTGGGAAACTTTCCACGTGGGAGGAGGACCGGGTTCCACGAACGTGTTTGACCCCGTTTTTCATTATTGGAACAGTGGGGAGAAGTTTGAAAATGTTAGTGGTGGGGTTACAAAACAAGGGAGCTTATAATTTCATGAACCAAGCTCAGACTGCACTATTCCACCGCCACATCAACATCTTCGAAAATAACTTTGAAAATTTTTTGAAAAGTGATAAGTGTGGAAAATGGATTTCACGAGTATCAACAAAGTCAGCCGAATGGCGGAATTCCTTCCAACGACGAAGCTGTCAGAACTCATCGTTCACTCGGAGCATCCAATCTCTAACATGAGGGCCGTACAAACCAAGTTTGGGAAACGCTACATCGCTGACATCGCAAATGCGTTCACTGTCTTCCTACCAGCGCGACTTGTGAAGGCCTTCGACGAAGATTTGGAAACGTTCGAGCGTATGCGGCAAGAGGCACGCGATCATCATCTCTTCATGAGGTACATGGGTGGAAAATACAACAGCGTCGAGTTCTATCGACTGTGAGCACACCATGGTGGAAAAGACAAAATTCGTTGGAACACCATCGTCGAACGGCTGTCCGCATCATCGAGAGTATGCTGTAACTGGTGCGCCATGGTCAACTCTACATGCAGTTGCCGAAAATACAACAGCGTCAAGTTTCATCGTCTCTGAGCATGGCGGAAAAGACAAAATTCGTTGGGGCAGCATCGTTGAGTGCAACAGCCGTCCGCATCACAGTCGCCTCGCCATCGCTTTCGACGTTTTTAGTGTTGAATATGTAAAAATGTATTTAGAAAAAACTGTATTATTGAAATGTATGAGAAAGAGAAATTCAAACTATTTTCGCCGTAGAATAAATGAAGAACACAAATGATATATATTTTCATCGAAACGTTTTTTATTCATTCAAAAAAAATCCCTCGCCCACACAACACTTCGTATACACTTAACCAGCTTTTCAGCGATTTTACATTCACATGGGCGCAGTTGTATTTCGTGTTGAAGGAATGGTGCGGGCATTTGGAGTTTGTGATTTTCGGCAAATTCTGCAGCGATGGATAGTCCAGAGTCTCGAAGTCGATGACCTTTGTTGCGGGATCCGTGAATCTTGATAGCCATGAGCATTTCTCGAAACCCTTCGCATAGATGGTTGGAGCTCCTTGCAAGATTTCTCGAATTGTCTTTCTAGCTGCCTCGTATGGTATGCCGCTGTGATCCCATCGTATTCCATGGAATCTGCGTCCCAGCCACTTGTTTGTAATTTTGTACTTGGCCGGTAAAGAGTCCCATGCAAATGGTGCGTCGAAGGCGAGCGTCAGCGGTTCAGCATTCTTGTCGTGGAGTTTGACGATGGACATCTCCTTTAGGATAAATTTGTTGATGGGTCTCATAAAGCCCTGCACATCGATGACAAGCTCCATGTTGACTGACGTGGACGCCAATCATCGGCATGATTTTATACCAATTTCTTCACCCCACCACTAATTGGATTGTACTCGACAATACGATCATGGAGGATCATGCAGTATGCTGAGGTTTGCGGTGGAATATTGTTTTTCAGTTCGAAATCAAGACGCACGTCCACAGGCCCGGACTTGACAGAATCGTTTTGCTTTAAGCAGTCAATGACAACGAGGGGAGCTTTTTCTAAAAATTCCATCCTACTCAGCCATGGTTCAGCCTCTTTGTTGTAATAGGTCGGCTGAAAGTTTGCATACATCTCGTAGAGTAGCGCATATTGATTTTGATCAATGTTCAAATTCAAATTTCTATATGGATAACATTGCGAGTTGAGGTATAATTTGACATTGCTCAGGTTACAATGATCAAAGTGGCTCGCATTGTGTTGTTTCTTATTTTTTCGTTCCGTCTGCAGCGCGAGTATGACATATCGTGGCTTCTCCAGCTGATTCGAGGTTTTCATAGACCACACGTGCTTGGAGGTGGCAGGCAGCAATGGATATTCATACAGTTCCCATGTACGAAAACTCATGGAAATTGGCGCGTCTTTGGCGAAAAACTTTAACAGTTGAATTTTTCGCTGATCTGAGACTGTGACATACGGTACGAGCCATTCTATTTTATGCAATTCGAGTTTGTAGTCTTCGGGCGCTGTTTGTACAATGGCATTGTCATCGGTCTTTGATCTTGTGAGAATCAACTCGTGCTTGGCATTTACGACAATTTTCCGATAATCTTGGCAAATCCGAGGAGCATGCTGAGCGGTATACACACATCAAAGTTTCCCGATACATCTACAATCTGCTTGGTTTCTTCGACATCGAGCCATCCAGTGTTCTCGAGCATAGAACTTTTCGCCGGTGAGAGAGATGAATATCCCTCAATTACACTCGTAATACCGACATTCTTATTACGATCAATTTCTATAGCATTCAATTCATATCGCACTTCCTCAAACAAATGACAAATAGCATTGTTGACGAGACTTGTAGCAGTGGTTGGCGCCCCATCACGCTTGGATAATTTCCCACATATGTGTAGGGAACTCTTGCTTGTCAGGATAGAGAGGTCTTGATGTTGGATGGCAATACGGATTTCATCGCTGTTATTGACGGTTGAAGATGCATATGGCTGATGAGCGTGAATCTCACAATGGATGATGGATTCATCAAAGACCACGGGCGTTTGAATGTTTACAATTTCCTCTTCCATTTCACGCAACAGATGCACAAAGCACAGACTAAATAATTTTTTACACGCTTTCGCCACGCACTTTGAGACAGTGCAGCCAGATCGCGCGTAAAAGTTACCCCCTCTCTAGTCTCTTACGCGCCCTTATCGCATATTTTTTTTAGCTTATACGTTTATTTAAATATAATAATAAATCTAAATTCCAACTTATTTATCTTCTAAAAAATTGTTTACGCTTTACTCACAGCCGTCCTTACGCGAAATAAATTATAATTCATAAAAGTAAGCGGAAATATATTTATATTCGTGTTATTATATTAATTCTCATACTTTTATCAAGCGATAAAGCATTATCCCCAAAACCAAGCCAATCATCCATCCGGCCGTGAATCGTAAGTACCAGAAAGGGCACATATTCTACAAGCGATGCGATGGTCCCGTTGGTAGCGTTCCTGGCTTCGGTCCGCAAGGGCAAATTTTTCTCCAAATTTTCCATAATTTCTCATATTTTAGTCATATTTGAGATTTTCGGAGGAAAAATGATTTAAAACAGATTCCAGTACTGGTCTATTTCCCAAAAAACACATTTTTTTTTACTGAAAATTCATGATTTCTCATTTTTTTCCCCGGAAATTTATCTTTTTCCTATGACTTGTGGCTGCGGAGATATTCGGAGAAAAGTTAAAGATGAAAAGAAATGAGATTTTCGTAAAAAAACTTATTATTATTTTTTTTATAATAGACTTTATTGCTCCGGGCAACGCACTTCCTCAGTTTGCACTGGGAAACATTCACCTACCCCCGGGGGTTAGGCTCGGTCTTAACCTAGACCGGAACAATAACGCTGGGCGGCATTCAAGGGTTCCGACATCACCTCGGCTGCCGCCCAGTCAAAAAAGTCGCGCGGACAGTTCAATATATCGCTCTGCGATAGCCGCTCCCTCAAGCCAGAGGGTTAGCGGCTACCGCAGTCCACAATCGTGTTGCCTGAGTAAACGGAGGGACCCAAGTATGACCTTCTTCTGCATCCGACCCGCTAGCAACCGGACACCGGGTTTGCAAACCGGTATGCCAGCGAGGCCCGATACAAAATACTCTTTCATCCCCCCTAGCGCGCCGATGATGAGGACAACGAGAGGTACCCTGAATCCTCGGTGCGAACGACGTAGCTCGGCCAGGAGAGGCTGATACTTGAGCCGTTTCTCCTCTTCCTTTCGCGACACGTTCACTTCGGCCGGAGCCGAGAACTCAATGACGTATATCGTCTTGTCGTCGAAATCGAAGAGGACAACATCAGGCTTAGTCGCTTGAAGCGGCCCGGTGGTCGCGAATGAGAAGTTCCAATAAATCGTGCACCTCTCGCCCACGACAACGGACTCAATATCTCCTGGTAAATAAGGCGGCACGGGCTCCCGGTCTATCCCATAAGAGTGCCGTGGATGGTAGTACAACACTCTTAGGGCCGCGTTATGGCGATAGATATAGCCGGAGACTGCATATACTGGGCAGGCCGACAGTAGATGCATTAGTGTCTCCGGCGATTGTTTGCATGCACGACACAAAGTGGTCGGCAGAGGCTGACCCAAAACGCGACTGCGATAGACCAGGGTGTTGATGACTCCGTCTTGGCAGGCACAGATAAACCCTTCGGTCTCGGACATCAGTCCAGCTGACCGCAAGAAGGAAAAGGTCAGCTGGGTGGACAGCCCCTGTTCCTCGATGTGGTGAAAAAACACACCGTGCATGGGTCTGTCCACATGCTGCCGAGTCAGGACAGTCTGCTCGGCAGCCCTGATTGCCCGCCGACGGCAATCGAGCGACGGAGTCTCTTGACAAGGCGCCACGCCGGCGCCGGCGAAACTCCAAGCCGAGGGTCTCTGCCGCACGATCTGCCGCCTTATAGAGAAAAGCACCCGCCCCATGAAGCTCATGCTGGTGCACAATCTCCAGGAGCGGGTCCGAGCTCGTCATTACATCGCTTGCTATTCCGAGGACTATGCGGTCATGAAGACACTCCAATCCCGAGAGCCCGCGCCCGCCGCTCTGACGCAGCATATAAAGGCGCAGGGTGGAGCATATAAAGGCGCAGGGTGGAAGATAGAGGGTGCAGACTCCGCTGGATGTTCATTATCTTGCGTGTGCCGATGTCCAGCTGTTTAAGCTCGTCTCTACGCCATTTGACGACGCCAAAGGAGTAGAGCAGGACCGGGACAGCGAGCATATTGGTGGCAGTGATCTTGTTTTTCCCAGACCGATCTGATTTCCAGATCCGTCTGAGACGCCGCCTATACTCGCTGCGGAGGGCCCCCTTGACACCCTCAGCGTCCTGTACAGAGCGCTGATCGATGCCAAGGTACCGATAAGAACCTCCGGCGTCCAGGTGTTTGAAGACGCTCCCGTCCACCAGCCGAACATCAGCCGCGACACCCTCTGCTCTCCCTCTCCTGAGATGAAGAACAGCGCACTTGTCCAATCCGAATTCCATTCCCGCCGCCCGCGTGTACGTCGCTACGATGTTCAAGAGGAGCTTAAGCCCCCCCTCCCCGGGAGCGTATAGCTTGAGGTCATCCATATAAAATAAATGGGTGATCCCTCGCCCACGCTCCCCGGGGGCCCCCGCTTCATACCCGCGTGCAGCCCGCAAGGCGATTGATAAGGGTAATAGTGAGATGCAAAACAGGAGGGGGCTAAGAGAATCTCCCTGGATAATCCCCCTCCTATACCCCACCACTCCGGTCGACACATTGCCTTCACTAGTCTTAACTGTCAAGCGTGTCTTCCAGAGCGGCATGAGCTGCCTAATACATCTCACTATGTAAGGACTCACCGAAAGGCGCTCGAGTAGGTGTATAATCAGTTTGTGACTGACAGTGTCGAACGCCTTACGGTAGTCTATCCAAGCGACTGAGAGGTTACGCTTGTGTTGGACCGCGTCCTGCGTGATGCAGCGGTCCATCAGCAGGTTTTCCTTACAACCTCCCAGCCCCCTCTTGGATCCCCTTTGTTCGTGTATCTCCCGCCATGCAGGCTCGATCTCGTGCAGAACACGCTCATAAAGAATCTTTGTGAAGATCTTACAGAGCGCATTCAGACACGTTATCGGGCGGTAGTTCTCCGGACGAGACAAATCCCCTTTTTTGGGGAGTAGCACCGTCCTTCCCTCTGTCAGCCACGCAGGGATGGGCACCGTCCCATCGATGAACGACGAGAAGATGCGGGCCAGATGGGTCTGGGTGCACTTGAATTTCTTCCACCAGAAAATGTTAATCCCATCCGGTCCGGGAGCGGCGTGGTTCCTCATGCTACTCACCGCCTTCTCCACCTCACCCCGCGTGACTGGAAACAGTCGCCATGCTGACTCGGCTGTTGCCGACAAAACGTGTCGACCCGTCCCAGAGCTGGAGTGCCTTCATCAAAATGAACCGCCTCGCTATACAGCTTTCCCCAAAACCGCTCCACCTGAACAGCTGTTGGCGCTGTGTCGGGGGCAGGCGTAGGTGGTTGGAACCAGCGGCCTGGGTCAGAACGGAAGAGGGCGTTGTCTAACGCCCGACCCAGCCGCCTCTCTAGGGATTGCTTCGCAACCCCCAGGTTCCGCACCTTCTCCACGTAGCGTTCCTTCACAATAAGAAGGTTAGCTTTGTTCAATGTGTGGTGACGGCATTTCAGTTCCGAGCTGATTTTTCGGATTTTAGGGGTAAACGCCCTCCCCGCCGTAATGAAGTCTAACACACACTGAACACGGGATGCCTGCCTCCGCGCTTCATTGATCTTATTCTGGAGCTGTGCGACGCGCCGCCGAGTCTTAGCCACGAACGCCGCCTTATCATTGCGTGTCTGAGGCTTCGACTCAACAGCCGCGTGATACACAGCCCAGTTCAAGCTGAGGAGATCAGCGGTCTCAGGGATTGCTGCCGCGAGGGACTCATTTGTCGCTTCTAGGCAACCAGGCTGAAGAGAAAATTTCCCAGTGATTCTCTCCCTCCTTGTTCCCCAGTCCTCTGTCAGATCGACGCGCCAACGGGGGGGTTCCGAATGCCGGGGGGTTCGATCTTGAGGCCGTCCGGTAGAGCTCCGCATGGAACGCGCGGAAGAGCGCCTGCCGGACAGCTCTGGTGGTAATAACAAGAGATCGTAACCTTGCCGTCGCAAGCGGGCAGCTTGGTCTCGCAGATGTTGTTGCGAGAGGTGTGCAAGCTCTGGGTGCACTTGGCTCCACAGGGCCTGCAACCTCGCCATGTAGCCCCGCCGCGACGGCACGCTATCCCTCCAGCAACGGATGAGGTCCTCCTTCAGTTCCTCCGTCCACTCGAGGCGCCGATTTCGAGCCGTGGTCGTTGCCGTGGATCCTATCCGGGTGCCCCTCCCAACTGATCCTTGGTCCCCATCCGAGAGGGACCGGTTGTGGGGGGCTTGACTAGGTGGTGTTCGAACCTAGTTTTCGGCGCTCCAGGTGGTTGGCCTGGCACGTCGGTGGCTATTGCGGGGGAGTTGTGCTCCCCCGGGCGATGGGCACGCCAGCTTCCCTACGCCCTAGCCAGCTTATTATTATTTTTTTTTCTTTTTTTTATAATAGACTTTATTGCTCCGGGCAACGCACTTCCTCAGTTTGCACTGGGAAACATTCACCTACCCCCGGGGGTTAGGCTCGGTCTTAACCTAGACCGGAACAATAACGCTGGGCGGCATTCGAGGGTTCCGACATCACCTCGGCTGCCGCCCAGTTAAAAAAGTCGCGCGAACAGTTCAATATATCGCTCTGCGATAGCCGCTCCCTCAAGCCAGAGGGTTAGCGGCTACCGCAGTCCACAATCGTGTTGCCTGAGTAAACGGAGGGACCCAAGTATGACGGCCTTCTGCATCCGACCCGCTAGCAACCGGACACCGGGTTTGCAAACCGGTATGCCAGCGAGGCCCGATACAAAAGACTCTTTCATCCCCCCTAGCGCGCCCATGATGAGGACAACGAGAGTTACCCTGAATCCTCGGTGCAAACGACGTAGCTCGGCCAGGAGAGGCTGATACTTGAGCCGTTTCTCCTCTTCCTTTCGCGACACGTTCACTTCGGCCGGAGCCGAGAACTCAATGACGTATATCGTCTTGTCGTCGAAATCGAAGAGGACAACATCAGGCTTAGTCGCTTGAAGCGGCCCGATGGTCGCGAATGAGAAGTTCCAATAAATCTTGCACCTCTCACCCACGACAACGGGCTCAATATCTCCTGGTAAATAAGGCGGCACGGGCTCCCGGTCTATCCCATAAGAGTGCCGTAGATGGTAGTACAACACTCTTAGGGCCGCGTTATGGCGATAGATATAGCCGGAGACTGCATATACTGGGCAGGCCGACAGTAGATGCATTAGTGTCTCCGGCGATTGTTTGCATGCACGACACAAAGTGGTCGGCAGAGGCTGATCCAAAACGCGACTGCGATAGACCAGGGTGTTGATGACTCCGTCTTGGCAGGCACAGATAAACCCTTCGGTCTCGGACATCAGTCCAGCTGACCGCAAGAAGGAAAAGGTCAGCTGGGTGGACAGCCCCTGTTCCTCGATGTGGTGAAAAAACACACCGTGCATGGGTCTGTCCACATGCTGCCGAGTCAGGACAGTCTGCTCGGCAGCCCTGATTGCCCGCCGACGTCGGGACTTGGGCAACCGAGCGACGGAGTCTATTGGCAAGGCGCCACGCCGGCGCCGGCGGAACTTCAAGCCGAGGGTCTCTGCCGCACGATCTGCCGCCTTATAGAGAAAAGCACCCGCCCCATGGAGCTCATGCTGGTGCACAATCTCCAGGAGCGGGTCCGAGCTCGTTATTACATCGCTTGCTATTCCGAGGACTATGCGGTCATGAAGGCACTCCAATCCCGAGATCGAGGGTGCAGCCTCCGCTGGATGTTCATTATCTTGCGTGTGCCGATGTCCAGCTGTTTAAGCTCGTCTCTACGCCATTTGACGACGCCAAAGGAGTAGAGCAGGACCGGGACAGCGAGCATATTGGTGGCAGTGATCTTGCTTTTCCCAGACAGATCTGATTTCCAGATCCGTCTGAGACGCCGCCTATACTCGCTGCGGAGGATCTCCTTGACAACCTCAGCGTCCTGTACAGAGCGCTGATCGATGCCAAGGTACCGATAAGACCCTCCGGCGTCCAAGTGTTTGAAGACGCTCCCGTCCACCAGCCGAACATCAGCCGCGACACCCTCTGCTCTCCCTCTCCTGAGATGAAGAACAGCGCACTTGTCCAATCCGAATTCCATTCCCGCCGCCCGCGTGTACGTCGCTACGATGTTCAAGAGGAGCTTAAGCCCCCCCCTCCCCGGGAGCGTACAGCTTGAGGTGATCCATATAAAATAAATGGGTGATCCCTCGCCCACGCTCCCCGGGGGCCCCCGCTTCGTACCCGCGTGCAGCCCGCGAGGCGATTGATAAGGGTAATAGTGAGATGCAAAACAGGAGGGGGCTAAGAGAATCTCCCTGGATAATCCCCCTCCTATACCCCACCACTCCGGTCGACACGTTGCCTTCACTAGTCTTAACTGTCAAGCGTGTCTTCCAGAGCGGCATGAGCCGCTTCCAGAGAGGCATGAGGATTATTATTATTATTATTATTATTATTATTATTATTATTCTCCGCAAATTTCTCTTTTTCCTATTACCTGAGTGAACCTGAGGCTGCGGAGATAATCGAAGAAAATTTGAAGATAAAAAAAAATTAGATTTTCTTAAAAAAAACTTGTTATTATTTTTTCCGGGACTTTTTCTTTTTCCTGTTGAGTCAACGGCTGCAGAGATATTCGGAGAAAAGTTATAGATAAAAAAAATGAGATTTTCGTAAAAAAAACTTATTACATTTTTTATCCCTCATAATTCTAAGAAATAATGAATTTCCGAAATTTTTGCAAACATTATTTTCCTTAAGGGGTAAGACCACTGTACCGGTCTGCCACGACGCGTTTTAGACAAATAATACTTGGGGTAATTGATACATATCTGTGATGACCGATTACAAACGTGCCGATGACGGGTGTGACTTTTTTGCGAATAAAAGTGATAGTATAAAAGCAGGCAAACAACTGAAACGTGGCGGAGGGGAGAGCGGAGGTAGTGTAAGTGTGGGCGAGCTGGAAGAACTTGAAAAAGTGCAGTGTTTGAAGAAGAAACTTTTGGTCAAAAACAATGAGGTTATGTGGCGAGGACGCCGAGAATATGAGAGAGAGAGAGAGAGAGAGAGAGAGAGAGAGAGAGAGAGGGAAGATGGCGGAAGTGAGGCGAGTGACGGCAGCGACGGCAACGCGCGACGGCGTGCCCCTGAAGGAGAGGAGGTAGTCGACTCCGTCGATCAAGAAGACGAGATCGGCGTAGGTAAAGGAGGAACCGATCTGAGCGACGAAATCTGCGAGACACCGACGGAGTACGCGTACGCGAATTTGACAGGTGGAAATTCACCAAGGATGGAGTCAGGCGAGGAACGAGACACGACGGATGAAATTCTGGAAACAGGAAAAAGGAGGAGAGGAAGACCGAGAGGAGCCCTGGGACGAAAAAAAGGAAAATCCATTGCGTGAGATCGCTCATGGACTGCTGGGGCACTGGAAAACACAAGAAAGGGTACAAAGGAGGATCAAGCGAGCGGTCAAGGAAAGTAGATAAAGAGGCGACGAATTCATCTACAGGGGAGGACGAACACCTGGAAAAAATGGAAAGCAAGCAGTTGGAAAACTGGGCGGAAAAATGGGAGATTAAGATAAGAGATGTGGTGGAAAGAGCGGCAGAGAATATGATGAACAGGCCGGTGCAAGGACAAGGATATAAGGGAGGGGACAGAAAAGGCGAAGAAGAGGAAGATCTGATACCAAGAGGAAAAGTGGAAGAAATATTAATTAGAGAACAAGCGAAATGGAGGGAAAAAGTGACCCAACAAGAGGGAATAATAGAACGATTATAGCAAGAAAAAGAGCATATGGCACCGTTACCTTGCAGATGTGAAAACATGAACGCGATCATAAAAGACCTGCTCGGTGAGGCCGAAGTACGGAAAATTGCTATATACAGGGACAGAGCGATTTGGGAAGAGGAAAGAAACGGATACGAAGAAACCATAAGGAAAATGAGGGACGAATTAAAAGCACTGACTTCAAACAGAAACACAAGTGACGCATTCGTCCCGGACGCTGAGAAAAAGGACGACAAAAACAACAACAACAACAACATCAACAACAACGGAATGACCAGCGGTTACATGGAAAGAGAGACGGGAGATCACAACAATCGTGAACCAAGCGATGGGAGTGAATTCGAGGAAGTGGTATCTCGAAGACGTAAGAAAGGGAGGAGACCGGGCAGAGAAGGAAGGCCAATAGGAGGTGTGAAACACTACCGGGAGGGATATGAGAGGAATCAAGAAAAACGACCTGATGCGCTGTCAGCAGGTGAATGGGAATTTGAGAAGACCGAAAGAGCAAAAAGAAAGAGGAATATTAAGGTGAGAGGAGTGGGCAACGGGGGAAGTGAGATAAGGAAAGCTCAGGAAATCAAGGGTATCCTAAAGGTCTGGCTAGGAATAGACCCACAAATTATAAAGGTCCAAAGGCTAGGTGGAGGTCCCGTGGTAACCTGTAGATCAGCGGAAACAAAAAAAGAACTGATGAGGAGAAAGAGGCAGCTGAAAGGGTCATGGGTCTGGCGCGAGGACGATTTAACGCCGAGGGAAATCGAAATTCGAGACTGGCTGCGGAGTAAGGCCGAGGCCGAACAAAAAAGAGGAAATATCGTGGTAATCGGATACATGAAAATATGCATCATCGGAGTCTGGTGGCGATGGATGGAGCGCGAGGGACGCCTTGAGGAGATGCTTTTTCGTGAAGAAAGAAGAAGACTACCTGAACGTCGTCACGTGGAATATCGCTGGATGGGGGAAAATCCGGAAGATCGGCAAATTTCTCAACGATTTTGAAATTGTGCTACTACAGGAAACCTGGCTGGAAAGGGGAACCGAAAAAGAAGCACTAAAACATTAAACAAAAGCTTTAAGTGGTGGGCGAAACCAGCAGAAAGAGGAAAGAAAAGGGGAAGGGCGAGCGGGGGCCATCTTATAGGAATTAGGAATCACCTAACAAATCGCTGCAAAATAAAATAATGGAAATTCGGAATGATAATAGAAATCGACCGCAAACCACGGTATAAGGACCTGTGGATAATCGAAGCATACAACAATACGGGTTTTGCACGAATGGAGGAAGAATTGAGAAAGCTGATAGAAAAAGGATCAGCGGACGGAATAGGGGTAATCATAGCGGGAGATCTGAATGCGAGAGTGGGTACGGATAAGGGAATAGTAGAGTGTGAAAAAACTGGAGGGCTGGACGATAAAAGACGCTCAGAGGATAATGTGATAAACACTGAAGGTAGAAAATTATTAAGGTTTTGCGAAACTCTGGGATTGGCAATACTGAATGGACGACTGGAAGCGGATCGAGAGGGGAAAATTACTTTCATAGGGGGGGGGGGGGGGGGGGGGCGGTGGCAACTCGGTTCTCGACTTGGTGATTGAAATGGAAGACGAAGAAGAAAACACGGTATCTTCGATAAAGGTACTACCTAGAATAGAATCAGATCACCTACCAGTAGCGTTCAACATTAAAGGAGGGTCGAAACAAAAAACAAAAAAGAAAAATGAAAGAAATACGAGAGAAAACAGCAAAAGACTTAGGTGGAACGAAGAGAGATACAAAGACTTCGAAGTAGAAGTGGACAGATTAATTGATGAAGCACAAAAACGAAACGAAGGAGAAAGGAATTGGGAGGGATTAAAAAAAAACCATTTGGGAAGCCGCGAAAAACGTAGAAATGGTAAAAAAATATAAAGAAGTAATCAATGAAACAAGCTGGTGGGATGGGAAGTGCAAGGAGCAGAGGAAAAACGTGTGGAAATGCTTGAACGACCTTCTGGTGACGAAATCGGATATACACAAGATCAGATTAAGAAACGAAAGAAAAATGTTAAAAGAATTGTGCGCCGCAAAAGACTTGCATGCTTCGAAGAAAAATGGGCGAAAGTCAGAGAAAGTAAAAATATGGTTGAATGGTGGGCGGCCGTGGGACTTTTCAGGAACAAAAAGAAAAGCTTCGGGCAAAATATCGATAAAAACGAGTGGGTGAAACACTTTGAGAGCTTATTGGGTGAAAAGGAAAAAGGAAGCGGGCGCACATTAATTCAGGAAAACAAAACTTACAATAGATCGGAGGCCTCAGTAGAGTAAAAGCTGGACAAAGAAATTGACAAAGACGAAATGAATAAGACAATAAAGAACCTGAAAAATAAAAAAGCCGCAGGAGAAGATGAAATAACAGGAGATTTTATAAAAGGCCTAAGTGAAAAAGGAAGAGAAAAGCTAAGAGAAATCTTAACTAAATGTTGGGAAACAGGAAGATTGCCAAGGGGGTGGGAGATAGCCAGAATTTACCCAATTCTCAAAGGGGGCGATGACAACATGGTGAGCAACTACCGGGGAATAGCATTGCTCGACATTGGATATAAAATCCTAACCGGTATCATGGCGAGTAGGTTAAGGAACTGGATAGAGAAAGAAAAAATCCTAAAGGAAAGTCAAACAGGATTTAGACCGAATGGGGAAACGAGGGATCATATTTTTGTCCTAAATTCATTGATAAATAATAGGTTGAAAAAAAAGGGAGGGAAAATGTACGTAGCATTCGTGGACTTCAAGGCAGCTTTCGACAAGATTGATAGGGAAAGAATGCTAAATAAAATCTGTCAAAAAGGAATTAGGGGAAAAATGTACGACATGATCAAAGGAATCTACGTGAAAACCGACAATGAGGTGATAACGGGGGAGGGAATATCGAATAGTTTCCAAAGAATAAGGGGAGTTAGACAAGGATGTCCGTTAAGTCCACTACTATTCAACATGGTACTGGACGACGTGGATGACGAATGGGAACGTAAGTAGGAAGGAGGAATAGTCATGGGAGGACAAAAAATTTACGCGCTAAAATATGCGGACGACGTGGCCCTAGTAGCGGAAGAAGCCGCAGGGTTACGCGAAATGCTTAAAACATTGGAAAGCTACGTGGAAAAAGAAAACATGGAGGTAAACGTTAAAAAAACAAAAGTAATCATATTTCGGAATGGGGGAAGGAAAAAGAAAAACGAGAACTTTATGTTTAAAGAAGAGAACATTGAAATTGTTAACGAATACAAATATCTAGGGTATTGGTTCTCCACAAAAAACACAACGCGGAAACACCTAATGAGTCTGGAAGTAAAAGCGCGTAAGGCCATAAATTCAGTGTGGGGAATTATGAAAAGGGCACGAGTCAACAAGCTAAAGCATAGACTACAGCTTATGGACTCGCTGGTTAAGGCTGGGGCCTTCTATGGGATAGAGCTTTGGGGGTGGAGAAGAAGGGAAGTCATGGAAAAACTACAGGGAACTTTCGTAAAAATGGCAATGGGTTTGGCAAGAAACACACCGGACTATCTCTGGAAATTAGAATCAGGAAGGAGAAGTGTCGAAGTAGAAGCGAGGCGAAGGGCGGGAAACTACGTCGTGAAAATCATCAAAATGGAAGAGGGCCGATGGCCAAAAATATGCTTGAGAGAGGAAATGAGGGGGATCAAAAATGGAAACCCATCCAGATGGGGAAAAGAGTTTGTCAATGCCATGAAGGAGGTCGGTGACGGGAGAGTAGTAGATTTGATATGGGAAGGAGGGGAAGGAAGAAGACTAGAAAAAGTGCTCAAAGAAGGGGTCAAGTTAAAAATGGAACAAGACACCCAGCGAGATTGGGTAAGGGTCGATGTATCGACCTTCTGCCCAAACTACGCCAAAATAAAAATGGGGATAAACATGGAAAAATATTGGGACGATGAAAACACGAACGGGGATCTGAAGGAAACGTGGGCGCGGCTCAGATGTGGTAATGTAGGGAAACAAGGAAAAAAGGGATACAGCGACACAAATTGCGAAATCTGCAAAAAAGAGGAAGAGAGCCTTGAGCACATCTGGAAATGTGAAAAAATCAGAGCTAACATAGGTAGAAAACATGTACAGGCGGTAGATAACTGGAGAGGAGAGAGAGAGGGAAGGGAACTAACGGAATGGACGTTAGAAACCCTAAAAGCGGAAATTAACCCCGAAATTGGCCAATATATAAAAGCCTACGAAAGAACTGTAAAAAAAGCGAGAACCGAGGGAACCGAGGGAACCACCGCCAACCGAGGGAATGAAAGAACGGAGGAAGACTAACTCTAACTTTAAGTTAAAATAAAAATATTGTAACCTTACGTAGATATAAGTGAACGAAAGACGGTTATGTAAGAGGTGTAGCACACCATACTGTTGGAAATAAAAATACTACTAAATGGCGAAACTGCAGCAAATTCTTCCGAGGTATGTTGAATTTGAGGTGCTCTGCGGCACGCAGTATAACTTGTGCCAATTTTAATCTGGACAAAATGATTTTTTAAAAATTAAATCTAGATGAGTGTAGCTAATGAACCACGTAGGGGATTTTAGAAATATTGATTTTTGTGTAATTGCCGAGTATTTGACTAAAAATGTTCAATTTTTTTTTAAGACAGTTATTTGTTCATAAATATTGTTTAAATTAACTTATCGAAAATCCCCTACGTGGTTCAGTAGCTACACTCATGTAGACTTAATAGTATAAAATTCTTGTTTTTAGATTAAAATTCGCACAGTTATACTGCGTGCCGCAAAGGTTTGACATGCTTCGGAAGAATTGCTACAGTGTCCCCATTTTGTAATATTTTCGGATAAAAATTTATAGCAATATACTTAAATATATGCTGAACAAATACTGCAAGTATTATTTCTATACCACATTTTCTTTCGCCAAAAAAAAATATAAAAAAATACGCTTCCTGTAAGGCCGTTACAGTGGTGTAACCCCTTAAAGTCTTCATTGAATTTCCAAGATTTTCCCGTGATCATAATTAAAATGATGAAATATTCGGAAAAATTCAAAAAAATTTGGAGAAATTCGGAGAATCTCGGATGTTTGTATTGTATGTATTAATTCTTATTTGATTAGTTATTTTTATTAGTTATCATAATTATTTTAATTAGTTATCCTTTAGTGTCGAAACATTTATCGCGCACTCTAACCGCTTATTTTATTAGTGTGTACGTTAATTTAAATATAATAATAAATCTAAATTACAACTTATTGATCTTCTAAAAAATTGTTTGCGCTTTACTCATACCCGTCCCTATGCCAAATAAATTGTAATTCATAAAAGTAAGCGGAAATATATTTATATTCGTATGATTATATTCATTCTCATATACTTTCATCAAGCGACAAAATTATTATCATAATGCTTTATCACTTTATGAAAGTATATGAGCGGAAATATATTAGGGATCGATAAGGGATGTGGATTGGAGAAAATGGTGGGAAATGTAAAAAGGGGAAATCCCTGTACATGGAAGCTACAATTAGCGAAGCGTTCGACGTAGCAGATACAATAAAAAAAAATAATAATAATGATAACGAAAAAAAGAACTAATCAAATAAGAATGAATAGTAATAATAATTTAAAAAAAAGCACTGCGCGGGCTGAACGATGCCGCGCTTCTGCGGACCGAAGCCAGGAACGCTACCAATGGGACCATCTCATCGCTTGTGGAATATGTGCACTTTCTGGTACTTACGATTCGCGGCCGGATACATTATGATAATGCTTTATCGCTTGATGAAAGTATACGAGAATGAATACAATAATACGAATATAAATATATTTCCGCTTACTTTCATGAATTACAATTTATTTGGCATAGGGACGGGTGTGAGTAAAGCGCAAACCATTTTATAGAAGATAAATAAGTTGTAGTTTAGATTTATTATTATATTTAAATTAACGTACAAATTAATAAAATAAGCGGTCAGAGTGCGCGATAAATTTTTCGACACTAAACGATATCCAATTAAAATAATAATCATAACTAATAAAAATAACTAATCAAATAAGAATTAATAGTAATAATAATTTAAAAAAAAAGCACTGAGCGCAGAGAACGATCCCGCGCCCCTAATGCAGTTTTTTTTCTGAAAAACTCCGATTTTTTCGGAAAATTTTTCCGAATTTTTCTATGAATTGGAACAAATATTTTTACGCAAACATCCAAGTTTCTCCGAATTTCTCCAAATTTTTCCGATTATTTCATCATTGTAATTATGATCACGGTAAAATCTCGGAAATTAAATGAAGACTTTAAGAGGTAACACCACTGTAACGGCCTTACAGGATGCGTATTTTGTGATATTTTTTTTTGGCGAAAGAAAATGTGATAAACAAATAATACTTGCGGTATTTATTGAGCATATATTTAAGTATATTGCTATACATTTTTATTCGAAAATATTACAAAATGGCGACACTGCAGCAATTCTTCCGAAGCATGTCGAACCTCTGCGGCACGCAGTATAACTGTGCCAATTTTAATCTAAAAAAAAGAATTTCGTTTTATTAAGTCTACATGAGTGTAGCTACTGAACCACGTAGGGGATTTTCGATAAGTTAATTTAAACAATATTTATTAACAAATAACTGTCTTAAAAAAAATTGAACATTTTTAGTCACATACTCGACAATTACTCAAAAATCAATATTTCTAAAATCCCCTACGTGTTCCCTAGCTACACTCATCTAGATTTAATTTAAAAAAAATTATTTTGTCCAGATTGAAATGGGCACAAGTTATACTGCGTGCCGCAGAGCACCTTAAGTTCAACATGCCTCGGAAGAATTTGTTGCAGTGTCGCCATTTTGTAATATTTTCCCATAAAATTTGTTTGCAATATACTTCAATATATGGTTAATAATTACTCCAAGTATTATTTGTCTAAAACGCTTCGTGGCAGGCCGTTACAGTGGTGTTACCCCTTAAGGAAAATATGGTTTGCAAAAATTTCGGAAATTTATTATTTCTCAAAATTATGAGGGATCAAAAAATGTTAAAAGTTTTTTTTACGAAAATCTAATTTTTTTTCATTAAAAAATTTCTCCGAATATCTCCGCAGCCGTTCACTCAGGTGATAGGAAAAAGGGAAATTTCCGGAAAATAATAATAATAATCATAAGTTAGTTACGAAAATCTCAGCAGTAATAAAATCTACCATTTTTAATTGACGAACGGATGTAACGCATTTTTGAGCGGCTAAGTCTCGCAGCCGTTTGAGAAGGAGAAGTTGCGTTGGGTTGCTCCTTGTTACTCACGGCGGTGGCAGCGAGCAACAATGTATCTTTCGCGCCAACGTTCGGATAATTGAGCGTTCGGATAAACTAAGTCATTCGTTCGGATAATTGAGGGTTCGGATGATCGAGGTTCAGATAATCGAGGTTCTACTGTATTATTATATTTAAATTAACGTATAAACTAAAAAAATAGCGATCGGAGTGCGCGATACATTTTTTTGTATCCATTAATAACGCAGAGAATCAAGAGCTAAATAAGCATTGAAATCATCTAAAAGCCTTGCGCGTTCCATCGGGTGACGTCACGCGCAAGTCGTGCTCAGATTGCTTTTTCCCTCGAAGCCTTCGTTTCGGCTTGGCCGCACATGAACGTGCTCAGCGTCCATGTGTTGGTGTAGCTGCCGAAGGCGCGGTCGGGAATCGTCGACCCCGCTCGGCTCTTGCCGAAAATGTCCGAACGTCGCTCGCTCACGGACACGCGCTACTATGATTGTGTGACGGGCGCGTAAGAGACTAGAGAGGGGGCAACGTTTACGCGCGATCTGGCTGCACTGCTTTGAGACCCAAATTCTTCAAGAGTAGCACGTTTTGAGGTGTTAGCACTTTGGGCACTGACCGACGACTGATTGTTTTTATCCATGACCGTTTATTGTTATTGGAAGATCTATTGAAAAATATACCCATCACGACTTTATATGCAGGCGTACGGTGATTACTTCACCTCGGAAATTTACCAAATTACCGTCCTGGTCCACTATGCGAAGTTGTATGGTATCAATCGGTCGGCTCGTGATTGGCAGATAAATAACGTGTGAAGGAACTTCAATGATCTTATAGCCCGGTGGCACAGATGGAAAAATTCGTGAATTGTCTGTACTTTTTGTCCGTTAATATAGGCTCCAGCGGTAATATTGCACTCAACGCGTAGGGCATTCACTTTGAGAATGGCTACAGGAAGGTCAGATTCGTGTCTTTTATTGGCTTCCAATTTGCGTGCGGTGAAGCCTAGAAGATGGCCAATAGAATCTTTCGGCTCAAAATTGACATCATGATCACACTCGATCTCACTGCGTAGCGTAATATTATTCGGTTTAATGCTAATTTTGATGTTTTTACGCGTGAGCTCTGCTTGTACAAATGCCTCAATATCCTCTATTTCATAGCTACCCGTAGGTATCGTCAACACCTCATCTCCCACGTAAATTTTATCATGGTTAACGTCGATATTTGGAATAGAGTTGAAGGTTAATAATTCAACGAGACCGAGGATATAACGTTTGTGTGGCGAGAGTTCGATGGGGGGAAAGTACTGCGCCTCGAGTATGGACGATGAGCCAGATATGGTCAAGGTTAAGCTATCATCCATGGTGCTGGTAAATTGACAACTGAATTCTCCACATCATTTCCTACCTATATAGTGTGTATTTGTCTTTGTGCTGCAATTGTCGAGAAAGAAACTTCAGACACAAATGTCCACATTCAATCGTATCATATTCCTGATATCCCTTATAATTATAATTGACGCTACCAACACAAAAATATCTCATGAGTTCGGATGGTGGTGGAAGATTGCCGAATCTATCAAAGTACACGACTTTCCATCCAGTCTTTTTGAAAGCGACCCAGTGTGTTCCAGGACCGACATTTTCATTCAAATTTACAATTGCTGCTTCACATTTCAGGGGTCCGCTCGCTGGTAATGTATCGCGCATGTATACCCCACGGAAATATGGAATCTTGAGGATGTTCGCATATTTAAGAAGGTCGATGTCGGTGAGGGGTCAGTGAGGTAGCGTTACTTCTAGTTTGTTGGTTTGATATGAAGACCCAATCCCTGCTTATATGGTTTCAGATGTAAGCCCTTGCCCAATGCAATGGCTTCAATTGTTCGATTATGGCGCTTACTCTCATCCAATTCACGTTTAGCTGCTTGAGCAGCATTTACAGCTTTAGCTATACTAGCCGCACCACCTGACAAAGCACCAGCAGCGCTAAGACTCGCAAAAATGGGCACGAGGAACGGTAATAAACCACCAATTTTATGAGGTACAGGTAGAACCCGAGGTGTGCACACCTTTCCACCTTGTGTCTTTACAGCGGCACGAGCACCCGTTAGAGCTGATTTAATAATCTTTTGTGGATCATTACTTTCAATCATTGTCTTCTATGCGGCGCCAATTATTGTTTTTCAAACAAACGCTACCCTTACGGGCCTTCATCCCCATAACGAATTTTCTCTTTGTCCTCAGAATATTTGCCACACCTCAAGCACTCGCTTTTTCACCGATGCTAGCGTCTTTAGCAGTAACACGTTGCCAAGCCTGTTCAGACAACACTTTATCCGCCAAATGTCTCGCTTCAAGATTATCCGGATTTTTCGAATATGCAATATCGTGTTGTTTGCATGCCGTATCCAATGGATTAATACCCGGATCACCACGAGCAAGCCGCTCGGTCAACTTTGTGCCTGGTCCGCAATACTGATACCCGGGCAGATGTAGTTCAACGGGGAGTTTGTTGATTAGGCGGTTGACGAAACCTTTACCACTCTTGCCATGCACAATCATGTCGGAAGACAATACGCGACTGATGGATAATCCCTATAAGAATGCTATTTATATGATTTCGCCGTTAGTCGTGTGTGAGATGACGCCCAACAAGCAAACTATCGGAGGCGGACTTCCCGTGATAAATTTCGATGAATTAGTCGAAGATGCTGGAGCGAAAAAGCGGCAAAAACGTCATGGAAATTTATTGCCGGATAGCATACGTGCACTGTTTTGTGGTCCATCAAAATGTGGGAAAACCAACGCTCTGCTCACTCTTATCATCCACCCCAATGGTTTGAGATTTGAGAACATTTACTTGTATTCCAAATCGCTGAAGCAGCCAAAGTATAAGTTGCTCGAACGGTTGCTCGAACCTGTGAGTGGAGTTGCGTATCATCCGTTCAACGCGCATGAACAGGTGATAGCACCAAGTGAGGCACAATCCAACTCTATATTCATCTTTGATGATATAGCGTGTGAAAAACAGGATAATGTTAGAGCCTTCTTTTCCATGGGAAGACACGAGATTGTTGACAGTTTTTATCTTTGTCAGACGTACACCCGTATCCCCAAACATCTCGTGAGAGATAATGCAAATTTCGTGGTGCTTTTCAAGCAGGACGATATGAACCTCAAACACGTCTACAACGATCATGTTAATACGGATATGAGGTATACATGCTTTAAAAACATGTGCATGAAATGCTGGAATTCCGACAAGTATGCATTTATCACGATTGACAAGGATAGTGGTATTAATGAGGGTCGATATAGACAAGGTTTTGATTATTTTCTGACCATTGATAAATGATTCATCGCTGGTGGTTGAAGAGGCAGTATTGTGCATACCTTGACAGTGACAACATGAAGACCGAACAACTTTTGCGTGAAAAAGATGTATTGTGTGAAATTGCCAAGGCGAGCAATGGAATCAGACGAAAGCATCGAATGATGAAAATGGGAAAAGATAGCGATGAGCGGAGAATGCAAGTTGTCTTTAAGCCTATAGTGGGACCACTGGAGAAATTGGTGTTGTATAAAAACGGCGAGGTAGCGAAAAAGGAAATTAAGGATGAAAAAGTCAGTGATAATGCTGAAGAAGGAGATGCGATAAATAGTGTGAAAAATCAATTGAAGAATGAGACACAAGATTCCTCCAAGAGAGAAACACAAGATTCTTTCAAATTGATATATGAGGATGAAGATGATGACTCGCAAAATGTTGATGAATTAATCGGTGAATATCTCCTGTTATTACGAACAAATAGAGAGGCAAGCTTGGATGTATTATATGGTGTACGGAATCTCGCAAAAAACAAATTAATGATTGGCAATTCTCCGATAATGTTCGAGTCTCAACATATTCGTGTGGGTGATGTGAATTATCCGAAAACTATTGGATTAACGGAGCTGTTGCTTAAAAAAGTGCCCAATGTCGAAACTCTCACACCGGACGATTTGAAAAACTATGAAAAGATTGTCATCTCGACAAATGCGCACAAAAAATTTTACAAGCCTAATGAGGCTATACGACGCAATACCTGCCATAAATTTAACACTTATATCTCAAATATAGTCGATCATCATGTGGGAAAGGGTATGCCAAAGTATAAGCTAGCCAGAAAAAACACCCAATCGGACTATATATATTGGGATAATCCAAATGAGCTAGTAGATCGTCTTCGCTTACTATTGGCATCGCAAGCAGCCGGAAATTCTGTGCATTCGAATGAAATCATATCAATTATCGAGGAATTGCGCGAAGCTGAAATCATTTATTATCTCAGCATCGGAGAATTCACGCATCCTCAACATGAGTGTCGATGTGTTTGGACGCCAATTAAATAAGAGTGTGCTCCTCAGTAAGCAAGGTCCTCCGGGCCGACCTGGGATTGGGTTTAGAACGACCGCAGATAGCCATTATGACTTGGGGCAGAAACGATTGTGTGACGTCGCTAATCCGGAAGGACAAGACGACGCCATCACTCTAAGTGGTTTACATAAAAAATCTCGAAATATCATTAAGAACATACGCAAAGAAATGAATGAGAGTAATCAGTTGTTGGTAAATGGACTTGAAGCTACGATGAGAGACATTGCAAAAACACTCGAGGCCGATGTCAAAACTCTACAAGATTTGGTGATTCGTAATTCACGCACCATTGCTGTAGTGGATGCGCGACTAAGTGGACTAGAAAATGAACGAGAAAAAGAGCGCTCTCGTGCTGGAGCTACATAGGCCTGCTCGACGAAATTGTCCTCGTCGACATGTGGACATCCGTGGTTTCGACGAAACCTGGCAAGTTGATCTCGTCGATATGTCATCATACGCGCGTGAAAACTCCAAGCATAAATTTCTCCTCACCGTCATCGATACTTTCTCAAAATTGGGCCGCACCAATGTTGAGTAAGAATGGCAGAGCTACAGCAGCCGCAATGAAGTCGATAATCGATAAGGAAGGACGGACACCGCAGAACTTGCATGTCGATCATGGAAAAGAATTTAATAATTCCACTTTCAAGTCTCTAATGGAAAAGCACAATATTAACATGTATTCAACGTATAGTAATTTAAAAGCCTCCATTTGCGAGCGTTTTAATCGTACACTGGAAAACAAAATGTGGAAGCATTTAGCCTTCGTGGTAATTCTAAGTGGATCGATATTCTTGATAATTTAATTGTCGAGTATAATGACTCTATACACCGTACAATTAGAATGAAGCCAAGGAATGTCAATGGCGGTAACGAGAAGAAAATATTGCGACAAGTTTTTAACAAGACTCAACCTCCAATGAAGAAGCCACCGAAATTCAAAATTGGCGATAACGTGAGAATCAGCAAATTTAAGAGTGTATTTGAAAAGGGTTACACACCAAACTCGACAACGGAAATATTTACAATATATGGCGTGGAAAACACAAGCCCTGTATTGTATAGCCTGAAAGACCATACGGATAAACCTATTGCAGGTGGTTTCTACGAACAAGAGCTTCTAAAATTTAAATATCCCGATATCTATCTCGTGGAAAAAGTACTGAAGAAACGTGGCAATCGAATGTTTGTAAAATGGTTGGGTTTCGACAATACCCACAATAGTTGCATAAATACATCTGATTTCTAGTGAACAATAAAAACTCTTTTTCCTTTATTTATGACTACTTCCTCTCTGCCGAAAGCCCCAAAAAGTGGCGGTCAAGTGCCGTCTCCATCTCCGCACGTGCTGCAAAGGATGAAGGGTCCGTCTTCCCCGACACCGCATCATGTGTCTCTTGGGTAGCTCTTTATTACTCCTCGCATTTGAATCTTTTTTCCCCTGGAAAAATGCGTCACGACGATATGAAGGAAAATATTTTGAATGAAAATATAGATCACAAAGGGTAATGTTTTTTTTGTCTTCTTTATTTTCTACCAGTTGAAAGATATACTAAAAAGATTGCGATGTTATAGAATATATCGGTGTTAAAATGGTATTCTGTAATGTCCCCATGGTAATGTGTTTGTGCTATTGGGTATGATATATATCGCTTATCATCGTGTGGGCTAAGAGCAATTTTTCTTTCGCGAATAGTATATACATCGTGCAGTGTGGATCTTATACACGTTTGACTCCGACACACTTCAATCTCCTCGTTTAAACACTCCATATAATCATCAAAAGTTATTGTTCTTGCGACAACGCCACTCTTTACACCTTTAACTTTTTTGGTACCCTTTTTACCATCTACTCTTAACGCATACATTTTTGACCGAAGTCCAACAAATTCAGTCATTATAGCACCATTGTTTTCATCCTTCATGAGACCTGGCACTTTTTTATTTACTAATGGAATATCGAAAACATTATCGATGGGATAATCACTCGTGTCGAACCGGACAATAGTTTGCTTCATACCTTCACATACATCTTCGCACTCAATGTGGTAGATAAGACTATCGGTATCGGTGTACATTATCTTACATTTTTCACGATACAACGGAGCCATATGATCATAGTGGAACTCGTACAAACACGTTTTCGATATATCGAGTATGCACATACCAACATTTGTAGAATTTCACTTCAAGTTTACGCATTTCAACGGCAATCAAGTTTTCGGAAAAGATGCTCCTACTGTGAATGTTGGGCTTCGCAATCATTGCCTCGGCACCATATCTCCCCTCCCATTTTGTCAACAGTTTCACGTCAACGTGATTTCGAACGTTTTCCATTGATTGGCCAAATACCGCATTATTCATCAGCTTATATACATTTTTTCAAAATCATTTTTCGCCATGGTTCTGAATTGCGTGTTTAGCTCGATGTAAGACCGTAACCATGGAGATTGTTGGAATTGCAATATTCGATGGATTTTTGTTATACGGAGCCCATGGCGTAGACACTGCTGAACATTCCGGTAATGTACAATATAGCGCTCTTTATTATACAAAGTTGCGAGCAATTGTCCTGCCGCTTACCGGGTGGTTTTCCACGCGTTGGACAAAACGGAAGATCGCTATGTGCATCGTGTAAATGTTGTGGATAATCCAAGTCTACCTCGAGAATGTAGCCCGTAGGCGAATCGTTTGAGATCGATGATACATCAAAATTTGACAGGTCGTTGACCCATTTGAAATTTGCATAAGGCAAAAATTGACACATTGCCCAGCCGTACAAATTATTTACATCGAAATACATAAGATACGATGAAGCTTTAGATGGATCATGTGAGTTTATATATTTGTTATTCGCGTTAGCATATCTGTTCGAACATTGACTTAGTCCGCCACGTATACCACGTTCGATAAACATGACCATGTCAATGTCAGTGAGCAATTCGAATGTAATACTCGTATGCTTCAACATTGCGTCCCATGTATACCCGGGAAGTGAATAGTAATATGCCGGGTCAAGTCCATAGCTCTCAATACAGCTATCACGGAAATTTTCAAATATGTCAGCTAATAACAGGACATCCGTTTTCAAATATACATCGCTATATTCGCCTAACGTTTGAATAGAGAATTCCTTCCAGACATTTTCCACGTGTGTATAATCGCTCTCGCTTACAGTGCCACCACTCAATGAATTGTAAAATGAGTCAATTGGCGGTAGACACGTTTCTTGCAGCCTGGTGACGTCGTCCACATATTCATATGGGAAAACACCTTTGCGTGTCAATAAATCGAATTGTTGATATTCAGGAATTGCAGATTTCAAAATGTTTAGTTTATCCTTGGTAAGAAACGATGCTAATTTATCGAGAGAAGTATTGAGAAATCTATATGAATCGATAAATCGCAATTTGATGTAATTTCGCGTATCGTTCGTGAGTTTCACAGTTTTCGTAAATGAAATATACTTTTCTTTTGTTATGGGAAGTACTTCGACACTCCCTTCGAAAGCTGTAGCCACTTCCTTAATAATGAAATGCGCATCATATCCGGATAAATTGTGAAATACGATGGGGATGAAAAAGGATTGCTGAAAGTTAAAATTGCAGTTCGAATGCGCGGGGCCTCGATAACGCCCAGTCAAATGACAATGATCTCTAACACGTGTATCGCCTTGCGTAAATGTTTTCTCACATATGTGGCTGTGCGTAGCGCGGCGGAATTCTGCCCATTTCTCGCGTGTCAAATGTATCATGGGGACATTAGTACATAAAATGGTTTTCACGCGAATAGCTAAACTTTTCAGTTCTTGAACGAACCAGGAAATGCAATTATCACTGCGAGCCGACTGATATGTGGATAGGGAATTGTCATATGAACAATGCATGTAATACGCAGCACTGAATACTTGGTGATGTTGATACCTATTTGGATCGTCGGTTTTCGACAAGACACTCGAGGTCTGCGTATACAACGAAGGGGAGACGCTGCTTCCGATCCAAGTTGCTGAAAGTGAGCCACTTGTCCTCTTCGCGTGGCAACTGAATGGCATAGTCGTTCAGCTTTCCACAATCCGTTGTGTGTGAGTCTAGTTTCACATTCGAACTGAAGTAACGCAAACACCTGTGCAAAGAGATTTAATTGTTTTTATTCGACCGATTTTTACAAATATATAAGTATGTCGCATATTTGATTGTATTTTAGATTTACATACCGATCGCAGATATATTTTCGATCGCCCAGTTTGCTAAGTTGCGAGCTCACCAGCCTGGATAAATTTTTAATCCACGCAAAATGTCCAACATTGTTGTCTGATGGATCTTGAAGGTATAGCAAATTTATATGCTTATCCCTTTTGTGCTCACTAATGCGTATTGGAAGGGTTTTCTTCTTCTCGATGGTATACACATTGATTGATAAATTATTTTGTTGTTCGATTTTTAAAATTTTTTGTAGAGTCACTGGGAAGGCAATACCCTGCAGATTTAAAACCGTCGAAAAATGTGGATATGAAGATTCACGATCACTTTTACGTTCGGCAGGGTATAGGGCCGCGATCACGGACCACGCAAAGCACGCATTATCATTCGACTTTATATTTACTACTGCATGCTTTGTCATTACTTCCTGTGGCAATTTAAGTTGGCAACCGGCACGCCTTGGATTATATTTATTCACACTTATGGTTAAATTTAGAATTTTTAACAAGGTCCAGCCACTATCGCGTTCTTGATATTCGTCAAGGGATGCTAGAGTGGGTTCGACAACGCATTGTTCATACCACTCATCTAATTCAGATGTTTGAAAAAGTTCAAAGTTTTTTGTATTGACACTTTTGTTTGCGTGCTTATCACCTGCCACAAACTCACCATTGAACGTGGTATTAACCTTTACACTAAAATGTTGTTCAATAATGTTTTTCACATGTAAAAGCACTATGTCTCGGGCATCTTCGAGAAATTGACGTGGTTCAATATGGTTGCGGTTAATTACTGAACCAGTCAGTATGCGACTTTCGAATGCCGTCTCAATGTTCCGCCAAATCAAACCATTTCCTCGCGCACTACATCCAGCCCCCTCATGAACAAAACATTGACGTATCGAATTTTTCAAACTTTCAAGTCGCGCTATCTGAGCGATTAATGATTGGCGATTGCCAATTGTCAATCGCGGACGTTTATTTCGACTTTGGTTCTCCAACGATTCAATTAATTCATTGTATTGTTGCTCCCACACATTGTACTCTTCCACCGAATTTATGAGTATAGCTTGTTCTCGTAGTCTTTGTTCTAACACGATGCTACACATATTTATAAGTTTGAAAAAATTGTTGAAGTAAGAAACGATGTTGGTTTGTTGACTGCTCCATTCAAAGTGTTAAAACTTCCGAGCAGCAGCAATCACAACGTTCCACAATTTAAAGAAAAAAATATTTTCCCTCTTTATCATTATATTAAAAGTCTAACAGCCTCCCCTCTCAGGCTTTTTTATACCACCATTCGTGTGAAGTCGGAGAGCAGAAAAAAAATAGAGCAATCAATGTAGGGTGTGTGCGGGATTTTACGAGTTTTTAAGGACGTGACGTGTTGCTGACTGACATTAAACGCTATTCGATATCTCTAGACCGAATATTCAGCATGGTGTCAGAGGCGTGAGTGAGAGAGACATACTATATATATATATATATATATATATATATATATATATATATATATATATGCAAACCGATAGGACGTCTGTGCTCAAGCCGTGCAGGCATAGCAATCCGTAATCCCAAAATACTGGGATGTTCGCTATGAGAAACCACTATTATGGGTCTCCATACGTTGTTTTCAAACGTGGTTTTGTGGAGATCGTAAAATTCAACACTTGAGTTGAGTCCTAGCTGGTCAGCCTTCACCTCCACGATGTAGGGTCACTTTTTTACAGTGCATCAATACGCTTGCCGACAGTCACGAAAGAAAAAAACATTGAGAAAAATCTTTCGACATCGTAGAAGGCCATTTTTCCTACCCATCCCCCCTATTTCCCACAGGCTGAGGAGGAAAACCGTTTGCATATCCTAGCGTTGAAATATGGAAAAATTCGAGCAATACCATCCCCACCATTCTGCATCCCAATAGCGATCCAAAAATCGAAATCTCAGAAAGAATCGGGACAGGATTTTTCCCCATTCCAGTCTCCAACCTCCGAGGTGCGTTTAATAACGAAAGAGCTGTAGAAAAAAAAGAAAAGTGCAATAATGGCTGATCAAATCCGCGAAGTTGATGTGATTGATATCGCCGGCGACGACGACAATGAAATAGACGTTATGGATGTAGACGATCTGGAAAGTGATATCAAATCGGTAGATTCCGCGTATGAAAGTGGATCTGATTGTGAAAACCACGATGTGCGGGAAAATAGAATGGACATGCTTCAAATTTATCTTCTCAACCAGAACATCAAATATTGTGTGAATTATTTTTACTTCACAACAAATGGTCAAGCGAAGTATTGTACTTCGTGCTATTTCCACGCATGGGACGCGTTTGGAGAAGCAATAAGAGTGTGCGGTCACTACCGCGAACGCTATGCTGAGATGAGGGGAATTTTCTGCAACGACTGTCGAGATCCACTGCACCAAATAATTCCACCTGACATGTGTGCCACCTGCATAAATGTATACCGAGCTAATTGTGAGTATTCCCATCCAACTTTGGTATCATAGTAAATAATGTCAATGTGTCACATAGATTAATGAGACAAAAATGCATGTTTTGTTTGTTTCAGAACGATTGCATCGACGTCGATTTTTTATTTTCTTTTTTCATTTTTAACACACGCACGCGCATACACACACACACACACGCGCGCGCGGGCGCGCGCGCGGTATTATGTTTAACACACTCTGACAATTTGTATTCAAAATTCTTCCATTACTGATGAAAATATTCTATTGCAGCCATTCTGTATGCAATTTATATGAGAAAAACAAAAAATAAGTACTTGCTAATTATGATTGTTGTCTCGTTCTATTCACCACCCCCTCCCCCGCACGGTTGACATCGCTGTCCTCCCCCTCGCCGTGTGACGTCACACCCCCACTCCCGGCTACCACGTGCTAGACCCCCACTGTACTGTCTTCCCCCTCTGCAGCGCCTTCCCCCTCCCTGCCGCGTGACGTCTGCCCTCGGCCCCCCGCGCTGGAGACCCCCCGCCCCGCTCCCCCCTGAGATCCCTGGGTTAGAATCAGTCCTGTTATACTACTCATGCTTTTATTTTATTCGTAACTAGCTCACGATCCTGACTATGAGCGAGAGCTCTTCGCCGACGAACGGCCCGATTGGCTCGGCATTAATGCTGAAGCAGCTGACGAGCTTGCATAAAATGGTAATGAAAACTAATTTTTTGTGCATAGAAAGACGAACTATCCAGTAAATGCATTTCTTGCTAAATGTATAAAACTTTATTAAATCAGCGTCGCGCCGCATTAGAAATATAGTTATTAAATAAAAATATATTTAGTTCTTCTGGATGATGACTCCATCAACCAGATGTTCGGCAATTCCTCCAATGAATTCGTCGACGACGTCGTAAATCCACTAGGTAATATTTCAATATCTGTAGATCACTCGATTGACATGTAGATAAAAAACTGTAGCATATTGCGGTCAATGAATCACTAGTATTTGTAATAAAATTCTATTAAAATGCATTTACGATTCATTGCTCTCCTTTATAACACGTTTCCAATTCCCCCACAATTCCTTCCATCGATTGTAAATGATTTGTCATAATTTTGCTGTGTAGAAGACATTCAGCAGAATACGGTGTCAATCGAAGAGGCCGCACGACAATCGCCGCCACAGGGAAACGTTGGTAATTTTTATCATATTCGATTGAAAATGACGAATTCATTTTGTCTATGTAATTCGCAATTTATGTTGACAAATGTTGCCATGTAGAAGAGGTTGCTTCCCTAAGTAGTGCCGCCTTCATATCGGTCAACTCTGGTAAGTATTATGAACATGCGATGAAGTAAATCGAGTCCGTCGATTAAAGCTTCCCATCCAAATCTAATGCACCATGTATATTGCAAATAGGGCGCCCAGCCGGAATACCGGAAAGGAGAAGGGCAACGCAGCGCCATCAATCTCCTGTGCAACCTAGGTCCGAGAAAAATCGGAAGCGCAATAAGCGGAGAAAAGGTTAAATATTATAGACAAAAAGATTGAAAAAACCACTTTCAAATCAATAGAAAATACAGAAATGTTACTTCAATTACGTTTAATTCAGTAATGAGAAAAAGAGCCCTTGCGCGGTTGTGAGAGGGAGCGCTGCAATACCCCCAAGCGAACCAGCTGCGCGCTGAATTAGAGAAGGCCAGAGCGGAATTACAGGCAGCAGAACGAAGGCTGCAGATGGCCGAAGATAACAGTAATAACATCATGACTGATTTGTTTATGAGAGTATAAGGATACAGAATTTTTTGTTCCCGGGATTACGTTGGCAATTCCAAAAAGTGTTGTACAACTAAGACAATGGAAATATCGATTTGATCGAGTTAAACCATTTTCTACGATAATCAAATTAATTGATTAACAAAATGCAAATCCCTAAACAATTTTCGCTGTCTATCACCCGGTTGTTTAGTGCAAAAAAAAGTAGATCAAAGCTTCAAGTCTCTAGTTTTGAGATCCTGAAGTAAAACATGTTTATCATTTAACAGTTCAGAGTAATCATACAAAAACAGCGGAACAAAATGTTACCAAATTTTTACTTGCCTTTTGAAAGGTACACAGTTGTCAATGAAATTTTCCAGCGGTTTTATCCCTTTAGCTTGATGCTTTCTCTTTACTTTGAGCAGTTGAGGAGCTCTGTACGATGATTTTTCGCAGAGTTATCGGTATTCAGAGCGGAACTGCTACTTTTAAATTGAAAAATTCATGACTCAAGAAATAACGGCGTACGAAAAATTTAAGTAGGGTTCTGAAAACTTCAGTTATCGCTATAAGTCACTTTTGTTTTTTTATAAAAACATTTCATCATTCAAGGAAGTTGATTTTACTTCATTCATTATGTGTAAAGCTATCCCAAGTCACACGAAAAATCATAAAAAGGCAGATTATTACCTTGGGGAATCGTGGGCAATAGTGGGGTGCGTGGAACAGTGGTGTAGGCACAGGCACCTCAGATGTGCGTGGAATAGTGGGGTGCGTGGAACAGTGGTGTGGGCGCAGGGCACCTCAGATGTGCGTGTGGAACAGTGGGGGGCGTGGAACACTGGTGTGGGCGCAGGGCACCCAGGATGTGCGTGTGGAATGGTGGGGTGCGTGAAACTGGTGCGGGCGCAGGGCACCTCGATTGTGCGTGTAGAATATTGGGGTGCCTGGAACACAGTTGTGGATGCAGGGCACCTCGGATATGCGTAAGGAATCTCGAGGTGCGTGAAACACTGGTGTGGGTGCAGGGCATATCGGATATGCGTGTGGAATAGTGGGGTGCGCGGAACATTAGTGGGCGCACGTCACTTCGAATATGCGTGTGGAATAATGGGGTGCGTGGAACAATGGTGTGGGCGCAGGGTACTCCGAACGTGCGTGAGGAATGAGGGGTGGGCGAAGAGCACCTCGGATGTGCGTGAGGAATAGTGGGGGGCCTGGAACACCGGTGTGGGCACTGGGCACCTCAGATATGCGTGTGAAATAGTAGGGGGCGTGGAACACTGGTGTGGGCGCAGGGCACCCAGGATGTGCATGTGGAATGGTGGGGTGCGTGAAACTGGTGCGGGCGCAGGGCACCTCGATTGTGCGTGTAGAATATTGGGGTGCCTGGAACACAGTTGTGGATGCAGGGCACCTCGGATATGCGTAAGGAATCTCGAGGTGCGTGAAACACTTGTGTGGGTGCAGGGCATATCGGATATGCGTGTTGAATAGTGGGGTGCGCGGAACACTAGTGGGCGCACGTCACTTCGAATATGCGTGTGGAATAATGGGGTGCGTGGAACAATGGTGTGAGCGCAGGGTACTCCGAACGTGCGTGAGGAATGAGGGGTGGGCGAAGAGCCCCTCGAATACGCGTGTGGAATAATGGAGTGCGTGAAACACCGGTGGGACGCAGGGTGCCTCGAATGTGCGTGTGGAATATTGGAGTGCGTGGAACATTGTGGGGTGCGTGAAAGTGGTGCGGGCGCAGGGCACCTCGATTGTGCGTGTAGAATATTGGGGTGCCTGGAACACAGTTGTGGATGCAGGGCACCTCGGATATGCGTAAGGAATCTCGAGGTGCGTGAAACACTGGTGTGGGTGCAGGGCATATCGGATATGCGTGTGGAATAGTGGGGTGCGCGGAACACTAGTAGGCGCACACTAGTAGGCACACTAGTAGGCGCAATAATGGGGTGCGTGGAACAATGGTGTGGGCGCAGGGTACTCCAAACGTGCGTGAGGAATGAGGGGTGGGCGAAGAGCCCCTCGAATATGCGTGTGAAATAGTGGAGTGCGTGAAACACCGGTGGGACGCAGGGTGCCTCGAATGTGCGTGTGGAATATTGGAGTGCGTGGAACACTGTTGGGGACGCAGGGCACCTCAGATATGCGTACGGAATATCGAGGTGTGTGGAACACTGTTGTGGGCGCAGGGCACCTCGAATGTGCGTGTGGAATATTGGGGTGCGTGAAACACTGTTGCGGACGCAAGGCACCTGGAATAGTGGAGTGCGTAGAACGATGGTGTGGGCCCAGGACACCTCGGATGTGCTTGTGGAATATTGGGGTGCGCGGAACAATGGTATGGGCGCAGGGCACCTCGCAGGTGCGTGTGGAATAGTCGGGTGCGTGGAAAACTGGTGTGGGCACAGGGTGCTCCGAATGTGCGTGAGGAATGAAGGGTGGGCGAAGGGCACCTCGGATGAGCGTGTGGCCGCAGGGCGCGTGGGCGCAGGGCACCTCGAATATGCGTGTGGAATATTTGACCTCTGGACCTTAAAACTAGAGGCTTGAAGTTCCGATTTGTTTTTTTTTCCCTCTACAACGATTTTTCACATGACTAAGCCTTATGAACATCGGCGAAACATGTCCGATTCCCTTTAATATTTGTGCTTATTGTATAATTGAAGGGGTCGCAATTGTATTACAATAGTTGCCTAAATGTATCTTACTACCGTTAAGATGGAATGACACCTCATCGCGGTCGATATGGTAGAACAATTATAGATACCCAAAAATCTCTGAAACGGCTATTCAGATCCCGTCGAAACTTTACCAACCGACGTCAAATAAATAGATAAACAGCTGTCTGCCCCTCAAATTTGGGTATCTATAATTGTTCTACCATACCGACCGCGATGAGGTGTCATTCCATCTTAATTCAGATAAATCGAACTGAAGTAATGTGAGAAAGTTTATCATACCAAAGAACAAATAAACAAACAGTAGTTTACAACCAAACGAATTATTTAATTTATCTCTTAGGAAAAGGCGTATACAGATTCCATTTGTTTAACGCCCGACGAATACATGCTATCCACTCTTTTATTCTGGTAAACGTTCTTCATATCATTTTTTCGATACAGAGTGATTTATAACAGCAGAAGATTTCTGAATAGTTATTTTTCATAAATTGCACAAGTTCAATTTTATATCACTCGAGAACAACCGATGTGCTGGTCTAGTGGTTAGCGTGCGTGCCTCTGAAATCAGCACATCGGGAGGTTGCGAGTTCGAATCGCCGGCTCATGGTTTCGGAGAAAAATAAAAACCCGTAGCTCCAGTTCCACACGAATGTCGCGCATACGGACCGGTACGTGTGTGTGTCGAGTGTGGATGGGTGTAGCCTGTGAGCTATTTCTCGACGAAACGCGACTAGCTCCGAGGCTCAGAAGCGAACTCGTGACCGACTGTATTGGTACAGGTTTTCCGCAGTTTCCCTTTACCCATGGCCATATTTCTTACGAGCACGGGCCGGAAATGAGGCATCCACACTTCTTCAGACTGACATTTTTACTTTGAATATCGTCTCCATAATATAATTGCTAATCAAATCGGGGTGGATAAAAAGATGCACGTGTCCCTACTAATCATACGCTTTCAACAACCCGGGAAAGCGAAAGCACAATCCCATAATTCGAATTTTCGAGGAGGAGACCACTGTAATTTGAAGAGAAGTGTACACAGATTTCCACCAACCGAGTGTACGTAGTTTGACATTGTAGAAAGAATATCAAAATCACTTTTTGGTCCAAATCTGACAATGAGCTCCGCAGAGTTGAATGTCCGCAGTAAACCTTGCCATCAGGCAACAGATCCGTAGGGCTGCTTGTTTTCGAAGTCAATGTGGCCCGAGCTGACGCCGGCGTCTGTTTGAAGTAGCGGTTATTCGTAGGGTCACGTCTCTTCAGAATTAATGTGACCCTCGAAGTCGCCGATATTTCTTACAAGTGCTGGCCGGAAATGAGGCATTCACACTTCTTCGGATTGACAATCTTACTTTGAATAACGTCTCCATAATATAATTTCTAATAAAATGAGGATGGATATAGAGATACACGTGCTCCTACCCCTCATACGCTTTGAAAAACGCGGGAAAACGAAAGCACAATCTGATAATTCTAATTTTCGAGGAGGGGACCACTATAATTTGGAGTGTAGTGTACACAGATTTCCAAACAACCGAGTGTACGTAGTTTGACATTGTAGAAAGTAAATAAAAATCACTTTTTGGTCCAAATCTGACAATGAGCTCCACAGAGTTGAATGCCCGCAGTATACCTTGCCATCAGCCGACAGATCCGTAGGGCTGCTTCTTTTCGAAGTCAATGTGGCCCGAGGTGATGCCGGCGTCTGTTTGAAGTAGTGGTTATTCGTAGGATCGCTTCTGTTCAGAGTTAATGTGGCCCTCCAAATCGCCAACATTTCTTACAAGCGCTGGCCGGAAATGAGGCATTCACACCCTCTTGGGTTGACATTCGTACTTTGAATAACGTCTCCATCATATAATTGCTAATCAAATCAGGACGGATGAAAATATGCACATGCCCCTACTTCTCATACGTTTAAAAAAAACCCGCAAAAGCGAAAGCACAATCCGGAATTTCGAATTTTCAAGGAGGGGACCACTATTATTTAGAGAGAAGTGTACACATATTTCGAAAGAACCGAGTGTACGTGGTTTGACATTTCAATAAGAGAAAAAATATCACTTTGTCCAAATCTGAGCTCCACAGAGTTAATCGGCCGGAGTGTACCTTGCCATCAGGCAACAGATCCGTAGGGTCGCTTCTTTCCAAAGACAATGTGGCCTGTGGTGACGTCGGTGTCTGTTTGAAGTGGTGGTGATTCGTAGACTCACTTCTCTTTTGAGTATATGTGACGCGTGATGTCGCTGTTGCTTCACACAAGCGCCAGAGGGAAATATGGCGGCAAAACTTCTCTGGAACCGCGGCTTGTTCTAATGAGATTTACGAATCTATATTGCTTTGCGAGAATGTTCAATTCCTCCAAACTCTTGTGTGTCTTGAAACATCGACGTTATTGGCACGCACTCCGCATCAATTGTCACCTATGTAGGTGACTTGAAAATGGTGAGTACTTGTTTTTAATTTCTTTTACAGCTGCATGCAAGATATGCTACCTCCAGAGGGCCACCGACATTTTTCTGCCGTGTGGACATTGCTGTTGCTGCGCTTCATGCGCAGTCAGCCTTTCGCACATGGATCAGGATTCCCGATGTCCTTTATGCTGGACCGAAGCATCCGAGCCTCCACGGAGGATTTGGCTAGGCGGATAAATCAACAAAAACAAGCGAGCCTCCGAGTCATACACAGAAATATTGTTCATTAATCGTTTAACTATTCGCGAACTCACACTCTACGTAGATAAACAATTTGTATCTTTATAGTTAGCACCATTGTCACCCGACTCGGCCACCTTCCAAGCCAAGGGGGACCACAATCGCGTGCGCGAATTAAAAAAAAATAAACGTAGTGCAAAACACTACATGCCACATCGATATAACAATTAATTATACCTTTTTATTGTTTACTCACCCAAAGTCCGAACACTATACACTACTCGTCGAACAAACTCGGACACGAGCTATCAAAAAACAAAACGTATTGCGAGGTTAAGTGGTGTACAGGACCAGTGAGCTCTGTGTTTCTATAGAAAGTCAATTGTCAGTTTTGCAACTGCATAACCAGTTTCCGAAGGGGATTAGCCTTGCGGATACTGATCTCGGGAATAAAAAGTTGGACGAATCATACATGCAGACTTTGCATAGGACCTTTGCATAACCCTTAAAGTGCAAACTTTGCATAGAACCTTTGCATAACCTTTAAATTATATGCCTAACAAAAGTAAGACACCAATCACCTTTTCACTGCATACTGAGGCTATGCAAGGAATTATTCTAGCATAACTAGTAGACACAAGGAATTATTCTAGCCTACCCAGTCTACGCAAGGAATTATTCTAGCCTAACCAGTCTACGCAAGGAATTATTTTAGCGTAACCAGTCTACACAAGGAATTATTCTAGCGTAACCAGTCTACGCAATGAATTATTTTAGCGTAACTAGTCTACGCTAGGAATTATTCTAGCGCATCCAGCCTGCACAAGGAATTATTCTAGCATAACTAGTCTACGCAATGAATTATTCTAGCCTAACCAGTCTACGCAAGGAATTATTTCAGCGTAACCAGTCTACGCAAGGAATTATTTCAGCGTAACCAGTCTACGCTAGGAATTATTCTAGCGTAACCAGCCTGCGCAAGAAATTATTCTACGGTAACCATTCTATGCAAGGAATTATTCTAGCCTAACGAGCCTACGCAAGGAGTTAACCTAGCGTAACCAGTTCACACAAAGAATAATTGTAGCATAACCAGTCTATGCAAGGAATTACTATGTATAAGTAATTTAAGCAAGGAATTATTGTGCAAAGTCTTGTTGAGCGGTATATGACTCACATTTTCATTAACAGCGAACGCATAATGATCGAAAAAATTACCATTATAATAGTTCAAAAACTGCGCCATAAGCTCCGTACGCCTTCGATGATCCTGTCGATGCATGTCTGGCTAACCTTGCAGTGTTCCTGGATATGACTCAAAAACTGAGCACTGGACCATCCCAGATGTTCGCGCGATGGTATATTTGACTCTATAAATATCACCATTTTGTAAATGTCACTTCGAAGAGCGTAGAGAATACCCAAACTTCGATTCTAAATTACCTTTTATACACAACTATCGTACTATTGTCAGTTTGTATGAATTACAAGGTAAATAAAAGCTTGTAATCATTTCATATTTACTCACCTTCTTCTTCAAACGTATAACCCTCGTTTTGTCGAAGGAAAGGCGTTTCAGTTCGAATCTCGTTGTCGGGGTGTTCTCGGGCCACGTGTCGTTTGTAAGTTTTCCATTTTTTGAAAACTGTAGCGCACCTGTTCTCAGCGCACTTAATTTTCAGCCGAGGGTCATGTTTGTGATTTTTCACGATGTGGTGGAGCAAAAACATGTGTTTTGGTTTTAAAATAACACATTTCGCACTTGAAAATCTCTCACACGTTCGTCCATGATGTATAGCGACGTTATAAACGATCGCCATATTATGATATCAACTCACTTGACGCGGGTTGTTTGTGGTACACGCGTGCAAGTGAGTTGTTTCTGACGCTTTGTGCGACGAAATGTGTCGTTCGCGTCGCGTGTACCTCCACCAAGTCTGTTGATCCGACAAAAATGGGTCGATTCAACGTGCTTTATGTGTGTTACAGTAAGTGTGTTTTTCGGCAATACGTTAAAATCGTGTTGATGCCAAGAATGGTATAGAGCGTGTTGTTTTAACACGGCAAAATAAGTAAAACGCATTGTTTCAACACATTAACCAGGTTCTACACACGTTGTAGGCGTGTTGTGTGTTGTTTCAACATACCAACAACACGCTTATTTTTTACAGTGCTCATGCCCTTTATTCGCTCGGATCGTTAGCATTCCGATAATTATTTGGTCTATGTGCGGTTGTGCTGCGCCTTTCGCTGAATCTCAGTTTCTGGCGCCCTTTATCGGCGGCGTCTGTCCGCCCTCTCCGTGTTACGCGGCGTGGCCTGCGTGCCCGATATCTTTTTTTTTTGATCGCCTGTAACGACTTGGACTACTGCGCGGTCGAAATATGCGTTGTGAGGAAACTCTCGTTCCATAAAATAATAACGATTAATATCCAGTGTGTATCCGGCTCTCGTTTAATAAACATGTTCCCCTTAAGAAAATCGCGGTGTTCTCAACAGTATCGAAGAAAATGTATGCGCGCAATTCGGCGATCATCAAAAAGGAGGAGTTTTTTTTTCTCCCTTTTGAACGACCATCGGCCTGTCCCGGGCTTCGTGTTGCGACTGTGCGAAGAAATCCGAACCCTTTTGCGAAATTGCTCCCGCGCGCGCGCTTCCGCGTCTCATCTCGACTCGTCTTCGTTGAGTCCTCGAATCTGGCCACTCGCTCGCGAATTTGCGTTAGATCCGAGGACAAACTTTGCCCTTTATTCGCTTGGGAAGGATGGTTACCATTCCGCGGCCTGCGTGCCCGACCTCTTGTTTTTTTATCGCCTGCAATGACTCGGATCACTGCGAGGTCGAAATATGCATTGTGAGAAAACTCTCGTCCCATAAGAGTATAATAATGATTAATATCCAGTGTGTAAGACTTTCTTGAAATAAAGACGAATATTCAGTGTGTAAGACGCTCGTAAAATAAGGATTAACATCGATTGTGTAAGACTCTCGTCGAATGAAGGTCTTCCCCTAAACAAAATGACTGTGCTCTCAACAGTATCGAAGAGAACATTTGTATCGAAGAGAAAATTTGTACCGAAGAGAAAACTGTACCGTAGAGAAAATTTGCACCGAAGAAGAAATTTGTATCGAAGAGAAAATTTGTATCGAAAAGAAATTTTGTACAAGGGGAAAATTTTATTGGAAAAACAATATTTGTACCGAGATAAAGATATTTGTACTCGATAGAGAATAGCATAACTCGGAAGTGGAAATTTCTATCGCACGTTCATCCATCACGGTCGCCGATGCATCAGCGAATGTGAGGTAGGAAATTTACGTCACGATTTGAGAACTGCCAGAAATAGTAAACTTTCTGCATGTTCAAGTTTTGAATTTAAATCGCGCGCGTAATTTTACCGCGGAAAGTCGACAGCTTTCCATATGAAATGTTAGTTAAGGGGGGGGGGGGAAGTCGCTGTCCAAAAACTTGTACAGTACCTTACCCCCTTTCACCAAGCAAAATTTGGAGAAATAAAATTATTTTTCATAATTCTTGAATGTACATATATTCAAAAATATGTTGCCAAAATTTGTTGTCACAATTCCGAAAATTGAGGGAGTTACAGTTACTTTAGTGGGAACAGGTAGCGCGACCGGTTAGTGCCCTCACAATCCATACAGGTATGGCAATGTTCACAATAGATAAAGTGCAGACTCTTATGAATTTGTAAAATTTAATGAAAATGAAGAACCGTCATCTCGCCCGGTACAAGATACTTTAATGTAAGTATTATTATTCTAGGAAAAATATAACTTTATATTTAAAAAAACAGAACGAAAAAATGGAACGAGTTTTTCTCGAAACTCCTTCTTTTGACCTGTCCCAGCGAGTACTCAAAAACTTATCATCCGATTTTCAATTTTTGTTGTCACTTCTAAATTGCAGCCACTAAGGTTGTACGAAGCCCGCTTTTAAAATTGTTCTAATTACTATTTTTAAAGACGGCTTGAATACAAAAAAGGGCGTTGAAAATTAAAAAAAAATATGTCCAAACCGTCGGCATATTGTATAAAAAACAAAAACGGCTACGTATAACGATAGGTACATTTGTAAACAATGTCGATAAATTGCATACTTTTTATTTACAGATAACGTTTTATAAATATATCGATAAGACATTGAAGAGATTTTTTTTCGTCCGTCAAATGAAGGCACATGGATCTCGGATGCTATAAAACTAGATGGAGTGGCGTTAGGGTCCTGCTACGTTGGTGGGGGGGGGGGTCAAAAGTCGGGGAATTTGACGTTACGTAATTTGTGTACGCCCCCACAGCGATAGGTGAAACAGGCGTACGGTTGCGCTTCAGAATGAAGATGGTGTTAGTGGTCAGTCGGGTCAGGCAACCCCACTACGTTCGTCATTTTGGCCGTTCGACCTTTCGGCGTTCGACATTTCGGGACATTTCGGACAATCGATATTTTGCGTTTCGATATATTGCTTTTCGCCAAAGACGGTATTACGCATATTAGGCACTCGCTATTTTCGGTTTCGGAGATATGGGTGTTCTACATTTTTCGGTTCTGTATTTTTATGTTTCGAATTGCAGACAATCTGAATATTCGTTTTCGAATAAATTACCTCTCCAATAAATAATGGTTCGATTTATAGTCATTCGATTTTTTATCAGTCGAAAGATAAAATTTCGAATAATTTAACCATCGTTATTTTGAAAGTTGGCAATTCTGTCGTTTCGAAATCATTGTCGTTTTATATTTGGTCATTCGACATGTTTACCCGCACCCGAGATGAAGGGTGATTTCGACGACGGTTGGCTGAGGGGTAGATCTCCTATGTTTTGATGACGATCCACACATCGGTGTATCAACTGGAGGTGACTAGTCGAGAGTGATGATCTTGATCTCCATAGGGATGGAACCTAGTTGTGTGCGGACTCAACGACAGATGGAGAATCAGCAACAGGTGAGTCCGGGGAGTAAGGACTGATTTCTGGTTCGACAACGATAGAGCAGGATTCGACGTCGAATGAAATAACCGGAAATGTTACTTCGTGTTCAGGTGATGCAACGACCGTGGATGCGTCCGAGTCGCTGACAGGTGACGGCGGAGATACGCGACGGATCGAACGATCGTCCAAGATATACACTCACGAATGGAGGAGAGTATTTGAAATAATGCGCAACCTTGTGCTAAGCGGCAATTGATTGAACCGTTGTTCTAGAGTTCTGTTATCACCGCGGGAGTGTCGACCCGATGTTTCGCCTCGGCTAGACTGAGCGCGGCGCCGTTGATGGTGAGCACCTGCACGTCTTCTTGGCATTAGAGAAAAAGTAAGTTAACTAATTAATTCAAAATAATTTGTTTCGGGTATTGGGCCAGCTTCCACGTTATGGCACGGGTGTTTAGCCTCTAGGCAGCACACTCACAACCTCGAAAAGGATATGAATTCGTGCAAATGAAGTAGCACTGAATTCAAGTTTATTTCAGGAATGAGATTGCACGGTAGATCTTGGTAACCGTGCTTGGCCACTAGGCAGCACGAAAGATCACCTAATCACCGGAAAAGGATGGGGAAGTTTCGTGCAAAGCTAAGGAGCACTAAATCACAAGGCAAAAGTAGTAGAGAAACCTTGGATAAACTGGCACAATTCCTTCTACAAGTATTTTTTGAACACTGGGACTTCTGAGTAAAAAATGCGGAAGAAAACGATGAGTGACACTTATGTTTAAATCGAGGAATTCAGGGTTAACACAATAAATTAACACCAGACGATGATCACTTTTGGAGATTATCGATATAGTGTTACAAACTTTAAAAATGAATTAATCACGGAGAATTGATTGGATATAATGAAAATAACCGTACGAAATGAATATTCGTATATGAATCAAAAAGGGTATAATTGTTATCCGAAAAGAATTAAAGATTCGAGAATTACAACTGGTGGAGGGGGGAGCTGCCTGACGTAGATGATATAGCTCTTTCGCTCGCTCTTACAGGCATGTATGGATGACTAAGAATAAATTAAGTTAATTAATTTATTATTAGTTTACATTTTTATATTACATGTTATTTCGAATTTGTTATATAATATATCCGTGAGAAGATCATTATGTTATATTCGTAACATTCTTAAATGTTTATTGTTATTATAATGTGAATAAACGTTTGCGCCATATAATATAATTTTATGTGTTCAATTGTGTTTGATAACAATAATAGTAATTCGTATATTGTTTGCGTCGCTGTAAAAATATGCTTTTTGCATGTAATTATTTATAATAAATATTGTTATGCAATGTCGTTCTGTGCGTGATTATTTATAATCGGACGTTGTGTAATTTCGCGTGAAACTGTGTTGAAGTATCTTATTTTATAATAATTAATTATTACGGCATATAATAAATGTTTACAAGTATTTAAAGTATTTAATACGGATTGGTAAAAAGATTCCTTTCATTATTGTATAGCATAGATGTATAGTATAGATTCATAGCATTTATTGTAGTTAATATATGTATATGTTTTTCATGACGAACGTTGCATAATTCCCAAGGATTATTATAGCATTCGTAATATAATAAAAGAAATGTGAAATTGTTGACTATCACTAGTTTATGGTATTTAATTAATTAGATTTTACGCATTGCTGGCGCGATAGGAGTGATACATGATACGCTGGTGACGGGATTATCGGTTGAGGATGTTTGGTCTTAGGGTGATATGTGATATTCGACGGGATGTTTGTTCAATTTATTATTAACCCTTTGCACTCGAGCGGCTGGGCGCTGTATCGGCGCCGCTCGAGTGCAAAGGGTTAACAATGATTTCTCGGTATGTACGTGCGCCTCGTGGCGGCTGTCATGGCGGGCGACGGCGCGACACGGCGGCGGCGTGCAACGTGGGAAATGCATGTTTTGGGAAAGATGAACGTGAGCATTTGGGTGCACGTGGGCACTTGAGTGCAGTAGGGAGACTAATGGATTTCAAGCGGTTTCCTACTTTTCTGGATTTTTCCCAGCTCGGCTATCCATGGGAACGGGGTTTCGTGGATGCGCGTGTTCTTGCATCGTGAAAATATATATTGTTTTGGAAAAACGAAATTTGGAGTTCACTGGAGCTGGGTAGACGTATGGGGGTAGGAGGTATCCGTGGAGACCGAGGAAGAGAGAGAAGGAGATAGAGTTGTGACTCTATGGTATCACGGCAAGGGGAAGGTACAGGAGGAGCGCGTACGCGCACCTATACTATAGCAGATACGTATATGTATACAGTGATGAAGTGTAGTGGATAATATGTATGTATATGTATATAGCTATGTATCTGTATATACGTATATATATATATATATATATATATATATATATATATATATATATATATATATATATATATATATATATATATATATATATATATATATATATATATATATATATATATATATATATATATATTGAAACGTTTCGCGTTTTACCGCGAATGCTTTTATTCGTGTTTCCTCGTCTACTGAGGAAAACGACGTAGCACAGCGAATATTCTGCCGTAGGATTTTAATGTGGGTTTCCCGTAGCCTCCTGAAGGACGATGTACGAGGTGCGTGCCGGAGTTGATGATTGGGATTTGAAGGTTTTTTAGGAGATGCCTCAGTGGTTTTGAGGGTCTCAGGGACACCTGTCAGAATCCGTCATCATCGGCATTTGATGTTTCGGATATTTGATAATATGAGTGTGGAAAAGAACAATTATTTCGTTAGTGTGTTATTTCTGGGATTTTGAATAGGTCATTTCTGAGTAACAGCGTTTACCGGGATGAGGAGCATATTGCGAGAAGCGCAGTCGTGTTAGTATGACAAAGACAGGGAGAATCTGTGAGGTGGCGCGCGCGCGTGATTCTCGTACGTGCTCTCTCGTTCTCGTTCGTTCGCTCTCTCGCTCGCGCTCGCACAAACCGCGAGCGTCGCCGCGCACGCGTTACGCCGGATTCGGGGTCGCTTCTGTAACAGAATGCGATAGCCCTTCAATTTCGGATATCGGTTATACAGTGGCGTTACAATCGGTTGGCACTAGTTGCAAAGTGCAACGAAGCTCACGGTTGCCAACCCGCGAAGCTCACGCGCTAGTTAACTAGCGTGAAAATAATGTGCTGGCTCGAGGCGGATTTAATCCCCCCGAGTGCACATAGCGGGGCCGTCCGGAAGGGACGGCTGACCTCCTCGGTGCCAAGCAAGGAGGACGAAAAACCGGAGAAGCCGGTTGAGAATGGGCCTCGGCGTACAGCAAGGTGCGTCCGGCACCTTCCGGGCTGTACACTTCAAGTAGATAGTGTGGGTGGAGTGGAAATAATGATCCGATTGTCGTACGGACAACGGATCGATGTTAAATAAAAGTTCCCTATCTCGCAATCACCACGACGACACTATTCTCGAGGTAGGACTTCCAGCGCAATGCTGGGGCTTCCCAAGAGAATAGTGTATCTGACCCGAAGCTGAGGTCGTTCTAGGATGAGGGCCAGGGCAACGGCAGCAAGGCCTCCATCCTGAGATCCGCGATGACGGATCCTGTTGACTCCACGTAGTATGATGAGAGAATTTGCGACAGAGTGCTGCTCGAGCTCGTGCATGCCCTTAAGTAGCCTCCGGCACGTCAGGAGAAATTCCATTTCTCCCGCGATTTTGGAGGGCTAAGTAGGGAGTCACGCCGCCAAGAAACTCTCTGTTGGTGGGGTGACGCTGCTAGGTGATTATGAGGACGTCGCACACTATATCCATTTCGAGGGACAATATATGGTCGGTTGTTCCTCTCCTCGATATTAGGCGCGCACGCAGTAAAGAGGTGTCGAGCAGAATTTAGTTTCCCGATTTATTCCAAGAGGAGTGGTCAAGTACGGGGAGCGTGCTGTGTACGACGGGAGGCGGGGATTTCCGCGAGCCCCGGTGGACCGGCTCCGCGAGAGGGCGGAGCCTTTAGCGAGGTGTCGCGGTTTTGCCCCAATTGCTTAGAGCGAGTGACCCGCCCGGCCGGCGGAATGGCCAGTTGCCCTGAACGCTGGCGAGAATACGCGATTGTCTCGTGAATGGTGGAAATTGACGTATTCTGTGTGACGTCGGCTTACCTAGGTAACCGAACCGTTACATGGCCCCTCCAAGGTCGGTGACGCCCTCTAGGGCACGACGACCTTCATGCCTTCTTCCCGATGATGGACGACCCCGTGCACTCTTGCGGGTGCACGCCTCCTCGATGGCGGGGTCGTCGGCGGGTCGCTTCATCGATGGCTCCCTGGTCGTGGATCGTCGACCCCAGAGTATTCGCATCCCGTCCGGGGTGCGGATCGCTCGCGGTCCATCCCGAACCGGGGCTCTCCATTCCGGCTTGGGCGGGGGCGCTGGAGGTGTGGGGACCACGTACTTCTTCTTAATTTTCGTGGTCCCGGGCTCGAACCGGCTAGGCGAACCTTCCGCGATCCCCAGTACCTCTCTCTGCCGCGCTTCGTCCTCCGCCATATATTGGAAAAACCAAGGCTCAGTCTGCGCTTGCCGATTTTTCCCAGTGAGCGGGCGATGCGCGTTCCTCCTTCCCTTTTCCGCCGGAACGTAGGGTCGCGAGGTGATCTCATGCCCCTCTCGATCGCTTCGTGTCTGAGTGCTCTTGTCCATGGTCTCTTGAAAACTGTAGCGATGTTTGGGAGAGCTTGACCTTATCTACTCTTCCCGTCCTGATGTTCTAGTAGAGGGGGTTTCAGTGTGTCGCCGATAGGGGCGCAGGTCGCTTTGATGAAATAGTCCTCGCTCCTTGTCGCTGTCCACGTGTTGGAGAATATATGATGATTGATGGACCTTCCGTGCAATGACAAAGGGCCCTTCGTAGATCGGCAGGAACTTGGCGATCAAGCATACTGCGGGTCGTGACACACCTAAGGCTCGCGCCAGCACTTCGTCGCCGGCTTGGAAATCCTTCATCCGATGTTGTAGGTTAAATTTTTCCGCTTGTTTCCCTCGGACTTTCCTCATCCGTTCAGAGGCGGCGAGTATGAGGTTCTCAGGTGTTTTTTGCGTCCTTTGAGTCTTGCCCAGGATTTTCTGCCAGGGACGGTCCACCTCTTTCCCGAAGTGTAGCTCCCAGGGCGTGAAGCCTGTAGTCTCGTGGTGGGTCATGTTGATGCACTCTTCGACGACGGGTAGCCATCTGACCCATTCGTTGTGTTTCCCTTTTATCAGTGTTCGGAAGAATCGAGAGAGTTCTCGGTTGGTTCTTTCGACGGGATTGGCTTGTGGATGACGAATCGATGTCCAGATTTTTTTTTATTCCGTTTTCGCGCAGGTACGATTCCCACCTCTTAGCGGTGAATTGGGTCCCTTGGTCGCTGAGTATGGCCTCGGGTTTCCCAAACTTGACAAAGTAGTCGTCTGCCAAGACTTTCCACGTTGCGTCAGTCGTTGCCTTCCGTAGTCCATACAGCCGAGTGATTTTGGAAAACACATCAATCACCGCCAGTATATAGCTCAGGCCGTACTGTCCTTTGGGAAGCGGCCCATAATAGTCCAAGGACACCAGTTCTCTGGGTTTGGAGGGCAAGAGGTTTTGCTGGTGCGCGAAGCTTCCTACGGTATAGATTTTATTACGTTGACAGCTGTCACAGCTGGCCAGGTTTTGACGGATTACATGATGGAATCGTGGGAAATAGAAGTCTTCTTTGAGCATTAGGTGGCACTTCTTTGCACCCGCGTGGCCGTAGGTGGTGTGACAGTTCAGTATTAGCTCTCGTACTCCCGCGGCGGGCACCCAAACCCTTTCGGTCCCTTTGGCCCTTTTGAAGAGGAGACCGTCCCGGAGGATGAGTTTTGGGTTTTGCTCCGCCTGCTCTATGAGTTTTACGCACGCCGGATCGCCCCTTTGCAGATCCTTGAGGCGGGCTACGGTTGCCGTTAGGGCCTCCACCTGATCTTCTTCCAGAGCGGCTATCCGGACGTGGTCCTTCGCGTGTTCTGTGTCAGGGCGACTCAGGAGGTCTGCGACAAGGTTTTTTTTTCCTTCGCAGAATTCTATCGTGGGGTTGTAGTCCTGGATAGCAAGGACCCATCGGGTCAGCCGTGCGTGAGACAGTCGGCATTCTTTGAGGAAGGTTAGGGCTACGTGGTCTGTCACGACTATCACCGGGGACCCCAGTAGGTACGTCCGGAATTTGGTGAGAGCCCACACGATTGCCAGCAGTTCGCGCTCCGTGACGGTATAGCGTATTTCGGCTCCCTTTAGGGTGCGGCTTGCGAAGTGTAGGACCATGTTTTCCTCATTGTCAGATTTTTGGTAAAGGACGGCTCCGAGCGCAAGGTCACTGGCGTCCGTCTGTAGGTAGAACGGACGGTTTCTTAGGGGGTACGCCAGTATTACGCTTGCACAAAATTTTGTCTTGATATTTGCTAAGGCGTTATCCTCCTTCTCCCCCCATTGCCATTTTACCCCTTTACGTAGCAGGTGGAGGAGGGGCGCCGTTGCTTCGCTGTGTTCCTTGGTAAATTTACTGTAATAGTTAATGAGCCCAAGGAACCCCCTGAGTTGTTTGAGATTTTTTGGAGGAGGGAAGGCTCGTATGGCTTCGACCTTGTCCGGGTCCGGTCTTATCCCGTCTCTGGACAGGATGTGCCCTAGAAACTTCGTTTCCTGCTTGCAGAAATAGGATTTTTCCAGGCTAAGGGTTAGTCCGTGTTCCAAGAATCGTTGGAAGAGCTCCTCGAGGCATTCGAGGTGTTCCTTAAATGTCTCGGAGGTGCAAAGTATGTCGTCTACGAAGTTGGTCACGTCGTGCAGCTCCTGAAGGACCTTTTCCAGTCCTCTCACCAGACTAGCAGTGCTGGTGGAGAGACCAAAGGGCGTCACGCGGAATTCATATCCTTTTCCGCGGTGGGAGAAGGCGGTGTATTTCCTGGATTCAGGGTGTAGAGGAACCTGCCAGAAACTGGCACGCATGTCTAAGGTTGTCAAAAACGAGACTCGGCGGCATTCCTGAAATAGTTCTTCCGCGGTCTCCATGCGCTCGGGATCCGGTTCCAGGATCTGGTTGATCCGCCTCGCGTCCAGGCACAGCCTGACCCCTCCATCCTTTTTCCGGGATATTAGGAGCGGGCTACTGTAGGGACTTCTTGAGCGCTGGATAATTTTGTGATCCATGAATTGCCGTATTTCCTCGTCTACGGCCGAGCGGTAGGCGAGGGGTACGGGGTAGCTCATGGCTTTGAACGGTTCATGCTCCTTCACTCTGAGCACGTGTTCGTAGGTCAGGAGCAAACCTGGTCTTTTGTCGAAGACCCGCCGGTATTTTGCGAGAAGGAGCCTAAGGTCTTCCTTTTCGTTACTACCGAGGCCGGTCGTTTCCGATACCTTTAGATCGATTTCACGGTCTGTGATTTCCTCGGTGGTGAGGATAGATCCGTGATCGGGTAGGTGTGTAGCTAGGTTGGTGGATTGCAGTGCTATGGATTGGCAGTGCCCATCCTCCTCCCTGCTGTTGAGTGTCAAATTATATTGCCCCAAATCGATCACCGAGCGTGTCCTTATGAGGAAGTCAATTCCTAGGATACACGGACTCGTGAGATTGGGGACAATGAGCAAGGTGTGGCGTACCTTTATCGAGAGGATCTCTATTTCGGCGAATATTTGTTGGGTTACCGGAGTCGGACGTCCTCGCGTCGCTCCTGTGACGGTGGTTCTTGTAAGTGGGAGCAGAGGGCAGGATTGAAGCGCATGATGGCTGTTAAAAAGGTCCGATGCGATGGCCGTGGCTTGGCTACCAGTGTCCACGAGGGCCGGCACCGGGATTCCTGCGATCAGTATCGCAACCTTGGGGCATTCTCTGGCCCATCTTTCATCCTCCGTGTCCTCTGCCAAGAGGTCACCTCTAACGTCTGTACCTACACCAAGCGTCACCTCCTTCATTGTGAAGCGGGAGGAGGTGACGTCTGGTCGTTTCCCTGCTCCGGAGGGTCCGATTGTTCGGAGATTGCCTCCTCAGGGGCCTCGTGGATCTCCAGGCTTCGCATCACCTTGCGATTGTCACGGGTATTGTCCGGAAATTTCCCTTTATCGGGCAGGCCTCGTGGGTGCCCGAATCGAGGGAGTTTGTTGTTTCCCAGCTGGGATTCATGGCGCGGTAGTTCTTTGGGAAAACCCGCGTAAGGTGGTCGAGATGGACGGGCCGACCCTTCCCTCTCCTTGTTTCCCGGCCCTTCCTCATCGAGGGATGACAGGAAGTCGAGGAGATTTGGAATGAAATCTATGCATTTTGCCCTAACAATCATTCGCACCTCCTCAGGGAAGTGTCGTCTCAGTTTGTGAATGATTTCCTTGTCCGAGAGGGGCGGCTGAAGATCTTTTGCCAGCCCGATCAAGGAGAGCGCATACCCGAAGCGGGATTCCTTCTTAAGGGGGTCGAACCACCCGTATTCTAGTTTATTCTTGGCCCTGTACTGCCGATCCTCGCTCCAGAATCGTTCGACGAACATTCGTTTAAACGATTCCCACGAGTGGATGTCGTTTCTCGTGATCTTCCACCACTGGAGGGCAAGATCCGAGAAGCATTGCGACAGTATGATTTTGTAGTCATATCGCATCCCGAATACGCGATGGTATTCGCGTACGTCGATTAGGAATTGCCAGGGAAGCTCGTGATCATGCCCTCCGAAGGTGGGGGCAATGATTTTCATAACTCCCCCGCTGTTGCAGGGTTGAGTTTCTTGACACGGAGCTTCTGGTGCTGATGGTTGGTGTGGCGTGGGGTTGTCCTTGATGGGATTCCCATGTCGGTGCAGGATTTCTTGAGTATACGCTTCCGGTAGACCCAAGTTGCCTAGATTTAGCCGTTTCCCCTCGGGGATGTGATGTGATTCCCCTTGCGGGGCATCGTGTCCTCCGGAGGCAGGTGCGCTATGGCGTGTCGACGACAGGGGTTCATTACCCCATGGTTCCATAGTGGAGTTCGCATCAGGTGGCCTCTGCAGTAGACTCCTGACTTGAACATTTACCGCGTCTTCGAGGGATTCTAATTTTTTCGCGAAGTTCTCGTTAATGGAGATGAGAGTCGCGGTCAGCGCCTTTGCATCCTCATCAACGCGCCGCTGTAAATTCGCCATGATATCTTTGATGGCTGACATTGACAGCAACTCCTCCTCGGGAAGAGAACGAGCGCTATCTTCTAAATTAGGCGGGTCAGGATTATTGGGGTTCCACGCGGGAAGACCCCTCATCATTTTCCCGCTCGCGTCGTCCCTGCGACGGGCCCCCCTCTCACTTCCCCGCGGCTCACTCCTTGGATTCACCATGAGGGCGTCGGGTTCGGCGGGAAGGCCGGGCGCGAGGGCCGAGTCTGTAGCGGCTCGGGGCGGGAGGTTGAGTGGCCGCCCCTCCTGAGGAGGATTCCCCTTCCGGGCCTCGCTCATAGTGCTCGCTACGCCTCGGTGCGTATAGGGGAGAGGTATTCCTCGCGCACCGAGCGATATGTCCTATTTTATTTTCGGCCCACGTAATATTTCTATTTCGTGGCGAATTTCGTTGTTCACGTCGCCCGTTGGCCTTCGAGGGAAGTCTTCTCTCTCGGCCTAGCGGGTTCTGTTTTGTTTTTGCTTCTGTCTCTCTCCCGACCTTGGCGTGCGAGGATTGCGACGCTCGAGTCGCTTCTCTTTCTCTGGTGTTTTTGCACGAGATTTCGAGTCGCGCGCGAGCGTCGCTAATCCCTCACGGGCGAGAGAAAAAAAAAGTTTTCTTTCGCTCTCGCTCGCTGCTCGGGAGCACGGTGGTATTGCCGAAGCGTGGTCTACTCGCACTCGATATTTCTTTTGCTCGGAGAGAGCGAGACAGACGAAATATTTGAGATTGGCCACGAGAAATATTGTCGACTTGCTTGAGAGAGAACGAGCATGCACCGTGTGCGAATGCTTGCTTCTCGTCGTTTCTTACGTCAGGTTTTGAGCTCGAGAGATTTTCTCGTCTCGCGCGAGAGAGAACGGGCAAGCACGTGTGCGAATGCTCATTCCTCGTTATTTACGTGATTTGTATAGACGAAAGGTCGACGTTTAAGCTTGAGATATTTGCTCGGCTCGCACGAGAGAGAACGAGCATGCACCGTGTGCGAGCACTCGTTTTCTTTTTCCCTTTTCGTTCTATTTTATTATGTATGACCTGAAATTGGTATTTTACTCAGCGTGAGCTGGCTATACGGTCTAGTGGTGATTGCAGCGCCTAACTAATTATTATTAATAATTACGAAAACGTGTTTTTGATATGTCTTGTAATTTTGTACATTATCAGGATATTACCTAAGGCTTTCGTGCCCCACGTTGGGCGCCAATGAAACGTTTCGCGTTTTACCGCGAATGCTTTTATTCGTGTTTCCTCGTCTACTGAGGAAAACGACGTAGCACAGCGAATATTCTGCCGTAGGATTTTAATGTGGGTTTCCCGTAGCCTCCTGAAGGACGATGTACGAGGTGCGTGCCGGAGTTGATGATTGGGATTTGAAGGTTTTTTAGGAGATGCCTCAGTGGTTTTGAGGGTCTCAGGGACACCTGTCAGAATCCGTCATCATCGGCATTTGATGTTTCGGATATTTGATAATATGAGTGTGGAAAAGAACAATTATTTCGTTAGTGTGTTATTTCTGGGATTTTGAATAGGTCATTTCTGAGTAACAGCGTTTACCGGGATGAGGAGCATATTGCGAGAAGCGCAGTCGTGTTAGTATGACAAAGACAGGGAGAATCTGTGAGGTGGCGCGCGCGCGTGATTCTCGTACGTGCTCTCTCGTTCTCGTTCGTTCGCTCTCTCGCTCGCGCTCGCACAAACCGCGAGCGTCGCCGCGCACGCGTTACGCCGGATTCGGGGTCGCTTCTGTAACAGAATGCGATAGCCCTTCAATTTCGGATATCGGTTATACAGTGGCGTTACAATCGGTTGGCACTAGTTGCAAAGTGCAACGAAGCTCACGGTTGCCAACCCGCGAAGCTCACGCGCTAGTTAACTAGCGTGAAAATAATGTGCTGGCTCGAGGCGGATTTAATCCCCCCGAGTGCACATAGCGGGGCCGTCCGGAAGGGACGGCTGACCTCCTCGGTGCCAAGCAAGGAGGACGAAAAACCGGAGAAGCCGGTTGAGAATGGGCCTCGGCGTACAGCAAGGTGCGTCCGGCACCTTCCGGGCTGTACACTTCAAGTAGATAGTGTGGGTGGAGTGGAAATAATGATCCGATTGTCGTACGGACAACGGATCGATGTTAAATAAAAGTTCCCTATCTCGCAATCACCACGACGACACTATTCTCGAGGTAGGACTTCCAGCGCAATGCTGGGGCTTCCCAAGAGAATAGTGTATCTGACCCGAAGCTGAGGTCGTTCTAGGATGAGGGCCAGGGCAACGGCAGCAAGGCCTCCATCCTGAGATCCGCGATGACGGATCCTGTTGACTCCACGTAGTATGATGAGAGAATTTGCGACAGAGTGCTGCTCGAGCTCGTGCATGCCCTTAAGTAGCCTCCGGCACGTCAGGAGAAATTCCATTTCTCCCGCGATTTTGGAGGGCTAAGTAGGGAGTCACGCCGCCAAGAAACTCTCTGTTGGTGGGGTGACGCTGCTAGGTGATTATGAGGACGTCGCACACTATATCCATTTCGAGGGACAATATATGGTCGGTTGTTCCTCTCCTCGATATTAGGCGCGCACGCAGTAAAGAGGTGTCGAGCAGAATTTAGTTTCCCGATTTATTCCAAGAGGAGTGGTCAAGTACGGGGAGCGTGCTGTGTACGACGGGAGGCGGGGATTTCCGCGAGCCCCGGTGGACCGGCTCCGCGAGAGGGCGGAGCCTTTAGCGAGGTGTCGCGGTTTTGCCCCAATTGCTTAGAGCGAGTGACCCGCCCGGCCGGCGGAATGGCCAGTTGCCCTGAACGCTGGCGAGAATACGCGATTGTCTCGTGAACGGTGGAAATTGACGTATTCTGTGTGACGTCGGCTTACCTAGGTAACCGAACCGTTACAATATATGTGTGTGTGTGTGTGTGTGTGTGTGTGTGTGTGTGTGTGTGTGTGTGTGCGCGTGCGTGCGTGCGTGCGTGCGTGCGTGCGTGCGTGCGTGCGTGCGTGTGTGTGTGTGTGTGTGTGTGTGTGTGTGTGTGTGTGTGTGTGTGTGTGTGTAACTACGTATACCTCCTTATGTGTTATAGGGTCCTATGCATACGTACGTACCCGGATATATTAATTTGCGTATGTAAGATTGAATAAAAAGGGTATGTATGTGTAAGTATATATACCTATGTATATTTTTACGTATATATATATATATATATATATATATATATATATATATATATATATATATATATATATATATATATATATATATATATATATATATATATATATATATATATATATATATATATATATATATATTGTTACGTCCTGGCTCAACCCAGTTTAGTATAAATGTAAAGAACATCAAATTTATAAAATAATGAAAAGAACGCTATGTATCGCCATCGCGAGACTCGCGGGCTACCGGAGACCCGGGCTATCGGAGGTATGCGTTACCGAAGTCTCGGGCAGCGGAGGTCTTCCGAGTAAAGTAGCGTCAGCAAGATCGCGCCTGTGGGAACGCAGTAGCGAAGTTAATTCCACGACATCAGCGATTTGCCCCACCCGCAAATGAATAATCAAAAGGGACCAATAGTCCCTGACAGTCAGTCTTAGATTCGCGGGCTCACGACAACGTTGGAGCTTCCTCCAACTCAAGTCTTCTAGGAGACTTGGGTTGGAAGTTATTTAAAAATGAAAATGTAAAACTTAATGCGAATATAAAATGATGAAAAGTCTTTCGTGCGCGGCTCGAGAGAGCTCTTCTAGTTCTCTCTCACCGGAGTCCCCTCAAAGGGAGACCCGGGTCTTTCGACCACACTTCCAAATTTTATTGTAACTTTTCATTTAACCATAAAATATAAGTTTAACTGTTTTAAAACCTAAACACCGAGAAGTGCGAAAGTTATTTCGACGACCCTTCCAAGCGCCGCGGTAGCAGACCCTCCGTCAACAAGCCGGAGCGAAGCATAAGGGCGACCACGGTCCGGCGGAAGATTGCGGCCTGTCGACGCTCCACCAACAAGACCTTCCGCCTAAGGAGCAACAATCTATTCCTTAATAGACATCGGCAAGGTAGGTGAAGTGTTTCAATGCGCAATAAACGATAAAAGGTCGCCAGCACAGTGTGCTCCTTTCCCCGGTCCGTGCCTACGGGCCTAAAAGTGGAGCAAATTATTTAACTCGTTCAAAACGAGGTTACATCCTGTGCAATTGCAAAAAGCACAAACCCGGGACGTAACATTTTTGGTGACAGCGGTGGGATGTATCTGTCTGGCGACATTTTATAAAATTAATCGAAAAAGCAAAAAATTGTATTCGACTAATAAAGGTCACAAACTTCGAAATTGTTGTCGTCTTCTTCTCCAAAGTGGGTTTTTTTTTGGTTTTAACAAGTGTTCAAAAAATTTGGAATAAAAGTGATAAAACGCGTGTTTAAAACGAAACTCAATAAACTTGTGTAAAAATAAAATTCGTTAAAACGCGTGTTTAAAAATAAAACTTAATAAAACCCGTGTTTAAAAACGAAATTTTATAAAACGCGTGTTTAAAACGAAACTCAATAAACTTGTGTAAAAATAAAATTCGTTAAAACGCGTGTTTAAAAATAAAACTTAATAAAACCCGTGTTTAAAAACGAAATTTTATAAAACGCGTGTTTAAAACGAAACTCAATAAACTTGTGTAAAAATAAAATTCGTTAAAACGCGTGTTTAAAAATAAAACTTAATAAAACCCGTGTTTAAAAACGAAATTTTATAAAACGCGTATTTAAAAATAAAATTCATTAAAACGCGTATATAAAAATAAAATTTTATTAAACGCGTATTTAAAAATAAAATTCGTTAAAACGCGTGTTTAAAAATAAAACTTAATAAAACCCGTGTTTAAAACGAAATTTTATAAAACGCGTATTTAAAAATAAAATTCATTAAAACGCGTATATAAAAATAAAATTTTATTAAACGCGTATTTAAAAATAAAATGCGTTAAAACGCGTGTTTAAAAATAAAATTTAATAAAACACGTGTTCAAAAATGAAATTTTATAAAACGCGTATTTAAAAATAAAATTCGTTAAAACGCGTGTCTAAAAATAAAACTTAATAAAACCCGTGTTTAAAAACGAAATTTTATAAAACGCGTATTCAAAAATAAATTTGTTAAAACGCATACGTAAAAATAAAATTTTATACAATGCGTATTTAAAAATAAAAATTTATTAAAACGCGTATATAAAAATAAAATTTTATTAAACGCGTATTCAAAAATAAATTTGTTAAAACGCATATGTAAAAATAAAATTTTATTAAACACGTATATAAAAATAAAATTTTATTAAACGCGTATTTAAAAATAAAATGCGTTAAAACGCGTGTTTAAAAATAAAATTTAATAAAACACGTGTTCAAAAATGAAATTTTATAAAACGCGTATTTAAAAATAAAATTCGTTAAAACGCGTGTCTAAAAATAAAACTTAATAAAACCCGTGTTTAAAAACGAAATTTTATAAAACGCGTATTCAAAAATAAATTTGTTAAAACGCATACGTAAAAATAAAATTTTATACAATGCGTATTTAAAAATAAAAATTTATTAAAACGCGTATATAAAAATAAAATTTTATTAAACGCGTATTCAAAAATAAATTTGTTAAAACGTATACGTAAAAATAAAATTTTATACAATGCGTATTTAAAAATAAAAATTTATTAAAACGCGTATATAAAAATAAAATTTTATTAAACGCGTATTCAAAAATAAATTTGTTAAAACGCATATGTAAAAATAAAATTTTATACAATGCGTATGTTAAAATAAAATTTTATTAAACACGTATTTAAAAATAAAATTTTATTAAACGCGTATTCAAAAATAAATTTTGTAAAACGCGTGTTTGAAAGTGAATGCTAATAAAACACGTGGACAAAACAAAATAAAACAAAACAGAAATAAACAATAGGGCAAATCAAAAGATTGTCCTCATTGCTGTTTTGAAACAAAACAAAATAAAACAAAACAGAAATAAACAATAGGGCAAATCAGAAGATTGTCCTCATTGCTGTTTTGAAAAAAAAAAAATAAAATAAAATAAAATAAAATAAAACAAAACAGAAATAAACAATAGGGCAAATCAGAAGATTGTCCTCATTGCTGTTTTGAAACAAAACAAAATAAAACAAAACAGAAATAAACAATAGGGCAAATCAAAAGATTGTCCTCATTGCTGTTTTGAAACAAAACAAAATAAAACAAAACAGAAATAAACAATAGGGCAAATCAGAAGATTGTCCTCATTGCTGTTTTGAAACAAAACAAAATAAAACAAAACAGAAATAAACAATAGGGCAAATCAAAAGATTGTCCTCATTGCTGTTTTGAAACAAAACAAAATAAAACGAAACAGAAATAAACAATAGGGCAAATCAGAAGATTGTCCTCATTGCTGTTTTGAAACAAAACAAAATAAAACAAAACAGAAATAAACAATAGGGCAAATCAGAAGATTGTCCTCATTGCTGTTTTGAAACAAAACAAAATAAAACAAAACAGAAATAAACAATAGGGTAAATCAGAAGATTGTCCTCATTGCTGTTTTGAAACAAAACAAAATAAAACAAAACAGAAATAAACAATAGGGCAAATCAAAAGATTGTCCTCATTGCTGTTTTGAAACAAAACAAAATAAAACAAAACAGAAATAAACAATAGGGCAAATCAGAAGATTGTCCTCATTGCTGTTTTGAAACAAAACAAAACAGAAATAAACAATAGGGTAAATCAGAAGATTGTCCTCATTGCTGTTTTGAAACAAAACAAAATAAAACAAAACAGAAATAAACAATAGGGAAAATCAAAAGATTGTCCTCATTGCTGTTTTGAAACAAAACAAAATAAAACAAAACAGAAATAAACAATAGGGCAAATCAGAAGATTGTCCTCATTGCTGTTTTGAAACAAAACAAAATAAAACAAAACAGAAATAAACAATAGGGCAAATCAGAAGATTGTCCTCATTGCTGTTTTGAAACAAAACAAAATAAAACAAAACAGAAATAAACAATAGGGCAAATCAGAAGATTGTCCTCATTGCTGTTTTGAAACAAAACAAAATAAAACAAAACAGAAATAAACAATAGGGTAAATCAGAAGATTGTCCTCATTGCTGTTTTGAAACAAAACAAAATAAAACAAAACAGAAATAAACAATAGGGCAAATCAAAAGATTGTCCTCATTGCTGTTTTGAAACAAAACAAAATAAAACGAAACAGAAATAAACAATAGGGCAAATCAGAAGATTGTCCTCATTGCTGTTTTGAAACAAAACAAAATAAAACAAAACAGAAATAAACAATAGGGCAAATCAGAAGATTGTCCTCATTGCTGTTTTGAAACAAAACAAAATAAAACAAAACAGAAATAAACAATAGGGTAAATCAGAAGATTGTCCTCATTGCTGTTTTGAAACAAAACAAAATAAAACAAAACAGAAATAAACAATAGGGCAAATCAAAAGATTGTCCTCATTGCTGTTTTGAAACAAAACAAAATAAAACAAAACAGAAATAAACAATAGGGCAAATCAGAAGATTGTCCTCATTGCTGTTTTGAAACAAAACAAAATAAAACAAAACAGAAATAAACAATAGGGTAAATCAGAAGATTGTCCTCATTGCTGTTTTGAAGCAAAACAAAATAAAACAAAACAGAAATAAACAATAGGGAAAATCAAAAGATTGTCCTCATTGCTGTTTTGAAACAAAACAAAATAAAACAAAACAGAAATAAACAATAGGGCAAATCAGAAGATTGTCCTCATTGCTGTTTGAAAAAAAAATAAATAAAACAAAACAGAAATAAACAATAGGGCAAATCAGAAAACTGTCCTCATTGCTGTTTTGAAACAAAACAAAATAAAACAAAACAGAAATAAACAATAGGGCAAATCAGAAGATTGTCCTCATTGCTGTTTTGAAACAAAACAAAATAAAACAAAACAGAAATAAACAATAGGGCGAATCAGAAGATTGTCCTCATTGCTGTTTTGAAACAAAACAAAATAAAACAAAACAGAAATAAACAATAGGGCAAATCAGAAGATTGTCCTCATTGCTGTTTTGAAACAAAAGAAAATAAAACAAAACAGAAATAAACAATAGGGTAAATCAGAAGATTGTCCTCATTGCTGTTTTGAAACAAAACAAAATAAAACAAAATAGAAATAAACAATAGGGCAAATCAAAAGATTGTCCTCATTGCTGTTTTGAAACAAAACAAAATAAAACGAAACAGAAATAAACAATAGGGCAAATCAGAAGATTGTTCTCATTGTCGTTTTGAAACAAAATAAAATTAAATCAAAACAAAAAGGGCAATGGAACGAATCAGAAGATTGTTCTCATTGTCGTTTTGAAACAAAATAAAATTAAATCAAAACAAAAAAGGGCAATGGAACGAATCAGAAGATTGTTCTCATTGTTGTTTTGAAGTCGAACAAACAAAAACAAAATCGATTAAATAGAAATAAAATCAAACAACCAAAGCCAAATAAAAATGTTGGTTATTGAAAAAAAAATGTTATTAAAATAAACCAAATTAAAATTTTGGTTATTGAAAAAGAACAATAAATGTTTTATGAAAACAAAATGAAATCAAACAAAGCCGAATCAAAATGTTGGTTATTGAAAAAAAAATGTGTTTTATGAAAATACAATCAAATCAAACAATAAAACCAAATAAAAATTTGGTTATTGAAAAATTGTTTCGTAAATTAAAATCAAATCAAATCAACCAAAACCGAATCGAAATTTTGGTTATTGGAAAAACAAAAAAAATAGTTTTACGAGAATAAAATAAAATCATTCAAAACCAAATAAAATGTTCGTTATTGAAAAAAAAAAAAAAAAAAAAAAAAAAAAAGTTTTATAAAAACAAAGTCAAATCAAACAAAACCAAATCGAAATTTTGGTTATTGAAAAAAATGTGTTTTATGAAAATACAATCAAATCAAACAATAAAACCAAATAAAAATTTGGTTATTGAAAAATTGTTTCGTAAATTAAAATCAAATCAAATCAACCAAAACCGAATCGAAATTTTGGTTATTGGAAAAAAAAAATAGTTTTACGAGAATAAAATAAAATCATTCAAAACCAAATAAAATTTTCGTTATTGAAAAAAAAAAAAAAAAAAAAAAAAAAAAAATGTTTTATAAAAACAAAGTCAAATCAAACAAAACCAAATCGAAATTTTGGTTATTGAAAAAAATGTGTTTTATGAAAATACAATCAAATCAAACAATAAAACCAAATAAAAATTTGGTTATTGAAAAATTGTTTCGTATATTAAAATAAAATGAAATCAACCAAAACCAAATTGAAATTTTGGTTATTGAAAAGAAAAATGTTTTATGAAAATCAAATCAAACAATAAAACCAAATAAAAATTTGGTTATTGAAAAATTGTTTCTTATATTAAAATAAAATTAAATCAACCAAAACCGAATCAAAATGTTGGTCATCAAAAAAAAATGTTTTATAAAAACAAAGTCAAATCAAACAAAGTCAAATCAAACAGAACCAAATCGAAATTTTGGTTATTGGAAAAAATGTGTTTTTATGAAAATACAATCAAATCAAACAATAAAACCAAATGAAAATTTGGTTATTGAAAAATTGTTTCTTATATTGAAATAAAATCAAATCAACCAAAACCAAATCGAAATTTTGGTTATTGAAAAAAAAAATGGTTTTACAAAATATAATAAAGTCAACCAAAACAAAATAAAAATTTTGGTTATTGAAAAAGAAAAAATTGCTTTACGAATAAAGTCAACCAGAACCAAATAAAAATGTTGGTTATTGGAAAAGGAAAAAAGGGTTTTATGAAAACAAAATCAAATCAAACAAAACCAAATCGAAATTTTGGTTATTGAAAAAGAAAAAAAGCGTTTTATGAAAACAAAAGCAAATCAAACAAAACCAAATCGAAATTTTGGTTATTGAAAAGAAAAATGTTATATGAAAATAAAATAAAACCAAACAATCAAACCGAATAAAAATTTGGTTATTCAAAAATTGTTTCTTATATTAAAATGAATAAAAATGCGATAATCATACCAGGTAAATCAAGTAGCATCTATTACGTTAGCGTAAACAAAAATGTCGATCTTAAAAGGGGACATATCCTGCGTTTAAAAATTAGCAAGGGAATATTTATAGGCGAAACCGCACGAGTGACAAAAAGGGCGTAGCGTATATGATAACAGTCAACACAACTGGAGAGGATGTGGAACTCGCCGTTCCGACGGTGACTTTAGAGTCTCTTGAGCTCCACAATCCAAACCCATAAAAAAAAGGGGTCAGAATCCACGCGGGCCAGCAGGCAAGGAAAAATTACTAGACCTGGATAGGAATTCGCGGGATCGGCCATGTGTCGAATGTCGTGCGCACGACCAAACCATAGACACGGTAAAATCAAACCAAATCATGTAAATGTTAGTAATTAAGAACGCGTCCCCCCCGAAGATGAAAGAAGAGCCATCAATGAAGAATGCCAAGACTCATCGATCGGAGGTCACAAGGACGTCACAAAAAAAAATCGCTCGCGAAAAAGTGTCGAAACGTAGACAATAAAAGTGAGCGAATAAAAGAACTTCGCATTATAAACTGCAGTGACAAATCAAGTGCAAAAATGACGCGAAAAAATAATTTTCACATTCATAAATTTCGGACAGAAATAAAAATCAATCAATGTGCCAATAAAAAGCGAAGTTTATCAAGTGAAATGAAATGAACGTGCAAGTATCGAAAGATCTAACAACGAGTCGCTGCGATTAAGCAATGTGCCTCTGAATCGACAGACGAGCGTGTCCCTCGAACCTCTGACACGGATCATTTAAAATAAAACACGGAGATAAATTTCGGACAGAAATAAAAATTAATCAATGTGCCAATAAAAAAAAACGAAGTTTATCAAGTGAAATGAAATGAACGTGCAAGTATCGAAAGATCTGACAACGAGTCGCTGCGATTAAGCAATGTGCCTCTGAATCGACAGACGACCGTGTCCCTCGAACCTCTGACACGGGTCATTTAAAATAAAACACGGAGATAAAATTCGAACAGAAATTAAAAATGTGCAAATAGTGTTTAACACAACTGGAGAGGATCTGGAGCTCACCGTTCCGACGGTGACCTTAGTGGCTTGAGCTCCACAATCGAGATCCAGGAAAAGGTCAGAGTCCACGCGGGCCACCAGGCAGGGAAAATTACCAGACCTGGATAGGAATTCGCGGGATCGGCCGTGTGTTGAACGTTGTACATTGACCGAACGTTCAGCATCAAGTTCGGTTTAATCGTCGCCCTCGCACTGATTGCCGAGGTACATCAGTTTAAGGCTCTTGTCGGATACGACCGAGGAGGATCAACATTCGAACGTCACAACCTTGTCTTTAAAAGACGTGAAGGAAGGTGACATCCCCTCGACCGAACCAGAGCCAACACCAACATATTTACAACTGCCTCAACTATCCGAGTTCTCAGACACCGCGATAGTCCAATGCAGAATCGAGATCTCCCGCATCATCACACACTGCGGGATGCACTCACACAGCTCACTGGTACAAAATGGATTCCAAGAATATCTCCACGAACTGGACGAGACATCTTGTCGCCGTGTACACGAGACAGGGGTCATCCGAATCGGTTACGCGGCAGAGGTTCACGGACTTCGCCGCAATGACACCACATCTAGGAGCATAACGCTAGCTGGGTCGATAACCACGAGTGGCCAATGCCAAGGAACTCAATACAGCGACCCGTTCGGTACCTGGAATGATGTGGTCGTACAAGCCTCATTGAAGATTTTCGTTGTTCAACTATCAAGCCGCGGTCAACCTACAAACGGAAAGGGTAGTTCTACCATCAGGAACCCAATGTCAACTAAGCGACGGCATTTGTATCGACATCGAGGCAAACAGCGTATTTTGGAAACCAACACCAGCAGGCTAGTGCAATTTCGACATAAATATCGGAACATCTCATTTGCGGCGACAAACTACCGACCGACCACAAGAAGATGCTCATCTTGGAAACCGAAAAGGGAAAATCGTCGGCAACAAGGAAGAAAGTATCTCTCGGCGTTTGGAAGATATCGACGTCGAATCAACGTCGCCGGTGATTCCACTAACGAAACCAACGGGGAACCTGGCTGGAGTTGATCCAGAACTCTCGTCCCGGCTGTACGCCTCGCGCATGCAGAGCCACGGCACTGCATCCGTCTAAAGCGAGGAGGTGTTACGTCCTGGCTCAACCCAGTTTAGTATAAATGTAAAGAACATCAAATTTATAAAATAATGAAAAGAACGCTATGTATCGCCATCGCGAGACTCGCGGGCTACCGGAGACCCGGGCTATCGGAGGTATGCGTTACCGAAGTCTCGGGCAGCGGAGGTCTTCCGAGTAAAGTAGCGTCAGCAAGATCGCGCCTGTGGGAACGCAGTAGCGAAGTTAATTCCACGACATCAGCGATTTGCCCCACCCGCAAATGAATAATCAAAAGGGACCAATAGTCCCTGACAGTCAGTCTTAGATTCGCGGGCTCACGACAACGTTGGAGCTTCCTCCAACTCAAGTCTTCTAGGAGACTTGGGTTGGAAGTTATTTAAAAATGAAAATGTAAAACTTAATGCGAATATAAAATGATGAAAAGTCTTTCGTGCGCGGCTCGAGAGAGCTCTTCTAGTTCTCTCTCACCGGAGTCCCCTCAAAGGGAGACCCGGGTCTTTCGACCACACTTCCAAATTTTATTGTAACTTTTCATTTAACCATAAAATATAAGTTTAACTGTTTTAAAACCTAAACACCGAGAAGTGCGAAAGTTATTTCGACGACCCTTCCAAGCGCCGCGGTAGCAGACCCTCCGTCAACAAGCCGGAGCGAAGCATAAGGGCGACCACGGTCCGGCGGAAGATTGCGGCCTGTCGACGCTCCACCAACAAGACCTTCCGCCTAAGGAGCAACAATCTATTCCTTAATAGACATCGGCAAGGTAGGTGAAGTGTTTCAATGCGCAATAAACGATAAAAGGTCGCCAGCACAGTGTGCTCCTTTCCCCGGTCCGTGCCTACGGGCCTAAAAGTGGAGCAAATTATTTAACTCGTTCAAAACGAGGTTACATCCTGTGCAATTGCAAAAAGCACAAACCCGGGACGTAACAATATATATATATATATATATAAGTAGTAAGGGGGCCACTATGGCGACCCCCACTCCTATCCCCACTCCTCGGCCCGTGGTGGGAGCAGCCGAGGTGGGTGTAGAAGTGGGGGGAAATTGTGGTGGCTCGCCATAGTGGCCCGCGACGATTGAGGAGAGGAAAGAGGGAGTTATACTTACGTGCGTGTGTCGCCTCTTCTGCGGAGTCAGCAAACGCCTCGGTATAGGGAGTAAAGGCATTTTGAAGTGAAAAAAGCTAGCAATATAATGGCATTTTTTTTATTTGCAAAAACAAAACCATTATAATTTTGAGTTAAATCCAAGGCGCCACGGCATTCGCGCTGGGGAAAAGGACCGGTAGCCACCACAGTCTTGCACGACTGAGCCACCAGCCCTCTTCAGGGGCTACGTCGTTGTACAATAGGCGGCACAGTCCTAAAATATCGGCCGGTTGCCAGCCCCACTCCACCATCTCTAAAGACTCGGCATCCTCGGCCCAGAGGGTGTCGACGGCTGCTCGTAGCTTCGCTCGCTGTCTCCTCACTCCGACGGCATGGGCGACGAAATTTCGTCGCCACGAGCAAAGACGCCTCGGCTGCCTCATGCTCCGACGAGGCCGCGACGTCTGTAAATAAATTTAAAAACGTGATTTTTAAATATCAAAGTACAGAGAGAGAGAGAGAGAGAGAGAGAGAGAGAGAGAGAGAATACCGCTCTGTGTTTAGCGTGAAAGAACTCTATATAATATTGCATACGCCGGGGGGGGGGGGGGGTATAGCTATATCTTATGGCCGCGCAATGCCGGCACGCGCGGCGAGAGAGAACCGTAGTAGGAAAGAGAGAGGACGTGCATATATAGCGTAAAGTCACACGCTCTTTCCTGATATATAGACGGCTCTCTCTCTCTCTCTTTCGCCGTGCGATGCGTATCTGCGCTGCATGGTCATAAGGTTCAGTAATACCTCCTCCCTCTGTGTATGCAGCATTATATAGAGAGAGTTGTTTAACACTAAACACCGCGCTGTCTTTTTTTTCACTTTACACACACACACACACCCACACACACACACACACACACACACACACGCACGCACGCACGCACGCACGCACACACACACACACACACACACACACACGGACGCACGCACGCACGCACGCCCGCGCGCACGCGCGCACGCACGCACGCATGCACACACGCGCGCACACACACACACACACACACGCACGCACGGACGCACACACGCACGCGCACGCACGCACGCACACACACACACACACACACACACACACGCACGCGCACGCACGCACACACACACACACACACACACACACACACACACACACGCACGCACGCACGCACGCACGCACGCACGCACACACACACACACACACACGCGCGCGCGCGCGCGAAGACGTGCGAAGACGTGCGAGCGTAGTCACACGTGAAGGCGTGCGAGCGTATATATATATATATATTCTCTTTCCTACTGTATAGGTCCTACACGTGCATTTTTCTATTTTATTAAGTGAAAAATAAATAAAACTCACCAGGATAAACTCTCGTTCGGCAGCGGTGTCGTACACGACGAGGTTCTCATTCTCGAAATAATACTCCTCTATTCTGAAAACAGACGGAGGCATATAAATTGTTTGATTCTATTTAAAAAATATTTCGGCTATTACACCGTGAAAACCCGTACTTACGTTAGCGACGGTGGCTGCGTCTCGAATGAAGAAAGATGAGCATCTTGTGACAGAATTACGCATAGCCACATTTTTGCTGAAACATTTTTCTATAAGCCGCGTGCATTAAAACGAAAATGATATAGAAAGAGAGAGAGGAGTGCGAGCGCCAGTCATTGACACAGCGGAGCCTCCATGTACACACAGGAGTGAATAACAATACATCGAGAAAGAGTCTGGTATAAAGGTGTAGTAGCGAGAGTAAAACAGCTGACCGCAGGTACAACGACGAGCTCCGTGTAAGTGACCGTACGGGCTGCAACGCCTCTAAAGAGAGAAAGAATATATAGCTGCAATACAGCTGAAGTGAGAAAGAATATATATCTTTTCTGTTATAACTATACCGATCACAGGTACAGTGACGAGACCCCTGCGTGTGTGTGCGGGCAGCAGTGCGATCTCTCACAGACACAACAATGCTGTACCGTGTATGTGAGCACTCGGTCTGCAAGGCAAACGAAGAGAGAATGAGATATCTATATATATATATATATATATATATATATATATATATATATATATATATATATATATATATATATATATATATATCCTTCTTCGCGCTCTACTGCTATAACTATATTTCATTTTCGCACGCTTGCGAGGTACATATATATGTATACTGTGCCACCTTTACACCAGAGTGACCAGTATGTATATATATATATATGTATTCTTCTCCGTGCTCTACCGCTATAACTATATTTCATCGCCGCCCACTCACGAGCTACACGTATATCTTTACTCTACGAGCGGCATATATATATTCTTCTCTCTCTCTCTACTACTAATATAACTATATTTCATCTTCGTACGTTAGCGATATATATATATATATATATATATATGATCGGTCGTACTCTCTTCACTCTATTCATATGCGCAATGTATTTTACCCTAAAACTATAACAATTATAAGGAAGCACGGTAAAATATAGATGCGCGTAGATCTCTGAAAATGAATATTACGCTCCGATACTTTATAATGGTCATAACGAGTCGATGGGGAAGGTATGATGAGCTCGTTCACGATTTTCATTGCTCAGCAAAAGTGCTGCTGCTGTGAAATATCGTCTTACATACTTGCCCCTCGAGAAATCTCAAGATTTTCAAAATGCGTATCATTTGCACATACTGTGATGTACGTGTATCCATGATTCACAATATCATTGGTACTCGCAAAATTGAACCGACTATCAGTCGTGATTCAACCAGCTAACAGTACATTTCTCTGACACGATAATGACCGATCGTTACCTTCGCGTATCTATTTTAGATCTTTTACGGGTATCAAAAATTCAAAGCAGTCAGCTTCGGCGACGGTGCAATGATAATTGGTGCAGTGAGTTACGCTATTTACCGGAAACCTCTTTGTTGAAACGCTTGAAATATGTGCTATGGTGGTCACCGCTGCGATCCATCGTTACGGCTTACAACAGAGGAATGTTAAAGGGCTGCCGAGTTCTTACATGTGCATTCGAAGAGTTACAGCGCAGAAATCTTGTGAACGTGCCGTGTATTCGACAGCTCGTTAGCGAAATAAACGGTAAGCTGTACCGAATATACAGGGTGACCCAAAAAAGCATCACGAATATTGTAGATGCTGTTATTTTTTTCGGGTCAACTTTTATCAGGCTATTAATAAAACATCGTACCACCGATAACAATCAGCAGCTACATATTCATGGCTAATTTTTGTCACTTAATACATTTTGTAAAAATAATAATGACATTTCCAACAGTATTTGCAATATTATCGTTGGCTTTTGGGCCACCCTGTAATGTAAGACGTCTTTTTGTGAGGAACGCATAGTGACAATACCTGTGCGAGCGCAGATTATCGACGCCTCTTAGATGCGCCGAGCGATGAAGAAGCTATGCTTATTGAGGAGGCGCGTGCCGTGGAAGAAGAAGAAGCTAGAGCTGTTCAAAGTGCTAGAGGGCGCCCTGATTATCAGCACCTTTCGCCTGTGTCAAACGATGATGAAGGAGAAACACAGGGGGCTGCCTATCCATCAAGCACCTCCGATATATTTGCGGATTCCGAGGAGCGTGAGTCTACACTAGGCATACGCGAGCCTTCCGAAATTTTTACGGGCGGCAATGAGAGTAAGTAGGGATAAATAAAAATTATACTAAATATTTTTGAATAGTTGATAACAGAGCGGAAATATAATTAGATTTACAGAGCCATGCGACCAGTAGAGAGACCAATAATGACTACAGCAATGACAATGATGAAACTGTAAGTGCTAGAAGTAGCATTATAGAGGAGCACTGGTCGCGCGACCGACCCGTCGGCTATGCGTCACCTACAGCGAGCGTGTACAACCCTGTCGAGATATTTACGGGCAGTAATGAGGGTAAGCAGGAAAATAATAATTATAATAATTTTGAATAGATGATTAATAGAGCGGGGCGCATACACAGATTTGCACCCGGCGAGCAACGAAGGGAGCGATGCCAACAACAATGCTGACCCTCAACAGGAGGACAACCCCGTTGAGGAATATGACCACAGGGAAAATCAAGAGTGGGAGTATCCTATGGGTCTCGGATTGAACTACCCGTTTGAAGACGAGAATATACAGAATATTGTTGAGCTCAACGATAATTGGATAAACCGTCGCTTAAATTCGACTACTGACTCAGGTAAAGGGTGTCTATTTTCTCGCAACACATCTATTTTCATATTTCCTCTTTTTAATTATCGGACTATTTTATTTGTATTTCTGGGGATTTAAAAAGAAAAGTGAGCAATACTATTTTATGGCAGGTTATACATCGGCGTCCGTAATACTTGATGAAGAACTCTTGTAGACGCCCGTGGGGTTAAAATTAACAATAATAGCAGGTACATTGAAGTCAGCTTAACGATAATATCAGTTGTAGGTTGCGCGCCCTTATCTGCTAGTGTTAACATTTTTAAAACAATCTTACCCGTTTTACAGAAGTACAGGATGGCGGCGGAAGACCTAGACGCCAGCGCGAGACCCCTATCGATGAGCCCTTTGGCGATGTACAGCCGCCCGGCACCCGCATCGAAATCATCGGGGATGCTCGCCGCTACTTCAAACGTTTCAAACTCCGCGGTCGGGAGCTGACCGTACGCATACGCCAACCACCGCCAGACTGCCACATTTTACAATGGTTTGAAGGAGCGTTTCGCGATCTCCTGACGCACATAACAACCTCCTGCGAAGCTAGCGATTATATAGGTATATCGTTTACCTCAAGTAATCTGCCGCACGGTCCCGTATGGCTCTCCTTTCGACCCGTCAGAGACTGCACGTTTAACGATATTTGGCAATTAATAGCTAGTGTTGCCCAAAGTGCAGCATTGCTAAATATCGACGATGCATGTACGATAAAAGTTAGTATTATACAGGGTGTCGAAGGTTCCGGTAGAAAAAAACTAACACACGAGGGTGTTGCAAAAAAAGCTATTCTCACAATTAGGAATAATGATAATTTGTGCTTACCACGATCACTGGTTGCTGCGCGCGCCTACGCCGAGCGGGGCGAAATACGTTCGGGTAACTTACATGCATATTGGCAGCGTATGAGACAGATTAACGGTTCACTGCAGAGAAACGCAGCTCGTGAATTAACGAACGCCGCCTATGTTACAGTACCCGCGAATGGCTGTGGGATCCGTGAGCTTGCTCTATTTCAAAATTATTTAGCGCAAGACGGTATCGCGGTAGTGGTTTACGAATTTTTAACTCTGGGGCGCGGGGCCGAGCCTTTGTTCGATGGCACGCAAAAAGCCTTGAACACTTTTGGCAGCATCCAGCACACTCTTTACATATTGTATTACGAGCGCTCGCATCACTTTCAACCGATATTAAATTTACGAGCTGCTGTCGGAAGCCGCGATTTTTGCTCCGCGTGTAATTCGCAATATCATAGACTGAGTCATAGATGTTCAAAAAAGAAGTGCCCTCGCTGCATGACGGCCCCGCCTTGCAATCCCAACGTAAATGCTACACTCGAGTGTGATATGTGCGCTCGCACATTTTACGGTCGGCAATGCTTTGAAAACCATCTGGTTGTTAAGCAGACCCAAAGACGAAAATCAAACAGTGTTTGTGCCTCTCTCAAACGGTGCCGCGGATGCTTGAAAACCTAAGACCGTTGGATAAAAGGAGAAAGCATGTTTGTGGTGTGATCTTTTGCAAAACATGTAGAACAGACCATTCCAATAACGACGCGTGCTTCATGAAGCCCATCCGCGACGACAAAGAGCTGGCTAAAATACTTTTCATATTTTATGATTTTGAGACGCAGCAATGCACAAATGTACATGGCGATACTGGTACCTTTATACATGAACAAAACCTGTGCGTAGCGCAGCTCGTTTGCACATATTGCTGCACGCGTGATTCTATCGATGAGCCTTGTGAATATTGCGGCCCCCATGAGTTTGTCTTTAGTCATAATCCTGTGAGTCAATTGGTCGAGCTTGCTATGCGGGACAATAATTTTTCGCGTACGATCTGTATTGCTCACAACGCCGGGGGCTTCGACGCACAATTCATTTTGCGTTATTTGATCGAGGAAAAAAAGACTCAGCTACCGCGTATAATTATGAACGGTACAAAGATCATCTCGATGCGCCATGAAAAATTGGTATTTCTCGACAGCCTAAATTATTTCCACATGCCACTTAGCGCGCTACCTAAAGCCTTTGGTCTCACAGGTTCTATTACTAAAGGTATTTTTCCCCATTTGTTCAACAGGCCAGAAAATCAAAATTATGTCGGGCCGCTGCCGTCTATAGAGTATTACTCCGCTGACACGATGCGTTCTGCAGAGCGCGAAAAATTTCTAACCTGGTACAGGGAGTCAAAAGACACCAATTACGTGTTCGACTTTTCGAAAGAGCTTGTAAGCTATTGCACGGACGACGTCACGATATTACGACGTGCGTGCATGGCTTTTCGCTCTATGTTTGCACTATGAGAGCACAACAATAGCGTCAGCCTGTTTTCGCGTCTTTCGTAAACATTTCCTAAAAGGCAACACGATCGGTATTATACCTCTAGGTGGCTATAGATGGGTTCATAATCAGTCGAAAAAAGCAATCACATGGCTCGTCTGGATGGAGCATTCTCTCGGGCACCCCATTATACACGCAGGGCGATCACGCGAATTTAAATTACCTCAGAATTTACTAGTTGACGGCTACTACGAAACAAACGGCACAGCACATGTATTACAGTTTCACGGCTGCTATTGGCACGGCTGCGCCAAATGCTACATCTTTAATAGAGATCGTAAACAACGCAATGGCCTGTCTATGGACGAGAGCCTAGAACGAACCATAGCCATATCACAGAGAATTCGCTCGAGCGGTTACCAGCTAGTGGAGATTTGGGAATGCGAGTGGGACCGTCGTGTAGAAGCAAACTCTGAAATTCGTGAGTTCGTGCGGGATCATCCTCTAACGGCAAAAGATCCATTGAACCCTCGTGATGCGTTCTTCGGAGGGCGAACAGAAAACATGGTAACACTCTATGATACAAGGGAGGGGGAGCGTATACGCTACGTAGATGTCTGTTCTCTGTATCCGTATATCTGCAAATTTGGTAAATACCCTGTGGGTCATCCGAAAGTATTTATTGCTGAAGAGTGTTTAGAATTGACGGGGGGGACTAACGATTTAACACGCGTTGAGGGGTTGGTCAAATGTACGGTGCTATCGCCGCGCAATCTTTACCATCCTGTATTACCAGTGCGTATGCATCAGCGGTTGCTATTCTCTTTATGTCGTAGCTGCTGCGAGATAATGAATCAGGAAGAGTGCACACACGATGATACCGTTGATCGTGTGTTCGAGGGCACCTGGGTAGTTGACGAGCTGCGAAAAGCTGTTTCATGCGGCTACACAATACTTTCTATAGCCGAAATTTGGCAATACAAAGTAACGCAATTCGATCGTAATACGCAATCAGGCGGGTTGTTCGCCGAATACATCAATACGTTTTTGAAAATCAAGCAAGAGGCGAGCGGGTGGCCTGAAAACTGCGCAGACGATGAAACACAGCAAGAACGTTATATTGCGCATTTTGAACAATCTGAGGGTGTTCGCTTGAGCAGGCAGGCGATAGCCAAAAACCCCGGGTTACGCTCGCTCGCAAAGCTTTGTCTAAATTCATTCTGGGGAAAATTCGGTCAACGCGAGAATCTTCCACAAACAGTCGTGGTATCGACGCGAAAAAAACTTATGGAATTATTGACCGACCCCGGGTGCGAAATTACCGGTATGCTTCCTGTGAATAATCAAACATTGTATGTAAGCTATACTAATACGGATGAGGCTGTGATGCCCTCGAATATAGCGAATGCTGTAATTGCTGCATACACCACGGCACAGGCACGTCTAAAGCTTTACAGCTACCTGGAACGTCTCGGTCGGCGTGCCTTGTACTGCGACACAGACTCTGTTATTTATGTAACGAGGCAGCAACCTAATGAATACGAACCTCCTATAGGACAGCTCTTAGGTGATTTAACGGATGAGTTGAGTGATTATGGGGAGGGTAGCTATATCAAAAGCTTCATTTCCGGTGGGCCAAAATTTTACGCATTTATAGTGCGTACTCCTGACGGGGCGGAGAGTGAAGTTTGCAAGGTTAAGGGTATCACCCTTAATTTTGCAAACAATGCGTTAATAAATTACCAATCTGTACGGTCCTTCATTGTAGGGGACAGAGAGGAACCTATTATGTTGCGCTACGATGCTATTAGACGTACAGAGTTCCATCATGTTGTTACGCGCTCCGAAACAAAATCGTGTAAACCGTCGAGTGTTAAGCGAAGGCGTGATGGCGAACACGGTTCGCTGCCTTACGGCTATCGTCATTAGAAATTGTAAAATATATTTTACATGCAAATATATTTGTAAAAAGAAACGCCACGTCCGTAGAGTATTTATTGCTACTTCAGAAGTGCCTTTTCTCATTCATCACAATGGACGTGCGGTGGACGCATCCGTGGACTTCGATGATCTGCGGACCTACAGGTGGCGGTAAGACGTATTTTGTAAAAAAAATTTTAAAGTTCATCACGTGTATGAGCAGCGAGCCATTTGCGAGGATAATATTCTATTATTCCGAGTGGCAGACGGCATATGCGGAGTACGGCACCTCTATTGAATTTCGCGAAGGATTACCTCAGTCTACCGATTACTCAAACGACCCTCGCGCCAAGCTTTTAATTATCGATGATCTGATGCGTGAAGCATCGAACAGTAGCGTTGTCGATCTCTTCACCAAGGGTAGTCATCATAAGAATTTGAGTGTTATTTTTATAACGCAGAACTTATTTCATCAGGGTCATGGGCAGAGAGATATCTCTCTGAACGCAGGCTATATCGTTATTTTCAAAAATCCTCGCGACCGTGCCCAAATACAGCACCTAGCGAGACAGGTATGTTCTGAGAACCCACGTTTTCTGCAAGAGGTTTATTACGACGCAACGTCTAAGCCTCATGGTTATTTGCTACTAGATTTGAAGCAATCGACACCCGACAATTGTCGATTCCGCACATGTATTTTTCCTGATGACCCTCATCATTTCGTTTACGTACCGCGAAAAAAATTTAAAAGCGGCAACACGAGAGGTGAATTGCCAGTTCTACGCCTGTAATGGCACGCAACAGATCGTCTCTCTGCAGGAAGAGCGTTGCGATATTGAACGCCCTTCAGTATCTCAGCAAAGAACAGCGCGAGGCCATTTTGCGAAAAGCAGACCCTCGCATGATACGCTGTGTTTGCGAGTGTGCTTTGAACGTTCTTCGAGGTAATATACCTCTCAAGTCTGGTCAGAGGAAAAAGCTGCGCCGTCACGCTCCCCTCCTACGCCGCTTAGCCTCGAAAAACGGGTGCTGGAAGAGTAAGAAGAAGTTTGTCGTCCAAAGCGGTGGTTTTTTGCCCCTTCTACTTGCCCCTATACTAGGTACTGTGTTGTCTAATCTGATTGCTGATCGTGGGTGATGGAGCATGCCCGAAAAATGGTTTTGGTACCTGAGGAAAACATATTACAGCTCAGTAGCCATAGGCCGAATAATTTTGCCAATGATAACGGGGGGTCAGCAAAGCAAGCAGAGAAAATAATCGAGGCGACTCTCAGCAGACTAGATGCGGAGATGAATGAGATTTTGAAATCTAATGCGTACGCGGATGAGCGTGAAAAGTGGCTGGCGTATTTTAGCGTTCTGCAACGGTACTTGCATTTTGCTGATGAGGAACGAGCACATCAGTACCATGCTCTTATGAAAAAGAAAGAGGGTATTGTGCAATTCGCCCCAGCCAAAAGCGACATCCCTACGGCCCGAATGAATGATTCCATTATCATTGAGAGTGTACCGTTGAAATTCCGCAATAAAGCAAAACTTTTATTGCGACGTTTGCATGATGCACCTCCGTCAGATTTTTCATGGGATTCGGCCGGTGTGGTTTCGGCCAGCGGAGAACCGATCAAGGATTCAAACATCATTGATCTTGTGAACGACGCAATGCGCGCGAGAAAAGTAGCTAAACCGGCGGGCCGAAAAGTCTTTGCAAAATTTTTGCGGTCCATACAGACACCTCGAGAATTTGTGGGAAACGAAGAACTTTGGCTGGAGTCTCGAGCAAATTCAACATTACAATCGTGCTGTCATAGCGCCACCGATGCAAACGACGGGGCTATCAGCGATATTGGTCATTCTGAGTTTTACAGCGGCAGTGAGAGCAGTAAATCCGGCCGCAGCATACAGAACGGTTCCGGTGGCAGTTGCAAGAGAAGACGAGTGACCTGGGCTAGTCTTAAATTATCAGTATGAAAGTACTCGAAAAAGTATACTATGATCCTTCCCATGAAGCGTCTTTCACCGGAGCTGCTGCAAAGCTGTTACGCGTAAGCCGTCAAAAAAAGATCTCCCCTGCTAAAACGACACAGTGGCTTGAAGCTCAGGATGCTTATACCAAGCACAGGCCTGTGAGGCGCCGGTTTCCGCGCCGGTCCTACAGCGTATGGACCATTGATGATGTATGGGAAGCTGATCTTGTAGATCTTCGCTCGCTTAAAAGCTATAACGACGGTTATGCTTATCTTCTTGTGGTCATAGATGTACTCAGCAAGTACGCGTGGGTTGAGCCCTTGCGCGATAAGTCTGCTGCGACAGTGGCTAAAGCTTTGGCACACATACTCTCCCTAAATAGCACAAATGGGCGATGTCCCGTTTGTCTGCAATCAGACAAGGGCAGAGAGTTTACGGGCGCCGTCTTTCAGGCATTCCTGAAGAAAAATAATATCCAGTTTCGCGCGACACGCAACCCCGATATAAAAGCCGCCATTGTAGAGCGATTCAATCGAACACTGAAAGAAAGAATGTGGCGGTATTTCACGTACTCTCGCCAAAAACGCTATATTGATGTTTTGCAGAATATAGTTTCTGCATATAATCATACACTACACAGCGGCACTAAAATGACGCCCGTATCTGTGACGCTTCTTTCAGCGGCCAAAGCGCGAAATAATCTTTTGCAGCGATATAATCAACCTAAACGACGGCTATCTCCTAAATACAGAGTGGGTGACGTTGTTCGTATCAGTAGTGCAAAGGCGGCCTTTGCAAAAGGATACGAGGGCGGGTGGAGCAGTGAACTGTTTAAGATACACCGCCTATCATTGAGTAGCTGGCCTGTCGTATACATTCTACGCGACCTTAACAACGAGGAGATTGACGGTATTTTTTACGAGGCCGAATTATCGAGAGTTCAAGTGAGTGCAAAAGGCCGTAGGAAAAAGTGAGCAAGATGAAGGATGAGTTCTATGTTGTTTTACCTAGCAATAGTAGCATGAAGTATTATCCTGAAAACAGGACTACGCAGTATACGACGCATTTACCGCAAAGCGTAAACTTGCAGGGTAAGTGGGCTGTTTCTTTAGCCGAGATACACATACCTATGACTATTTTGCATGTACCGCCTGAAGGTGAAAAAAACTTTGTCAGCGTGGTAACGAACATTACGACACCCGGTGCTAAGGCCGACATCGATTTCAAAGATGAGCGTGCATGTGTGCCAGCTGGAGTTTATCGCAGCGTAAATGCGTTACTCGAATCAATAAACGAAATCCCGTGTGTGATGGGGCACTTGAGGTTCCAATACACGCGTAACGGCTATGTATCGGTAGAACGTATCTGTACCGCGTGTAAAAATTTGGAGCACTCTTTCTACTTCTCTCCGGTGTTGAGTAAAATTTTAGGGTTCACCCATAGTACAGGGATTGTGGCTATGAGTGGTTCTAAGTATGTTGCACCGCAACCGGCCTGTCTCACCAACGGGATCCCTAACATGTTGTTTGTTTATACTGACATTTGCGAGCCATACATCACAGGAGATGTGCACGCACCCTTGTTACGTGTCGTTCTTTCTGATGCGGATAATAATTATAATTACGGCTCCGTGAAAATCAAAAGTTTTTCCCCACCTCGCTACGTGCCTCTTTTACGCACAAGCTTCCAGACAATAGATATCGATATAAGGGATGAATTCGGGCAACCAGTACCATTCGAAGGAGGAACACTAACCGTGACGCTACAATTTAAGCGTATAGATTAGTCGCAGCACCACAGAAAGAGAAAATGGATTACTACGATGTGTACTTTGATACACAGACGGGTGGAGCTAGAACAGGCTACGGTGGAATTAGTCAGGTATACATAGGCTCGCCGAATCAAAGGGGCCATGGCATCGGTAGCTTTCTAGGTGGCCTTTTTCGCCGAATTTTACCACTCTTAAAGCAGGGAGCACGCACTGTTGGCAAAGAAGCTATACGTTCTGGGATTAATGTAGCAAACGATATAATAGATACAGGTATGCATCCTAGAGAGGCCTTTAAATCACGTTTGCGCGAATGGGGTGTGAATTTGAAGAGAAAGGCTGAAGAAAAACTCAATAACCTCATGCAGGGCTCGGGATATAAACGTTCGAAAATTCGCAAACTTGTGCATTCAGTCGACAGCTACGGTACGCGTAGGGTCGGTCAAAAAAAAAGAAACCCGCGACATCAAAAAAACACGTCGGGCGTGTTAAAAAGAAGAAGAGAACAACAGTGAAAAGAGCAAGTAGAAAGACGACCAAAAGGCCTGAGAAGAAAAAAACATCACGACCTAGGACCGTGGCCGATATCTTCTCGTGAAAAAATGGCTTTCTTACACACTCATTCGTGTGAGTGCTTGAAGTCGGAACTGGAGCTATTTACACTACCACCGACTCAAACTACCATCGAGGGGACACAATGGTTACACTACAAACCGATCTCGTCTCTAACAGACGATTCACCTATCGAGTTCGTGGTACCTGGTCAGGGTGATGAGTACATTGACCTTGCACATACTATGCTAAGTATGCGTGTTCGAATACGTTCGAACTCTGTAAAACCCGACCCTACAGTTAAAGTGGGGCCTGTTAATAATTTACTCCACTCAATGTTTAATCAGGTCGATGTATTCTTGAATCAAAAACTTGTATCACCGCCCAATAATGCTTATGCATACAGAGCCTACATTGAAACATTATTGAATTACGGGCAGGGCGCGAAAACCTCTCATCTCACAAGCTGTCTATGGTACGGTGATTCAGCCGGTAAAATGGACGATATAGCAGACGCAAACATTGGTCTTTCTAATCGTCGAACGGTTTTAAATGCGCGCGGGGAGATTGATCTGCTCGGTCATTTGCACTGCGATATCTTTAACCAAGAGAGATTTCTGATAAACGGCGTTGAGATGCGTTTACGTCTTGTGCGTACCAGTGACGCCTTCTGTCTTATGACGTCTTCAAAAGATTACAGTATTCACATTACCGAGGCGTCGCTCCTTGTGCGTCGTGCAAAAATTGCCCCCGGTATGCTTTTAGCTCATGCGAGAGCATTGGTCAAATCAACGGCAAAATACCCATTGACACGCGTAGAGGTTAAAACTATATCGATGCATGCTGGTGTACACGGGGATACCCTGGACAATGTAATACTAGGACAACTACCAAAGCGCATAATTATCGGTTTTGTCGATAATAAAGCGTTCAACGGTAATCGGTCCCTCAACCCCTTCAACTTTCAGAATTATCAAATTAATTATCTTGCTTTGTACGCTGACGGTGTACAAATACCGTCAAAGGCTCTCCAGCCCAACTTCACCGACACCGCCCTATATGTGGATGCGTATCATACGTTATTTTCCGGTACGGGTATTCACTTTCTCAATCAAGGGAATTCAATCACACGCACTGCGTACCCCTACGGTTATTGTCTTTTTGCGTTTGATCTTACGCCCGATCTTTCGGCAAACAGCGCCAGTCATTGGAATCTGGTGAAACACGGTAGCGTCAGGATAGAAGTACGATTCGACGAAGCGTTAACATCAACGGTTAACTGTGTCGTGTATGCGGAATATGATAACGTACTGGAGATTGATGCATCCAGACAAGTCATTGTAGATTTCAGCGGTTGAGCGCTGCGGTGGTCTTCATTTCTCGTTAAGCATTCAAAGCGTAAGCCTGTATCATGAATATCGCGATTGACATACAAGGTCTAAGGGATAAACATAATAATTTTATTCCCAAAGAAGTGGCTATCGTTTCACTTGATTCATCGTACTCTGACCATTGGATCCTTGCGCCACCTCACACGTACCGTCAATTACCACCCGATGTGAAAAGAACGAACGAGTGGGTGACGCGCAATCATCACGGGATATCATGGTTCGAGGGCTATACACCGTTATGGGCGATCGCCAGAATTTTGAGGACAACGGCCACCGATTCTAGGCGGGTATTTGTAAGGGGTGCCGATAAATCATCCTACCTGGCCCAACTCACCGACTGCTACATTATAAATCTGGAGGAAGACGACGACGATACGTCATTTGAACATCTCCCAGGAACCGGTACACGTTGCTCGTACCACTCTGCGATACGCAAAAAAAAGCATACGTGTGCTCTTCATAATGTGACGAGAATCAAAGCATGGTTCTGTCATAGCGAGCGTTACGGCTCTTTATGGGAATATAGGACTACCACCGCACAGCCTCCAGGCCTGACCGATGCCTGCCTGTTATGAACAGTCTTCAGATTCTGGCCTCTCTTCGTAATATACAGAACCACTCTGTGGGCGTGTACCCAGCCGACCGCATACCAAAGATCTGGACGAAACCAACAGCGTTTGTTGTGAACACCGATGGACATAAACAACCGGGAGCCCACTGGGTCGCTATGTACGTCGATCGATCTGGACACGGATGGTACTTCGACAGCTACGGATTGCCCCCCATTGTCCCGCAACACCTCATTCGACTCCGTAGAAACTGTAAACTCTTCCGGTACAGCGCTCATCAACTTCAAGCTCCGGATTCGCAATGTTGCGGACAGTATTGCATTATGTTTCTTCATTATATGTGTACTGGCTTCGGTATGCATAAGTTTAGAAGTGTATTTTCAAATGATTTACCACGCAACGACAAAATAGTCAATCGCTATTACAATGCTTTCGTCAATAAGAACGATAAATATAAAGATGCAGACGGTGCCGTCGGCCGTGGCAGCCGTCACAATAATTGCGACTCTTTTAATCATAAAAGTTTACATTGTGTACAAGGCTACTGTTCTCGTACGCGCTAATTGTAATCCCCTCATGTTACTTTAATAAATAATTGTCTTCAAATATTCTGTGTATTTATTCTTATAGCTTAATCGTTTCAGCTTCAGCAGTGATGGAGAGTCTTGCAGTGATTCACACCTCTAAGTCAGCAGATTTTGCGAAATCGTCGAGAAACAGCTCTCTTGGCGAGGCCTTACTCACACCTCGTCTCGTGATGGTGGGGGTAGCGGTTGTAGTGGGGACGGTACTAGAAATAGGCCATACGTTTCGGTAGTCAGACTGCAATTGTTACGGAGCCCCCAGTAGAGCTCAATGCAGAAAAAAAGACGCGCGTTGAAAGCACGTATAGAAGTTTTCTTGCAAAATATTGCAATTCTTCAAAGGCTCATAGAAACGAGAAGTGCGTTAAATATTTTAACACGAAAAATCACGAAACTTCAAATCAGCGATGGACTTTACACGCCTCAACAAGATCGGAGCGATGGACGACTTCCTGCCGACGAAGAAGTTGGCCGAACTCTCCGTAAAAACGGACTACAAAATTTCCGATATACGAGAGGTGAAAACGCGCTTCGGGTCACGACTTATCGTGGAAGTGGACAAGACGTTCGTTTGCTTTCTACCGGCGAGATTCATGAAAGCTCTTGACGAAGACGAGGCGTTGTTCAAGCAGATGGTAGCAGCGGCCCATGCAGATAATCTCGTTATGGAATACATCGGCTCCGAATACAATAATCTGGTGTTCAAGCCAGCTGTCAAATAACTCTGAGCAATAGCTCTCGTATACTACATGAGATTTGTCAGAGTGCGTCAGTCTACAGGGAGAAGCCATGGCGGGCAAACGTTCATCTTCCACTCTCTCGGCACAAAACAAACGGGTCTATAATCTACGACCAATGGTGTTGCAGACGTTTTACAGTCTGAATAGTCAAATGACGAAAAATGTGTGGCTAGGCATAGATGTCGACGACACCGGCCAACTGCATCCCATTATTCGTTTCATGTGTGATACCAATGGCTGGACAACCCTAAATACATCATTATCATGGCTGACGTTTCAAAAACAGCTCAACACCACCATCGCTGCATACTTCAACGAGGAAAACATTGCAGGCGTCTCCGCCCGTCCTACTGTTCATACGGTGGTCGCTTGTGATGACTACATTCTGGAATACGGTGAATATTACACCCAGCCCGTCGTAACGATTCAAAATTTCAACGACTACGGTGTACACGCTGTACACCGTGCGGCGCCATTCTTCACCTTCGGTAAAGATGACTTCATTGCGCTGAAATTATTGGAGGATCGTATCAACGCGTACGCAGCATGGCTTAACAATGCTTCGACCGACGTGGTTAAATGTAAGGATGCGCTTGTCGCCGCCATTGCATCGGAAATTTACAACACCACGGCGAGACGTTTACGACGCCGTATTAGAAAGAAACACGCTAAAATTCGGGAGGCCGTTCACCGCACGTTATCCAGTGCCTCCTGCAAACTTTCCACACACACCAGAACAATCGTCACCGATAATCTTATAAATCATCAATTGAAACGCATAACCAATACAATGGATATTTGTAAATAAACCTGTATGTATGTATGTAACAAAAAGAAAAAATAAATAAAAAATAAAAAAAAAGGGGCCACTATGACGAAACCACCGTTCCTCCCCCACTCTTACCCCCCCACCACCTCGGCTGCCCCCACCGTGGGCCGAGGAGTGGGGATAGGAGTGGGGGTCGCCATAGTGGCCCCCTTACTACTTATATATATATATATTGTGGAGGGCAAGATCGCCAGGACGTAACAGTATACGTCCGATTTTGGACGGATAAGGGTTTTTATTTGTTGAGCGAATGTATCGGGAAACGTATTCGTCTAACGCACAGGTACAGATTAATATGAAATTAAATTTGGTTCGCTGAGCGAGTCTAGTGCGTGCCAGATTACAGCGACGCCGACTCGCTACGTCTGGCGCACTTCCGCCCGGTTACGGCGATTGGCGGCCAGCCGCGATTCCAAATGTCAAGGTCGAGGGAAATCGACGTCCGAACACTAAGCACCGGGTTAACCGTGCCAGTCGCTAACCTGCCAGATTACGGCGAGTCAGCGGATGTGGCGTGTTCGTGCGTCAACTTTCCCAAGCCTCGTAGAAAGCACTTCGAGATTTGTCCAATTTTGGACAGGTATAATTTTATGAGTGAGACGAATACGTGCGTTAGGAAAGATGGCGTGAGCGAGAGGAAGAGAGAAAGAGAGAAAGAAATGCACTACGATGATTTGTTTGTTGCTTGTTTCCACGCACGAACGAGACGCAAATATGTTTTAATTATTTGCCAGAAGAATGTTACACTTTTCGCGCGGTCGCCGTATTTTGCGTAATTTTAATAGCGCGAAGAAATCGAATGTGATATAAACAATTGTGTATTTTACACGTAAATAAGCGTAGTTACATTCAAAAAAGATGATAATATAAGTTTCGTAAAATTATTTGTTGCAGTGTTTGACTTGTTATGTTTCCTTTTAGTTTTATTTTGATTTAAACTATTAATACCGGTTTTACACAGACGTAAAGTTACACTGTCGAAAGGAACGGGGTAAAGTCGAAAAGAATATAAAATAAAATAAAATAAGTGAACCGGTTTTCATAGCGTCGACTTTGTGATGCGCGCTGTTGGAGAGACCGGACGGAACTGACTGGCCAGCTTCGGGAGCGCAATATGTATCCTCGCCCTCTTTGTCTCTGAGACAAAGGGCTTGGCGTCATTACGCTCTCGCTCTCGAGCTCGGTCCCCATGTAAGCGAATATTACCACAGATAACGATATTTTTCTCGAGTTGTACATGAGCAATGAAACGAATATTTTTCGTTATCGTCAGGATGTGCTGACTAGGTGGTGACCAAGATCCGAGGAGGTCTGTGAGAAAATTCGCGATGAAGCTGACCGCTTGGGAACAGTTTCGCGGGTTATTCGAGGGCTCTCGCGTCCCCAATATGTAATATAGATATGACAATATTTCTTATTTCTAAGACCATTGTATTATGGTCAACACGAATATACATATATATGTTGGATACTAGTTCGGGGACTCGTAAATGTCCCCGAAATATACATGTAAGTATAGGTATTAATATTATTATTTGTACTCCGGAGACTCCCTTGGATGCCCCGGGAGTTTACCGAGTATATATAAATGTATATTTGTGTGTGTCACTTTGAGGACTTACTATGTCCTCGAAGTGTGCATGAAAGTAGATATGTATTGATTATTGCCCCGGGACTCGGCTATACGTCCCTGAACCGTATGGAGTACGCGTGTGTGTGTATATATATATATATATATATATATATATATATATATATATATTCACTAAAGTTATTCCGAGGACTAATGCCTTCGAAGTATGCATATGAGTATACGAATGGTACATAAGGACTCTGAGGTCCAAGAGGATGTATTTATACACACACACATATATATATATATATATATATATATATATATATATATATATATATATATATATATACAGGGTGATCCAGAATAGGTGTATCAGCGGGAAATCCCAGGTTCAGCAGGTTACTCGGAACATTTCTACCGAGCCGTTTTTTTTATTTCGACCTCGTCATCAAATGGGAAGCATTAGAAAATAGGCGTTCGATCTTCGAAAGTAACGCTCGAATCCGCCATGTTGGACGATCGAAAAGGGCAGAAGAGTAGACGAAGGGCCACGAAGTCGTAGCCGACGTCAAGAAGGTTCTGCGAAACAGCAGCCTTTGACAAATGCCAGCGCGCATGATCTGACGTTTAGCGAAACATTCGCTACGTTGCCTGTCAACCTAGACGGCCCGAGAATCGTGACACACGATTTGACGTTTCACCTATCGTCTGCTATCGCTCGGCGTATTGCGTACCAAAGCGTGAAGCGCGCCGCAATTAATGACATTTACGAATTTTGCAGCGATTATCCATCGAGAGTGCCTGTCCTTTTTGCTTCCTTAAGAAATAAAAATTAACAAAACCAAAGAAATGTCAATGATTATCGAATTTCGATATACCGAAAGATTTTTCTTGAGTATTGAAAAAAAATCAATACATAAGTTTTTATTAACAAACTCTCAATAACTTGACGCTACATTTTCGAGAATTGGATGTTTTCGGGATTCCATTTCTCATTCGACCACTCCGTTCAGTATCATAGTCGGATTGATCTCGAAAAATACATTTTTCTGTACGAATATCATCTCAAAGTGTGTTCGAGCTGGGTTAGGAAACATGAGGAGAAGCTTTCCATTTCCTCATTAGGGGAGACGAAATCAGTCGGTTCCGGCAGACGAAAATCGATACGACGTTTTTTTAGGATGGAAAATAGATGAGAAGATCGAGAAGAGATAGATCTTCTGCACGGCCTGAGATACAATTTTTCACGTACAGATACGGGTTGATTCTGGAAGTCCCAAAGCGTCGCGACTCTGTTTGGGGTTTCTCTTAAGGGGTAACACCACTCGAGCGGCAGAAAATTAGGCCTAACTTTGACAATTTATTTTGGCAGCATGAAAAGAGGAATAGGATTTCTTATGAGAGGGTTTATGTAAGACATATTAAAGGATGTAAAAATTATTGTAATTTTCATACAAAATAGCGACGACAGAGCCCATCTTGAAAAACTTGTTTTTCAAACTGGGATGCCGGAATACGCGAACACTTTGCATGAATCGATTTGAATTTTGATCGCAGCTTCATAATTACATTCTCTATGGGCGTACGTAGCCGTTTTTTTAAATTAAATGTAAACTTTTTTTTTATAAACAATTTATCGCTTATCTTTCGGGCAAAAAATCGATTTATTTCTTTCAATGTCCGCCATTTTTTCAAAATTTGATCGAAAAATCCCTACGTCGTCCCATAGAGAATGTAATTGTGAAGCTACTATCACCATTTCAAATCGATCCGTTGCAAAGGTGTTCGTGTACTCCGTTCTCAGAGTTTTAAAAAACATGTTTTTCAGCATGGGCTCTGTCGCCGCCATTTTGCATGAAAATTATAATACATTTTTTTTATCCTTTAGTATGTGTTAAATAAACCCTCTAAAAAGAAATCCTATCCTTTTATCAAATTCCCAAAATAAATTGTCTACGTTAGGCCTTATTTTCTGCCGCTAGAGTGGTGTTACCCCTTAAGAATATTAGAACACCAGCGTTATGTAAAGGGTCAACATTTGTGCTACTTTATAATAAAATGTTATTTATTTATTCATTTCACTTGTGATCAGAGCAAATGGACAATTCATGCGGTGCACGAATCGTTGTCCGAATTGATATCATCTCCTATCGCGATCGGGAGCGAGATGAATTTATCTTGTTTCAAAATCATCGGAAAGGAGATGAAATCAATGGCGGACTCGTCGTGACGGCTTCGAGTATGTCCTACGGACACTAGAAGAACCATTGACAGAATTGATTTCATCTCCTATCGCGATCGGGAACAAGATGAAATTATCTCCTTGCGATATTATCGGAATGCAGATGAAATCAACCGCGAACTCGTCGTGACGTTGTCGAGTGTATCCTATGGATACTGCACGAATCGTTGTCCGAATTGATTTCATCTCCTATCGCGATCGGGAACGAGATGAATTTATCTCGTTTCAATATCATCGGAAACGAGATGGAATTAAAGGCAAACTCGTCGTGACGGTTTCGAGTATGTCCTACGGACACTAGAAGAATATTCGACAGAATTGATTTCATCTCCATTCGCGATCGGGAACGAGATGAAATCATCTCTTTGCCATAATATCGGAAGGGAGATGAAATCAACCGCGAACTCGTTGTTGCCGGTTGTTGCCGTCCGAGATTAAATCAATTCGGACAACGATTCGTGCATAATCCATAGGACATACTCGACAACATCACAACGAGATCGCGGTTGATTTCATCTCCATTCCGATAATATCGCAAAGTAATGATTTCATCTCGTTCCCTATCCCGAACGGAGATGAAATCAATTCTGTCAATGATTCTTCTAGTGTCCGTAGGACATATTCGAAGCCGTCACGACGAGTTCGCCATTGATTTCATCTCCTTTCCGATGATATCGAAACAAGATTAATTCATATCGTTCCCGATCGCGATAGGAGATGAAATCAATTCGGACAACGATTCGTGCATTATCCATACGACATACTCGACAAGGTCGCAAGGAGTTCGCGGTCGATTTCATCTCCATTCCGATAATATCGCAAAGAGATGATTTCATCTCGTTCCCAATCGCGAACGCAGATGAAATCAATTCTGTCAATGATTCTTCTAGTGTCCGTAAGACTCGAAGCCATCACGGCGAGTTTGCCATCGATTTCATCTCCTTTTCGATAATATCGCGACAAGATCGATCCATCTACTTCCCGATCGCGAACGGAGATTAAATCAATTCTGTCAGTGATTCGTGGAGTATCCATAGCATACACTCGACAACGTCACGACGAGTTCGCCATTGATTTCATCTCATTTCCGATGATATTGAAACGTGTATTTTTTGTTAAGAAACGTCTGACACGAGCGTCTATCGCCGAAGCGGAGGTCGGACTATTGCCACTCAGTTCCTAGCGAACGGAGGTGAAATCGATTCTCTCAATCTTTTTTCCAGCATCCACAACACATTCTCGAAACCGTCCCGTCGAGTTTTTCGTTGATTTCATCTCGTTCCTCATCCCGGGAGACGAATCATGTAAGCAGAGGTATAAGCTGCAAATACGATAGCTCCTTTGCGTACGTGCAAAGATAAAATCAACGGCTCGATTGGCGCTTTCGTGTAGTTTTTACCATAACTCCGTCATTAGCGTTCAAAAAGACGAAACGGTGGACAATTGAAGGATGAGATTCCTGCAGCGGAACGACATACAACTAAAACAAGAGCTTGTTGGGGGGGGGGGGGGGGCTGGCCATAAACCTCACCACATATCACCATGGGGGGGGAGGGGCTTAAAAAAACCTCACGTGATTAATGGACGACCCCTTAGGAAAGATTTGGAATGAAAAATGGGCATTAAAAGTAAAACTTTTGCCGATTTCTATGACAATGGCCGCGTGAATCGACAGAACCGCGGCAGCCCGAGAGGGCCAACACAAATTACGTAACGCAAAATTTCCCCAATTGTGACCCCCCCCCCCCCCCCCCCCCCCCCCGTCGCCCCTCACGTAACGGGACCGGAACGCTTGGCCAGAGCCCCCCCCCCCCCCATTTCGTCACGTAATGGGTGCTCTGTCGTCAATAATTGCGATTTCTTTCATAGACATAACTAATTATGAAAGGATCGGGCTTATACTTGTTTTATGAAGTATACATTCATCTAGTTTTATACCAATTTTTATGACAACATCTTGAAAATTAATAAAGATATATGCCTTGATTTGACGACGAAAGAAAAAATTTCTTTCCATTGTCCCATCGACATCGATATTATGAAAGGTTATCTGTAAATGAAAAGTAAACAATTTATCGATATCTAAAGAAATGTAGCTATCGTTATGTGTAGCCGTTTTTTTTATTTGGTTTATTTTTACAAAATGCCGACAGTTTGGACATTTTTTTTCTATTTTCAAGGCCCTTTTTCTGTATTCAAGCAGTCTTTAAAAATAGTAATCATGACATTTTAAAAACGCGGATACGTACAACCGTAGTCACTTCGATTACAAAAATGTTTTAAAAAAAATTAAAAATCGGTTGATAACTTTTTAAGTATTCGCTCGGAAAAGGTCGAAAAAACTAGTTTCCAGAAAATCGCGTTCGTAGTTTTCGTTCCGTGTTTCTTGATATAAAGTTTTGTTTTTTTTTCTAGAATATCGATACTTACATTGAAGTATCATGTCGCGGACGATGTGACGGTTCTTCATTTTTATGATAGTCCACAAAATAATAATAGCCCTTACTTTATCTATTGTAAATGATGCCACACCTGTAGGGACTGAGGGCACTAACCGGTCGCGCTACCTGTTCTCACTAAAGTGACTATAACTCCGTCAATTTTCGGACTTGTGAATAAAAATGTTGCCAACATATTTTTCAATACATGGACTTTCAAGAATTATTTTAAAAAGTCCTTCAAATTTTGCTTGGGGGATGTGGGAAAGCTACTGTGGAAGTCATTGCACTGTGACTTTCCCCCTTGACTGACATTGCGTATAGAAAGCTCTAAAATCCACTGTTCACGGTAAAATTGCACGCGAGCTTTAAATGAACAACTTGAACATGCAGAAATTTGGCTATTTCTGGCAGTTTTAAAATCGTGACGTAATGCAAACCTTGCCCCCCCCCCTGTACGTAGACCGTAACTCCTGGCCGACACCCCTGCCCCCCACCGCAATTGCGTTACGTAATTTGCGTACGGCCCCAAAGCAGATCGATAGAGGCCAGGACAGCGCGGACACAGTCATTGACGGCTCAAATAGACGATTTCGCAGAGCAGGAAAGCTTATTATATGGCCCTGGCATTGCAAATTAAGATTAAATAGCGGTGTGTCTACTTAATCAGTACTTGAGAACTACTTTTTCCTATCGAAAACTTTAAACTCGTTTTTCTCAAGACACATTATTACGCGCGCGGTGCAACTTAGCTAAAAAATTAATTGACCGATCGACTTGCAATTTCACACAGATATTCTTTAACTTATTGACCTTATCTTGACCCGAACATGCCATTAAAAAATTAGTAACAAATATTGTGTATAACAATTTGTTTGTAGAAAGTAAATCGATTTTTAAAAGTATTCTAAATTATTTTATTTCATTTTAAGGTCAACACTGCGCAAGAGCATATTTTAACGAAAAAATTTCGGATTTTTTATTTCAGATAATTGAAACGACCTGTAGACTGTACCGCCCAAAAAAGTTGTTTTTTATTTTTAGGACACACAAAAAAATCTTATACCATTTTTTTTCAATATTGCGATTTCTTTGCCAAAATTAAATCAATCGTTTGATTTTGTAAAAATCGATTAGTAAAAAAACGTCCGTTCAGATGACCCTCTCCTCTTGACGGAGTCGTCTTCGGGAACGTTGTCGGAAGCCGTCTGTCTGCACGACGCATCCCTCCTTTCCTCTCTCATAATGGAAGCGCACAACGATCGATCTAACAGGGGAAATGTTTCTTTTTAACGTGTAGCAGGAGAAAGGATATTTCTAAATACTTTCTAGCATAGTAGACAATCGTACCTTCCGTCTTACTCTAGCCCAAAAGGTGCTCAAAGTGTCCTCCTTCCATTTGGATGCAGCATCGAGCTCGCATTATTAAACTGCGCTTTACTCGTTGCAGCATTTCCGGCGTGACGGAGCGAAAGGCGCGATCGATTTTTATTTCTAGCTCCAATCGGCTATCGATAGGGGCCCTGTAGACGAGCGCCTTTATGTGGCCCCACAAAAAAAATCGAGAGGATTTAAATCGGGGGATCGTGCGGGCCAATTCACGACGCCACCCCTACCGATGAGCCGATCGGGGAATATTTCCTGAAGCAACGCCTGGGCTGCTCTGCTCGTGTGCGCAGGTGCGCCATCGTGCTGATAAAACGATTGGCCCAATTCATCACGGGTCACACCGGCCCGCAAACAAATCCGCCGGAAATGCCTCCGGAGAAATTGGCAGTATTTTGTTCCGGTCATCGTGCCCTGATATTCATATGGTCCAATCTGGAATGTATTTAATATAATATGAAGTTGTCTACAGTATCGAGAAGCTACGGAAAATAATAAAATATTAGGTGGCTGCATTGAAATCTGCCGTTTAATGCCCGTTTAATGCCCTGCCCTCAATTGTGCGTTTTATTCTAGGGAATTCAATTTCATGGGTAAATTTATTTATTTATTCATTCATTTATTCTAGGGGGAAAAAATGTGGGAACAGAAATACTCAAAAATTTCAGTCTCTACAAGTATGTTCATGTTCGTTTATGCCCTAAAGTTAAAAATAAACGAGATAATGCAATAGCCGCTTTTTAGTGGTTTAATTAAAAAAATATCGATGGCAGGGAAAAAACTGTAATGACCAAAGTTGTAAAGCTTTCAATTGCCTACAAGTTTAGCCATTACCATTTTTACTTAAAAATTGTAAATCACCGAGTTATTCAACAAAAACAATTTCCCATTAAAATTAAGACCACGATATTAACTGATCGCAAGCCCAGCCCAGAATGAAACTAACACATGTTGTTTTACACAAATAAAAGAAAATTCAGTGTAAATTTTCGCAGGATCAACCTAGGCGTTGGGGTTAAAAAATTTTCAAATAAAAGATTTTTCTTTTTTTGAGTGTTGTAGTACTTGGAAAATTTTGAATTTTTTTGTTCAAAATGGTTCATAGAAAAACGCATCTCTTTTTATAGAGGACATTTTTTCTTACGGCGAGAAGATCACTACAATACGATCATTTGAAACTTTATCACGTGTTAAATCTTGTCTCCGAGTTAGCCGAGTTAGCGAGCCCATACAAATCTGAACGAAATGCCATGTACCCAAAATACATGATACAAAAACATCACCAACTGTGAAAAGGATTGAAGAAAGTCAGGCTTGTGAGCCGTTCGAAAACATTTTGAATACCTCATCTATATTTATCTATAAATTGTTTATCTACGAACCAGTTTTCCTCCGGTGATTCCAGCCCAGAGATGCACTGAGGTGCATCGCATCTGTTTGCCCGGCATAATAGCATGCGGATTTTCGTCCTCGGGCGCCCACCAGTGCGAGTTGTGGAAATTCCACGTGCTGTTTCGATTGAAATTACATTCATCCGTAAATATAATGCGATCGAGAAAGGTCCCATCCGCTTCGTGGCGCTCGATCAGCCACCGACAAAACGTGACCCGCGCGGGAAAGTCTTGTGGGCACAATCCTTGTACACGCGTGTAGTGGAACGCGTGCATGCGTTCGGCCTTCATGATGCGTTGCACGGTGCCGTATGTGAGATGAAGCATCCGCGCCACTCCACGGATACTTAACGTCGGGTCGCCCGCGAATGCGTCCAAAACTCGCTCTTCATTCGCATTATTGCGGACAACTCTTGGCCGACCTGCGTTCGCATGGCCGGACATTATATTGCCGGTGTCGGCTAATCGGTGAAAAACCGCCGTAATCACGCGATACGATGGTAGGCGTCGTTCCGGCCATCTTTCGCCATATTCCCGCGCCGAAGCGCGAGCGTTGAAATTGTTTCGACCGTACATGGCGACCATGTCGCTATACTCGCGGCAAGAAAAATCTGCCATTTCTTCGCAAAAAAATGGAGAACGAACGACGTCAAAAAGAAGTAAAATGTTATTTGTTTTCTTTATCGCAACGTCGTTGGATCAACGAATTCACACCCACGACGGACAACACACACACGACCGATTACAGGCACACGACGAATGACGCACACACACAAACACACACACACACACACACACACACACACACACACACACACACACACACACACACAACAACAACAACAACAACAGATTACAGAAGAACAACCGATTCCAGACACATGACCGATTACATACCCGCGACGAATAACCCACACGCACAAGCGATTACACACACACAACAGATTAGAGACACACACCCGATGACACACTCTCAACCGATTACACGCACACGACAGATTATACACACACGACAGATTACGGAACTCAAATTGATGCGGAGATGACAACACGAAAGATACGTTGGCAGAATGGCTGAATGTGACGGGAAGTGGTCGCTAACGTTTGTTCAACAGTCACTTGTTTCACCCGCGTCCGTGGTCATATTGTTCCATAAAAATGCATAGACTACTTTATAACCGTATTGGGAAAATTCTCAATGGTCGTCAAGGGGCTATACCAGTGTGACACTTGTAAACAATCGATTTTTTTGTTGCCTTTTTCGACCGTTTATACTTTCGAGAATATCCTTATCATTATATCATTTATATCAATTTCATTTTATCTTGCAAAAATCGATAGTTAAATCTTTAAACGCGTTTTTCTCGAAATGAGATTTTTCAAATTTGCTGACATTGTAACTCAAAGAGCAATTATCCGATTGACTTGAAATTCGAACTGAGTACTCTTGAATATATTTAGTCTACAATGACGTAGGATATTTTTGATTGGATGAAAATTGACGATTTGGCATTGAAAAAACGACCATATTATATGCAAAAAAAACAGACTTTTTTTCCATAACTACGCCATTTTGTTAGATTTTGATATTTTTCGAAAATCCTACGTCATTGTACAGGAAATACCTTCCAGTTTAACGACATTTTTTTCCCTTTTCGGTTTCAGCCACTTAATCGGCCGGAATCATGTCAGCAGTGGAGGAACTTTTTTTTTTGGCGCCTCCAAAGGCAGCGCATAACTCGCTTGGATCTCAATTTTTTTCAATAAAAGAATTATGTAATATAGGTCAAATATAGCCAAATATATTCTTCATTTTCTGAACTATTTAATTTAGTACTTTTCTTCGAAAAAATTCCCGAAAATTCACTCACCCAAATTTCAGCGTGAACGCTGAAAATTTGGGTGAGTGAACTCTGGTATAGCCCCTTAAGGGAGGGTACCACTATAAACAAATTTAAAAATGGTTTCTTTGGAGACACTTTTAAAAAATCCTTTGAACCTTCAAAAATATTATGCATATTTGTTTCTAGCTGAAAAAAAAACATGTTTTAAAGTGGTTTTCGAGCTACTTTTTAGGGAAGCTACTTTGGAGCCACTGCGCCAGTCGACGCAGTTCTCGACTCTTGAAGGCCTATTATCTTTGGGGCAAAAGTTACCGACTAAAATAATTTTTATTTTCCACTAATACATGGCATTCGATTTCAGAAAAAAATCATCAGCTGTAGCGTCTAACAAATCGTAGACTTTAAACACGTATTCCTCAAAACGATGTTCTTGAAATCGGTGCGCAGCAGAAATCGAACAATTTTCATCGAATCGACATGAAATTTTAACTGTAGCTTTTTAGAATTATTTTTTCCTAGAACAGTGAAGTACGAGCGCTTTTCCGATTAATTGGGAATTGTAAAAAAATATATCACTTTTTATATTAAAATTATGATCGATAAAACGAACCTTTTTCAAACTCGTCTCTATTTTTTTTATCATTATTCTTTATTTCCCCTCATACATGACTGCTAAAACTAATATATAATTAGCGAAAATATTTTAATCTTAATTCCATGATTAAATGGACGACAGTTTTACTGCGTGCCGCGGAGAGGGTTGGCTGAAAACCAGTAGTGCTACGGCGACTCGTGTCCCGCCATCTTGCATTCTTTTGACAAATAATGTTTTCTTTACATACTTCAATACATACCTTATGAAGGCTAAAAGTAATTTTGACCATGTATTATTCCTTTCTTTAAAAAAAATCCAAATAAAACGGTCGAAAAATGGGCAGTTACAGTGGTGTTCTGGCTTGACGTAGAACGAGCGCGCGCTCTTGATTTCTATAGATTTTGTTCAAGCTTTAACCAGACATTATTCATATCATTGTGCATGTTTGAGTGAAATTTCAGAACAGTCGACCATTTAGATTGGGAGTCAATGGGTTTTCAAATTGCAATTTTTAATACTATGGCCGCCGCACACACACAGCAGCCATCGATTTCATCTCAGGTTCAGTAAATGATGCCCGAGGCGTGCATGGGCCGTCATTGAAACGGACGGCGCTCGAGCGACTGCTAGATGACACTAAGTGAGAAAAAATGAAATCGATGCTATCAATTCTGTCAATGATTCTTCTAGTGTCCGTAGGACACACTCGAAGCCGTCACGACGAGTTTGCCTTTGATTCCATCTCGTTTCCGATTATATCGCAAAGAGATGATTTCATCTCGTTCCCGATCGTGAACGGAGATGAAATCAATTCTGTCAATGGTTCTTCTAGTGTCAGTAGGACTCACTTGAAGCCGTCGCGACGAGTTTGCCATTGATTTCATCTCCTTTCCGATGATATTGAAAGAAGATAAATTCATCTCGTTCCCGATTGCGATAGGAGATGGAATCAATTCGGACAACGATTCGTGCATTATCCATACGACATACTCGATAAGGTCGCATCGAGTTCACGGTTGATTTCATGTCCATTCCGATAATATCGCAAAGAGATGATTTCATCTCGTTCCCGATCGCGAACGGAGATGAAATCAATTCTGTCAATGGTTCTTCTAGTGTCAGTAGGACTCACTCGAAGCCGTCACGACGAGTTTGCCATTGATTTCATCTCCTTTCCGATGATATTGAAACAAGATAAATTCATCCCGTTCCCGATTGCGATAGGAGATGGAATGAATTCGGACAACGATTCGTGCATTATCCATACGACATACTCGATAAGGTCGCATCGAGTTCGCGGTTGATTTCATGTCCATTCCGATAATATCGCAAAGGAATGATTTCATCTCGTTCCCAATCGCAAACAGAGATGAAATCAATTCTGTCAATGATTCTTCTAATGTCCGTAGAACATACTCGAAGCCGTCACGACGAGTTCGCCATTGATTTCATCTCCTTTCCGATGATTTTGAAACAAGATAAATTCATCTCGCTCCCGATCGCGATAGGAGATGAAATCAATTCGGACAACGATTCGTGCATTATCCATAGGACATACTCGACAACGTCACACCGAGTTCGCGGTGATTTCATCCCCATTCCGATAATATCGCAAAGAGATGATTTCATCTCGTTCCCGATCGCGAACGAAGATGAAATCAATTCTGTCAATGATTCTTCTAGTGTCCGTAGGACACACTCGAAGCCGTCACGACGAGTTTGCCTTTGATTTCATCTCGTTTCCGATTATATCGGAATGAGATGAATTCGTCTCGTTCCCGTTCGGGAACGAAGATGAAATCAATTCTGTCAGTGATTCATGCAGTATCCATAGGATACACTCGACAACCCCACACCGAGTTCGCGGTTGATTTCATCTCCATTCCGATAATATCACAAAGAGATGATTTCATCTCGTTCCCGATCGCGAACGGAGATGAAATCAATTCTGTCAATGATTCTTCTAGTGTCTGTAGAACATACTCGAAGCCGTCACGACGAGTTCGAAATTGATTTCATCTCCTTTCCGATGACATTGAAACATGGTAAATTCATCTCGTTCCCGATTGCGATAGGAGATGAAGTCAATTCAGACAACGATTCGTGCATTATCCATAGGACATACTCGACAACGTCACACCGAGTTCGCGGTTGATTTCATCTCCATTCCGACAATATCGCAAAGAGATGATTTCATCTCGTTCCCGATCGCGAACGAAGATGAAATCAATTCTGTCAATGATTCTTCTAGTGTCCGTAGGACATACTCGAAGCCGTCACGACGAGTTTGCCTTTGATTTCCTCTCGTTTCCGCTTATATCGGAACGAGATGAATTCATCCCGTTCCCGATCGCGAACGGAGATGAAAGCAATTCTGTCAGTGATTCGTGCAGTATCCATAGGATACACTCGACAACGTCACGACGAGTTCGCCATTGATTTCATCTCCTTTCCGATTATATTGAAACGAGATAAATTCATCTCGTTCCCGATTGCGATAGAAGATGAAATCAATTCGGACAACGATTCGTGCATTATCCATAGGACATACTCGACAGCGTCACAACGAGTTCGCGGTTGATTTCATCTTCATTCCGATAATATCGCAAAGAGATGATTTCATCTCGTTCCGGATCGCGAATGGAGATGAAATCAATTCTGTCAATGATTCTTCTAGTGTCCGTAGGACATACTCGAAGCCGTCACGACGAGTTCACCATTGATTTCATCTCCTTTCCGATGATATTGAAACGAGATAAATTCATCTCGTTCCCGATCGCCATAGGAGATGAAATCAATTCGGACAACGATTCGTGCACCGCATGAATTGTCCATTTGCTCTGATCACAAGTGAAATGAATAAATAAACAACATTTTATTATAAAGTAGCACAAATGTTGACCCTTTACATAACGCTGGTGTTCCAATATTCTTAAGGGGTAACACCACTCTAGCGGCAGAACATAAGGCCTAACTTTGACAATCTATTTTGAGAATTTGATAAAAGGATAGGATTTCTTTTTAGAGGGTGTATTTAACACGTACTAAAAGATAAAAAAAATGTATTATAATTTTCATGCAAAATGGCGGCGACAGAGCCCATGCTAAAAAACATGTTTTTTTAAACTCTGAGAACGTTGTACACGAACACCTTTGCAACGGATCGATTTGAAATGGTGATAGTAGCTTCACAATTACATTCTCTATGGGACGACGTAGGGATTTTTCGATCAAATTTTGAAAAAATGGCGGACATTGAAAGAAATAAATCGATTTTTTGCCCGAAAGATAAGCGATAAATTGTTTATAAAAAAAAAGTTTACATTTAATTTAAAAAAACGGCTACGTACGCCCATAGAGAATGTAACTATGAAGCTGCGATCAAAATTCAAATCGATTCATGCAAAGGGTTCGCGTATTCCGGCATCCCAGTTTGAAAAACAAGTTTTTCAAGATGGGCTCTGTCGTCGCTATTTTGTATGAAAATTACAATAATTTTTACATCCTTTAATATGTCTTACATAAACCCTCTCATAAGAAATCCTATTCCTCTTTTCATGCTGCCAAAATAAATTGTCAAAGTTAGGCCTAATTCTCTGCCGCTCGAGTGGTGTTACCCCTTAAGAGAAACCCCAAACAGAGTCGCGACGCTTTGGGACTTCCAGAATCAACCCGTATCTGTACGTGAAAAATTGTATCTCAGGCCGTGCAGAAGATCTTCTCATCTATTTTCCATCCTAAAAAAACGTCGTATCGATTTTCGTCTGCCGGAACCGACTGATTTCGTCTCCCCTAATGAGGAAATGGAAAGCTTCTCCTCATGTTTCCTAACCCAGCTCGAACACACTTTGAGATGATATTCGTACAGAAAAATGTATTTTTCGAGATCAATCCGACTATGATACTGAACGGAGTGGTCGAATGAGAAATGGAATCCCGAAAACAGCCAATTCTCGAAAATGTAGCGTCAAGTTATTGAGAGTTTGTTAATAAAAACTTATGTATTGATTTTTTTTCAATACGCAAGAAAAATCTTTCGGTATATCGAAATTCGATAATCATTGACATTTCTTTGGTTTTGTTAATTTTTATTTCTTAAGGAAGCAAAAAGAACAGGCACTCTCGATGGATAATCGCTGCAAAATTCGTAAATGTCATTAATTGCGGCGCGCTTCACGCTTTGGTACGCAATACGCCGAGCGATAGCAGACGATAGGTGAAACGTCAAATCGTGTGTCACGATTCTCGGGCCGTCTAGGTTGACAGGCAACGTAGCGAATGTTTCGCTAAACGTCAGATCATGCGCGCTGGCATTTGTCAAAGGCTGCTGTTTCGCAGAACCTTCTTGACGTCGGCTACGACTTCGTGGCCCTTCGTCTACTCTTCTGCCCTTTTCGATCGTCCAACATGGCGGATTCGAGCGTTACTTTCGAAGATCGAACGCCTATTTTCTAATGCTTCCCATTTGATGACGAGGTCGAAATAAAAAAACGGCTCGGTAGAAATGTTCCGAGTAACCTGCTGAACCTGGGATTTCCCGCTGATACACCTATTCTGGATCACCCTGTATATATATATATATATATATATATATATATATATATATATATATATATATATATATATATATATATTCATTAATGTTATGTCGAGGACTTATGTCCCTAAAGTATACACGGAAATAGACATACGGATTTATTATAGGAGGTACTCCAGGGACTCTCGTATATGTCCCTAAATCATGCAAATACGTGTAAATGTATGTATATATGAGATATTATGATATGGTACTCCGGGGCGTGGATAAAATTATAAGCGAGAATTCGAACCTATTCCATTCGCCAGGAAAAGTCCTAGGCTTTACAGATGAAATCGCACATAAGATAACGACGAACGACGATTAACCAGTTTTTACGAGGCAGTATGGATTTCCGCTCGTCCGTAAAGATGAAATTACGAAACAAGTTAAAGAACTAATTGAAGGGGAAGTAATTAAACCGTCAAACTCCCCGTAGAGTTCGCCTCTGTGAATCGTTCCCAAAAAGGCGTACTCACAAGGAAATCTAAAGTGGCGCATGGTCATTGATTATAGGAACTTAAACGAAAAGACAATTGGCGATGCTTATCCATTACCTCAAATAACCGAAATTCTCGACCAATTGGGTAATACGAAATATTTTTCAGTATTCGATCTGGCCAGCGGTTTCCATCAAATTAAAGTACATCTAGATGATTCTCACAAGACAGCATTTGCTACAGCATTCGGTCACTACGAGTTCGACCGAATGCCGTTTGGTTTAAAAAACGCTCCGGCGACATTTCAAAGATAAATGGATCGAGTCTTAACAGGCCTTCAAGGCATCGAGCTGTTTGTTTATTTGGACGACATCGTCATTTATGCAAAGACACTAGTTGAACATGAGAATAAATTCGACAAACTTGCGAAAAAATTAAGGCAAGCCAACTTAAAATTACCACCGGACAAGTGTGAATTTTTAAGACGAGAAGTGGCATATTTGGGTCACATCATAAGTGAGGACGGAGTTAAACCCGATCCCAAAAAATTGGAGGCTCTACAGGAAACTCTACAGGCACTCCCAAAAAAATAAAACACTTTTTAGGACTTGCAGGTTATTACCGCAGGTTTATCGAAAAATTTTCAGGCATTGAAAAGCCACTCGCCAATTTATTAAAAAAGGGATCGACCTTCAAATGGACCGAATCTCACCAAAAAGCCTTTGAAACGCTTATCGAGGCGTTATTTAAAGAACCAATTCTTCAATATCCGGATTTCACAAAACCATTCATCATAACAATGGACGCATCCGATCACGCCATTGGCGGAATTTTGAACAAAGGCGAAATTGGTAAAGATAAACCCGTTAGTTACACCTCTCGAACTCTTGGAGAACACGAAGTTAATTACTCAGTGATCGAGAAGGAATTATTGGCTATCATTTATTGTGTCAATCATTTCAGACCTTATGTCTACGGCCGTGAGTTCTTATTGGTAACGGATCACAAGCCGCTCGTATGGCTTCACTCCGTAAAAGACCCGGCCAATCGGCTTGTGCATTGGCGCCTTAGCCTTGCCAATTATACTTATAAAATTGTATACAAACCAGGAAGGGTAAACAGTAATGCTGACGCCCTATCCCGGAACCCGCCAGTAAAAAATCAGACTGTGCGCATGATAAAGCATACGCCATGTAAAAGAAAATCCGAATCGCCTATCGTTGGCCCAAGTCAGGCAAAAGTCGGTAAACCGACTCCTAGAGGAAACGACCATTCGGACTCGGACGAAAGATTGTTCGATCCACCAGCTGGAAAAACCCCAGCTAAAAAAACGAAAACCTACCTTAAATCCTGATATGGATACGGAGGAAATCGCCGGTCCGTCGGACGGCAACCAAAGGAAAAGTCCACCTGAAAAAAGAAAAAAGTTGGCCGACGAGGACGATTTCCTCGGTTTCCGAAATTTCCCGACAATTTCGCAAACGTCTGGCATAACGCCTCGTCGTTGGGAAAAAGAAAAGAAACTCCGAAATCCGGAAGAACCGCCTTCCCATCCTCAATCCGTCGAACCTGTAATAGAAACAACCTTGCACACGTCTATTCCAGACACAAGTCCAGACGACGGAATCGCGGAAAATTTTCAAATAACGCAACTTTTAGAAGATCGAGAAATGCCCCATTTCCTGAGGATTCCGAAATTCCGGAACCGTCAGAACATGGAGAAAACATTGAGAATATCGAGGATCTCACCGAAAGCTCGAGCAACTCAGACGACGACTCTGTAAATAGCGACATATTTGATAATGAAAGCCCCGAGTATGCATTACCGAGGGAAAACAGTGAAGTCTAAGGTAGACTCACCATACGCGAAACGTGTGACAATTTGTCCATGTTCAAGGACAATCTCGACGTCTTTGTCACCACTTCCGGGAGACCAATCGATGATGGAGCAAAAGACCTCCAAACTCAAAATTCGTTTCCCAAATTCGAGGAAACAACGTATTTACGACTAAAGGTAATGAATGAAAATTCAAGATGCATATTAGGTATACCGTTATTGCCTAATGCACACGAAAACCTTTCGATCGAGGACCTTGAGGAAGCCCTCGACTCCTTGAAAAACTTTGTCCGCGAAACATCGACGAAACTAATTCATGTCGCGAAAACAAACTCAATCAGAAATGTATCATGGAACGAAATTAAAAATCTTTTGATACGAACGCTAGGCAACGACGAAGTTACGTTGACCATTTGTAAACAACTCATTCAATATCCTCCTTAGGAAAATCGTACTACAATTACAGAAGAAAACCACGACTCGTTGGTAGGAGGTCATAAGGGAGTAAATAAAACATACAAACGAATCAGAGAAAATTTATTTTGGAAACACATGAAAAGCGAAATCCAAGAGTACATTCAACATTGTAGAGGTTGCCAATTGAACAAGTTAGTTCGAGTAGAAACTAAGCAACCCATGGATATCACCGACACTCCAAGGGTGGGGTTCGACAAGGTGGCCATGGACGTGGTCGGACCACTTCCTGTTACGAAAATGGGCAGCGAGTACGTGCTGATCATCCAGGATCTTCTCACCAAGTACTCGTTGGCAATTCCGCTGAAAAGGACAACGGCGAGCGACATCAGCGAGGCGTTCGTCAAAAACTTCATCGCTCGTTTTGGTGCTCCCCGTGCCCTTCTCACCGACCAGGGGGCGAACTTTCGGAGCAGTTTTATGAAGGCTATTGCGAGGAAAATCAAAATCAAAATGTACCAATCATCAGCCTTCTACCCGCAGTCCAACGGGTCAATCGAAAGGTCTCACCATGTCCTCGCGGAATATCTAAAACAGTACGTAAACGAAAACAACGATTGGGACGAGCTCATCGAGTTGGCGATGTTCTCTTATAATACGAGCCAACACGAGGGTACAGGTTACACCCCTCACGAACTAGTTTTCGGTAAACTGGCCCGCCATCCGTCGGGCCATCAACAAATCGAGGAGGAACAGGATACGACTTATGCTGCATACCTGGAAGAGCTCTTTTCTCGAATTTACGAACTCCAACAACTTGCCGCCGAAAATCTGAAGAAATCCAAGGAGAAAGCGAAAATGTATTACGATCGGAGTATTAATCCGAAAACCATGAAGGTCGGCGACGAGGTACTCATGTTGAAGGAACCAAAAAGGGGAAAATTCGGCGACCAATACACCGAATCATGTGAAATTCTGGAAATTTTATCCGGAGGAAACGTAAAGATCCTCTATAAAAATAAACCTCGGGTAGTCCATCCCAACAAATTAAGAGGCACCCGATTATAAACTGAGCGTGTGTGTCAAATGCACCCTTCGTCGAACGAACACATATCGAGTGCAACCCCATGCTGCCTGCCGAATATTGGATCGACGGCACTTGGTATCGGTTCGCACCACATCGAGTCGGGGTACCGCCTCCTGGACAACTACATCCCGCTTCCATGCCTACCTGGAGATACAACCCTATTGGAAATTTGGCATCCAGCGGAATTTATTCTGACCACGAGATCAACCAGCTGAGGGACAGGATCATGTTCCCCGCTGAAAAACCAGCATTACTCAACAACATCGCAAGGGGTTTCGCAGGACACGACATACCCCCGGTAAGCGTATTCCTCAAGACACTGATGGATGAGGACGCTCTCCATCACGTGGCTGATGGAGTGATGCACAAAAACTGGGGTGGTTTCGAAAAATTCGGGATCATCAGTGCTGGACTGTTCGGGGTCCTCGCAATCCTCACCATCATCAAGGCGATCATCGATACTTGCATCCATGGATATATACTCCACACTCTGTACGGTGTTACGTCCTAGCAGGCTCGCCCTCCAAATATTCATATCTGGTACGAATTGTAATAATTATTAAGATTTTTTCTTCGCGCTAAAAGCGCTCATTTATGTTTTCTTGGGGTACATATTAATCAGAACGACCCATAAATAGTCGAATTCACTCAGAAACCCCGTTATATAAAATATTCATAAATATATATTTAAATTTAGCACGCGTATATCTACCCGTATACTTTGTGGACAAGCAGTTCCCATAATAACTTTACCGCTAAGCTTACCCGTAACTTCAGGGACGAGCACATGGATCCCCGGAGTACCATATCATAATATCTCATATATACATACATATACACGTATTTGCATGATTTAGGGACATATACGAGAGTCCCTGGAGTACCTCCTATAATAAATCTCCGAAAGTTCGCCCCCTGGTCGGTGAGAAGGGCACGGGGAGCACCAAAACGAGCGATGAAGTTTTTGACGAACGCCTCGCCGATGTCGCTCGTCGTTGTCCTTTTCAGCGGAATTGCCAACGAGTACTTGGTGAGAAGATCCTGGATGATCAGCACGTACTCGCTGCCCATTTTCGTAACAGGAAGTGGTCCGACCACGTCCATGGCCACCTTGTCGAACCCCACCCTTGGAGTGTCGGTGATATCCATGGGTTGCTTAGTTTCTACTCGAACTAACTTGTTCAATTGGCAACCTCTACAATGTTGAATGTACTCTTGGATTTCGCTTTTCATGTGTTTCCAAAATAAATTTTCTCTGATTCGTTTGTATGTTTTATTTACTCCCTTATGACCTCCTACCAACGAGTCGTGGTTTTCTTCTGTAATTGTAGTACGATTTTCCTAAGGAGGATATTGAATGAGTTGTTTACAAATGGTCAACGTAACTTCGTCGTTGCCTAGCGTTCGTATCAAAAGATTTTTAATTTCGTTCCATGATACATTTCTGATTGAGTTTGTTTTCGCGACATGAATTAGTTTCGTCGATGTTTCGCGGACAAAGTTTTTCAAGGAGTCGAGGGCTTCCTCAAGGTCCTCGATCGAAAGGTTTTCGTGTGCATTAGGCAATAACGGTATACCTAATATGCATCTTGAATTTTCATTCATTACCTTTAGTCGTAAATACGTTGTTTCCTCGAATTTGGGAAGCGAATTTTGAGTTTGGAGGTCTTTTGCTCCATCATCGATTGGTCTCCCGGAAGTGGTGACAAAGACGTCGAGATTGTCCTTGAACATGGACAAATTGTCACACGTTTCGCGTATGGTGAGTCTACCTTAGACTTCACTGTTTTCCCTCGGTAATGCATACTCGGGGCTTTCATTATCAAATATGTCGCTATTTACAGAGTCGTCGTCTGAGTTGCTCGAGCTTTCGGTGAGATCCTCGATATTCTCAATGTTTTCTCCATGTTCTGACGGTTCCGGAATTTCGGAATCCTCAGGAAATGGGGCATTTCTCGATCTTCTAAAAGTTGCGTTATTTGAAAATTTTCCGCGATTCCGTCGTCTGGACTTGTGTCTGGAATAGACGTGTGCAAGGTTGTTTCTATTACAGGTTCGACGGATTGAGGATGGGAAGGCGGTTCTTCCGGATTTCGGAGTTTCTTTTCTTTTTCCCAACGACGAGGCGTTATGCCAGACGTTTGCGAAATTGTCGGGAAATTTCGGAAACCGAGGAAATCGTCCTCGTCGGCGGAGTCGGCCAACTTTTTTCTTTTTTCAGGTGGACTTTTCCTTTGGTTGCCGTCCGACGGACCGGCGATTTCCTCCGTATCCATATCAGGATTTAAGGTAGGTTTTCGTTTTTTTAGCTGGGGTTTTTCCAGCTGGTGGATCGAACAATCTTTCGTCCGAGTCCGAATGGTCATTTCCTCTAGGAGTCGGTTTACCGACTTTTGCCTGACTTGGGCCAACGATAGGCGATTCGGATTTTCTTTTACATGGCGTATGCTTTATCATGCGCACAGTCTGATTTTTTACTGGCGGGTTCCGGGATAGGGCGTCAGCATTACTGTTTACCCTTCCTGGTTTGTATACAATTTTATAAGTATAATTGGCAAGGCTAAGGCGCCAATGCACAAGCCGATTGGCCGGGTCTTTTACGGAGTGAAGCCATACGAGCGGCTTGTGATCCGTTACCAATAAGAACTCACGGCCGTAGACATAAGGTCTGAAATGATTGACACAATAAATGATAGCCAATAATTCCTTCTCGATCACTGAGTAATTAACTTCGTGTTCTCCAAGAGTTCGAGAGGTGTAACTAACGGGTTTATCTTTACCAATTTCGCCTTTGTTCAAAATTCCGCCAATGGCGTGATCGGATGCGTCCATTGTTATGATGAATGGTTTTGTGAAATCCGGATATTGAAGAATTGGTTCTTTAAATAACGCCTCGATAAGCGTTTCAAAGGCTTTTTGGTGAGATTCGGTCCATTTGAAGGTCGATCCCTTTTTTAATAAATTGGCGAGTGGCTTTTCAATGCCTGAAAATTTTTCGATAAACCTGCGGTAATAACCTGCAAGTCCTAAAAAGTGTTTTATTTTTTTGGGAGTGCCTGTAGAGTTTCCTGTAGAGCCTCCAATTTTTTGGGATCGGGTTTAACTCCGTCCTCACTTATGATGTGACCCAAATATGCCACTTCTCGTCTTAAAAATTCACACTTGTCCGGTGGTAATTTTAAGTTAGCTTGCCTTAATTTTTTCGCAAGTTTGTCGAATTTATTCTCATGTTCAACTAGTGTCTTTGCATAAATGACGATGTCGTCCAAATAAACAAACAGCTCGATGCCTTGAAGGCCTGTTAAGACTCGATCCATTTATCTTTGAAATGTCGCCGGAGCGTTTTTTAAACCAAACGGCATTTGGTCGAACTCGTAGTGACCGAATGGTGTAGCGAATGCTGTCGTGTGAGAATCATCTGGTTGTACTTTAATTTGATGGAAACCGCTGGCCAGATCGAATACTGAAAAATATTTCGCCTTACCCAATTGGTCGAGAATTTCGGTTATTTGAGGTAATGGATAAGCATCGCCAATTGTCTTTTCGTTTAAGTTCCTATAATCAATGACCATGCGCCACTTTAGATTTCCTTGTGAGTACGCCTTTTTGGGAACGATTCACAGAGGCGAACTCTACGGGGAGTTTGACGGTTTAATTACTTCCCCTTCAATTAGTTCTTTAACTTGTTTCTGGTAAATCTGGTAAAAACTGGTTAATCGTCGTTCGTCGTTATCTTATGTGCGATTTCATCTGTAAAGCCTAGGACTTTTCCTGGCGAATGGAATAGGTTCGAATTCTCGCTTATAATTTTATCCACGCTTAACCGTTTTTCATCGTTTAGATTGTTGAGACGGAGTAAGTCGCGAATTTCTTTTACTTTATCTTTCTTTTCAAATTTAAAATCTTTTTTGTTGCGCGCGATTTCAAACCGTAATATACCCTCTTTCCGAGACGCCACTTGGTCGTCCGGGTGGGGAATAATTAAACTTTTCTCCTCTTCCTGAAACGCATTTTGGTCGTCCGGTGTGAGGGAATTATTTTCACATTGGGTCCTATCCTCTTCCTGAAACGCCTTTTGGTCGCCCGGAGTGAGGGGACCCTTTTGATTTTGATCCTCTTCCTGAAACGCCATTTGGTCATCCGGCGTGAGGAAATTATTTTCACATTCGGTCCTATCTTCTTCCTGAAACGCCTTTTGGTCGTCCGGAGTGAGGGAACCATCTTTTGTGCCTTTGCACCTGAATTCTTCGACTTCTACCGTTGGTATAGTCAGTAACAAATTATCATCGGTTGAATTGTGCGCAATAAGATAAGCCATACCATTCTTGACCGTAACGACTGCTTCACCAAAAAAGATCCCTTCTCCCAAGTAGAGCATCGGAATATATCCTTCTTTGATTTTGGGATTTCTTACTTTGACGTAACAGACCGTTTTCGACCGTTTTGGAATCCAAGTAGTTTGTTTTCTTGTAAACGGGATTCTTCGATTACCCCAAGTTAATTGTTTGTCTCCAATCTACGAGAGCTTTTTTTCGGCAAGAAATTCGGTACCAAGTAATGCATGTTGGTCCATCGGGAACCAATCATCGACGACGTAAAATTCCGCGGGGGTATCATTGATCATTATTCTTCTAGACCCGTTTGTTCTTACGGGGATAGTCGAGATTCCCTCCAAATTTAATATATCATATTTATTTAAATGCGTATGAGCATTTACGATTTGATTTTTGACGAGATTCTGTTGAGGCGGTACGTAGAAGGGTAAAGCGAAATAAAAGGGATCGACGTGTGATAGATGGAAGTGCCTTTATTACAACGAATAAGGGTAGAACGAAATATGTGCACGGTCTGAGGCCGCGACGAAGACAACACCAAAAACAAGCACGAGTGTACACCCTTGATTTTCAAAGAAGGCTCTGGAACAAAACAATATACACACGTCGATATGTTGATGCGAGCCCAAAAACACAAATAAAGCCCCATGGCAACACGGCGATGACAACGCATGTTAGGCCGTTCGTGAATCGGACGTTAGCGCGATCTTTAAACGATCGCGCGTGTTGGAACACTCCCCCTCGATTCAGAATGTGGCGATGTCATGTCAGACACTTTACATGTTTCTGCTTGGCTATCCCTTTGGTCAGGATGTCCGCTGCCATTTTCGTGGCAGGCATGTACCTGATCTCGACCTCGCCGCTTTCAAGGGTCTCGCGTACGAAGTGATGGCGTACATCGATGCGCTTACTCCTGTTGTGGAACACAGGATTCTCCGCGAGCTTTCGAGCACCGTTTTTGTCACAATATATTGTAACTTTCCCGACTTTCATGTACCTAAGCTCGTTTAGGAACCGTTTCAGATAGGTGGCCCCCTTTGCGGCTTCAGAGTGGGCCATGTACTCCGCTTCCATAGACGAGAGGGCCACGGTCTTTTGTTTCCTGGCCTCCCACGTAATGGGACTTCCCCCGAGGATGAAGGCGAAGCCAGTGTATGACCTTCGGTCGCTCGGGCAGTTTCCCCAATCGGCGTCAACAAACCCCTCGAGCGGTCTTTTCGTGCGACTGAACCTCAGCCCCGTGTTTCCGGATCTATGCAGATCTCTCAGGACTCGCTTCGCTACAACCCAATGCTCTGTCCTGGATTAACTGTTAAATTGGCTGAGATAGCTAACCGCAAATGCGATATCCGGACGGGTGCATACGGCCAGGTACATGAGAGCTCCGACGAGCTCACGATACGGGAGTCTCTTTTCTTCTGGGCTCGGCTCCCCCTCACCTGTCCGGAGCTTTGTCCCGGGATCCAGTGGGGTTGAGATGGGCATCGAGTCCTGCATCCCAAAGCGCTCGAGAACACCCCTGACGTATCCGGTTTGCTTCATCGTAATCGTGTCTCGACTTTGGTCGAGTTCTATTCCGAGAAAACATTCAAGATCCGTAATCTTGAATGTTTTCCTGAGATATTATCCGAATTTCCGAATCTCTGCTTCATTTCGGGATGCGACGAGGATGTCGTCCACGGAGACGGCAATCAGGAGGAGGTTGTCTCCCTCTCCCTTGTAGTAGACTCATGGATCGGCGTGTGACCTCTTTGCCCCGTAGCCCGTTAGTTTCTTGGTCGAACTTCTCGTACCAGCATCGTCGCGCCTGACGCAAACCGTAGGGGACTTTTTCAGCGAACAAACCGTGTCACCGCTGTTGAAGTCCTTTAGCATCTTTGCTGCCTTCCTTCCGATGTCGCAATCATTTCTAGGTCTTCTGGTGTATATTTCGGGACCTCCATACAAATTTTCTCTTCTGATACTCCGTGCAGGTACGCGGTGGAGACGTCGAACTGGTTGATCTTTATTCCGTTTTTTGCCGCGAGTGCCGTCATGTCTATAGCAGAACTCTATACTGGGCTGCTGCGCGAATCCCCTTTCGACCAGACGAGCCTTTCTACGAATCAATGTCCCTTCGTGTCCGTATTTGTTTCGCAGCACGATGCGACCACCGATCGATCTTTTGGTCTTTGTACAATGACCCAGGTGTCGTTTGCGAAGATGGACTTTATTTCCGAGGCTATGGCCTTGTGCCATTGGTCAGCGCATGGCAGCGCATGCTCTAGTGGTACCTCGCTCAGGTACGCGGTTTCGTTATCACCGTTTACCATATGGTAGATTTTCCGCGGCCTCCCCCTGAGACCGGTCCTCTCTGTCCTCGGTCTTCCTCGGCCCCTACGTGGGTTACCGAAGTCCGTGTTTTCGTGCGCGTCTTGTTGATCGTCTTCGTCTTCCGTAACGTTCGGGGCGTCTTCGTCATCTGAGCCTTGACCCTCCTCACGCCTGTCCTGGGAAAAGATTACGTCGATCACCGCGCCATTCTCGTTGTTATATTCTGAGCCCTCGCGAGTTTCACACTTCCGTCGCAAGGCTCGATTGTACTGACGAATTCTGCATCAATGTTTCCCATGTGGGTCGTACACTCGCTGTCCAAGCACCATTCTTGGCCGCTTCGCGCGATCCTCGCCTCCTGGATTGTTCCAGCTGCGAACGTGCGCTCTATTCCAGCGTAGAGGCTTGTTTCGTCCGCTGCGTTCGCGCTATCGACGTCCGTCCTCGTGGCGGTGCAGTCAGCTGCTTTGTGTCCTACTTTCCGGCAACGATGACACTTGTACTCGAATGCTTCGCGTTTCGGCTTGTTCTTGTACTTATGCGCCCTCTTCGGCTCACTGATGCCCTTCCGCGATGCGTTCACGGATTTTACCCCAGGTTTCCTTACAAACATCGCGCTGGTTGTGTCGTTGCGAGTTTCGGTTTGCCTCGCATCGCATTCTTCGATGATCTTTACGCGCAGAGCATCCAGGTCTGGTAGCTCATCGCGGGACTCAATAGCTCATCGAACATTTTCGAAACTGGGTGGGAGACTATAAAGTAGCATCACCGTTAGTAGATCGCGATTGATTTCTATGTTCATCTCGCTCAATTTGCCTACTGTGTCGAAAAACTTCCGAAGATGTTGGCGTACGTCGTCACTGGCGGCCATCTTGTGGAGCGTGAGCTGTTTGAACAGCGTGGCCTTCCGTTCCGGTCCGCTCGATTTATAAATTGACTTCAGCTTTGACCATACCTCTTTCGACGTATTGCACCCTTTGATCTGTTTCAATTCCGACTGTTTGATGGACAATATGATATCCGATCTCGCCTTCCGGTCTTCGATATCCCACTTTCGAGCTGCTTCAATGGATGCCGCGTCCGATGCGATGATCTCGGGTTTTGTCTTCGCGCCGCTTACGTGTCCCCACGCATCGTTTTTAATCAGGATCGCTTCTATATATCTTGGTAATATGGACGGACACCACGACACCGGAAGAAAGCACTCGATCGTTTACGCGTCACGCACTTTTCCACACCTTTTTGTTCTTCCTTTCTACTTTATTTTACGCTTTAATTCCGTATGCCTGGGCCCATAATAGGGCCCGTGATAGATTGAAGTGCCTTTATTATAACGAATAAGGGTAGAACGAAATGTGTGCACGGTCTGAGGCCGCGACGAAGAATGACACCAAAAACAAGCACGAGTGTACACCCTTGATTTTCGAAAAAGGATCTGGAACAAAACAATATACAGACGTCGATATGTTGACGTGAGGCCAAAAACACAAATAAAGCCCCATGGCAACACGGTGATGACAACGCACGTTAGGCCGTTAGTGAATCGGACGTTGGCACGATCTTTAAATGATCGCGCGCTCCAACAGATGCACTTCCGGCCTGAGTCTATTAAAAATTCGTTAAGTCTCGATAAGTTGGGTGAGTCGAGATCTACGGAAGCTATTTGTTTTGAACGCGTCAATAAGACGTGGACGGTTCGCACGGAGACGCGTCTATTATTTTTACCGGGCGCTCCGTCACGTTCTCGTTCGGCGGGGAGGCTCGTGCCACTGGTCGAGAATTCTCGTTTTTTTTTTGGCAATTCGGTTGCTCTGTTCCTTTCTTCATTTTATTTTTTAAAGCAAGATGTCTCGAGGTGGCCCGCCCTGTTGCAATAATTACACATCGACGAGGGTCGAGATCCTTGTCCGCTTGTAGGCTTTGACCACGTAATTCTACTGTTTGAATTTTGTTTATTTAAATTTCCCGGTTTCTTGTCCGGAAATTTTGATCAGCAATCGTCGGACGCGTGATTGCGGGCGCAATGTTTACAAATCGGTCTTCCTGAAGGGGAGACCGCTCTTATTTGGGCCGACTGATTTTGAATTTGGCTTTCGAAACGCGTGTCCTTCAAATGTGACCCATCGCGTTCCATATCTTTTTCGACTTTTATTGCCTTTGAATAGGCATCTTCGAGATAATCGAATCCCTCGAGTTTGAGATGGATTCGAAAGTCGGGTGGAAGACCCTTGATGAAACAATCCAGCGTGTCGTTTTCGAAGATGTCGTATTGAGCGTTTCGGAGAGCTCCGTAATTATCAATTTCGGGTTCGAGAATCGCCGTATGCAAATCTTTTGTTGGACTGATATAGTCGATAATATGTTCGTTTTTGCTTTTCGAAATATTTCCAAGTTCACCACGAAATTCGTTCAAAGTTTTCGCGACACCGAATAATGTTTTCAACCGCTCACCGAATTGGTGAACGTCCTGGAAGTTATAATCTTCCAGTGCCGTTGCGGCATGACGGTTTAATTTGTTACGAAGGAGCTGAGTGAGGCCCAACTCCTGATGAGGGCGGAACATGTCCCTTGCCCTTATACAAGCACGAACAAACCGGAGAACCGGTACGCTGTACCCATCATCGTCGAAAGGGTATTTTGCATAGCCTCGAGGGCGTGATGAGTAATTGAGATTGGTTCATCTCTATTATTCACTTGATCACTAAATTCACGATCACGAATACTCAGGGCTTCTAATTTTTCGTGCGTTTCAAATTCTCTTTTTAATAACGCTTGTTCTTGTTCACGAAGTATTTCGCGTTTTTTATCTAATTGATCCGCTAATACGCGGAGTTCCTCTTCACTTACACGTTTCGAATTTTGGGAATGCTCAGCTATTTTAAACATCTTATTTTATTTTACACTTTGCGATATGTAAACATGAATTTTTTATATTAATTTTAATTTTGAACCAAAGACTTTAAGCGTATCTCACCGATGCCACCAATTTTTTAAAATTAACTACCTGTTACGTCGTGGGTCCTATTTTTAATTGATAATAGATCGTCTTTTAATTTACGTCTAAAGATTTGAGTTTACGAATGGGAAGTGTGCCACGAACGTACGGATTATAATGAATTAAGAGACAACACCACTGTGACCCCCTGTTTTTTTGCCATTTTTCAAGAATTTTTTTTTGTGGGAAAGAAAAGAGATATTCCAAATTTTTTTTTAAATTTTGTTCGTTGTTTATTGAAGATACATAAAAAAAAATTCAAATTTTTCACGCCCCATGGTGACGCTGGGGAAGCTCCCGCGTCAGGTACTGTTGCCTCTGCAGTGGTTCGCGGCACGCAGCAGAACTCTCTTCAAAGTCGATCTGAAAAAGAATACCGAGTGTTTTCGTCAATAATATGATATTTTGAAGAGAAGTACATAGGGGTTTGAAAAAATATTGATTTTTACAAAATAGGCACGCTTTTGAAATTAAAGGACGATTTTCGAGCGAAATTTCTCGTCGAAAATAGGCTATAACTTTTTTTATTATTGAGATATCGAAAAAATCTTATGTACTTCTTTAGATAATCTAGTTTTATTGATGCAGTTCAAATTTGAAGTCGATCGGATAAAAATTGCTCGAGTTCTGCTGCGTGCCGCACTCAAAAAAGTGGTCTAGAGAAAAACGCGTTCAAAGTTTTAGGTTTGTTAATTTATGCGATAAATGGGAAAAAAATGTTTACCTTTAATCAGCGATGCCGGCACCATATAGCTGGCCTTCAAGAAACAAATCATTGTCCCTAGCATCTTTTCTCGAACTTGTAGAGGCTCTTCTTGCCGCTTTTGCAGCGTCTGTGAGCGAGCGCTCCGCCAGCTCGATGCGCGCTGCGTCGATATTCAGAAATATTACCGCTTGCGACCGCTCGCTGCCACGAACACCACGACTCGGCTCCCTCTGGGCAATCGTCATGTTGTGGCTCACTATCTGTGGATATTTTATGTTTGATAGTTGCCCAAATTGCCTTCCTCATTTTTTCAACATCATCGCTGTTCCTCCGAATAGCCAAGCCGTAATATGTGCTCAACTCGTCAATCAATTTTCCGGTGAGCTTTCCTCTGCCAGACAATCCTTTCTGTTTTTTCACGATTTCGCGGAGGCGCGTCCCCATACGTTTGCAGAACTATTTTCGTAGCTATAACGGTTCGGAGGTTTTCGATTTGAAATTTTCGTTCGACTCCTCGTCACATAGCTCCGTTTTGTTCCCTTTTTCCCCGCGTACACTTTCGGAATATCCATTTCGATAGGAGCGGACAGAGCGTTTAGACACGAGTAGCGTCGCTTCTATTCGCAAACTGACGCTATGACGCTATCCCTATACCTGCCTTGAAAATTTTTCAATTATCGCCACCTATGGCTTTTTTTCGAAACTATATTTATAACAATAGCCGGTTTTTGTGAAGGGAGACAAAAGAATACCTGGGAAAGACCCGCAGGACCTGGGAAAGGCCCGGTATACCTGCCGACCCTGAGGAGCGTAGCTGCGCGGGACCCCGAGCGTCACGGAGCGCTGCACCGCTCCACAAAATATTCAATATCTCCGAAAATAATTATTTTTTCGACCTGGGTCCAACGGCATCTTAATCTTAAATGTATTTCAGATTTTTCTAGATGGTTTTCAAAAAATCGATTTTTTGAAGCCGTCACAGTGGTGTTGTCCCTTAAGTCATATGACTTGTATGACGGTAAGTTACCGACGGAGAAGAAAAGCGCCATGTTTAAGCGGGAATGTGCCCACTTGGAATAGGCGCTTGGTGAAGTCGTTGGTGTATAATTTGACACATTGAGCGACAGGTAAGAAAATAACAAAGTAGCGTGAAATGGTGCTTACCTTGGTGAGACAGAGCGGCGGTGCGTAGCGGGTCAAAACTACTCGACCGTGTGACTGAATTTGTCCAGGGATCGCCAAGATGTTCCAGCTCGACCCGACCTGTCGATGCCCAGACGGATACCCGGTGCTCGTGCGAATGCGATCGCCCGGTGATGTCGATGTTTTTGGGAGCAGTCGGGGACTACGAGGACTGGATTAACTTTATGAGGGATACTTTCGCTTCGCAATACAAATATGCATATATAGATTTTATAATTATTTGAACCGCTGAGTGAGTTCAAGAGGTGTCAGGTTACGGCACCGTCGACTCACTACGTCTGGCTCCACCTTCGCCCGGTTACGGCGATTGGCGGCCAGCCGCGAATACAAATGTCAAGGTCGAGGGAAATCGACGTCCAAACACTAAGCACCGGGTTAACCGTGCCAGTCGCTAACCTGCCAGATTACGGCGAGTCAGCGGATGTGGCATGTTCGTGCGTCAACTTTCCCAAGCCTCGTAAAAAGCACTTCGAGATTTGTCCAATTTTGGACAGGTATGATTTTATGGGTGAGACGAATACGTGCGTTAGGAAAAATGGCGTGAGCGAGAGGAAGAGAGAGAGAGAGAGAGAGAGAGAGAGAGAGAGAAATGCACTACGATGATTTGTTCGTAGCGTGTTTACACGCACGAACGAGAGAAAAATATATTTTAATTATTTGCTCGGAAAATTTTACACTTTTGCGCGGTCGCCGTATTTTGCGTAAATTTAATAGCGCGAATTAATGTGTATACAAATACAAACAATTGTGTGATACAAACAATTGTGTATTTTACACGTAAATAAGCGTAGTTACATTCAATAAAGAAAATAATATATGTTCCGTAAATTTATTTGTTGCAGTGTTCGACTTGTTATGTTTTCTTTTAATTTTATAATGATTTAAACAATTAATACCGGTTTTACAGAGACTTATAGTTACACTGACGAAGAGACCGGGGTAAACTCGAAAAGAATATAAAATAAAATAAAATAAATGTACCGATTTTCAGAGCGTCGACTCTGCGATGCGCGCTGTTGGAGAGACCGGACGGAACTGACTGCCCAGGTCCCGGAGCGCAATATGTACCCTCGCCCTCTTTGTCTCTGAGACAAAGGGCGTCATTACCCTCGCTCTCGAGCTCGGTCCCCATGTAACCGAATATTAGCACTGATAACGTTATTTTTCTCAAGTTATACATGAGCAATGAAATGAATATTTTTCGTTATCGGCAGGATGTGCTGACTACGTGGTGCCCAAGCTCCGAGGAGGTCTGTGAGAAAACTCGCGATGAAGCTGACCGCTTGGGAACAGTTTCGCGGGTTATTTAAGCACTCTCGCGTCCCCAATATATACATAATGTAGATATGACAATATTTCTTATTTCTAGGACCATTGTATTATAGTCAACACGAATATACATATATATGTTGGATACTACTTCGGGGACTCGTGAATGTCCCCGAAATATACATGTAAGTATAGATATTAATATTATTATTTGTACTCCGGAGACTCTCCATGAGTTTACCGAGTATATATATATATGTATATTTGTGTTTGTTACTTTGAGGACTTATGTCCCTGAAGCATGCAGGTACGTATATATGTATGTATTGTTACGTTCTGGCTCAACCCAGTTTAGTGTAAATGTAACGAACATTAAATTCATAAAATAATCAAGAGAACGCTATGTATAGCCATCGCGAGACTCGCGGGCTACCAAAGAGCCGGGCTATCGGAGGTATGCGTTACCGAAGTCCTGGGCAGCGGAGGTCTTCCGAGCGAAGTAGCGTCAGCAAGATCGCGCCTGTGGGAACGAAGTAAGAAAGGTAATTCTACGACATCAGCGATTTGCCCCACCCGCAAATGAACAATTAAAAGGGACCAAGAGTCCCTCGGTAGTCAGTCTTAGATTCGCGCGCTCACGACAACGTCGGTGCTTCCTACAACTCAAGTCTTCTAAGACACTTGGGTTGGAAGTTATTTCAAAATCAAAATGTAAAACTTAATGCGAATATAAAATGACGAAAAGTCTTTCATGCGCGGCTCGAGAGAGCTCTTTTAGTTATCTCTCACCGGAGTCCCCTCAAAGGGAGACCCAGGTCTTTCGACCACACTTCCAAATATAATTGTTGTAACATTTAATTTAATCCAGAATATAAGTTTAATTGTTAAAACGAAAATCCTCGCCGAGTGTCACATTATTCCGACGACCCTTCCAAAACTCCGAGACAGGAGACAGCTCCGTCACGATCAGGGCGACCACGACCCGACGGAAGACGGCGGCCCGTCGACGCTCAAACAAAACCATAAGAAGGGAAGAAACCATCAACAATAGACAACGAAAGGTAGGTGAAGCGTTTTCACTACTAAATAAATGATAAAAGGTCGCCAGCACAGTGGGCTCGGATCCCCGGTCCGTGCCTACGGGCCCAAAAGAGGAGCAAATTATATTACTCGTATAACACGAGGTTGCATCCCGTGCCGATTGTAAAAAGCACAAACCCGCGACGTAACATTTTTGTTGACAGCGGTGGGATCTATCTGTCTGGCGACATTTTATAAAATTAATCGAAGGAACAAAAATGTATTTGACTAATAAAGGTCACAAACTTCGAAATTGTTGTCTCTCTTCTTCTTCAAAAGTGGGTTTTTGGGTTTTAACAAGTGTTCAAAAAAAATTTAATAAAAGTGATAAAACGCGTGTTTAAAACGAAACTTAATAAAACTTGTGTTAAAAATGATATTCGTTAAAACGCGTGTTTCAAAATAAAATTCTATAAAACGCGTATTTAAATTTTTTTTTATTTAACGCGTATTTAAAAATAAACATTTCTTTAAACGCGTATTCAAAAAATAAAATAAAAAAAACGCGTATTTAAAAATGAAATTCTATGAGAAGCGTGCTTAAAAATAAAAACGCGTGTTTAAAAATGAAATTTTATAAAACGCGTGCTTAAAAACGACATTTTGTAGAACGCGGGTTTAAAAATAAAAACGTAATAAAACGTGTTCTAAAATGAAATTTTATAAAACGCGTGTTTAAAAACAAAAATTTAATAAATCGCGTGCTTAAAAATGACATTTTATAGAACGCGTGTTTAAAAATAAAAACGTAATAAAACACGTGTTTAAAAATGAAATTCTATAAAACACGTGTTAAAAATATATAAACGTGGCAAAACACGTGTTTAAAAATAAAATTGAAAAAAACGCGTTTAAAAACAAAAATTTAATAAACCACGTGTTGGAAATAATAAAATTTATTAAACGCGTACTTAAAAATAAATTCTTATGAAACGCGTGTTTGAAAATAAAAACGTCATAAAACGCGCACTTAAAAATAAAATTTTATTAAACGTGTATTTAAAAATATAAATTTGATGAAACGCGTATTTAAATATGAAATTTAATAAAACGCATATTTAACCCTAGAATGGTAACCTTATTTTTTTTGACCCATTATGGCCACCTGGGGTTATACACAACCCCAATTTTCAAAATGTTATATCTCGGGTAAAAATTCACAAAAAGGGTTCAACTTGGGCTCATTTTTTTCGTTTTTTAATGCAGAAACACGTGAGCCTAAAGCAATTTTGCTTAAAGTGGAAAAAGTTAGTTGAAAATGGGGTAAAACGGAAAAAAACGTGAAAAAATTGATGAAAATGACATTTTAAAATTGAATTTGCAATATCTCCGTTGATTTTCAACGAAATCGAATAAAACCAACGCCATTGTAAAGTCAAAATATACAGTTTTGAGATGGTTGGTTGGTTTTACTTGATTTTCGAAAAAGTCTATTTATTCCGGGAATCGAAGTCTAAAAATTTTGAACAAGTTGGAGTATTGATTTTTGGTACAAAAATTGGTATAACAGCGACAAATTATGTGAAAATCGAATGAAACCAACTCTATTTTTTAGGAGAAAGGTAATTCTAAAAGATGTGTATTTATTTTTTTTGAAATTATATATTTTACTGTTCGAAAATTACAAAAATCTTAATGAATAATATTTATACGTCGCGTTGCACACAAGTTTGACACAAGAGGTGCCTATGTTTTTGATACAAGGGTGCCTTATATCGTTGGCACTTGGTGCTATATTTTATGTCCGATGATCTCGGACAAAGGACACACCTTGCGGGCTTCGTAGATTCGTACGTTGGTCTTGGCAGCGCGGGTTCTTGCAAAACTTGCTATATGCACCATACAACATTTCGTGGCATAGTAGTTATAGCCAGCCTCCGTTTTAGATGTGGAAATATGAGAGACTCGACCAAACTTTTCAAAAAATTTCTCCTGTTCAGTGTTTCGTTTCGGCTGGTCGAGTTATAAATAATCAGCGAGTTTATCGCCGCTTGGTCCAGCATACCTGTGAAGACTCTCATGGGCCATCTCCTGGTTTTCCTGGCTGTCGTGTATTCATGACACAACTGATCAAAAGTGTCTGTGCCACCTTTTGTCAGGTTATAAAACATGACCATCTCCGGCTTACCAGTACTTTCGTCAATTTCTTGCAATCGGTGGAATGTTGACAGCACAAGAACCACCTTATTTTTTCCGGAGTGTACGAAACTAAAGTTTTTGTTCCGTCGAAAGCAAATTTTGAAGAACCTGGTTTACCAGAATTCTTGAAATCGGGGGGTATCTCTGCTTTATTTTTCCTCAGTGTCCCAACCATTGTGATATTGTGCTCCAACATTTTATCAAAAATTTCTATTGACGAAAACCAATTATCGCAAGTGATATTCCTGATGGTACCATATAATAGTTCGCTCAACTTCCTAATATAGTAGGATGGCACCTTTTCCGAATTATCTGTATTTACTTTGCCAACATATGGGATCGCATTGAACATATAAAATGTTCTAGAATCATTGAGCATTACTATTTTCATCCCATATTTATCAGGTTTGCTTCCGTTGTACACTTCGAAAGGGCAGCGCCCACGAAAGGATAACAGTTGTTCGTCAATAGTACAATATGAGGCCGGATTGTACAGAGTCTTACATTCCTCGACAAGGTCATCGTTTTCATTCTCTTCAATTTCACTTGTATCTTGTTCCGATTCAGTGGAACTTTCCACATCGGTCGAGTTCTCTTCATTTTCACTCGGAATATCTACGTATTGAACTTCTGTTCTTTCGGTCAATGCCCGTGCCACGTCATCCTGAGATCTCAAATTGTAGCTCGAAGACATTTTCTACATCTACGGATGAAAGCAAACAACGCCAATATAACAGTTATATAAATCAAGAGACGCGATAGCGGGTCGACGTCAAGAAATAGAAAAAAAGTGTAGCGCGAGCCCTACCACATGATATATATATATATATATATATTACATATATTAAAACCACACTATACTCACCCAAAAAGTCCCTTTCGTTGTAATAAAAAAAATTTGACTGCTGACGAAAATAGAACGAAAACGGCCACCTGGGGTTAAAATCGACCCCAGCCTCACTTTCGACACTTGCTACTCTGAGAGACGCACGTAACTGACGGGGCCAGGCGGCTCTCGAGACTCTCCGAGAATGAAATTGAATTATGGATAGGGTTCCGGCCCGTTAACTTTACGGAGGAGGAAAAGGCGCGCGATTTAAAGTCGCCTGGGGTTGTGTTTAACCCCAGGTTACCATTCTAGGGTTAAAAATAAAATTTTATAAAACGCGTATTTAAAAATTAAATTTGTTAAAACGCGTATTTGAAAAACAAAATTGTTAAAACAAGTATTTGAAAATAAAATTTGCTAAAACGCGTAATTAAAAATGAAATTTTGTAAAACGCGTGTTTAAAAATAAACGCTTATAAAACACGTGTTCAAAAATAAAATTAAATAAAACGTTTTAAAATCAGAAAAGGCGTGTAAATTCCGAAAAACGGTTTATTACTAAAACGCGAGTCCCGAAAATTGTTTTAAAAATGAAATTTTATAAATCGCCTGTTTAAAAATAGAAGCTGATAAAACACGTGGTGACAACAAAAATAAATCAAAACAAAAATAAACAATAGGACAAATCAGAAGATTGTCCTCATTGCTGTTTTGAAAACAAAAGAAAATGAAATCAAAACAGAAATAAAAAATAGGGCAAATCCGAAGATTGTCCTCATTGCTGTTTTGAAAACAAAACAAAATAAAATCAAAACAGAAATGAACAATAGGACAAACCAGACGATTGTCCTCATTGCTGTTTTGAAACAAAACAAAATAAAACAAAACAGAAATAAACAATAGGACAATCCAGAAGATTTTCCTCATAGCTGTTTTGAAAACAAACAAAATAAACAATAGGACAAATCAAAAGAATGTTCTCAGTGCTGTTTTGAAACAAAATAATAAAATCAAAACAAAATAAGCATTGGAGCAAATCAGAAGAATGTCCTCATTGTCGTTTTGGAATAAAATAAAATAGATCAAAACAAAAAATAGGGCAATGGAACAAATTAGAAGATTGTTCTCAATGTCGTTTTGAAACAAAATAAAATCAAAACAAAAAAGGCAATGGAACGAATCAGAAGATTTTTCTCATTGTTGTTTTGAAATCGAACAACCAGAACAAAATAAGAATGTTGGTTATTGGAAAAAAATGTGTTATGAAAATCAAATGAAACAATAAAACCAACTAAAAAGTTGGTTATTGAAAAATCGTTTCATATTTTAAAATAAAATCAAATCAACGTAAACCAAATCGAAATTTTAGTTATTGAAAGGGAAAAAAATGTTTTACGAAAATATAATAAAGTCAACCAGAACCAAATAAAAATGTTGGTTATTGGAAAAGAAAAAAAAATGTTTTATGAAAACAAAATCAAATGAAACAAAACCAAATCGTAATTGTGGTTATTGAAAAGAACAATGTTTCAATAACCAATTAAAAAATTGGTGATTGAAAAATTGTTTCTTAAATTAAAATAAAATTAAATCAACCAAAACCGAATCAAAATGTTGGACATTAGAAAAAAAAATTTTATTAAAATAAAATCAAATGAAACAATAAAACCAAATAAAAATTTGGTTATTGAAGAATTGTTTCATATATTAAAATAAAATAAAAATCAACCAAAACCAAATCGAAATTTTGGTTATTGAAAAAGAAGAAATTGTTTTACGAAGGTATAATAAAGTCAACCAGAACCAAATAAAAATGTGGGTTATTGGAAAAGAAAAAAAATGTTTTATGAAAACAAAATCAAATCAAACAAAACCAAATCGAAATTTTTGTTATTGAAAAAAAAATGTTTGATAAAAATAAAATAAAATCAAACAATAATACCAATTAAAAATTTGGTTATTGAAAAATGTATACGTATATTAAAATAAAATTTAATCAACCAAAACCAAATCGAAATTTTGGTTATTGAAAAAAAATGCTGTCACGAAAATATAATGAAGTCAACCGACACAAAATAAAAATTTTGGTTATTGAAAAGAAAAATGTTTTATGAAAATCAAATCAAATCAAACAATAAAACCAATTAACAATTTGCTTATTGAAAAATTGTTTCGTATACTAAAATAAAATCAAACCATCCAAAACCAAATCGAAATGTTGGTTATTGGAAAAGAAAAATAGTTCTACGAAAAAAAAACAAAATCATCCGAAACTAAATAAAAATGTTGGTTATTGAAAAATAAAAAGGAATGTTGTGTGAAAACAAAATCAAATGAAACAAAACCGAATAAAATTTTTGGTCATTGAAAAAGGAAAAAGGATAAAAATGCGATTGCTACGTCCTAGCACTCTCGCCCTCCAAATATTCATATCTGGTACGAATTGTAATAATTATTAAGATTTCTGCCTCGCGCTAAACGCGCTCATTTATATTTTCTTGGGGTACATATTAATCAGAACGACCCATATGTGGTCGATTTCACTCAGAAACCCCGTTATATAAAATATTCGTAAATATATCTTTAAATTTAGCACGCGTAAATATATCTTTAAATTTAGCACCCGCATACTTTAGGGACAAACAGTTCCCATAATAACTTTACCGGTAAGCCCATAACTTCAGGGACGAGCACATGGGTCCCCGGAGAACCATATCATAATGTCTCGTATATACATACATATACACGTACCTGCATGCTTTCGGGACATAAGTCCTCAAATTAACTTCAATGAATATATATATATATATATATATATATATATATATATATATATATATATATATATATATATATATATATATATATATATATATATATATATATATATATATATATATATATACACACATATATTACAATACAATACATTAATACATATCTACTTTCATGCACACTTCGGGGACACAAGTTCTCAAAGTGACACACACAAGTATACATATATATACTCGGTAAACTCCCTGGACATCCAAGAGTGTCTCCGGAATACAAAAAATAATATAAATACCCATACTTACATGTATATTTCAGGGACATTCACGAGTCCCCGAACTAGTATCCAACATATATATGTATAGTCGTATTGACCATAATACAATGGTACTAGAAATACGAAATATTGCCATATCTATATTATGTATATATTGCTATAGACGCTCTGAAAACCGGTACTTATTTTATTTTATTTTATATTCTTTTCGAGTTTACCCCGGTCTCTTCGACAGTGTAACTTTAAGTCTCTGTAAAATCGGTATTAATTGTTTAAATCATAATAAGAGTGAAAGGAAACATAACAAGTCAAACACTGCAACAAATAAATTTACGAAACTTATGGAATTGTCTTTATTGAATGTAACTGTTACGTCGTGGGGCTCATTTTCAATCGATAATTAATAGTCTTTTAATTTACCTTTCAGGATTGTAATTTACGATTGGGAAGTGTGCCACGAACGTACAGATTATAATGAATTAAGCCATATATGACTTATATGACGGAAAGTTACCGTAGGAGACGAAAAGCGCCACGTTTAAGTGGGAATGTGCCCACTTGGGATAGGCGCTTGGTAAAGTCGTTGGTGTATAATTTGATGCATGAGCGACAGGTAAGCAAATAAGAAAGTAGCGCGAACTTGTACTTACCTTGGTGAGAAAGAGCGGCGATGCGTAGCGGGTCAAAAACTACTCGACCGTGTGACCGAATTTGTCCAGGAATCGCCAAGATGTTCCAGCTCGACCCGACCTGTCGTTGCCCAGATGGGTACCCGGTGTTCGTGCGAATGCGATGGCCCGGTGATGCCGATGTTTTTGGGAGCAGTCGGGGACTACGAGGACTGGACTAATTTTATGAGGGATACATTCGCTTCGAAATAAAAATATACACATTGTGACGGACGATATTGTCTCTGACCACGGAATCGAGAACTCAAACACGAGAGCTAGGTGCGAGAAACCGTCACCTTCGGCCGTTCCTCCCGAGCGCGTGCATCCGCAATACCCGGGGCGCCAGAGACTTGGTTTCTCCGGTCGTCTCAACCGGAATAAACTGGGGTCGGGGTGATCAAACCCGACCCGCCAGGCGGAGGCTGGAACCCTCCTGGATTTTTGGTTTCCCCCGGAATCTTAACCGGGTTCGGAGTCTGGAGACCTCCTCGATTTTTAATCGCCGGAATCGTCTAACCGGACTAACTGGATGCACTTACACGGGAAAGAACGGTTGCTGTACAGCACGGCCGCTCAGGCTGTGGGTTGTGGTAGAGGGGTCGGGATTCACTGGGAAGTAGCGTTAACGATCACGGGATCTGTCGCTTTCGCGACACCGGAAACGTCACTAATAAAATAAAACAATGGTTTTATTTTAAGTGCGGGAGCCGGTGGATTATCCCCCTGAGAACTTTTCACGTAAACGAAATTTAATCGCGAACACGAACTGGACGCGAAACGTTACACGAACGGGAACGAGAGAGCACGACGACGTGCCTCTAACGCGAAAACGAGAGCGCGAGAGAGACACGACACGTCTCTCCATCGCGGCGTCTGATCGACAACTCTATCACGATAGCTCTAAAATCGGGAGCGATCGCGATTTGGGAGACAACCGTCTCATGCGAAGATTCGGTAGCGACTCTGTACCTCGCGCGACCAAGGCCGGCGTGCGAGGGATTATGCGAGAGCGAGACAGAGCGCGTTAACAGAAAAAATGTCAACACGCTCGCGGCATCGGACCATGCGAAATCGCCGGTTCAAGCGAGAACTGTATCTCGTACAATATCGAGAGCTGAAATATTATTTCGCTAGCTGGAATATTCTCATAGAATATTCCTTTCGGAATCTATATTTTCTGCCCGAGTTACCCCGAAAATGGAACGGTAACAAATCGGGACCTTTTCTCATCGGTAACATGGTGGCTCTCGGAGATCGCATCCCCGGGCCGCCGTGCGAAAGCGGGCAAAGCTTCTGTCCAGAAGCGCGGCGTGGAGGTCTCCAGCCTCCGCCCGTAACCTAAACGGCCCGCTCTCCAGCACGATGCACCACTACGGTGGGGCGCCGGCGTTTCAGCCGGGCGTGCACCGATTCCCCGAGAGGCCTCACTGGGTGCATCCCTCGGTCGAGATTGCTCGGTACCTTGAGCCATACGCCGCTCGACCGAGTTCCGCACGCCAACCTAACCAAAACGAAAACTTAACCCAAAACCTCAAACGTAACAAGACAAACACTCTAGAGAAAGGACCCGTAACACTAACGCATGGGTCGCAACCCGGGCATCGAGAGCATATCTTGAGCATCGGTAGCCTTTTTGTGACGTGGCTCAAAAAATCACGTCACAACTCCCCACCCCTTAAGGGTGGTTACGATCAGGGATCTACGTGATCTCTGCTAAGCAAGAGCCGTAGCTGAAATGCACACGGTAGCAATCAGTGTCCTTCACAGTTGCAGTCGGTAGCTTAAACGGTGGGAAGGACCGAGACCTACTGCGGGGAACCAAGCATCCGTAGCGCGAGAAAGGAAACCAGAACACAAAATAATTATTCGTATTCAATGGCTAAAATTTATTTCTCCCGTTGCAGTCGGTAGCCTAAAGGTGGGAGAGATCGAGATCTACCGTGGGCGAGTGATCGTCCCACAACACGAGAAAATATAATCGCAAAAAAAAACATAACAAATATTTTTGCGTAAACGGTAGCCTGGTTGTCTCTTCCAATTACAAATCGGTAGCCTTTATATCGGAGAAGAGACCGAGACCTGCCGCGGACGGACAACCGCCCTGCGACGCGAGAAACATTGGACCAATGCGGTCCACACGTAGCACCACCAAGGACGGAACAAACAAACCAGAATCGGACTCACCAAATCTGCCGGGGCGTCCTTACTTCGGTGGTGGCTCCGGGAACTCTACGGGAACTGCTCCAAGTTTTCCATCCCCTTCTCCGGGGTACTTAGTGACGAGAACTGAGTCGCGTCGTCGCGACTCACGGGAACTACGAGGTTTATTTTCCTCGCCGGGGAACAGGGGCTTAGCCCCCTATCGCGGGACCTGCAGGACATCATGGTCCTGCACGAGAACTGGGGCCGGAGGCCCCTCATGGCATAAACTGCGGGGCGTTGCCGCCCCGTGCGAGAACCCAGGCTAATTCCCGTATTGCAAGAACTGTGAGGCGTTGTGGCCACTGCGAACGCCAAGGCCAGAGGCGCGGCTGGCATGGCGGAGATCCATTGCCGCGTGGCCACTTCGCACGAGAACCATCGGCCAGAGGCCCACATTGCGGGAACTGTGAGGCGTTGTTGCCTGACACGACAACTCTGGGCCAGAGGCCCATATTGCGGGAGCTGTGGGGTGTTGCCACCTCACACGGAACTGTGGGCCAGAGGCCTTTAACGGGAGCTTTTAGGGGTCAGCCACGAATGCGGGCTCTACCCGATGGGTGCCTCTACTTGCGTCCGACCCGACGTTAACTATCACGTCATCCCAAGGATGGATTTCCTTCGGGGGAGACGTATCGGTAGCTGAGGGTGATCCTCGTAACTGCCTTCGCCGGTTTGCGGGTTCGGTAACTGGTCGGCGTGGTGTCGCTACACGGGAGCTTGTCGAGAAAGTATGTCGTCAAGGCTTATCACGGGAGGCAGAGGAGATTTCCTCACGCGCCTCCTTGTCCGTTTCCGCCTGACGGTCTTATCGGTCGCACAAGAGACGCCGGTAGTCCGGACATTCTCTATGCCGGTAACCCATTTTGCCGTAATTGCAGCAGCTGGGTTCACTCGGCTTTTCGGTAGCCACCGTGGTCTTTAGGGGACCACTCCGTAGCGGGGGCGCGGCTTTGCCCGCCTTGTCCCTCTGGAACTGGCCCATAAAGGGGCCTCGGGAATCCCTGGCGTGGTAGTGCAGACCGCGAGAGGTTGCGCTCACGTATCGCCTTTTCGGGAGCTGACGTCCGCTTGTTGCATGGGAGCAACAAGGCGTCCCATATCTCGAGAGCTTCGTCGCTGCGCTAGGCGTCACGCATCGGCCGCCTGGGCGCGACCCAGTCGGGTCGGCTGTCCCAAAGTCGACTCCGCGGGCCCAGTGCCAGGTCCGCGATCGGTAAAAACCTCGTCCGTTTCTCCGGACGAGCGTTCCGAGAGCCATGACGGGAGCTCAGGTATCCTGTCTCCGGTCGCCATGGGGTATTCCCCCCCGGGACACTCGGAACACGAGAGTGTGGCTGGCTGAATCGAGAGCTGATACACTGTATCCCATTTCGTCGAATTGAGTTCGACGAGGTCGAGAGCAGGAGACAGAACAAAAAAAAATTAAAAATAACAAAACAACAAGTCTGTCTGTTTGGAAAAATAAAATTTTTCCAAAAAGCGAGATCGGGGGGAATTTTCCTTCTCCCGTCCGAGAACCATCAAACAGGATCATATGCGAGAGCGAGAGAGAGAAAAAAAAAAGAAAAAAAAATCCTCTCCATCCGAAATACATTTTCGAATTTCGTGAGCTGAGGGAATATGCATTCCTTTCCGTCGAAAGAGTCCGACAGAAACGAGACCGCGAGAGAAAGAAGAAAAATAAAAAAATAAAATAAATATTCTCTCGATCCAAAAGAAATATTCGGATTTCGGGAACCGGGGGAATTTTAATTCCCTTCCGTCGAAAAAATCCGACGGAAACGAGAACGCAAGAGGAAACAAAAAAAAGAATTAAAAAAAATTACCTCTCGATCCGAAAGAAATTTTCGGATTTCGGGAACTGGCAAATTTTGATTTTCCTTCCGTCGAATGAATTCGACGGGACGTGAGCAAGAGAAAAAAAATCAATTCCAAAAAAAAAAAAAAATATTGATATTTTCTCTCGATCCGAACTATTCGTTCGGATCTAGGGGAACAAGGAAATTTGATTCCCTCCCGTCGAGTGAATTCGACGAGACGTGAGCGAGAGAGAAAATTAATTAAATTTTTTTTTTTTTAAATATAAATATTTTCTCTCGATCCAAACTATTTATTCGGATTTACGGGAACAGGGAAATCTGATTCCCTCCCATAGAGTGAATTCGACGGGACGTGAGCGAGAGAGAAAATTATTTTAAAAAAACATTTAAAAAAAATATATATTTTCTCTCGATCCGAACTATTCATTCGGATTTACGGGAACAGAGAAATTTTATTCCCTCCCGTCGAGTGAATTCGTCGGGACGTGAGCGAGAGAGAAAATTAATTAAAAAAAGAATTAAAAAAAAAAAAAATTTCTCGATCCGAAATGAACTTTCGGATTTCGGGAACTGGGGGAATTTTTATTCCCCTCCGTCGAACGAATTCGACGAGGTCGAGCGCGATAGAGGAAGAAAGGAAAAAAAAATCTCTATCCGGAAACGCACAGTGGGGCAGAATCCCAAAAAGCTGGCCAAAATTCGGAAAGTGTCCAAAATGATCTCCAATTCTTTTCTCGGGGGTTTTCGGGGTCGCTGAATACGAATCTGTTATCAGAATTACGATTTTCAAAATGGCGGACCCAAAATGGCGGACATAATTCAACCAATTAGTCAAATAATTCAGTAAAAAATACCCAATCATATTTCTTAAGGGTTTTCGGGATCGCTGATTACGAATTTGTTATAGGAATGTTAATTTTCAAAATAGCAGACGCGATATATAGACGATGCCACAAAAATTTTCAATTTATAAATATTTTTTAATAGCAAATGTTTCATAATATTTTTAGGTTTAAATGAGTAGAAAATCTCTTGAGCCATGGTTTTATTTTTGAACAATTTCTTGAGTACAACATTTGCAATAAATCAAATATCTGTTATTTACTTCTAGTAACAAAAATCTTGTATGTCATCTTCAATGTTGGAATCATTCGATTCGGATTCTGATGTTGACCCACTTGTATCCAAATCGGAATCGTTCCTTATCTCTTGTCTGGTGACTTCAGGTTGTTTTAACATTTCTATAGCTTCTTTATGTAAAGATTTCGCCGGTTTCTGGGGCAATTTCCTGATGCTTGAGAGAAATGGATCTGATGATACTAAGAGCCTATAGAAAATGTCTCTCATATTCGATTCTCGAGAGCATTTTCTTGAATTATGTAACCTGTAGTTCTTTATGTCCTTATTGCGTGACTCTTGGGCCTCTTCAGAAGGTTGTCCGATCGGTAAAAGGGCACATTTTACAATTTCTGCTCCGTGCATCAACACTTTGTGCACAGATGTTGGCATGTAATACCATGGATATAAAGCAACGAATAAACGGGCAGTATTTACACAATAGTCTTTGAATTTTTCTTCGTCTATATCATACCCGCTCGAAATTGCCTGCAAAATGACATGAAATCGGTGAATTAAATTTTCATCGACTCCTGTTATTTCAGCAGATATATTAGCATTTTCGAAAAAGCGGCGGGCGGTATTTCCATCGTTTGAGCTGCCATATCCTGGCTTTGGTCGGTCAACGATAAGCCCCAGTGTTGTCTTAAATTGAGTCTGTATGTCTTCCTTGCGTACTTTCACAATCTTTTTCACTTCCTCTTCACGAGCTTGCCACTTTTGAGTTGTGAGCTTATACGACAAATGCAAACAGCACTCGAAAAAACGAATCCACGCATGTAATGTAGATATGCCAAATCTTAAATTATCTGTAGTAATGTCCATTTTTATAATTTTGTCGATGTTATTAAAATCTTTAGAGGTGGCTTTGCACAGGAAGCAGCGTTGTGCAGAAGTGGTACCAGTTACAGCGTTACAGACTTTGCCGTCTATTATCGTAAACGACATACAATAGGTTACTGAAATTGATTTTTCATTTTGTTCAGTAGTGTATGGTGCAAGACCCGCAATCTGCTGTTCAATGTCGGTAACTTCTTTCAATGTTGATTGTACATCTTCATGTACAAACTGCAATCGTATTGGTCTGCAGAATCGAGGAGATGAAGGTCTAGGATTTTTCCACACAATAGTTCCTTCATCCGTCTCGTGATTGTTGTAGATTAATTGCAAAGGTACCAGAGAAGTATAAAAAATGCTTTCATCAGATTTTCCAGCCTCATCAAATTTTTGCTTATAAACACTTTGACCGCTGCTTCCATCACATCCCCATTTACAGTAAAGTACTATTTTTTGCAGAATTTCAGAATTTAGAGTATCGATGACATCAGCCTGAAGTTGTATAATTCTGTATGTGGTATGATCAAGTAAAGCCTGTAGTTTAATTTGTGCGCACGACTCAGTAATATTCATGTACACAACTGATGGATAACAACGATTTTTTGCTTTTTCTACTTCATGGAATGATGGGTATAATTTGCATTTACGTGCTCTAGCTGCATTTCTTGATAGCTGATAAGAGCGCTTTGATTCTCCTTTCTCGATCATCAAAGAAAGTGCTTCGTCTGGGGTTAAAGGTGTCTCATTTTTTGACCGAACAGCAGCTATATATTTTGAGGCTCTTGTTGGGCTGGTTAATGTGACATCTTTAAGAACTTGAGCAGCATCCACTTGACCAGAAGTCCTTAAACTCATTTGAGCAGCATACGTCAATTCTTCTGTAGATAAAGTAGAACGTATTTCTTCAGTCTTTCGCCTCTTATATCTGTCGCTGGATGAAGCAAAGGATTTCGAAGGTCGTCCAGATGTTCCTTTTTCATCATTCTTCACAATCTTCTCAGATGTTGATGTTGTGCATTCAGTATCGGATAATGTTGAAAAACATACGGTGCCATTCAACCATTCTTCATTATTTTTTAGAAACTTTTCTTGGCCTCTATTTGCTGCTCTCCATCTGGATCGAAAATTTGCAAATAACAGTCCTAATGACTTTTCATCCTCGTCTACTTGTATCACATGTTCTGTTTTCTTGAAAATTGCATCTTTCAAAACTCCAATAACGAATTTCTGTTCGTTTTTTAAATTGTCTTTCACCATGAAAAAAACATCTCTTCTTGATAATTCCATATTTGAAGATTGGGAAGACTCTGTAAAATACCAATATAAACATGTACAAAATTAAATGACATTATTTTGAAATCATTTTATACTTAACAAAACTATATACGGTGTTCTGACTCGAAATGTACAAAAATAATTTATTACTACTTAAAATGATTTTATATTTATAAAGAAAACGAATATTTATGATATAAATGATTAACAAATAATTTACATACATTCTGCACGAAAAAAAACCGAAATTACATGAAATCTGTCTTTACGAAAATCACCTCTGTTTCAGTATACAACAGGTATAATAAAGCCTGAACAGCAGGCGGGCTCCTTTCTTTCATACATGGCTGCTCTAGGAGCCCCTCGTCAGTCCTTGCCGAATCGCCGTCTACACTACGTATACACTATGTACGTATACACTAATACACCTTTACTGCCGAAAACCGTTACGCCGTACAAACATGGGGGAAACACAGTTCTAGCTACTGAGAGTTCTTGCAGGGATATTTTATAAAATGTTGAGATTTTCGTAAAGCGTACATTCAGAATAATAAATTACTGTATTAAAATTTAAATGATCTATGAATATTAATCAATAAATGAACATACTACAAATGGAATTGATAAATAAATATTAATCTATGTGAATAGACAGAAAATATACCAACGCGCTGTAACGTAATAATCAATGGATTACATTCACACGTCGTTAATGTCGCGCCACGTATTTCTCCCTAAAAATTAGTCTAACTATTCGTTGAGAACTCCTGAGCAGCCAGTTTTTTAGTATATTATATTTAGTACTGTACACTATCAGTTTCTTGTTGAAACAAGGTCGAGACTCGCGAAGACATTTTTAAAACTACTTTAGAAAATCGATTTTCGAAAAAAAATGTATAATTTTTTATGTTTACTTGTTGCAAAATTTAGATATTTCAAACATAAAATAAGCAATAACTGTGCATAATTATATTTCCTGCATACCTTCAGAAAGTTTTTCCATTTTGCAGAATTAAAATTGAGACAGTTTCGTCCGGTTCACAGCACTTCGAAACAGGCAAGAATTTTTCGACGCGTACGCTTGTTTAATGCGTACCGAACGGCGGCTGAATGTCGACTGATGTCGAGGCGACCCTAGAGCAGGTATAAACCTGCCCGGTCCGGAATTTCGTCCTAGGACTATCAGTAAACAAGATCTGAACATATATAGACGAATATATACAACTAAAAAATTTGACTTTTGGCCAGCTTTTTGGGATTCTGCCCCACTGTGAAACGGTGCAAAAACCTCAAATCGAAATAAAATTCCGATGAGGCTGGAGCCAAACAGGAGAACAAAAAAAATATTTGAAAAAAAATAAAAATCCTATTGGCTCTGCTCGAGATCTGCAAGGGGAAAGGAAAAAAAAAACAAAAAAAAATTGTAGTCCCACTTACAACGGGAACGCACGACGCATAATCAAGTTTTACTTGATTGCGCGGGCCACCTCGGGGACACCCGATATATGATATTGCGCGTGCCACCTCGGGGACACCCGATGTGTGGTATCGCGGGGGCCTCTCCGCGAGGTACGAGAACGGAGCCCGAGAACGATTTCGTCGTTCTGGAAAAATCGAGAGCCGGCCAAAAAGAAAAAAAATAAACAAAACAAAAAAAATCTTTTCGGACTAACGGGAGCAATTATTCAGGTCTCGAAAAGGCATTTTCGAAACCCCGGGAGCAGATCGAAAAAAAAAAACACGCAAACAGAACAACAACGAAAAAATACGTCTTTTCGATATCGAGATCCCCCGAGAAAGTCTACGAAATTCTCGGGTAACGAGAGCAGAAAGATCTCGAAATAAATTTTCGAGATCCCGGGAACAAAGACAAGAAAACAAGAAAACTTTAACAAAACGAATTACACGACAAAAAAAAGATACAAGTCAATTCAAAGGACGGAGCAGAAATCAGCGAGAGCAAGCTTGGAATTTGACAGTTTTTTTTGTCAAATTCCCAACCACGGGAACTAGCATTTTTTTTTGTCTTCGAAAATAAATTCTCGAAGTGCTCGGGATCGCGGAAAGAACCAAGAGACGGATTTTTTTTCTTTCCCTTCGAAATAATTTTTCAAAGTCGCGAGAGCACCGGGGACGTCGGGGGATAACTCCCCCGGTAACGAGAACGACGCAACTCCGCGGCGCCTCGCATCGCGGAATCCACGCAGGAAAAAAAAAATTCGTAAATTTTAACGAATATAAAATTTTCCGACTGCGTCGGGAACTCACCGAAGGACGATCATTAATCCTAATGGGTGATAACCCCTGGGAATCGAGAACACTTTTTTTTCCACGGGAGCACTTTTTTTTTGTCGGGAGCACTGCTTTTTTTCCCTCGAGAACACATTTTTTTATTTATTTCGAGAGCAGTCGCAAACACACGAAAACGCATTACGGAAACTAAGAAAAAAAGAAAATATTTATTTTTCTCGACGAGAGCAAGAAAGGCGGAAAGAACGGGAAAAAAAGAATAATTAAATTATTCATTACCGTTTTTCCCCTTAAACTTTCACGAGAACTGCTACTCGCCGGCGTGGCCCCACGTTGGGCGCCATTTGTGACGGACGATATTTTCTCTGACCACGGACTCGAGAACTCAAACACGAGAGCTAGGTGCGAGAAACCGTCACCTTTGGCCGTTCCTGCCGTGCGCGTGCATCCGCAATATCCGGGGCGCCAGAGACTTTGTTTCTCCGGTCGTCTCAACCGGAATAAACTGGGGTCGGGGTGATCAAACCCGACCCGCCAGGCGGAGGCTGGAGCCCTCCTGGATTTTTGGTTTCCCCCGGAATCTTAACCGGGTTCGGAGTCTGGAGACCTCCTCGATTTTTAATCGCCGGAATCGTCTAACCGGACTAACTGGATGCACTTACACGGGAAAGAACGGTTGCGGTACAGCACGGCCGCTCAGGCTGTGGGTTGTGGTAGAGGGGTCGGGATTCACTGGGGAGTAGCGTGGACGATCACGGGATTTGTCGCTTTCGCGACACCGGAAACGTCACTAATAAAATAAAACAATAGGTTTATTTTATAGTGCGGGAGCCGGTGGATTATCCACCGGAGAACTTTTCACGTAAACAAAATTTAATCGCGAACACGAACTGCACGCGAAACGTTACACGAACGGGAACGAGAGAGCACGACGACGTGCCTCTAACGCGAGAACGAGAGCGCGAGAGAGACACGACACGGCTCTCCATCGCGGCGTCTGATCGACAACTCTATCACGATAGCTCTAAAATCGGGAGCGATCGCGATTTGGGAGACAACCGCCTCACGCGAAGATTCGGTAGCGACTCTGTACCTCGCGCGACCAAGGCCGGAGTGCGAGGGATTATGCGAGAGCGAGACAGAGCGCGTTAACAGAAAAAATGTCAACACGCTGGCGGCATCGGACCATGCGAAATCGCCGGTTCAAGCGAGAACTTTATCTCGTACAATATCGAGAGCTGAAATATTATTTCGGGAGCTGGAATATTCTGATAGAATATTCCTTTCGGAATCTATATTTTCTGCCCGAGTTACCCCGAAAACGGAACGGTAACAAATCGGGACCTTTTCTCATCGGTAACATGGAGGCTCTTGGAGATCACATCCCCGGGCCACCGTGCGAAAGCAGGCAAAGCTTCTGTCCAGAAGCGCGGCGCGGAGGTCTCCAGCCTCCGCCCGTAACCTAAACGGCCCGCTCTTCAGCACGATGCACCACTACGGTGGGGCGCTGGCGTTTCAGCCGGGCGTGCACCGATTCCCCGAGAGGCCTCACTGGGTGCATCCCTCGGTCGAGATTGCTCGGTACCTTGAGCCATACGCCGCTCGACCGAGTTCCGCACGGCAACCTAATCAAAACGAAAACTTAACCCAAAACCTCAAACGTAACAAGACAAACACTGTAGAGAAAGGACCCGTAACACTAACGCATGGGTCGCAACCCGGGCATCGAGAGCATATCTTGAGCATCGGTAGCCTTTTTGTGACGTGGCTCAAAAAATCACGTCACAACATATAGATTTTATAATTATTTGGATCGCTGAGTGAGCGCAAGACGTGCCGGGTTACGGCACCGTCGACTCACTACGTCTGGCTCCACCTCCGCCCGGTTACCGCGATTGGCGGCCAGCCGCGAGAACAAATGTTGAAAATAGCGGAAGCCGACGCCCGATCTCTAGGTACCGGTGTGACCGTGCCAGTCGCTGACCTACCGAATTACCGCGGGTCAGCGCGTGTGGCGTGTTCCTGCGGCAAACCTTCCGAATTCCTCGGAAAATACCCTGGGTATTCGTCCGATTTTGGACGGATGAGGTTTTTCATTTGTTGAGCGAATGCATCTGGAAACGTATTCGTCTAACGCATAGGTACAGACTAATATGAAATTCAATTTGGTTCGCTGAGCGAGTCTAGTGCGTGCCAGATTACAGCACCGCCGACTCGCTACGTCTGGCCCACCTCCGCCCTGTTACGGCGATTGGCGGCCAGCCGCGAGTACAAATGTCAAGGTCGAGGGAAATCGACGTCCGAAGACTAAGCACCGGGTTAACCGTGCCAGTCGCTAACCTGCCAGATTACGGCGAGTCAGCGGATGTGGCGTGTTCGTGCGTCAACTTTCCCAAGCCTCGTAAAAAGCACTTCGAGATTTGTCCAATTTTGGACAGGTATGATTTTATGAGTGAGACGAATACGTGCGTTAAAAAAATGGCGTGAGCGAGAAGAAGAGAGAAAGGGAAAAAGAAATGCACTACGATGATTTGTTCGTTCCGTGTTTACACGCACGAACGAGACGCAAATATGTTTTAATTATTAGCTCGAAAAATGTTACACTTTTGCGCGGTCGCCGTATTTTGCGTAATTTTAATAGCGCGAAGTAATCAAAGGTGATACAAGCAATTGTCTATTTTACTCTTTGTCTCTGAGACAAAGGGCTTGGCGTCATTACCCTCGCCCTCGAGCTCGGTCCCCATGTAACCGAATATTAGCACTGATAACGTTATTTTTCTCGAGTTGTACATGAGCAATGGAATGAATATTTTTCGTTATCGGCAGGATGTGCTGACTAGGTGGTGACCAAGCTCCGAGGAGGTCTGTGAGAAAACTTTCGATGAAGCTGACGCGATGAGTTATTCGAGGACTCTCGCGTCCCCAATATATACATAATATAGATATGACAATATTTCTTATTTCTAGGACCGTTGGATTATGGTCAACACGAATATACATATATATACATATACATATATATGTTGGATACTAATGGGAATGTTCCCGAAATATACATGTAAGTAAAGGTATTAATATTATTATTTGTACTCCGGAGACTCTCTTGGATGACCCGGGAGTTTACCGAATATATATATATATATATATATATGTATATTTGTGTGTGTCACTTTGAGGTCTTATGTCCCCGAAGCGTATGGAGTATGTATATATATGTATATATATATACACAGGGTGACAATTATAATGTGGCCATGCTTTTATTGAGGGCCTTGCCCGAAGATTTTGGGTCTGAAAAAAATATGATTTTGAATGGTTTTTCGAGCCTTTTTCGAAAAAAAATACGGCAGATTTTTGTCTTGAAAAATGTACGCCAGAAGAAATAAGGCATTGCGAAAAAAAACGCAAAATACATTCCGAGCACATGAGATTGAAGTTTTTTAAATTCCGAATACAATGCACCCCGGAAAACTTGAAGTGCGCCCGCCATCATGGTGGAAAAAATTGTTGAAAATACGCCGTAAAGTGGCAATTTGCGTGAAACAAGCGATTTAAGTCAGACGCGATCGTGCTATGGGATGTCCTAGCTTGGTACGTCACAGCTGCAACTTCCGAATGTTCGGCTGTCACAAGAAGGTGGTTGAGAATCCCTTGACCCGCGAATGAGCTAAGGGATCTGAATTTTTACCCATCCGAGTCCATTGCAGAGAATATGGTCAATTTCGAAAAAGTTCGAAAATTCCATGTACTGCAAATAATATTTTGAATAATTTGGAATTCGTTTCCAGCTCTTGGACACATCATTTTGAAAAAAAACTTTAACACGGATTTGGGAAAATTTACAGACTTTTTCCTATAACGTGTATTATTTTTCCCACATTCATTACTGCGAGCATTGTGTGAGCGTGTGAGTGCATGAGGATGCACGAGTGCACACGCGCGTGTGCGTAATGTGGACATTTGCCACGTTTCGAGCGCGCTCTGAACTCGGGTTCGGAGAGCACGCTGAGCGGTTCGGTCCGAACGCATCGTCAAACGTCAAAACGCGTTATTTGACGTTTCGGATTAGTCAGCTGATATTGTCAGCTGATACCATCTTGGATATGCAGATTTTGCGCACACACGTCGAACTGTCGTCGAAAGGCCAAATTTGACGCGTGATTTGACGTTTCATCAATCGTCTGCTATTAATTTCTGACATCTTGGGCAAATAGGGAGCACGCGCGTTGAAGGTTTGCCGAAATGCACGGTTTGGCACGTCATTTAATATGACGTGATATCGCCGGCCATGATTGTTTGCCATTTTGGATGTGCAAAATCATGATTCGAGACGGCGAGCGATTATCTCTAGAGTTATTTAACATTTCGATTCGAATAAAAATCTACAGTACGTGTCTTTGTCTTTTTCTGCGTTCACAAGACGTAAATGAAAACACAACAACGTACTGGAAAAAGGTGTTCTTAATGATTAATTGAAAAGTACCGAACATCGGAACAAAAACAAGTTTGGTATTTTTTTCAGACAAGTTGACCGTGCCTCTACCTGGAGCGCCGATTCGATTTCTATGTCCGCTATACATAATTAATTCGTGTCTGCGATGGTTCTGAAGGCGTAAACCAGTAATTCCATAATGATGATTATGGTTCTGGGGGATGGGTTCGGAAATCCCCAATATGACTGTCCCGAGCTTATGTTCGCTTTTACCTTACTTTCGTTTATTTTGCGTCAAAGGGTATCGAGACGCTCGGTGGACGGTTTCAAGCGCATTTGTTGATTGACAAAGGTAAAAGCAATGATGATGGTGGTTCTGGGGAATTTGATACGAGTAGAAGAGCTAGAGCGGTTCTAACCCAGGCATCTCAGGGGGGAGCGGGGCGGCGGGGTCCAGCGCGGGGAAGCCAAGTGCCTGGTGGAGGGGGGGTCCAGCGCGGGGACGTGACGTCAGGGGTCTCTGTGGAGGGGGTAGCCATGTGGTCCGAAGAGCGACTGTCGGGAGGGGGCAGCCGTCGTCGGAGAGTGTCTTGTGGGGGCGGGGGTCAGGTAGTGGTGAGTGACCGTTGAAAACCCATAAATCTCCTAATTTATTATAGACATAAAAAAGATTAGCATCGATGCAGTGTTTTTCTTTCTACACTATTTAGTCCGTGTGAAAATAGAACTCACACACACACACGATATGTGTGTATGCAATGGCCATATATGGGTAGGAAAATTTGGTTAATTTGAAGCGATACATGAAGGGGACGGCTTTTCAAAGCTGTTTATTTATGTAATGCAGGTGTGATGCGCTTGGTTTCGTTTCCGAAATCTTTAAAATGTTTGTATGCGTGTCCACTCCTGTCACGCGAGGTCTTCGTTCCCATTCCATGTTAAGATGTCGCATGTAAGTCCGCCGAATCTCGCTGACTTTTGACACAGGTCTTAACAAGTCAGGGTTGAAGCTTTTTTTTTTTTTTTTTACATTCATAGCCACTCACGATGGGAATTTTTTTATAGCTCGAATATTCAAAACATAGATGAAAACAACGTATTTTTTGGACAAACTATTAACTGTAGGGATCTATCGTCTTTAGCCTCGATGGACCACTTGAGCAGAGCTGCAGGACCCCATAAAATAAATCTTTTCACTCGATGCATCCCAACTTGTTATTTTTGTCTCGTTTCCCTCGGTCAATATATACCAGCGCGTTATCGGAAAATCTGTAGGGGTCTGCTGTCCAGAAAAGGGGTACTCCACGGTCGAGGTGAAATCTAGCCAGACTCATCAAGCATTGATTTTTATGATCTCCACACATTTTCGGATTACCATGTATGTGCAACTTGCCTCCAAAACATAGATGAATACGACGTATTTTCGTGGAAAAAAAAAGATTAACTTTAGGGGTCTATCGTCGAAAGCCTTTGAGGCCAATGGACCACTTGATCACAGCTGCAGGACCCATAAAATACATCTTTTAACCCGATGCATCCCGACTTGTTTTCTATGTCGTTTCTTCCTCAGACAATCTTTACCAACACGATATCGGAAAAAGTCCGGTTTTTCCCCCGAGATATAGGGAAAGCCGAAATTTTTCTTCCGAACGGGGAGCCATTTTTTTTATTATCTGCTTCGCTCCAAACTGGCCACACTTTGAACGAAGCAGTCAGTCAGCTAACATCGCGGAAGTCGTCTCCAACTTATTACTATGGATAACAACATTGAACAAAGTTTGCACGATCAAGCCGCGCTTTTAAGTTCGTTCGAAGATTTTACTGTGTGGGAGCAACGGTGCGTCGAGTTCATCGAAGTGCTAGAAACGCAAAGCCGAACTAAGCGCCCGCGCTTGGTAATTGGACATCAACAGTCACTGATAGCCCAAATATCGCGTCTGGAAGGATTGAAGAATTCTGTATGCAGCCGTTTTATACACACGGGTGCAGGGCATGGTGATCATGGATTAATCTGGCGTGAGATTGACACATCATTCAAGAGTCGAATATCGACTGGTTCTGTAATCAATCACAGTCACATCGGGCCGAAACAATTTCTTAATGATGCTCGGGACCTAGTGCTTCAACATGTACAAAATATTATCTGCAAGCACAACAGTATCAAAGTTAATACGGTGTTCAATGGTGAATTCGCGAGTGGAGATAAACATGCTAATAAAAGTGTCAACACGCGAAACTGTGAACTCTTTAACACGAGCGATTTGAATGAGTGGTATGAACAACGTGTTATTGAGCCCACTTTAACCTCACTCGACGAATTTCAAGAACGAGACAGTGGCTGGGCTCTACGGAAAATACTTAACCTCACGATAAATGTGAATACGTATAATCCGATGCGTGCTGGGTGCTCCATATCATTACCGCGGGAAATAATGTTGAAGAGGGCTGTGGTTAACATCAAATCCAACGATAACGCATGTTTCGCGTGGGCAGTTGTCGCTGCTTTATACCCAGCTGAACGACACAGTGACCGTCCATCTTCTTATCCGCATTATTCGACTGTACTGAATCTCCAGGATATCGAATTCCTGGTGACGATACATCAAATTAAAAAAATTGAATTTAATAACAATGTATCGATCAACGTATATACCACCACCACCAAAAAGGACATTGTTCCAATACGAGTCACTCAACACAAGAAGGAGAAGCACATCAATTTGCTGTACATGCAAGATACTGAAGACAACAATGTGGGGCACTTCGTGTGGATCAAGAATCTGTCGAGACTCGTGAGGGCACAACTAACCAAAATGGAGCATAAAAAATATATCTGTGATCGGTATGTAGTTACCATAATATATATATACATATATATATATGTACTTATATATGCTTGACGAATTAAACAAATCAATTTTTTTTTCTTTTTGCAGGTGTTTGCACTACTTCGGTTCCGAGGAAAAATTGCAATCGCACGAGGTCGATTGTGGGACGATAAACGACTGTGCAATTCGACTACCAAACGACGCCAATAAGTGGCTCCAGTTCAGCAACTTTAGCCGGAAAGAGCGACATCCTTTCATCGTGTATGCTGATTTGGAGTGTGTGCTGGCAAAGACCGACGGGGTGAACCTGGCGAAAGATATGTATCAACATCATGAAGTATTTAGCATCGGATACTATGTGCGTTGTTCGTATGACGATTCATTATCTTCATATCACTCGCGTCGTAGTGCTGATTGTGTATCGTGGTTTGTCGAAGAACTAAAAAATCGAGCACTGCGGATAAAAGAAATTTTCTGCGACAACGTGCCAATGGTATATTTAACACCGAGTGAGTGGGCTAGTTATCGAGCCGCGACTCAATGTCACATTTGTAAGAAACCATTTGCGCATGAAGATGGACGCGTTCGAGATCATTGCCATCTGACTGGACGCTATAGAGGCCCTGCCCATTCCAACTGCAACTTAAATTACAAGCAGTCATTTTTCATTCCTGTAGTTTTCCACAATTTATCCGGCTATGATGCGCATTTTATAATCAAGGAAGTAGCCACAGCGTTCGAAGGAAAAACCGATGTGCTTCCAATTACAAAAGAGAAATACATCTCCTTCACGAAGCATGTTGAAATTAAAGACGATTCAAAACACAAGATCCAATTGCGCTTCATCGATTCGTACAAATTTCTCAACACCAGTCTCGACAAATTAGCCTCATTTTTGACCGAGGACAAACTCAAAATTTTACGCATGCAATTCCCAACTCTCTCGACAGACGATTTCAATTTGTTGACGCGAAAAGGGGTCTTCCCTTATGAATATATTGATGACGTGACCAAGCTAGACGACACTTGCCTACCACCACGTGACGCATTTTATAGTTCCCTGACAGATGCTATAGTATGTGAGAGTGAGTATGCACATGCTAAGAAAGTTTGGGAGCGGTTCTCCATTCGAACGCTGGGTGACTATAGCGATTTGTATCTGAAGACAGATGTCTTGCTATTAGCTGATATTTTCGAAAACTTTCGAAATACGTGCATTGAGAGCTATGGCCTAGATCCCGCGTATTACTACACATTGCCGGGGTATACCTGGGATGCAATGTTAAAACACTCGAATGTCAAGTTTGAGTTACTAACTGACATCGACATGGTTTTATTCGTTGAGCGGGGTATACGCGGTGGTCTCAGTCAATGCTCAAACCGATATGCACACGCTAATAATAAGTACATGGAGTCGTTTGATCCATCGAAAGCATCATCATACTTGATGTATTTTGATGTCAACAATTTGTATGGATGGGCAATGTGTCAACCCTTGCCATATGCAGATTTTCGATGGGTCAACGACGTGTCCAATTTTGATCCATCTTCCATCGCGCTAGATTCACCGACAGGCTACATCCTTGAAGTCGACTTGGAATATCCCCAATCTCTACATGATGCGCACAAAGACCTACCGTTTTGCCCAATACACGAAAAACCACCGGGTAAGCAGCATGAAAAGCTACTAGCAACCGTCAGCGATAAAAAACGCTACATCATACACTACAGAAATTTACAACAATGTTTACGTCATGGACTTTGCCTCACAAAAATCCATAGGGTATTACAATTCACGCAATCCCCATGGCTACGTTCATATATCGAGTTAAATACTCAGTTTCGAACGCTGGCCAAAAACGATTTTGAAAAGAATTTATTCAAATTGATGAATAATGCGGTGTTTGGCAAAACGATGGAGAATGTGCGCAATCATGTAGATGTAAAGCTTTTGACAAAATGGGAGGGCAGGTATGGCGCGGAAGCAATGATAGCGAAGCCAAACTTCCACAGCCGAAGCGTTTTCTCCGAAAACCTCGTTGCCGTAGAATTGCGCAATCTCGAGGTGAAGTTCAACAAGCCGATATATGTGGGTATGTGCATACTCGACATATCCAAAACGTGCTTGTATGGATTTCATCACGAGTATATGGTACCATTGTATCGGAATAAATGTAAAGTGATGTATACCGATACAGATAGCCTCATATATGCCATTGAGAGCGAAGATGTATATGCAGACATGAAGTGTGACATTGAAAAATTTGATACGAGCGACTATTCAGCGGACAATAGGTATGATATGCCGCTTGTCAATAAGAAGGTACCCGGTCTCATGAAAGACGAATGCAATGGTGCAATTATGACCGAGTTCATTGGACTTCGATCGAAAATGTATGCGACACGTGTCGAGGGTAAGAAGGATACTAAAAAAGTTAAAGGTGTCAAGAGCAATGTTGTGGCTAGGACAATCACGTTTGACGATTATGCCCGATGCTTGAAGGAAGACATTGAAATGATGCGTAGTCAAACGTGTATTCGATCGAAGTTGCACAAGGTCTACACCATTCGTGAGACGAAAATCGCTCTAAGTCCTCATGATGATAAGCGGTATATCATACCTGGGACCTCTGATACCCTACCATGGGGGCATTACAGAATACCGTCGTGAAAAGTTTTGTAATTTTTTTCCCCCCACAACCTTGATGTAAAATTGTGTATACTTTGTGAATATTGATGTATAAAACTCGTGAAAATTATGTATATATTTTGTTCACTCGATGTTAAAATTATGTTTGTTGTATATATTGTGCAAGAATGGATTTATTATTTTCCGTAAATAAAAAAGCGGACTTTTTATAATCACATGTGTATATTCACTCTATCCATCGCCTCACGTTCCACGAAAAAGGATGACGGCGAGAAGGGGGGAAGCCTGCTGTGGAGTCGGTCGGAGGCCTTGGAGGGATGCGGGGACGACCAGCAGGTCAAGAGTCATAAAACATACATATTTTTCCATTTTCTTTATTATCGACTACAAATCGGATTTACTTATCCAACTATTGTGGCTATTGTCGAAACCTAACCACTTTACAAACATTCGATTACCGCGCTTCTTCAATACCGCTTCAATGAGATAGATATCGGGGTGCTTGACCCTGAGAAGCTCTTGTTCGTAGAAACCACCGGCGATCGGTTCATCTCTATGGTCCTTCAAGTGGTACGTCAGGGGATGAGTTTTTTTCACACGATAGATTGTAAATATTTCTGTTGTCCAGTTTGGGGTGTAACCCTTTTCGAAAACAGTCTTAAATTTGCTGATTCTCACTTTATCACCAACGGCGAATTTCGGTTGTCTTTTTATTGGAGGCTTATTGAAAATCTGCTGCAATTGCTTCTCATTTTCCGCGTTGACATTTCTCGGCTTCATCTTAATGGTGCGATGTACCGAATCGTTGTACTCGGCTACTAGATTATCAAGAATATCGATCCACTTATAATTACCACGAAGACTAAATTGCATCCACATCTTGTTCTTCAATGTACGATTGTAACGCTCGCAAATGGATGCCTTCATGTTGCTATATGTTGAATACATGTGAATATTGTACTTTTTCATGATGGCCTTAAAGTCACAATTGTAGAATTCTTTTCCCTGATCGACATGCAAGTTCTGCGGTATGCGTCCCTTAACGAGGATCGACTTCATTGCTGCTGCTACATCTTTACCACTCTTACTCAAAATTGGCATGGCCCAGGCGAATTTCGAGAAGGTATCGATGACGGTGAGAAGAAATTTGTGTTTGGAGTTTTGACGCGCGTATGATGACATATCGACGAGATCGGCTTGCCAGGTTTCGTCCAAGCCCCGGATGTCCACATGCCGACGCGGATAGTTTCGTCGAGCAGGCTTATGTAGCTCTAGCACGAGAGCGCTCCTTTTCTCGTTCATTTTCCAGTCCACGCAGTCGCGCATCCAATTCAGCAATGACGTGTGAATTACGCATCACCAAATCTTGTAGAGTTTTGACATTGGCCTCGAGTGTTTTTGCAATGTCTCTTATCGTAGCTTCAAGTCCATTAACCAACAATTGACTACTCTCATTCATTTCTTTGCGTATGTTCTTAATGATAGTTCGGGATCTCTTTTGTAACGCACTTAGAGTGATGGCGTCATCTTCTCCTTCTGGATTTGCAATGTTACACAATCGTTTCTGCCCCAAATCATAATGACCATCTGCGGTAATTCTAAAGCCAATCCCAGGTCGACCTGGAGGACCTTGCTTACTGTGGAGTACACTCCTACTTGAATGACGTCCAAACACATCGACACTCATGATGAGAATGTGTAAATTCTCCGATGTCGACTTAATAAATGATTTCAGCTTCTCGCAATTCCTCGATAATCGATATAATTTCATTCGCATGGGCCGAATTTCCGGCTGCTTGTGATGCCAAGAGTAAACGAAGACGATCTACTAGCTCATTTGGATTGTCCCAATAAATATAGTCCGATTGTGTGTTTTTTCTAGCTAGCTTATACTTTGGCATACCCTGTCCCACATGATGATCAACTATATTTGCAATATATGTGTTAAATTTGTGGCTGGTGTTACGTCGTATAGCCTCACTAGGCTTATAAAATTTTTTGTGCGCATTCGTCGAGATTACAATCTTTTCATAGTTTTTCAAATCGTCCGGTGTGAGAGTTTCGACATTGGGCACTTTTTTAAACAACAGCTCTGTTAATCCAACAGTTTTCGCATAACTCGCATCTCCCACGCGAATATGTTGAGAGTCGAAAATTATCGGAGAATTACCAATCATTAATTTGTTGCTTGCGAGATTCCGTACACCATATAATACATCCAAGTTTGCCTTTCTATTTGTTTGTAATAGCAGGATATATTCACGGATCAATTCCTCGACATTTTGCGAGTCATCATCATCATCCTCGTATATTAATTTAAACGAATCTTGGGTTTCACTCTTGAAGGAATCTTGTGCCTCGTTCTTCAATTGATGTTTCGCACTATTTAATGCATCTCCTTCTTCAACATTATCACTCACTTTTTCATCCTTAATTTCCTCCTTCACCACCTCACCGTTTTTATATGACACCAATTTCTCCAATGGTCTCACGATAGGCTTAAAGACATCTTGCATTCTCTGCTCATCGCTATATTTTCCAATTTTGATCATCCGATGCTTTCGTCTGATTGCATCGCTCGCTTTGGCAATTTCATGCAATACATCTTTTTCTCGCAACAGTTGTTCGCTCTTCATGTTGTCACTGCCACGGCATGCACAATACTGTCTCTTCAACTACCAGCGATGAGTCATTTATCAATGGTTAGAAAACAATCAAAACCCTGTCTATATCGACCTTCGTTAATATCGCTATCCTTATCAATTGTGACAAATGCATACTTGTCGGAATTCCAGCATTTCACGCACATGTTTTTAAAGCACGTATAAGTCATATCCGTATTAACATGATCGTTGTAGACGTGTTTGAGATTCATATCGTCCTGCTTGAAAAGCACCACGAAATTTGCATTATCTCTCACGAGATGTTTGGGGATACGAGTGTACGTCTGACAAAGATAAAAACTGTCAACAATCTCGTGTCTTCCCATGGAAAAGAAGGCCCGAACATTATCCTGCTTTTCGCATGCTATATCATCAAAGATGAATATAGAGTTGGATCGTGCATCACTTGGTGCTATCACTTGTTCATGCGCCTCGAATGGATGATATTCAACTCCACTCACAGGTTCGAGTAATTGTTCGAGCAACTTATACTTTGGCTGCTTCAACGATTTGGAATACAAGTAAATGTTCTCAAATCTCAAACCATTCGGATGGATGATGAGAGTGAGCAAAGCGTTGGTTTTCCCACAATTCGATGGACCGCAAAACAGTGCACGTATGCTATCCGGCAATAAATTCCCATGACGTTTTTGTTTCTTCTTCCTCCCTCCGTCTTCGACAAACTCGTCGAAATTTATCACGGGGAGTCCACCTCCGATAGTTTGCTTCTTGGACGTCATCTCACACACGACTAACGATGAAATCATATAAATAGGATTCTTATAGGGATCATCAATCAGTCGCATATTGTCTTTAGACATGATCGTGCATAGCAAGAGCGGTAAAGGTTTAGTCAACCGCCTAATCAACAAACTCCCCGTTGAACTACATCTGCCTGGGTATCAGTATTGTGGGCCAGGCACAAAGTTGGTCAAGCGCCTTGCTCGTGGTGATCCGGGCATTAACCCATTGGATACGGCTTGCAAACAACACGATATTGCGTATTCGAAAAATCCAGATAATCTTGAGGCGAGACATTTGGCGGATAAAGTGTTGGCTGAACAGGCTGTACAACGTGTTACCGCGAGAGACGCTAGTATCGGTGAAAAAGCTAGTGCTTGGGGTGTGGCAAATATTATGAAGACAAAGAGAAAATTTGGTATGGGAATGAAGGCCCGTAAGGGTGGCGTTTGTTTGAAAAAGATAATTGGCGCTGCAAAGAAGACAATGATTCAAAGTAATGATCCGCATAAGATTATTAAATCAGCTCTAAAGGGTGCTCGTGCAGCTGTAAAGATGCAAGGTGGCAAAGTACGCACACCTCGGGTTCTACCTGTACCCCATAAAATTGGTGGTTTATTGCCCTTCCTCGTGCCCATTTTTGCTGGTCTTAGCGCTGCGGGTGCTTTGTCGGGTGGTGCGGCTAGTATAGCTAAAGCCGTAAATGCTGCTCAAGCAGCTAAACGTGAATTGGATGAAAGTAAGCGTCATAATCGGACAATTGAAGCAATTGCATTAGGTCGGGGTCTACATCTGAAACCATATAAGCAGGGATTGGGCCTTCATATCAAGCCAAAAAACTAGAAGTTACGCTACCTCACCGACCCCTCACCGACCGCGACCTACTTAAATATGCAAAAATCCTAAAGATTCCATATTTTCGCGGGGTTTACATGCGCGACACATTGCCAGCGAGCGGACCTCTCAAATGTGAAGCAGCAATTGTAAATTTGGATGCAAATGCCGGTCCTGGAACGCACTGGGTCGCTTACAAAAAGACTGGATTGAAAGTCATGTACTTTGATAGTTTCGGCAATCTTCCACCACCATCCGAACTCATGAGGTATTTTCGTGTTGGTAGCGTAAATTATAATTATAAGGGATATCAGGAATATGATACGATTGAATGTGGGCATTTGTGTCTCAAATTTCTTTGTCGACAATTGCAGCACAAAGACAAGTATACACTATATATAGGGGGAAAATGATGTGGGGAATTCAGTTGTTAATTTACCAGCATCATGGACGAAAGTTTAACATTGACCATATCTGGCTCATCGTCCATACTCGAGGCGCAATACTTTCCCCCCATCGAACTCTCGCCACACAAAAATTATACTCTCGGTCTCGTGGAATTGTTAACCTTCAACTCTATTCCCAATATCGACGTTGACCACGATAAACTTTACGTGGGAGATGAGGTGTTGACGATACCTACGGGCAGTTATGAAATAGAGGATATTGAGACATTCGTACAAGCAGAGCTCTCACGTAAAAACATCAAAATCAGCATTAAACCCAATAATAATACGCTACGCAGTGAGATCGAGTGCGATCGTGATATAAATTTTGAGCCGAAAGATTCTATTGGGCATCTACTAGGCTTCACCGCACGCAAATTGGAAGCCAATAAAAGGCACGAATCGGACCTTCCGGTGGCCATTCTCAAAGTGAACGCCTTACGCGTTGAGTGCAACATTACCGCTGGCGCCTATATTAATGGACAAAAAGTACACACAATTCACGAATTTTTTCCATCTGTGCCACCGGGCTATAAGATCATTGAAGTTCCCTCCCACGTAATTTATCTGCCAATCACGAGCCGAACGATTGACGCGATACAGCTTCGCATAGTGGATCAGGACGGTGATTTGGTAAATTTCCGCGGTGAAGTGATCACCATATGCCTGCATATAAAGTCGTGATGGGTATAGTTTTCAATAGATCTTCCAATAACAATAAACGGCCATGGATAAAAACAATCAGTCGTCAGCCAGCGCCCAAAGTGCTAACACCTCAAAACGTGCTACTCTTGAAGAGTTTGGGTCTCAAAGTGCGTGGCGAAAGCGCGTAAAAAATTATTTAGTCTGTGCTCTGTGCATCTGTTGCGTGAAATGGAGGAAGAAATTGTAAACATTCAGGCGCCTGTGGTCTTTGATGAATCCATCATCCATTGTGAGATTCACGCTCATCAGCCATATGCATCTTCAACCTTCAATAACAGCGATGAAATCCGTATTGCCATCCAACATCAAGACCTCTCCATCCTGCCAAGCAAGAGTTCTCTACACATATGTGGGAAATTATCCAAGCGCGATGGGACGCCGACCGCTGCTACAAGTCTCGTCAACAATGCCATTTGCCATTTGTTTGAGGAAGTGCGATATGAATTGAATGCCATAGAAATCGATCGTAATAAGAATGTCGGCATTACGAGTGTAATTAAGGGATATTCATCTCTCTCACCGGCCAAAAGTTCTATGCTCGAGAACACTGGATGGCTCGATGTCGAAGAGACGAAGCAGATTGTAGATGTATCGGGAAACTTTGATGTGTGCATTCCGCTCAGCATGCTCCTCGGGTTTGCCGAAGATTATCGTAAAATTGTCGTAAATGCCAAGCACGAGTTGATCCTCACGAGATCAAAGACCGACGACAATGCCATTGTACAAACAGCGCCCGAAGACTACAAACTCGTATTGCATAAAATAGAATGGCTCGTGCCGTATGTAACAGTCTCCGATCAGCGAAAAATTCAACTATTAAAGTTTCTCGCCAAAGACGCACCAATCTCCATGAGTTTCCGAACATGGGAACTGTATGAATATCCATTGCTGCCTGCGACCTCTAAGCACGTATGGTCTGTGAAAACCTCGAATCAGCTGGAGAAGCCACGTTATGTCATACTCGCGCTACAGACGGGACGGAAAAATAAGAAGCAACAAAATGCGAGCCACTTTGATCATTGTAACCTGAGCGATGTTAAACTTTACCTCAACTCTCAATGTTATCCATATGGAAATTTGAATTTGAACATTGATCAAAATCAATATGCTCTACTCTACGAGATGTACGCAAACTTTCAACCGACCTATTACAACAAAGAGGCTGAACCATGGCTGAGCAGGATTGAATTTTTAGAAAAAGCGCCCCTCGTTGTCATTGACTGCTCAAAGCAAAACGATTCTCTCAAGTCTGGCCCTGTTGACGTGCGTCTTGAGTTCGAATTGAAAAATAATATTCCGCCACACACTTCAGCATACTGCATGATCCTCCATGATCGTATTGTCGAGTACAATCCAATCAGCGGTGGGGTTAAAAAATTGGTATAAAATCATGCCGATAATTCGCGTCCACGTCAGTCAACATGGAGCTTATCGTCGATGTACAGGGCTTCAAGAGCCCCATCAACAAATTTGTCCTAAAGGAGATGTCCATCATCAAACTCCACGACAAGGATGCTGAACCGCTGACGCTCGCCTTCGACGCACCATTTGCATGGGACTCTTTACCGGCCAAGTACAAAATGACAAACAAGTGGTTGGAACGAAATTTCCATGGAATACGATGGGATCTCTGCGGCATACCATACGAGGCAGCTAGAAAGACAATTCGCGAAATCTTGCAAGGAGCCCCCACCATCTATGCGAAGGGATTCGAGAAATGCGCATGGCTATCAAGATTCACGGATCCCACGACAAACGTCATCGACTTGGAGACTCTGGACTGTCCATCGCTGCAGAAGTTGCCGAAAATCACAAACTCGAAATGCCCCCATCATTCCTTCAACATGAAATACAACTGCGCCCATGATAATGTAAAATCGCTGAAAAGCTGGTTAAGTGTATACGAAGCGTTGTGTGAGCGAGGGATTTTTTTAAAATGAATAAAAAACATTTCGATGACAATATATACCATTTGCATTCTTTATTTATTCTACGACGAAAATTGTTTTGCATTTCTCCTTCTCATACATTTCGATAAAACAGTTCTTTACGTACATTTTTACATAGTCAAACACTTCAAACGTCGAAACGATGGTGAGACGACTGTGATCTGGACGGCTGTTCCACTCAACGATGCTGCCCCAACGAATTTGCCCTTTTCCACCATACTCCACGACGATGGAACTTGACGCTGATGTATTTTCCACAACTGCATGTAGAATTGACTCTTACGCGCCAGTTGCAGCATACTCTCGATGATGCAGACAACCGTTCGACGATGGTGTTCCAACGAATTTCGTATTTTTCCACCATGTGTTCTCAGACTTGGAAAAAGTCTATGCTGTTGTATTTTCCACCTTTGTATGTCATCCAGAGACGATGATCCCGTGCCGCTTGCCGCATTCGCTCGAACGTTTCCAAATCTTCATCGAAGGCCTTCACAAGTCGCGCTGGTAAGAAGACAGTGAATTCATCCGCGATGTCCGCGAGGTAGCGTTTCCCAAACTTGGTTTGTACGGCCCTCATGTCGGAGATTCGATAATCCGAGTGAACGCGGAGTTCTGACAGCTTTTTCGTTGGAAGGAATTCCGCCATCACGCTGACTTTGTTGATACTCGAGAGATCCATTTTCCCCACACTTTCAAAGTTCTTTTTGGAGAGATGTTGATGTCGCGGTGGAATACTGCAGTCTAAGCTTGGACTACGAAATTATAAGCTCCCTCATAACCCTCCCACTTAAATTTTCAAACTTCTCCCCACTTTTCCAATCATGAAAAACAGGTTCAAACACTTTTGAAGAACCTCGTACGTGGAGAATTTCCCCCATGACATTTTTTCACACTCCCAAAAACAGGTTCAAACACGTTTGAAGAACCCCGTACGTGGAGAATTTCCACAGCATTTTTCACATTCCCGACGTTGAGGTGGGGGGCCATCGATGTGATCTTTCATCTGTGGTGTATTATAATGCTCCATACATGGAAGATATGATATCACTTCATTATCGTTCCGATGATGTTCTGGCAAACGATCCCACAATAAGCCAACATATTCACCCCAATATTTTAGGAGCAAGACCTTTGGAACCTGTTCGAGCTCGTTTTTGGTCAAGTCCAGGGGGTGCTTGGCCGGATGCACTGCGTACATACTCGCACATCTGAACATCTCGACGTTATATTTCGTAATGAATACGAGTCCTCGATACATCGAAACATTTTTTCCCGAGTGCAGCTGTGCTCCGGTGGCCCATCTGGGGTCAAAAACCTTTTGACGATAGGTCTCTAAAGTTTATAGTTTTTCCGAGAAATCCCGACTTGTCAGGGCCTGTCTCGGGTGTTGGCGAGAGTCGTGACAGGAGTGGACACGCATACAAACATTTTAAAGATTTCGGAAACGAAACCAAGCGCATCACACCTGCATTACATAAATAAACAGCTTTGAAAAGCCGTCCCCTTCATGTAGCGCTTCAAATTAACCAAATTTTCCTACCCATATATGGCCATTACATACACACATATCGTGTGTGTGTGAGTTCTATTTTCACGCGGACTAAATAGTGTAGAAAGAAAAACACTGCATCGATGCTAATCTTTTTTATGTCTATAATAAATTAGGAGATTTATGGGTTTTCAACGGTCACTCACCACTACCTGACCCCCGCCCCCACAAGACACTCTCCGACGACGGCTGCCCCCTCCCGACAGTCGCTCTTCGGACCACATGGCTACCCCCTCCACAGAGACCCCTGACGTCACGTCCCCGCGCTGGACCCCCCCTCCACCAGGCACTTGGCTTCCCCGCGCTGGACCCCGCCGCCCCGCTCCCCCCTGAGATGCCTGGGTTAGAACCGCTCTAGCTCTTCTACTGATACGCCACATGGACGACGATTATAAGCGCATTTATTAATAAAAATAAAAGCAATGATGGTGATGATTCTGGTGTACCCGATTGGACATGCCTGATATGACGGAATCGAGTTTTTCTCTACTTTTACCTTTCTTTCAGTCATATCGCATCGAATGAAATAACGAAGATTTGGAGATGATAACAGGCGCATTTGTTAATAAAGAAAGGTAAAATCAATGATTGTGTCGTTTCTGGGTGACCCAATTGGACAGGCCTGATATGACGGCATCGAGTTCTTCTCTGCTTTTACCTTTCTTTCTCTCATATCGCGTCAAATACACTGACGACGATTTAAAGACGAATACAGGCGCATTTGTTAATAAAAAAAGATAAAATCAATCATTGTGCTCATTCTGGGGGACCCGAATGGACAGTACTAACATGACGGCATCGAGTTCTTCTCTGCTTTTACCTTCATTTCTGTCGTATTGCTTCAAATACAATGACGACGATTTGAGAATGATTTCAGGCGCACTTGTTAATAAAAAAAAAGGTAAAACCAATGATTGTGATGAAGCTGGGGAACCCGAATGAATATTACTAATATGAGGGCATCGAGTTCTTCTCTGCTTTGACCTTTGTTTCTGTCGTATCGGATCAAATACAATGACGACGACTTAAGGATGATTACAGGCGCATTTCTTAACAAACAAAGATAAAAGCAATGATTGTGCAAATTCAGGAAGACCCGAATGGACATTGCTAATATGACGGCATCGAGTTCTTCTCTGCTTTTACCTTTATTTCTGTCGTATCGCATGAAATACAACGACGAGGATTTGAGGACGATTACAGGCGCATTTGTTAATAAAAAAAATAAAAGCAATAATTGTGCTCATTCTGTGGGACCCGAATGGACATTGCAAATATGACGGCATCGAGTTCTTCTCTGCTTTTGCCTTTATTTCGGTCGTATCGCATCAAATACAATGACGACGATTTGAGGATGATTACAGGCGCATTTGTTAATATAAAAGATAAAAGCAATAATTGTGCTCATTCTGGGGGACCCGAATGGACATTGCTAACATGACGGCATCGAGTTCTTCTCTGATTTTACCGTTATTTCTGTCATATCGTATCAAATACAATAACGACGATTTAAGGATGATTACGGGCACATTTCTTAATAAACAAAGATAAAAGCAATGATTGTGATGAATCTGGGGGACCCGATTGGACATTGCTAATATGACGGCATCGAGTTCTTCTCTGCTTTTACCTGTATTTCTGTCATATCGCATAAAATACAATAACGAGGATTTAAGGATCATTACGGGCGCATTTCTTAATAAACAAATATAAAAGCAATGATTGTGCCGATTCTGGTGGACCCGAATGGACATTACTAATATGACCGCCTCGAGTTCTTCTCTGCTTTTACCTTGATTTCCGTCGTATCCCATCAAATACAACGACGACAATTTGAGGATGATTTCAGGCGCATTTGTTAATCAAAAAAAGGTAAAAGCAATGATTGTGATGAATCTGGGGGAACCGAATGGATATTACTATTATGACCTCACTGAGTTCTTCTCTGCTTTTACCTTTATTTCTGTCATATTGCTTCAAATACTATGACGACGATTTGAGGATGATTGCAGGCGCATTTTTTAATTAAAAAAACGGTAGTAGCAATAATTGTGCTCATTCTGGGGGACCCGAATGGGCATTGCTTATATGACGGCATCGAGTTCTTTGCTTTTACCTTTATTTCTATCATATCGTATCAAATACAATAACGACGATTTAAGGGTGATTGCGGGCACATTTCTTAATAAACAAAGATAAAAGCAATGATTGTGATGAATCTGGGGGACCCGAATGGACATTGCTAATATGACGGCATCGAGTTCTTCTCTGCTTTTACCTTTATTTCTGTCATATTGCTTCAAATACATTGATGACAATTTGCGGATGATTTCAGGCGCCTTTGTTAATAAAAAAAAGGTAAAAGCAATAGTTCTGATGAATTTAGGGGACCCGACTGGGCATTGCTAATATGACGGCATCAAGTTCTTCTCTGCTTTTACCTTTATTTATTTCATATTGCATCAAATACAATGACGACGATTTAAGGATGTCTACAGGCGCATTTCTTAATACACAAACGTAAAAGCGAAGATTGTGTCGATTTTGGGGAACCCAATTGGACATGCCTGATATGACGGCATCGAGTTCTTCTCTGCTTTCACCTTTATTTCTGTCGTATCGCTTCAAATACAATGACGAGGATGTGGGGATGATTACAGGCGCATTTGTTAATAAACAAACGTAAAAGCAATGATTGTGATGATTCTTCGGGACCCGATTGGACATTGCTGATATGATGGCACCGAGTTCTTTTCTCCGTCCCGTCGAGTATGTCCTTGATTTCGGCGCCTTTCCGATGATGTTAATAGGAGATGTTTTCAACTTGTTGCCAGCCGTTAGCAAATATTTCAATAATTCGTCAAGAGAATCATGTTGTCGCAATTAATGACTCAATACGACCGATCGTCGATTAGACGAACGGCTGTCTGCCCCTAAAATCCCGCGAATTGAATTTAAAAAAAGGAGATTGTATTACCACGCAAGCGTCGAGATTGATATGCTGTAAAATACAAAGTTTGGCTAATATCGTGTCTTGGAGAGGAGCAGAGCCGCGTAGCCACATTCTAAACATATATTTTGAGACCTCAATCACTTGATTTGATCTCATATTCCAGGAAATCCGTGGGGATCTACAATTTTCAGGTATTTGTTTACCATTTCGAGAAAATATCTTCCAACATTTGTGACATTTAGTTCCGGGGAAGGTCGGGAACGGCGCACATCTCGAAATTTTCGGTGTGTACGTATGTACGTATACCTACGCACACACGAAGCCCGTCGAGGATTGCCGGACGCTAGCGATAATGTTTCCTCGCGGTAGATAGCTGGAGGTTGCACTAATTTTGTTTTACCGATGCGAGCAGAAGCTGCGTCTTAAGCTCATTTCATGTTGGAGACGTTAACAAGCGAAAAACGTTTTACCGATACGCATGTGTCACTGTCAATTATGGCTTCGGACGCTACGACGTATATCGCGACCAAACCGACTAAATTTCATAAAAACATTCTTTGGAACGATGAAATGTTGGGGAGGATTATCGTGAATATTAGTGAAGAGGAAGGAACTGATGGGACAGGAATTTCGGCCGCACCATTGAGGAAAATTTGTTCGGAGGTATTCGTCGTGTTACCCAGCCCGAACCGTCGCAATTATATTCGAAATTTCATCGACCAACATCGTTTAGCGATTGCCAAATTCGTCAAAATGCACGCGATCCATAGAGAAGTTTCGGAATCATCTAAATTGTAAGTAAATTTACGATAGCATGTTTAATCCTCTGTAGCGTCGTGTGACATTTCTGTCCCAAACCGAAGTGGAATAGCTGTAGCGGTTCTAACTCGAGGGGAGGTTGTGTGTCAAAAGTGGTGAAGCCAAGGTGGCGCCACCGTCGTGGGGAGGTCGCCGGGCGCGTGTGACGTCACAGAGAGGCCTATGTGGAGGGGGCGGGGTCATGTGGTCCGTGCAGCGACTGGGGGGGGGGGGTTGATGGGTATTTTGTGTGTATGTGCGTGCGTGCATGCGTGCGTGCGTGCGTGCGTGCGTGTAGGGAAGCCAAGGTGGCGCTACGGTCGTGGGGAGGTCGGCGTGCGTGCGTGCCTGCGTGTAGGGAAGCCAAGGTGGCGCTACGGTCGTCGGGAGGTCGGCGTGTGTGCGTGCGTGCGTGTAGGGAAGCCAAGGTGGCGCTACGGTCGTGGGGAGGTAGGCGTGTGTGCGTGCGTGCGTGCGTGCGTGCGTGCGTGTGTGTGTGTAACGTTGTCTCTTAAGAAGTCACGTAGAGGGCTAAGAAAAGGTGCATGAATTTATCCAGATGTTCTTTTTTTCAACTATCTCGACGGAGGCTCATGTCTGAGACGCTGTTATACACGGCAACGTTTCAACCACCTCGTCCGAAAGTCTCAAATTTTACGACTCTTTTTTTTCTTACGTCGAGCGCCAGGGACCGTCATACCCTATCGCTTCGCATGTGCAACTTGAGCCTCATCATTCCATAGGTCCACACTTGAAAACCCATAAAATTTTACGACAGCATGTGACGAAGACAGTGATCCGGGGGAAAAAAATGCATTTCCATTGTACAGGGCTTTAGTTTTTCATCTCTGAATGATAATATATACAAGGAGTGCAACGTCAAGCCTTGATGCCGACACTTGAGATCATGCAGGTCTGGACAAGTTAGCCCCATGGTTAAACTAATCATCGTCATCATCGGCGATATCAATAACGTCTCCGTCTACCCCAACCTCCGCTTCGTCGTCATGGGCGATATTCACGACAACCTCCATCTCATCATCGACGAGATCGATCACTTCAATTTGGTTCGACATTTTTCTTAACTGATTTTCCGTTTTCCGACTCTTCCACAAGGACACCTCGGAGGTTGACGACTGGAATGGCGAAAACTGCTGTTCCGATCCTTCTTCGGATTTCGATTTTTGGATCCTCATAGGCTTATAGTAGGGTGGGGACTTATTGTAGAAAAAAACCTTGCAAGATAGTGCATCCTGGCCAGGGGATAAACGAAAGTTTTTTTTCTTTAACTATCCCTGTAGGGGTAGGCATCTGCTGTCCAGAAAAGTGTGCACTCATAGAGGTGAAAGCTGGCCAGGCTCGCCAATCATTGACTTTCGCGATCTCTACAGAACCGCGTCTAGGTCATGGAGACTGAACTCGCGTATTATAAAGAGCATCTTAGAGGTTTTAATATATATTGCCACGTGTTCCAGTATGTTTGAAGTCCAGCCTGTCACGAATCATAGCGCTCTCCGCAGAGCGACATCAAACCTATTCAAGTGACACTTGAGGCTATACAGTTTTTACCAAATCAGTCATATTATAAAGACAATTTTTTTTCTTCGTCGACGTTCAATGCCAGCCTCCGAGCATAGGGAACATTTTGAAAAAATAACATTCCGCTCAAGTAATGTCTTGGCTATCCAAAACACATACGAAAACGAGGTATTTATTACAAAACGATCAACTTTGTGGATCTATGGCCGGAGATTTTTTTTTTTAGGCTTCTACCACTGATCCCACTGCATGCACCGTTTGAGCATAGATGCACTCGCGGTCTGGAATACTCACAAAAATACTTTTATTTTTTGCTCCCGTTGAACCCCGATCGGCTCGTTCTGCGTGTGTATTTATTTTTCATGCTTTCCATGTTAAAAGACATCAGCGTGATATTGAAAAACTCTGGTGGAGGTGATTCTATTACATTTTCCGAGCTAGAAGGGAACGACAAAAATATTTTCTGATGGGAGACCATTTTTAATCGTCGGCAGCGCTCAAAAGTGGCCACACTTTGAATGAAGCAGTGAGTTCGCATATCTCTCTGGCAAAACTTTTCAACTCGTTAATATGGAGAACAACAATGAACCATCAGAAGAAATCTTGCACAACCAAGCCACGCTCTTAAGTTCGATCGACGACTTTGCTGTGTGGGAGATACAGATCGTCGAGTTCATCAAAGTACTGAAATCGCAAAGCCGAATTAAGCGCCACCGATTATCAACTAAACATCAATAGTCATTGATAGGCCAAATACCGAATCTGGAAGGATTGAAGTATTTCATGTACAGGCATTCTATATGCATGGGTGCAGGACACAACGGTGATGAGTTAATGTGGCGAGAACTCGACTTGAACGCCTGATGGTCTATACTTTAAGTTCTGCTCGATGAATTTCAACAACGTGGAAGTGGTTGAGCTTTACAAAAGATACGTAATCTTACAAGAAATGTAAATAAGTATAAATCAATACGCGTTAAATGTTATATCTCATTGCCACGGGAAATAATGATTATGAGGGCTGCGATTAATGTGCAATCAAGAGATAATGCACGTTTCGCATGGGTCACAGTTACAGCTTTATACCCAGCTGAACGAAACAGTGACCACGGATCTTCTTACATGCATCATTCAACGGTATTGAATCTATCGAATATTGAATTCCCAATAACTATAGGTCAAATTTAAAAAAAAAAATTTTTGCTTCAAAATAATTTATCCATTAATGTGTGTACCACCGAAGAAGACATTGCTCCGATACGCATGGCTCAACATAAAAAGAAGAAACGCATATCAATTTGCTGTACATACAAGATACCGAAGATAACAATGTATGGCATATCACATAGATAAAGAACCTGTCAAGCCTCGTGAGCGCAGAACAGAGACAACCATTAAAAAATATATATATGCCATCGGTGTATGAAGTTAACACAGTTACTATATCGTCATATGTGCTAGACGAATTAAACAACAATCTATTATTTCGCTGGTGTCGGCATTACTTTAGATCAACGGATAAACTGCAATCACATGAGATCGATTATGGAGCAATAAAGCACTGCGCCATCCGACTATCAAATGATACTAATAAGTGGCTTCAAATCATCAACTCCAATTGGAAAGCAACACATCCATTCACTGTAAATGCCTACTTGGAGTGTTTTTTTAACTAATTATAGAGAGAAGATGAGAGTGTGCAAAGACTGATGCGAAGAACGTAGCAGAGGATATGTATCAATATCATGAAGTATTTACTATTGATTACCACATGTGTTTTTCATATGATGAATCACTATCATAGTATCGATCACATCACAGCGCCGATTTCATATCATAGTTTGTGACAGAACTGGAAAAACTAGTGCTGTACATAAAATATATTTTCTACGAAAATTAATGCTCGTCATGAGTTAATTCTAATACCTTCACGCGATGGCAATAATTGTGCATTCAGTCATCATCAACTACTAGAGGTAGAAGTTGAATTACTCAAGATACAATGGCGTATGCCTCACATAATATTAGATGAGATCAATAAATTATCATTACATCGACCATTGGAAAGTGGGCGATACTTGAATGTGGGTTTTCGCTCTTGGGATCTATACGACTGTCCATCGCTTCAAAGCACAACGAAACATTCATGGACCGTAAAAGCTGCCTCCCAACTAGAGAAATCAAAATATGTAATTGGTGCGGTGCAGACTGGTAAAAAAGATAATGTATGGCAAAGGACATTATATTATTCACCGACTGCAAACTCACAAGTGCTGAACTTTATCTCAATTCAGGATTCTTTTCTCAAGATGACTCGAATATGGACTTCAAAAAAGTTTCGACATTTTGTTCAATAGGTACTCTCGATTTTGTAAATACCATTATGACTGCAATAGTGATCGTTCTTTACTAACCATCGCTGAGTCTTAATGTAACGACCCTCTCACGGTTAATGATTGATCACATCAGAAATATGTAATTGGTGGCTGAATCATAAAGATTCATGCAAATAAAATAAATGTAACATTATGTACTTTTTATTCTCCTCACCCCGTACTTAGTTATGTCAGCATCACCAGCTATCGGATTGTGCAACTGAAAACAATATTACTTTCGAATGTGAAACTCTTTTTTTTTGTATGGAATTTGATTGAAAATAAATTAATATAATCGCCCAATGACAATCGAAGACATTCATCGGTATACGTTCGTTAGGAGTTTGTGAGCCGTTTGTTGGAAGTTTGCGAGGCATTCGAAGATTTTCGATAGTCGTTCATGAAACGTTCCAGAGACTTCCGAAGACATTCATACGATGTTCGGAGCCATTTAAGAGACGTTCGAAAACATTCATAAGGCGTTTGAAGACACGCATGAGGGGTTCAAAAAGTTTCAAGAGCCTTTCTACGACGTTCATGAGACGTTTGAAGATGTTCGTGAGACATTCAAGAGACTTTCGAAAACGTTCATAAGACGTTTGAAGACATTCATGAGAGGTGCGAAGACCTTCGGAGACTTTCGAAGACGTTCAAGAGAACTGTGACGATATTTATAATACGTTTAAAGACATTGGTGAGGGGTTCGAAGTCGTTTAAGAGACTTTAAAAGACATTTACAAGGGGATTGAAGACGTTCAAGAAACTTTCGAATACGTTCAAGAGACTTTCGACGACATTCATAATACGTTTGAAGACATTCATGAGGGGTTCGAAGACGCGTAAGAGAGGCTTTCAAAGACATTCACGAGGGGTTTGTCCAAAGACATTCGTAATACGTTTGAAGACATTCAAGAGACTTTCGACGACATTCATAAGACGTTTGAAGAGGTGCATGAGGCCTTCAAAGAGTTTGAAGAGACTTTCTACGACGATCATGAGACGTTTGAAGATGTTCGTGAGTTATTCAAAAAACTTTCGAAAACGTTCATAAGAAGTTTGAAGACATTCATGAGAGGTGCGAAGACCTTCAGTGACGTTCGAAGACATTCAAGAGATCTTTAACGATATTCATGATACGTTTGAGACATCGATGAGGGGGTTCGACGACGTTTTAGGGACTTCCAAAGACATTCACGAGGGGTTTGAAGACGTTCAAGAAACTTTCGAATACGTTCAAGAGACTTTCGACGACATTCATAATACATTTGATTACATTCACGAGGGATTCGAAGACGCTTGAGAGACTTTCAAAGACGTTTACGGAGGGTTCGAAGACGTTTAAGAGACTTTCGACGGCGTACATAATATGTTTGAAGACATTCATGTGGGGTTCGAAGATGCTTAAGAGACTTTCAAAGACATTCACGAGAGGTGTGAAGACATTCAGAAACTTTCGAAGACATTCAAGAGTTCTTTGACAATATTCATAATACGTTTGAAGACATCGGTGAGAGAATTGACGATGTTTTAGAGACTTTCAAAGACATTCACGGAGGGTTTGGAGACGGTCAAGAAACTTTCGAATACGTTCAAGAGACTTTCGACGACATTCATAATACGTTTGATTACATTCATGAGGGATTCGAAGACGCTTGAGAGTCTTTCAAAGACGTTCACGAGGGGTTCGAAGACGCTTAAGAGACTTTTAAAGACATTCACGAGAGGTGCGAAGACATTCAGAAACTTTCGAAGACATTCAAGAGTTCTTTGACAATATTCATAATACGTTTGAAGACATCGATGAGAGGATCGACGATGTTTTAGAGACTTTCGAAGACATTCACGAAGGGTTTGAAGGCGTACGAGAAACTTTCGAATACGTTCGAGAGACTTTCGGCCACATTCATAATACGTTTGAAGACATTCATGATGGGTTCGAAGACGCTTGAGAGACTTTCAAAGACCTTCACGAGAGGTTCGAAGACGTTCAAGAGACTTTCGACGACAGTTATGAGTTCTTTGAAAATATTCATAATACGTTTGAAGACATCGGTGAGAGAATTGACGATGTTTTAGAGACTTTCAAAGACATTCACGGAGGGTTTGGAGACGTTCAAGAAACTTTCGAATACGTTCAAGAGACTTTCGAGGACATTCATAATACGTTTGATTACATTCATGAGGGATTCGAAGACGCTTGAGAGACTTTCAAAGACGTTCACGAGGGGTTCGAAGACGTTTAAGAGACTTTCGACGGCGTACATAATATGTTTGAAGACATTCATGTGGGGTTTGAAGACGCTTAAGAGACTTTTAAAGACATTCACGAGAGGTGCGAAGACATTCAGAAACTTTCGAAGACATTCAAGAATTCTTTGACAATATTCATAATACGTTTGAAGACATCGATGAGAGGATCGACGATGTTTTAGAGACTTTCGAAGACATTCACGATGGGTTTGAAGGCGTTCGAGAAACTTTCGAATACGTTCGGGAGACTTTCGGCCACATTCATAATACGTTTGATGACATTCATGAGGGGTTCGAAGACGCTTGAGAGACTTTCAAAGACCTTCACGAGAGGTTCGAAGACGTTCAAGAGACTTTCGACGACATTCATGATACGTTTGAAGACATTCATGTGGGGTTCGAAGACGCTTAAGAGACTTTTAAATACATTCACGGGAGGTTTGAAGACGTTCAAGAGACTTTCGAAGACGTTCAGAAATCTTCGACGTCATGCATAATACGATCTTCGACGACATCCATAAACCGAACAGCCATCCATATGACAGCGAATTGTTGTGAATGTATGACGTCTTTGAAAGTCTCTCAAGCGTCTTCGAATCCCTCATGAATGTAATCAAACGTATTATGAATGTCGTCGAAAGTCTCTTGAACGTATTCGAAAGTTTCTTGACCGTCTCCAAACCCTCCGTGAATGTCTTTGAAAGTCTCTAAAACATCGTCAATTCTCTCACCGATGTCTTCAAACGTATTATGAATATTGTCAAAGAACTCTTGAATGTCTTCGAAAGTTTCTGAATGTCTTCACACCTCTCGTGAATGTCTTTGAAAGTCTCTTAAGCATCTTCGAACCCCACATGAATGTCTTCAAACATATTATGTACGCCGTCGAAAGTCTCTTAAACGTCTTCGAACCCCTCGTAAACGTCTTTGAAAGTCTCTCAAGCGTCTTCGAATCCCTCATGAATGTAATCAAATGTATTATGAATGTCGTCGAAAGTCTCTTGAACGTATTCGAAAGTTTCTTGAACGTCTTCAAACCCCTCGTGAATGTCTTTGAAAGTCCCTAAAACGTCGTCGAACCCCCTCATCGATGTCTCAAACGTATCATGAATATCGTTAAAGATCTCTTGAATGTCTTCGAACGTCACTGAAGGTCTTCGCACCTCTCATGAATGTCTTCAAACTTCTTATGAACGTTTTCGAAAGTTTTTTGAATAACTCACGAACATCTTCAAACGTCTCATGATCGTCGTAGAAAGTCTCTTCAAACTCTTTGAAGGCCTCATGCACCTCTTCAAACGTCTTATGAATGTCGTCGAAAGTCTCTTGAATGTCTTCAAACGTATTACGAATGTCTTTGGACAAACCCCTCGTGAATGTCTTTGAAAGCCTCTCTTAAGCGTCTTCGAACCCCTCATGAATGTCTTCAAACGTATTATGAATGTCGTCGAAAGTCTCTTGAACGTATTCGAAAGTTTCTTGAACGTCTTCAATCCCCTTGTAAATGTCTTTTAAAGTCTCTTAAACGACTTCGAACCCCTCACCAATGTCTTTAAACGTATTATAAATATCGTCACAGTTCTCTTGAACGTCTTCGAAAGTCTCCGAAGGTCTTCGCACCTCTCATGAATGTCTTCAAACGTCTTATGAACGTTTTCGAAAGTCTCTTGAATGTCTCACGAACATCTTCAAACGTCTCATGAACGTCGTAGAAAGGCTCTTGAAACTTTTTGAACCCCTCATGCGTGTCTTCAAACGCCTTATGAATGTTTTCGAACGTCTCTTAAATGGCTCCGAACATCGTATGAATGTCTTCGGAAGTCTCTGGAACGTTTCATGAACGACTATCGAAAATCTTCGAATGCCTCGCAAACTTCCAACAAACGGCTCACAAACTCCTAACGAACGTATACCGATGAATGTCTTCGATTATCATTGGGCGATTATATTAATTTATTTTCAATCAAATTCCATACAAAAAAAAAGAGTTTCACATTCGAAAGTAATATTGTTTTCAGTTGCACAATCCGATAGCTGGTGATGCTGACATAACTAAGTACGGGGTGAGGAGAATAAAAAGTACATAATGTTACATTTATTTTATTTGCATGAATCTTTATGATTCAGCCACCAATTACATATTTCTGATGTGATCAATCATTAACCGTGAGAGGGTCGTTACATTAAGACTCAGCGATGGTTAGTAAAGAACGATCACTATTGCAGTCATAATGGTATTTACAAAATCGAGAGTACCTATTGAACAAAATGTCGAAACTTTTTTGAAGTCCATATTCGAGTCATCTTGAGAAAAGAATCCTGAATTGAGATAAAGTTCAGCACTTGTGAGTTTGCAGTCGGTGAATAATATAATGTCCTTTGCCATACATTATCTTTTTTACCAGTCTGCACCGCACCAATTACATATTTTGATTTCTCTAGTTGGGAGGCAGCTTTTACGGTCCATGAATGTTTCGTTGTGCTTTGAAGCGATGGACAGTCGTATAGATCCCAAGAGCGAAAACCCACATTCAAGTATCGCCCACTTTCCAATGGTCGATGTAATGATAATTTATTGATCTCATCTAATATTATGTGGGGCATACGCCATTGTATCGTGAGTAATTCAACTTCTACCTCTAGTAGTTGATGATGACTGAATGCACAATTATTGCCATCGCGTGAAGGTATTAGAATTAACTCATGACGAGCATTAATTTTCGTAGAAAATATATTTTATGTACAGCACTAGTTTTTCCAGTTCTGTCACAAACTATGATATGAAATCGGCGCTGTGATGTGATCGATACTATGATAGTGATTCATCATATGAAAAACACATGTGGTAATCAATAGTAAATACTTCATGATATTGATACATATCCTCTGCTACGTTCTTCGCATCTGTCTTTGCACACTCTCATCTTCTCTCTATAATTAGTTAAAAAAACACTCCAAGTAGGCATTTACAGTGAATGGATGTGTTGCTTTCCAATTGGAGTTGATGATTTGAAGCCACTTATTAGTATCATTTGATAGTCGGATGGCGCAGTGCTTTATTGCTCCATAATCGATCTCATGTGATTGCAGTTTATCCGTTGATCTAAAGTAATGCCGACACCAGCGAAATAATAGATTGTTGTTTAATTCGTCTAGCACATATGACGATATAGTAATTGTGTTAACTTCATACACCGATGGCATATATATATTTTTTAATGGTTGTCTCTGTTCTGCGCTCACGAGGCTTGACAGGTTCTTTATCTATGTGATATGCCATACATTGTTATCTTCGGTATCTTGTATGTACAGCAAATTGATATGCTTTTCTTCTTTTTATGTTGAGCCATGCGTATCGGAGCAATGTCTTCTTCGGTGGTACACACATTAATGGATAAATTATTTTGAAGCAAAATTTTTTTTTTTTTAATTTGACCTATAGTTATTAGGAATTCAATATTCGATAGATTCAATACCGTTGAATGATGCATGTAAGAAGATCCGTGGTCACTGTTTCGTTCAGCTGGGTATAAAGCTGTAACTGTGACCCATGCGAAACGTGCATTATCTCTTGATTGCACATTAATCGCAGCCCTCATAATCATTATTTCCCGTGGCAATGAGATATAACATTTAACGCGTATTGATTTATACTTATTTACATTTATTGTAAGATTACGTATCTTTTGTAAAGCTCAACCACTTCCACGTTGTTGAAATTCATCGAGCAGAACTTAAAGTATAGACCATCAGGCGTTCAAGTCGAGTTCTCGCCACATTAACTCATCACCGTTGTGTCCTGCACCCATGCATATAGAATGCCTGTACATGAAATACTTCAATCCTTCCAGATTCGGTATTTGGCCTATCAATGACTATTGATGTTTAGTTGATAATCGGTGGCGCTTAATTCGGCTTTGCGATTTCAGTACTTTGATGAACTCGACGATCTGTATCTCCCACACAGCAAAGTCGTCGATCGAACTTAAGAGCGTGGCTTGGTCGTGCAAGATTTCTTCTGATGGTTCATTGTTGTTCTCCATATTAACGAGTTGAAAAGTCTTGCCAGAGAGATATGTGAACTCACTGCTTCATTCAAAGTGTGGCCACTTTTGAGCGCTGCCGACGATTAAAAATGGTCTCCCATCAGAAAATATTTTTGTCGTTCCCTTCTAGCTCGGAAAATGTAATAGAATCACCTCCACCAGAGTTTTTCAATATCACGCTGATATCTTTTAACATGGAAAGCATGAAAAATAAATACACACGCAGAACGAGCCGATCGGGGTTCAACGGGAGCAAAAAATAAAAGTATTTTTGTGAGTATTCCAGACCGCGAGTGCATCTATGCTCAAACGGTGCATGCAGTGGGATCAGTGGTAGAAGCCTAAAAAAAAAAATCTCCGGCCATAGATCCACAAAGTTGATCGTTTTGTAATAAATACCTCGTTTTCGTATGTGTTTTGGATAGCCAAGACATTACTTGAGCGGAATGTTATTTTTTCAAAATGTTCCCTATGCTCGGAGGCTGGCATTGAACGTCGACGGAGAAAAAAAATTGTCTTTATAATATGACTGATTTGGTAAAAACTGTATAGCCTCAAGTGTCACTTGAATAGGTTTGATGTCGCTCTGCGGAGAGCGCTATGATTCGTGACAGGCTGGACTTCAAACATACTGGAACACGTGGCAATATATATTAAAAACTCTAAGATGCTCTTTATAACACGCGAGTTCAGTCTCCATGACCTAGACGCGGTTCTGTAGAGATCGCGAAAGTCAATGATTGGCGAGCCTGGCCAGCTTTCACCTCTATGAGTGCACACTTTTCTGGACAGCAGATGCCTACCCCTACAGGGATAGTTAAAGAAAAAAAACTTTCGTTTATCCCCTGGCCAGGATGCACTATCTTGCAAGGTTTTTTTCTACAATAAGTCCCCACCCTACTATAAGCCTATGAGGATCCAAAAATCGAAATCCGAAGAAGGATCGGAACAGCAGTTTTCGCCATTCCAGTCGTCAACCTCCGAGGTGTCCTTGTGGAAGAGTCGGAAAACGGAAAATCAGTTAAGAAAAATGTCGAACCAAATTGAAGTGATCGATCTCGTCGATGATGAAATGGAGGTTGTCGTGAATATCGCCCATGACGACGAAGTGGAAGTTGGGGTAGACGGAGACGTTATTGATATCGCCGATGATGACGATGATTAGTTTAACCATGGGGCTAACTTGTCCAGACCTGCATGATCTCAAGTGTCGGCATCAAGGCTTGACGTTGCACTCCTTGTATATATTATCATTCAGAGATGAAAAACTAAAGCCCTGTACAATGGAAATGCATTTTTTTCCCCCGGATCACTGTCTTCGTCACGTGCTGTCGTAAAATTTTATGGGTTTTCAAGTGTGGACCTATGGAATGATGAGGCTCAAGTTGCACATGCGAAGCGATAGGGTATGACGGTCCCTGGCGCTCGACGTAAGAAAAAAAAGAGTCGTAAAATTTGAGACTTTCGGACGAGGTGGTTGAAACGTTGCCGTGTATAACAGCGTCTTAGACATGAGCCTCCGTCGAGATAGTTGAAAAAAAGAACATCTGGATAAATTCATGCACCTTTTCTTAGCCCTCTACGTGACTTCTTAAGAGACAACGTTACACACACGCACGCACGCACGCACGCACGCACGCACGCACGCACGCACGCACGCACGCACGCACACACGCCCACCTCCCCACGACCGTAGCGCCACCTTGGCTTCCCTACACGCACGCACGCACACACGCCGACCTCCCCACGACCGTAGCGCCACCTTGGCTTCCCTACACGCAGGCACGCACGCACGCCGACGTCCCCACGACCGTAGCGCCACCTTGGCTTCCCTACACGCACGCACGCACGCACACACGCCGACCTCCCCGCGACCGCAGCGCCACCTTGGCTTTCCTACACGCATGCACGCACGCACGCACGCACGCATGCACGCACGCACATACACACAAAATACCCATCAACCCCCCCCCCCCCCCAGTCGCTGCACGGACCACATGACCCCCCCCCCCTCCACATAGGCCTCTCTGTGACGTCACACACGCCCGGCGACCTCCCCACGACGGTGGCGCCACCTTGGCTTCACCACTTTTGACACAGAACCTCCCCTTGAGTTAGAACGGCTACAGCTATTCTACTAACCGATTCTCAGCTTATTGACATCTAAATATTCTTTCTGTTCAGAATTTGCTAAATATCGCGCGTAATATTTCAAGCGCCGTGTTAAATTTTCAGCGTTCTTAATTCGCGCATTTCGATCTCGTGGAGCAAAGGTAAACAAAACGCTCCTCGGCCTAGGACGTTCTCAGCTCTGTAAAAGCGACTTGCTCCGCGTGTGCGTGTGGTTCCCCGCTCATCTCCGTCTCCCAAAAAAAAATTTGGTAATCCACGGATCGAACGCGTGAAGAGAGAGTCTCTTTCGGTCTTTCTGAGGAGAAGCAACACTCTTGTACGTCAATTAGCCGCTCGGCCGTATTGCGTACCCGCCGCTCGGCAAAGGGGTCGCTTGACCAAATTATTGATCCTCATAGAATTTAGTATTGTTTCGCGCAGTTTCGTGTGATCCACGCCCGCGCAGTTTCAATAAAAACCTACAAAACCAAAATTTAAGTTTGAGTGAGTTTTGGGCTTGAGCCCACTATATCCACCTCCAAACAACATCCGCGCACGGCAGCACAGAATCGGCGCAATAAAATAAAAATTTAAATGTGATACCGCGTACATCGAAGGACGCGTGCGATTACGTTTATGGTCCTTCGAGCCGGATTTTTCAAATTCGTGAACCGTGCTAAAATTCGGATAGTGCATTCAAGTCAAGGTCAATCATTTTGACCCGCGCTTTCATTAAAGTGCGCGAAACTCTCATCGAACTATCTCTGCTGTGAGAAAAATAAAATTCGAATATCTCGAGAATTGTGTGGGTGACCAGCTCGACAATTTTCGCCAAGCAACAATACGCAAACTCTTGGGGTACCGCGCGGCGCTCTAGCTATCTCGCTCGCGCGCTTCGCGACGAAACTCTTCTTTCTCGCTCGCACTCATTGCGATACTCGTACGCTCGTACTTCACGCGATAGTGACCGTCTTCACGTACGCGCTCATTTTTTTTGTAGTGACAAAGCGCGCTCTCCGTCACTCTTCGAACTCGGGACGCTCGAAAAAAAAAAATATATATATACACTTTATTCGACTTAAACATATTAGTGCAATGGCCTCGCTCGAAGATCTACTCATCGAGCAGCAAGCTACCGTCGAACAATTTCGACGCGTGGTGCCGAATTACCGCAAACTCGGCAAGGACAAATTCACCATCAGTAAAACTCGTGTACGCATCCAAGCCATACAAGAGATATGGTCCAGATGCAGAAGCCTGGAAAGCCGAAAAGTCAACCCCGACTTCCAAACCCGCTAATATCTCTGTGATTAGCGAGACGCAAGGAACATCCGCCTTCGCTCTTCCCCGCATCACGATCCCGAAATTCACCGGCGAGTCAACGAAATGGGAAGGTTTTCGCGACTCATTCAAAGCGTTGGTCGGTGAGAATACCTCATTGACAGCAGGTCAAAAATTATATTTCTTAAAATCCTTTCTCGAGGGAAACGCGGCGCTCATGATCGAGCATGTGACCGTCTCAGACGCGAATTACGAAGGCGCTTGGAATCTGCTCAAAGATGAATACGATAATGCGCGTGCATTAATTATGGCCCGCATTCACGCGTTCGCGAGTTTACCTGTCATGAAAACCGAACAAGAAACTGAACTCAAGTTATTGCGCGATACAGTTAATCATTCATTAGCTGCTTTAAAAAATTTGAAACGTCCCGTCGACAAGTGGGACGATTTGTTAGTTTACTTAATTTCGCAAAAATTCAGTTCACGTACACGTATCGAATGGAACTTGAGTCTTGGCGCTTCAAACGAATTTCCGTCCTTTCAAACACTAAAGGATTTCCTGACCGAACGAATCCGCGGGATTGCAGTTCCTGTTCAATTCGACAAAACGAGTAATGTTAATGCGTCTAGTCAACCGAAAAATAAAGCAAACGTACACAACCAAGCAGTGTCCTGACTGCTTAGGATCTCATGCTCTTGCGTTCTGCCCTGCGTGGTTTAAGAAAACCCTCGATGAACGACTCACGCTCGCGAAAAGCAGACGCCTCTGTTTTAATTGTTTAAAATGCGGACATTTTCCAAATAATTGTCCGAACTCAAATCGCCGCAGAGAATGTAAGAAGCCGCATCATACTACTTTGCATCGCGCTTCACTAGGTAGTCCCAGCGCTACCATCGCGCCTAACGCTCAGGCCGAAAATGCATCGAATAACGTCGCTAGCGTTAACTCGCTCCCGTCGCGGGCCTTACAAATTGATGCGCCGCTCGGTGCAACATCCGCGCTCCCAAGCAAGATGCCGGATCACGCGACAATCTGTGCGTCGCCTCGATACCTCACTTCCGTGCTACTCGCGACCGCATGGGTACGACTACGAACGCCGGAAGAACGAGTCACCAAAGCTCGAGCCTTAATCGATCAAGGCTCTTCTCATAGTTTTATTACGGAGTCTCTCGCTAAAAAATTGCGCGCACAGCGCCGTCGAGCCGAACTCGACATTACCGTTTTCGGGAACGGACAATCCGCTCGCGCGACGTCCTATGTTAATCTTGCGCTCGAATCATGCTACGGACAAAAGGCAACGGCAATGAAAATGACTGCGTACATTTTCCAAAGTCTTACAAATTATTCCGCGTACACTTCGCGCAAAATAAGTGGATGGTCTCACCTACAAGGCCTTCAATTCGCCGATCCCGATCCCTCCAGCAAGGAGCCGATTAGCGTATTAATCGGAGCAGATCTATATGGCCAATTATTGCTCGGGCCTCTCCGAAAGGGTCCGCTCAGTTCCCCTACGGCCCAACTCACAACGTTAGGTTGGATAATCTCCGGTCCTAGCGAAAGCTCTCGCGACCCACGAGCCTCACGTGCATCCACGATGCACTGTGCAATCGCGACAAGCACGGACGCACTCCTTCAAAAATTTTGGGAAATAGAAGAAATTCCTACTCAAAAGTTCCTCACTCCGGAAGAGGAAGAATGCGAAAACCATTTTCGTTCTACACATTCACGCGACAGTACGGGACGGTACGTAGTTCGTCTGCCGTTTCGTCACGGGTCAATCCCTGAAATTGGTGACGGTCACCAAATCGCGCTCTCAAGATACGCTCTGCATGAGCATAGATTAACAAAAAAACCGGAACTCGCGCAAGCATATTCCGCGTTTCTCCAAGAATACGAATCCATGGGACACATGGAAAAGGTCAACAGTCCTGACATTGCAAGCAAACCGGTATACGTTCCCCATCACCCCGTAATTCGCGAAAGCAGCGCAACTACACGCTTACGCGTCGTGTTCAACGCATCGAGCGCTACGTCAAACGGAACGTCTCTCAATGAGCATTTGCATATCGGTCCAAAACTGCAACGCGAAATAGGCGCGGTCCTATCCGGTTGGCGTCGATACAAATACGTTTATATAGCGGACATTGAAAAAATGTTTCGTCAAATTAAAGTGCATCGCGACGACGTAGATTATCAGCGTATCGTTTGGCGACCTAATCAGAATGGTCCCATCGAAAACTATCGTCTCCTTACCGTCACTTACGGTACAGCATGCGCGCCTTACATTGCGAATCGCGTACTTTTGCAACTAGCTGACGACGAACGCGACTCGTTTCCCGACGCGGTTGGCGTGATCCAACATTCGACTTATGTGGATGACGTCCTGTTCGGCGCAGAGAAAAAGGAGGAAGCGCGTGCTCTTCGTTTCCAAGTCGTTGCACTATTACAACGCGGCGGCTTCACTTTACGCAAGTGGGCAGCAAACGATATCGCGCTAGTATCTGAAATTCCGGCACTCGTACACGATCTCGCAATCGACCTTTCAAAGGAGGATTCGGCAATCCTCAAAGTACTCGGCATCACCTGGCTTCCCAAGGAAGATGCATTTAGTTTTCAAGTCGAAGAAATACAGAGAACGTGCACTACGAAGCGCTCAATTCTATCGTTAATCGCCCGATTGTTCGACCCTCTCGGGTGGCCTTCACCCGTCGTTATACAAGCCAAACTGCTCATGCAGGATTTATGGCTCTCTAAAGTGGATTGGGACGACTCCGTTCCTCAACACATTCAAGAAAACTGGGAGCATTATTGCCATGAACTCCCCAGTCTCTCAAACTTACGCATTCCACGCTGGATTGGTCTCTCACAAAATCACGGCGCTATGGAATTGCACGGCTTCGCGGATGCCTCGCAGTGCGCCTACTCCGCAATCGTTTATTTGCGCGTTCTGAACTCACCAAAAGAGAGTTTAGTTTCAATAATCGCGGCAAAATCGAAAGTCGCGCCATTAAAGACGGTCGCTATACCGCGTCTCGAATCAAATGGAATAGTATTACTCGTGCGGCTCCTCGAGTACGTCAAAGAAGTTTTCAAATTTGACTCAATTCCGGTGCACGGCTGGACCGACTCCACCGTTGCACTCGCGTGGCTTACTCAGCATCCATCGCGCTGGAAGCCTAACGTGGCAAATCGGGTCTCAGAGATCCAAACAAAAATGCCGGAAATTAGATGGCATCACGTTCCTACTCGCGAAAACCCTGCAGATTGCGCATCTCGGGGAATCACAGCGCAAGAATTAATCGATCACACGCTCTGGTGGTCGGGCCCCACGTGGCTTAAACAAAATTCGGCTTTCTGGCCAAGTTCTCGACCTTGCGCATCGTCCGAACGCATCGTCGATCAAACACTCGTGCTTAACGAACAGCGCGCAACAGCGATGATTCACGTCGCCCAAGCAAAGGGAGAATGGGATTTTTCCGTCAAATTTTCAAATTGGGGCAAACTCCTTCGAGTCACTGCCCTTCTCTTTCACTGGCTTCGCAAATTGCGGAAAAAGAAATCTACATCGCTCGATGTCAATTTCACGATAGCGTGCAAGACGCTCGCGAATTCTGGATTCGCAAAATTCAAAATGATAGTTTCGCGGCAGAAATCCGCGCTTTACAAACAAACGCGTCGCTCCCTCGATCGACCGCGCTGAAATCACTCAATCCTTTTCTCGACCGAAAGGGTCAGTTGCCTCTTGGTGGGCGGTTGCGCCACTCGTTCCTGTCGTACAACGAGCGCTTCCCGCTAATCCTACCGCGTCATCGCGTTAGTGAATTAATTATCGACCAAACGCACTTGCACTCATTACATGGAGGTCCTCAGTTAACCCTCCGCCTGTTACGTCAAAATGATTGGATTCTCGGCGCGAGATCCTTAGTCAAATCACGGATTAATCAATGTTCAAGCTGCGCTCGCGAACGCGCAGTATCAGCTCGTCAGCTTATGAGGGACCTTCCGTCTCCTCGAGTCAATCCGTCGGCACCATTCACTCATTGCGGTGTGGACTACGCTGGTCCATTTCACATCCTCCCTTACGTAGGCCGAGGTCAAAAATCGCGAAAATATTATGTAGCATTATTCGTCTGCCTCGCGACCCGCGCTATTCATATCGAGTACGTCGACGACTACGCAACGTCCGGTTTTTTAGCGGCATTTCAGTGCTTCGTCAGCAGACGCGGACTGCCGTCTGACGTTTATAGCGACAACGGTACGAATTTCCAAGGGGCCGATAACGAACTTCGTCGCGCCTTTATTTCTACCGTAAAAAACTCGGAATTACACGCAAAATTCGCCACGGACGGAATCCGCTGGCATTTCATCCCCGCTTCCACGCCTCACTTCGGAGGTCTCTGGGAAGCCGGCGTTAAAAGTTTTAAGAGTCATATGAAAAGAGTCGTAGGCTCCCACACTCTTTCTCAACTCGAATTTTCTACGCTACTATGCGAAATCGAAGCGTGTCTCAATTCGCGTCCTATCGCTCCGCTTCACGACGATCCGGACAATTTTGATACGCTAACACCGAGTCATTTTCTAATAGGTCGACCCTTACTTAGCGTTCCCGAGCCCTCGTTGCTCGACGCCAATGAAAATCGTTTGTCTCGATGGCAAAGAGTCCTCGCTATGCGTGAGCATATTTGGAAAGCTTGGACTCACGATTATTTGCATACGTTGCAACAACGCGCTAAGTGGCAAAACCCTTCGCGGTCTCTTACCGTCGGAACGCTAGTTCTGTTAAAAAATGAGCTTCTTCCCCCGTGTAGATGGGAATTAGCAAGAGTTATCGAAACTCATCCCGGCTCCGATGGTCATGTGCGCGTCGTGACTCTGCGAACCGCGAAAACAACGTTAAAGCGCCCGATCGCGAAGGTCTGTCCCCTTCCGTCCGTTACAGATTCCGCGTAATGGAAAAATAGCGTCACCTTTTTCAGTATATTATAATTTAGTTTAAGCTCGCTATCAATGTCGGGTCATTTATTTTGTAAAACTTACTTTAAGCTCGATTCTAATGTCGGGAATATTAATTTGTTAATTTTGTTTAAGTTCGTCATATTGTCGGGTTCGACTTTGTACCCTCAAGATCACACGGAACGGACTATAGGCCAGTGTAATAGTTTCGTTCCTTCGGAACGTGGTGAGCGGTATGTTCAGAATTTTTTAAATATCGCGCGTAATATTTCAAGCGCGGTGTTAAATTTTCAGCGTTCTTAATTCGCGCATTTCGATCTCGTGGAGCAAAGGTAAACAAAACGCTCCTCGGCCTAGGACGTTCTCAGCTCTGTAAAAGCGACTTGCTCCGTGTGTGCGTGTGGTTCCCCGCTCATCTCCGTCTCCCAAAAAAAAATTTGGTAATCCGCGGATCGAACGCGTGAAGAGAGTCTCTTTCGGTCTTTCTGAGGAGAAGCAACACTCTTGTACGCCAATTAGCCGCTCTGCCGTATTGCGTACCCGCCGCTCGGCAAAGGGGTCGCTTGACCAAATTATTGATCCTCATAGAATTAAGTATTGTTTCGCGCAGTTCCGTGTGATCCACGCCCGCGCAGTTTTAATAAAAACCTACAAAACCAAAATTTAAGTTTGAGTGAGTTTTGTGCTTGAGCCCACTATATCCACCTTCAAACAACATCCGCGCACGGGAGCACAGAATCGGCGCAATAAAATAAGAATTTAAATGTGATACCGCGTACATCGAAGGACGCGTGCGATCTCGTTTACCTTCAAACCCATTTTGAGTCCATGAAACTGATGTGTAACAAACCAATGTATCGACTTATTTTAATACAAAACATGTTTTACAATTTCACTCAAGTATATAAATAAAAAGTAGTGATTGGTAACGTTTTTTCAGTCACAGTTTCGAAGAAGTTGGCCGAGCAACGCGACGATTTATTTTAGACCGCAGCGAAACTGCCGTCATCCTGCCACGGTACTCATTTATGAATATTTTTGAGCTGCCATTTACTATTCTAACATAATTAAACATTTTTAAACGTTATTGTTCTTTGCACTTTTAGCCACACAGAGTCAGCTAACGGGAAAAAAAATAGCCAGAGAAACCTGTCCAAAAGATAGGATAAGGGTCGATGCAGAAGAGGTAAATACAAACATCTTTTATAGCTGTTAAATGTATCTGCAATTTCGAATTATTTAGAAAATTTGTTAAGGAATTATTCTGTACAGCTCCCTCTCTACATTCTCTCAATCTCTAGAAATAGATTAGAACCAGATTTTTCTTTAGTTCACAGGTTTTCCTCCATCCGGCCCCGCGCCAGCATTAAAGAAAATACGACGACTCATCCAACGTCTACACAAATAAAAAATAAAAATAATATATAAATTTCTTTTATATTTATATATTATATATAAATATATTTTATATTTATATATTACATGTAAATATATTTTATATTTATATATTACACATAAATACATTTTATATTTATATATTATATAAATATAAAATATATAATAAATACTAATAAAAAATAGACAGTGTACTTAAACAATGTACTTCTTTTTGGGGGAGGGGTACCGTTCCCTTTTGCCGCACCCGCGACGGAACTTCAACGCAGCCTCGGGTCACGTCGGTAAAACAAACTTAGCGCAAGCTACAGCTATGTAGCGCCAGGCTAAATTGTCGCTAGTGTTCGGCACGCCACGACGGGCTCCGGTGTGAGTATTTACTACGTACATACGTACACCGCAGAAAGTTCGAGATGTGCTCCGCGCTGTGATTCGCCGGAACTAAATGTCGCAAAATGTCGGCCGATATTTTCTCGAAATCGTAAACAAATACCTACAAATTATGGTTTCCCATGGATCTTCTAAAATATGTGACAGAATCAAATGGTTGAGGTCCCAAAATACATGCTTTGCATATAGCTCTTCTCCCTTGCAAGTCGTGATTTCAACAAAAATTTTTACTTGACAGCATTTCCATCACGATGCTCGCTTGGTAATACAATCTGTAATTTTTTTTCGATTTGAGAAATTTGGGGAGAAGACAGCTGGTCGTCTATCAATTTTACATTGTCTGGTCAAATTTCATGAAATTCTGAAGAGCCGTTTAAGAAATCCATGGAAAACTATCAACATGATCGGCCGGCGCGGGGGGGGAGGAGGAGTGTGTGCGGCTCCCTCGTAAGCGGATTCGATGGGACATTTTTGAGTTCACGGCACCATGCTTGTATCTGCATCCATCTTACATTCGGAGATTTGGCGACCACATTGATCACGACGCTCGGAGGTTGTTTATAGGCGCATTCGTTAATTAGCGAACGTAGAAGTGATTATGTTAAAGTGATTCGGGGATTCGATAGGACATTACCGATATTATCGCATCAAGATTTTTTCTGCTTTTACCTCACTTTCGGTCATTTGGCATTAAAAACTTTATTTACGATCGTAAAACAAGTACAGGCACATTTGTCAATTGACCAAGGTAAAAGCATGGATGGTGAAGCTTTAGGCGGATTCGGTGCGAGTTTCTGGATGAGACTGCACCGAGATTTTCTCTTCTTTCACCTTACCTTCGGTCATTTTGCGTCGAAATTGCTTACAGCGCTCGAAGGACGATTACATCCGCATTTGTTAATTAACAAATGTACAAGCAATGATGATGGAGGGTTTCGGAGGTTTGACGAGACATTCTCGAAATAACGGGTCGGCGATTCTCTCTGTATTCACCTTACCCTCGGTCATTTTGCAAAAAAATATAAAAACGGTCGTAAAATGACTACAGGGGCATTTTTTCATTAACCAAGGTAAAAGCAATGATGATGAAGAGATTCGGGGATGCGCTAGGCCATTCCGAATAAAAAGGCACCGAGATTCTCTCTCTGAATAAACCTTACCTTCGGTAATTTTGCATAAAAAAATATGGACGCAATCAGAAAATGAATACAAGCGCATTTGTTTATCAACCAAAATAAAAGCAGTGATGAAGCGTTTTTGGGATTCGATGGGACATTTCCTATATGATATCACCGAGATGCTCTCTGCTTTCACCTAACCTTCGGTCATTTTGCGTCCAAATTGATTATGAAGATCGGAAAACGTTTACAGCCGCATTTGTTGAGAAACAAATGTAAAAGCAATGATGATGAAGCTGTTCGGCGGTTCGACGGGCCACTGCCGAAATCACGGCACCGAGATTCTCTCTCCTTTCACCTAACCTTCGGTCATTTCGCGGAAAAAAATATGAATGCGCTGGTAAAATGACGACAGGCGCCCTTGTTTATTAACCAAGTTAAAATCAATGACGATGAAGGGGTTCGGGGGTTCGATAGGATATTCCCAAAATCACGGCTTCGAAATTCTCTCTGCTTTCACCTTATCTTCGGTCATTTTCGAACAAAATCAATAACGACGCGCTGAGGACGTGGAAAGGCGCCGTTGTTAATTATAATAGACAGATGAAATAATTGCGATCGTTTTCGGAGATTCGATGGGATATTCCCGATACGACGGCACCGAGATTCTCTCTGCTTTCGAACAACCTTCGGTCATTTTGCGTAAAAAAATATGAACGCGGTGGTAAAATGACTACAGGCGCAATTATTTAATAACCAAGGTAAAAGCAATGATGATGAAGTGGTACGATAGGATATTCTGAAAAATCGCAGCTTCGAAATTCTCTCTGCTTTCACGTTATCTTCGGTCATATTCGGTCAAAACCAATAACAACGCTCTGAGGATGTTTAAATGCGCATTTGTCAATTATAAAAGACAAAAAAAATAATCGTGATGGTTCTCGAGGATTCCATTGGCATTGGCTCGGCCAATGTGAACCTATCTACAATCGCGCTAAGAAAAGAATGCTCAAACGTTATCACTTTCAGATCTTTGTCTCTCTCCGTGCAGACTTTTTAGTAAACGAATCAATAAATTTTTCGGGTCTAACGTACCATTTTTTCCCTCTTTATCGCAACTCGTGTAACCGTAAATAAAATAAAAATTTCCTTGTCGCTCCGGAATCAAACTGGACCAACAATTTGGATAAAAGACCGGCAAATGTAGGAGACGAGTGTATTGTCCGCAGGAATATCTAAGATGACTTGCATTATCGATACGTTCTTACGCACAGTTTGATATTTCGAAGTGGTATCTTAAAAACGAACATCAAATAGAATTGTTTGCAACTTTCAAGACTTGATTGCAACAATATAACTTCAGTGATATAACATCCATAACATAATTTTTATTTGAACTGAAGTTTTTTTATATACAATTTTCTATTTACAATGTTTTATATACAATTGTCAATTTACTACTATTTAAACATTTTTATATAAAATTTCTATTTACTACTATTTACAAATTTTTATATACAATTTTCTATGTACAAAATATTAACCGCACAAGCAACAAAAAGTACAACAACTGAATTTTAAGGCTTCCTGAAAGCAGAAAGGATTATCACGTTGGGCGATCAGACAGTTTAAGATTATTCCAATTTAACTTTAAATGAACTATTTACAAACGAATCCCCATTCACTTAGCAGTTAATGACCAAGCGCCAAAACATGAAACTCAGAAAATTCTTAGAGTACCTCAAAATACGGACATGACAGGATAAGAATGAGAGAAATGTGTAAGCCGGAATTCTCAATGACAAAAATGAGCAACTAAAGTTTTTTAACGAGTTAACAGATAACGGTAAGTACAAAGATTTTTAAATAATATAATGCAGTAGTTTAAGAAATTGTACCCACAGATAATCGGCGAATAATGCAGGGACTTCAAGATTAGTACCGCTTCCACGTTGAGAACCTGAAAGAACTTCACGATCGAATGCTAAATCGAACCATCCGAAGTAGGACGGCTACGGCAAGACTATCATCGTTTTTAAGGAGCAGACGACATGGCTAAGATACCTGGCGAGGAGACGTGAAGAGCTTACACAAATATTGCAGTGTACCAGAACCAACATAATCTGTAACATATGGAAAATATGAAGCTATTAAACGAAAGAGAAAACTGGTCGGAAGTGAAGAAAAGCGGCAGAAGAAAGATACATTTTTTATGACAATACATTCTATGAATAAGCCACTTATTTCAAACGAAAATGGAACGTACCACTCAACGCCGGTGCATCCTGTTTAGAGGGGGTACCACCTTTTCAACAAGTGCTCTATGTGGCCCCCTTCCTGATGGACGCACAGCTCCAGGCGTTTCGTTATGTTGGCCCTGGTGCGCTGCAACATTCACGGCGTTATCGTGGCAAACGCAGCCCTAATGCGTTCCCGCATATCGTCCTCTGTCGTGGGCTCTGTCTTATAGATGAAGTCCTTGATCTTCCCCCACAAGAAAAAATCAAGCGGGGTCAGATCAGGAGATCTCGCCGGCCACGATACCGATCCACGTATTCCGATAATTCGATTCGGGAAACGTTCGCGAAGAATCCTTAACGAGGTTCTCGCCGTATGAGTAGGGTGACCATCTTGCTGCCACCACATCCTAAGCCGCAGATCCAGAGGAACATCTTCCAAAAGAACGGGCAAAACATTTTCCAACAAATCAGCGTACACTTCGCTATCCATATTCCCGTCGAAAAACCATGGGCCGATAATCCGGTCGTTCAGGATGCCCGCCCATACATTTACTCTACACTGTTCTTGTCTCGGGATTTGAATCGTCCATCCAGGATTCTCTGGACTCCATTGTCGAAAATTTTGCCGGTTGATGATTCCCCGCTGCGTAAAGCCAGACTCATCAGTAAATAGGACGTTTCGAAAAAAATTGGGGTCATCTTGAAGTTGTCCGAGACCCCAGACGCAAAATTCCAGACGTCGTTCATGGTCCAGAATCGTAAGCTGTTGTACAGTCTGCGGCTTGTACGGGTAATTGACGCTCTTAACGATTTTTCGCACCGTTTCTCTATTCATATCTGTAGAACAAGAATGAAAGGAAGGATCGTTAAGAAAAAGTATGAGCTTACGAAGTATAGGCTTACGAGTGAGTGGAAACGAATGAAAGTTAATTCAAAGAGGTAAAAATCGATGCTGGAAGGTAAAAATAATTTACACATTCGTAGGAGTGGGTACAAAGGAAGGAAGATTTGTTCCAAGAGGTGCAAAGGTTTTACACTTTCGTACGGCAGGGTACAATAGAATGAAGATTCATTCTAAGAGGTACAAACGATTTAGACGTTTGTACGAGTAGGTACAAATGAATGGAGATTTATTCGAAGAGGTACAAAAGGGAACAACGCATTCGCAGAAATGGGTGCTATTGAATAATGGTTTATTCGTAGAGGTACAAACGTTTCCCGGAAGATACAAGCGATTTAGACGTTCGGATGAGTGGGTGAAAATGAACGGAGATTTATTCGAAGATGTACAGAAGATTTCGAAGGGAACAAACGATTAACGCGTTCGTAGGAATGGGTGCAACTGAATGACCTATAACTTCAAGCGGTGCAAACGTTTTCCGGGAGATACAAATGATTGAGAAGTTCGTACAAGTCGGTGAAAATGAATGAAGGTTAATTCCAAGATGTACAAACGAATTACACGCCGGTACGAGTGGCTACAAAAGAATAGAGGGTTATACAAGAGGTGCAAAGTTTCCCGAACGATTTAGACGTACGACCGATTGAGACGTTCATAAGAGTATGTACAAACGAAATAATATTTTTTCCAACAGGTGAAAACGTTTCCTAGAGGGTAAAAACAATTAACACGTTTGTACGAGTGGGTGCCAACCAATAAAGTTTAAGGGGGGATTGTCTTTTTTTTCGCAAAATTTACCGCTTTTTGGGAATTTTTTTGTGAAGAAAGTATACAACGGAAAACTTGTGAAACTTGGCATATAGTTTTATTGATCTGTTTACTACGTACAAAAAAATTTTCAAACAATTTCATCAAAAAATCCCCCCTTAAACGCGTTTTTATCGAAACAGCTTTTTCACAACTGGTGTGCACGATTTCTCAAAAACTATTCAACCGATTGCCTTCAAATTTGGACAGAATGCTCAGCTGACATCCTTTTATCGTTTGATGAAGCAAAAAAGCAATACGTTTAATAGTTTTTTATTTATAACAAAAAATCGATCAATTTTTTTCGAAAAATCGATACTTCAAGTTCAAAACGTCACCAAATCGTCATTTTTTTTTCCTTTCATCGAACGATAGCTATATGTGTCTAAAGTAAAATGCTTTTTGGGTTTTTGTTGCAGGATGAACGTGAAGGCTGTAATCGTGCACACCATCAAAAAAGGACCATCGCGCGTCGAGGGGGGTGGGAGGCGGATTTTTTGATGAAATTGTTTAAAATTTTTTTTGTATGTATTAAACAGATCAATAAAACTATATGCCAAGTTTCACAAGTTTTTCGTTGTATACTTTCTTCACAAAATAATTCCCAAAAAGCGGTAAATTTTGCGAAAAAAAGACAATCCCCCCTTAATTTTAAGATGTACAAAGGATTTACATGTTTGTACGATTGAGTATAAAGGAATGAAGGCTTATTCCAAGAGGTACAGATGATTATCTCTTTTATACGAATGAGTGCAAACGAATGAACTATTATCCCAAGAGGTACAACGGATTTATATGTTAGTACGAGTGGGTGCAAACGGATGAAAGTATATTCCAAGAGGTACAAATGTTTGCTAGATGCTACAAACGACTTAGACGTTCATACGAGTGGATAAAATCGAACGAAGATTTATTCGAAGGGGTGCAAACGGTTCCGGTAGGGTATGACTTACACTTCCCTACGAGTGCGTGAAAACGAATAGAGGTTCATCCCAAGAGGTAAGCTGAAAGTTAATTCCAGAATGTTTAAATATTTGTAGGGAAATACAAACGATTTCGACGTGTGCAAGAGTTCGTACAAAGCAATGAATATTTATTTTAAGAGGTACGAACGATTCACACGTCTGTACAAGTGGGTGGAAATGGATGAAGGTTTATCCCAAGAGGTACAAACATTTTTCATAGGATGCAAACGACTGACGCATTTGTACGAGTGCGTGCAAGTGCATAAAAATGTATTCCAAGGAGTACAAATGTTTGCTAGGAGCTTCGAACGATGAAAACATTCGTACGAATAACTACAAACGAATGAGAAACGCAAACAAATTACGAACGGTGAAGACATTCGTACGAATAACTACAAACGAATGAATATTTATTTCAAGAGACACAAACAAATTACACGTTCGAATGAGTGGGCGCAAACGAATGAAAGTTTATCCCAAGTTGTGTAAAAACATCCCGAAGGGTACAAACGGAAACGATTGGGACGTTTGTACCTTCTTGTACAAGTGGATGCAAACGACTGAAGGTCTATGCCAGGAGGTAAAATGCTTGATGGAAGCTACTAACTATTCAGAAGTGCATAAGAATGCGTACAAACGGATGAATATTAATTTCAAGAGGTACATCGATTTACACGTCGGTACGAGTGTGATATGATCTTTTTGGGTTCTCAAGTCACCCATAAGGTAGGTTCCGGGACTTGAAAATGGACAACATTTTTTTTGCAAATTTTTTCGATTTCCTTTTAAGGAAAGTCGAAATACTAAATGTGTGATCGTTTCAGTCTGAGTGATATCATTTTCTGGCGTTTTCAAGTCACCCATTGATTTTATTTTTTACTTATTTATTTTATTTTTGGTCTTTTTATTTATTATTTATTTTTGGTCTGTCAAGCCATCCTTACGATAGGTTCCGCGACTCGAAAAATGGTTTTTTTTTCGCTTGTTTTCTCGGCCTCTACCTTTGAAATGTCAAAAATGTAAATGTGTGATCCTCTTAATCTGGGGGATGTAAATTTTTTGGGTTTTCAAGACACCCTTAAGGTGGGTTCCGTGACCCGGAAATAGAACAATTTTTTTTTAGCCATTTCCTTTTGTTTCCTTTTCCATCAGACATATCGAAAAAGTAAATGTGTGATCCCCTTGGACTAGGAGATATATTTTTTTGGTCTTTCAATCCCCCTTTAAGATAAGTTCAGGTACACGGAAAATGATCTTTTTATCTATGGTTTTCTCGGCCTCTTCTATTAAAATATCGATAAAGTAAATGTGGGATACTCTCATTCTGGGTGATATAATTTTGTTGGGTTTTCAAGTCACCCGTAAGGTAGGTTTCGGGACTCGAAAATAGACCAAATTTCCTTCTATGAATTTTCATTTTTCATGTATCTGACATATTGAAGAAGTAGATGTATGGTCCCCTTAGACTAGGAAATATATTTTTTTGGTCTTTCGAGCCCCGTTTAAGTTGGATTTCGGAACTAGAACAATTAAAATGTTTTCGCTTGTTTTCTCGGCCATTTCTTTGGAAATGCCAAAAAAGTAAATATGTGTTCCTCTCAATCTTGGTTATAACATGTTTTTGAATTTTTGAGTCACCCTTAAGATAGAATCCGGCACGCGAATATGGACCAAATTTTTTTTTGAGAAAAAGATCCCCTTTATTCTAGGAGATAGTTTTTTGGTATTTTAAGCTCCCCTTAAGTTAGGTTCCGGGACTCGAAAAGTGATCATTATTTTGCTTGTTTTCTCGGCCTCTTCTTTCAAAATGTCGAAAAAGTAAATATGTAATCCTCTTAATCTAGCTGATATGGATTTTTTGAGTAATCAAGTCACCCTTAAGGTACACGAAAATAGACCATCGTTTCTTGGCTCATTTTTTCCATATCCGATATTGGAATTTCGAAATAGTAAATTTGTGATCCTCTCAATCTGAGTGATATAAGTTTGTTGGGTTTTCAAATCACCCTTAAGGTAGGATCCGGGACTCGAAAATGGCACAAATTTTTTTATAGATATTTCTTTCTGTCCTTCTCATATATCGCAACAGTAGATGTGCGATCCCCTAGGTCTACAAGATATATTTTCTTAGTCAATCAAGTCCCCCTTAAGATTAGGTATTTACAAAAAAATATATCTCCTACACTAGGTGATCACACATTTAATTCCCCGATATATCGGAAAAAAGAGATTTCTCAAACAAAATTTGATCCATTTTCGACTCCTGGACGCCAAATTAAGGGTGACGTGAAAAATTAAAAAAGTTTATCCCCCACACTGAGGGGATCAAACATTTACTATCCCGACATTTCAAAAGGAGAGGCCGAAAAAACAAGAGAAAAAAATTATCATTTTTCGAGACTCGGAATCCATCTTAAGGGGACTTGATAGACCAAAGAAATATATCTCCTAAACTAAGGGGGTCACACATTTAAATTCTGGATATATCATAAAAAGGAAAGAAGGAAATTTCTATAAAAAAATGTGGTCCATTTTAGACTCCCGGACCCTTCTTAAGGGTGACTTGAAAACACACAAAAATTAGGAGATTCCCACACACGAGATGTGAAAATAAGCTAAACAAATTTGATCTATTTTCGAGTACCTTAAGGGTGACGTGAGAACCCACAAAATTTATATCACCCAGATAGAGAGGATCACACATTTACTTTCTCGACAATTCCAAAGGAAAGGCCGAGAAAACAAGCAAAAATGAATTATCATCTTTCGAGTCCGGGAATTCATCTTAAGGGGGGATAGATAGACCAAACAAATATATCTCCTAGACTGAGGGGATCAAACATTTACATTCGCGATATATCAGAAGAAGGACTGAAAGAAATGTCTCAAAAAAATTTTTTGCCATTTTCGAGTTCCGGATCCTACCTTAAGGGTGACTTGAAAACCAAAAAAAATTATGTCACCCAGATTGAGAGAATCACAAATTAACTATTTCAACATTCCAAGAAAGGTTAATGGAAAAAATGAGCCAAGAAAATATGGTCTATTTTCGAGTACCTTAAGGGTGATTTTATAACTCAAAAAATTCTTATCAGCTATATTGAGAGGATCAAACTTTTACTTTTTCGACATTTCAAAAGAAGAGGCCGAGAGGACAAGCACCGAAAATTATTACTTTTCGAGTCCCGGAACCCAACTTAAGGGAGGCTTGAAAGGCCAAAAAAATATACCTCCTAGACTAAGGGGATCACACATTTACTATCTCGATATTTCAGAAGCAGGAAAAAAGCAAATCTCCCAAAAAAAATTTGGTTCATTTTCAAGTTCCGGATTCTACCTCAAGGGGGACTCCGGGACTCCTTTCAAGCCCCCATTAAGATGGACTTCGGGAGTAGAAAAATGATCATTTTTTTTGCTTGTTTTCTCGGCCTCTTCTTTTAAAATGTTGAAAAAGTACATGTGCGACCCGCTCAATCTGGGTGTTAACATTTTTTTGGGTTTTCAAGTTACCCTCAAGGTAGAATCCGGGACTCAAAAATGAACCATTTTTTTAGACATTCGCTTTTTTACTTCTCCTGATATATCGCGAAAGTAGAAGTTTGATCCCCTCAGTCTAGGAGATTTTTTTTTGGTCGTTCAAGCCCATAATATTATCATTTTTTTGCATTTTTTCTCGGCCTCCTCTTTTAAGATGTCGGAAAATTAAATGAGTGATCCTTCCAAACAGTGAGATATAATGTTGTTGGGTATTCAAGTCACCCTTAAAGTAGGTTTCGGGACTGGAAAAATGAGCATTTTTCTTGCTCGTTTTCTCGGCCTCTTCTTTTGAGATGTCGAAATAGTAAATCTTATTTTAAAATTCCCTTGATTTTACCATTTTTTTTTAAATTAAATTTTTTTTTTATTTTAATTTTTTTTTAATAAGATTTTAAAAAATGTTTAAAATTCTCTTGATTTTGAACTCGATTACCATTATTCGGTTTTACATGTTTTTTGTGGCTGTCACATTACTCACCGAGGGTACGAGCCAGACCTCGAGCGCTCTGGATCGGATTTCTCGTTATCTCCTCCAGGACCTCTGCCGATCGTGCCACAGTGACAGGGGCTGCTCGCGGTCTCCTCTGTCTTTTCAAGACGCCTGTATCTTCGATTGTTTCTGCGAGGCTGGAAAATAATTATTATGATCAAATTATTTTGAAATCTTTCTTTGTTTTACTTACCGGCGAAAATATTGGCGCGAAGGTACGGGGTCGCCGTATTCTTCCCGCTATATCCGGACGGCGGCACGGTAATTATTTTGCGATCGCACCAGGCACGCGTGCATTTTTGTCCGTCATTCTTCGGCCATGTTTGTGATTTGTTTGACAGATAAATTGAGTCCGGGTAGCGACACAAATAAAAAGCGATCGACATCGATAGATTGATATTGGCGGAAAAACAGAAAACCATCGGCTAAGCAATTACGAGTTGGCTGATCGTAAAAGGGAATACAAGGTGTCCGCGATTTGAAGCGTTCTGGGAAGAATGCACTCAGAATTTCAGCAGAGAATTTATATTTTCAAGAAAGCCTCAAGTTAGTGCCACAGTGGGAGTTTTCGATAAAATATGGAAGAGAACAAACTGAAAGCGAACTTATATTTGAGGTTGTCACATCCGAAATTTCCCATCGAATCGTAGAGAACCATGACCATAATTACCCTTCTTTTTACGTTAACATTTGCGCCTTTAGACTGCTTTTAAGCGTCGTAATGACTTTTAACGCAAAATGAGAGAAAATACGGTGAAAGCAGAGAGAATCTCGCTGCCCTCTTGTCAGGAATATCCCATCGAATCCCTGAAATGCTTCATCATCATTGAAGCATGCCGACTTTACTACCCGAAGTGTTCCTTCGCGTTCACCGTAGCGTGCCACAAATTTATGACGTCAATAACTCTAACAATGCTGAAATGATGATTACAGGTGAATATGTTAATAAACAAAGATGAAAGCAATGATGGCGATGGTTCTTCGCATTTACCACACGATCGGTCGTATTGAGTCATGAATTTCGACAAGTCGTCGTCATTGTATTGAATGCGATATGACAGAACTAAAGGTAAAAGCAGAAAAGAACTCGATGCCGTCATGTTAGTAATGTCCATTCGGGTCCCCCAGAATAAGCACAATTATTGCTTTTATCTTTTTTATAAACAAATGCGCCTGTAATCATCCTCAAATCGTCGTCATTGTATTTGATGCGATACGACAGAAATAAAGGCAAAATCAGAGAAGAACTTGATGCCGTCATATTAGCAATGTCCATTCGGGTCCCACAGAATGAGCACAATTATTGCTTTTATCTTTTTTTATTAACAAATGCGCCTGTAATCACCCGCAAATCCTCGACGTTGTATTTGATGCGATACGACAGAAATAAAGGTAAAAGCAGAGAAGAACTCGATGCCGTCATATGAGCAATGTCCATTCGGGTCTTCCAGAATTTGCACAATCATTGCTTTTATCTTTGTTTGTTAAGAAATGCGCCTGTAATCATCCTTAAATCGTCGTCATTTTATTTGATCCAATATGACAGAAATAAAGGTGAAAGCACAGAAGAACTCGATGCCGTCATACTAGAAATGTCCATTCGGGTCTTCCAGAATTTGCACAATCATTGCTTTTATCTTTACTCCTTAAGAAATGCGCCTGTAATCATCCTTAAATCGTCGTCATTTTATTTGATCCAATATGACAGAAATAAAGGTAAAAGCAGAGAAGAACTTGATGCCGTCATATTAGCAATGCCCAGTCAGGTCACCTAGATTCATCACAATTATTGCTTTTAACTTTTTTTATTAACAAAGGCGCCAGAAATCATCCTCAAATTGTCGTCAATGTATTTGAAGCAATATGACAGAGACAACGGTAAAAGCAGAGAAGAATTCGATGCCGTCATATTAGTAATAGTCATTCGGGTTCCCCAGATTCATCAGAGTCATTGCTTTTACCTTTTTTTTATTAACAAATGCGCCTGGAATCATCCTCAAATCGTCGTCATTGTATTTGAAGCAATATGACAGAAATAAAGGGAAAAGCTGAGAAGAACTCGATGCCGTCATGTTAGTAATGTCCATTCGGGTCCCCCAGAATGAGCACAATTATTGCTTTTATCTCTTTTTATTAACAAATGCGCCTGTAATCGTCTTCAAATCGTCGTCAGTGTATTTCATGCGATATGACAGAAAGAAAGGTAAAAGCAGAGAAGAACTCGATGCCGTCATGTTAGTAATGTCCATTCGGGTCCCCCAGAATGAGCACAATTATTGCTTTTATCTTTTTTTATTAACAAATGCGCCTGTAATCATCCTTAAATCGTCGTCATTGTATTTGATGCGATACGACAGAAATAAAGGCAAAATCAGAGAAGAACTGGATGCCGTCATATTAGCAATGTCCATTCGGGTCCCACAGAATGAGCACAATTATTGCTTTTATCTTTTTTTATTAACAAATGCGCCTGTAATCACCCGCAAATCCTCGACGTTGTATTTGATGCGATACGACAGAAATAAAGGTAAAAGCAGAGAAGAACTCGATGCCGTCATATTAGCAATGTCCATTCGGGTCTTCCAGAATTTGCACAATCATTGCTTTTATCTTTGTTTGTTAAGAAATGCGCCTGTAATCATCCTTAAATCGTCGTCATTTTATTTGATCCAATATGACAGAAATAAAGGTGAAAGCACAGAAGAACTCGATGCCGTCATACTAGAAATGTCCATTCGGGTCTTCCAGAATTTGCACAATCATTGCTTTTATCTTTACTTCTTAAGAAATGCGCCTGTAATCATCCTTAAATCGTCGTCATTTTATTTGATCCAATATGACAGAAATAAAGGTAAAAGCAGAGAAGAACTTGATGCCGTCATATTAGCAATGCCCAGTCAGGTCACCTAGATTCATCACAATTATTGCTTTTAACTATTTTATTAACAAAGGCGCCAGAAATCATCCTCAAATTGTCGTCAATGTATTTGAAGCAATATGACAGAGACAAAGGTAAAAGCAGAGAAGAATTCGATGCCGTCATATTAGTAATAGTCATTCGGGTTCCCCAGATTCATCAGAGTCATTGCTTTTACCTTTTTTTTATTAACAAATGCGCCTGGAATCATCCTCAAATCGTCGTCATTGTATTTGAAGCAATATGACAGAAATAAAGGGAAAAGCTGAGAAGAACTCGATGCCGTCATGTTAGTAATGTCCATTCGGGTCCCCCAGAATGAGCACAATTATTGCTTTTATCTCTTTTTATTAACAAATGCGCCTGTAATCGTCTTCAAATCGTCGTCAGTGTATTTCATGCGATATGACAGAAAGAAAGGTAAAAGCAGAGAAGAACTCGATGCCGTCATGTTAGTAATGTCCATTCGGGTCCCCCAGAATGAGCACAATTATTGCTTTTATCTTTTTTATTAACAAATGCGCCTGTAATCATCCTTAAATCGTCGTCATTGTATTTGATGCGATACGACAGAAATAAAGGCAAAATCAGAGAAGAACTGGATGCCGTCATATTAGCAATGTCTATTCGGGTCCCACAGAATGAGCAAGATTATTGCTTTTATCTTTTTTTATTAACAAATGCGCCTGTAATCATCCTCAAATCCTCGACGTTGTATTTGATGCGATACGACAGAAATAAACGTAAAAGCAGAGAAGAACTCGATGCCGTCATATTAGCAATGTCCATTCGGGTCTTCCAGGATTTGCACAATCATTGCTTTTATCTTTGTTTGTTAAGAAATGCGCCTGTAATCATCCTTAAATCGTCGTCATTTTATTTGATCCAATATGACAGAAATAAAGGTAAAAGCAGAGAAGAAATCGATGCCGTCATACTAGCAATGTCCATTCGGGTCTTCCAGAATTTGCACAATCATTGCTTTTATCTTTGTCTGTTAAGAATTGCGCCTGTAATCATCCTTAAATCGTCGTCATTTTATTTGATCCAATATGACAGAAATAAAGGTAAAAGCAGAGAAGAACTTGTTGCCGTCATATTAGCAATGCCCAGTCGGGTCCCCTAGATTCATCACAATTATTGCTTTTAACTTTTTTTTATTAACAAAGGCGCCTGAAATCATCCTCAAATTGTCGTCAATGTATTTGAAGCAATATGACAGAGACAAAGGTAAATGCAAAGAAGAATTCGATGCCGTCATATTAGTAATAGTCATTCGGGTTCCCTAGATTCATCAGAGTCATTGCTTTTACCTTTTTGTATTAACAAATGCGCCTAGAATCATCCTCAAATCGTCGTCATTGTATTTGAAGCAATATGACAGAAATAAAGGTAGAAGCAGAGAAGAACTCGATGCCGTCATGTTAGTAATGTCCATTCGGGTCCCCCAGAATGAGCACAATTATTGCTTTTATCTTTTTTTATTAACAAATGCGCCTGTATTCGTCTTCAAATCGTCGTCATTGTATTTGATGCGATACGTCAGAAAGAAAGGTAAAAGCAGAGAAGAACTTGATGCCGTCATACTAGCAATGTTGATTCGGGTCTTCCAGAATTTGCACAATCATTGCTTTTATCTTTATTCGTTAAGAAATGCGCCTGTAATCATCCTTAAATCGTCGTCATTTTATTTGATCCAATATGACAGAAATAATAGTAAAAGCAGAGAAGAACTCGATGCCGTCCTATTAGCAATGCCCAGTCGGGTCCCCTAGATTCATCAAAATTAATGCTTTCACCTTTTTTTTTATTAACAAAGGCGCCTGAAATCATCCTCAAATTGTCGTCAATGTATTTGAAGCAATATGACAGAGACAAAGGTAAATGCAAAGAAGAATTCGATGCCGTCATATTAGTAATAGGCATTCGGGTTCCCCAGATTCATCAGAGTCATTGCTTTTACCTTTTTGTATTAACAAATGCGCCTAGAATCATCCTCAAATCGTCGTCATTGTATTTGAAGCAATATGACAGAAATAAAGGTAGAAGCAGAGAAGAACTCGATGCCGTCATGTTAGTAATGTCCATTCGGGTCCCCCAGAATGAGCACAATTATTGCTTTTATCTTTTTTTATTAACAAATGCGCCTGTATTCGTCTTCAAATCGTCGTCATTGTATTTGATGCGATACGTCAGAAAGAAAGGTAAAAGCAGAGAAGAACTCGATGCCGTCATACTAGCAATGTTGATTCGGGTCTTCCAGAATTTGCACAATCATTGCTTTTATCTTTATTGGTTAAGAAATGCGCCTGTAATCATCCTTAAATCGTCGTCATTTTATTTGATCCAATATGACAGAAATAATAGTAAAAGCAGAGAAGAACTCGATGCCGTCCTATTAGCAATGCCCAGTCGGGTCCCCTAGATTCATCAAAATTAATGCTTTCACCTTTTTTTTTATTAACAAAGGCGCCTGAAATCATCCTCAAATTGTCGTCAATGTATTTGAAGCAATATGACAGAAACAAAGGTAAAAGCAAAGAAGAACTCGATGCCGTCATATTAGCAATGTCCATTCGGGTCCCCCAGAATGAGCACAATTATTGCTTTTATCTTTTTTATTAACAAATGCGCCTGTAATCATCCTCAAATCATCGTCATTGTATTTGAAGCAATATGACAGAAATAAAGGTAAAAGCAGAGAAGAACTCGATGCCGTCATGTTAGTAATGTCCATTCGGGTCCCCCAGAATAAGCACAATTATTGCTTTAATCTTTTTTATAAACAAATGCGCCTGTAATCATCCTCAAATCGTCGTCATTGTATTTGATGCGATACGACAGAAATAAAGGCAAAATCAGAGAAGAACTTGATGCCGTCATATTAGCAATGTCCATTCGGGTCCCACAGAATGAGCACAATTATTGCTTTTATCTTTTTTTATTAACAAATGCGCCTGTAATCACCCGCAAATCCTCGACGTTGTATTTGATGCGATACGACAGAAATAAAGGTAAAAGCAGAGAAGAACTCGATGCCGTCATATTAGCAATGTCCATTCGGGTCTTCCAGAATTTGCACAATCATTGCTTTTATCTTTGTTTGTGTTAAGAAATGCGCCTGTAATCATCCTTAAATCGTCGTCATTTTATTTGATCCAATATGACAGAAATAAAGGTGAAAGCACAGAAGAACTCGATGCCGTCATACTAGAAATGTCCATTCGGGTCTTCCAGAATTTGCACAATCATTGCTTTTATCTTTGCTTGTTAAGAAATGCGCCTGTAATCATCCTTAAATCGTCGTCATTTTAGTTGATCCAATAAGACAGAAATAAAGGTAAAAGCAGAGAAGAACTTGATGCCGTCATATTAGCAATGCCCAGTCAGGTCACCTAGATTCATCACAATTATTGCTTTTAACTTTTTTTTATTAACAAAGGCGCCAGAAATCATCCTCAAATTGTCGTCAATGTATTTGAAGCAATATGACAGAGACAAAGGTAAAAGCAGAGAAGAATTCGATGCCGTCATATTAGTAATAGTCATTCGGGTTCCCCAGATTCATCAAAATTAATGCTTTCACCTTTTTTTTATTAACAAAGGCGCCTGAAATCATCCTCAAATTGTCGTCAATGTATTTGAAGCAATATGACAGAAACAAAGGTAAAAGCAAAGAAGAACTCGATGCCGTCATATTAGCAATGTCCATTCGGGTCCCCCAGAATGAGCACAATTATTGCTTTTATCTTTTTTATTAACAAATGCGCCTGTAATCATCCTCAAATCATCGTCATTGTATTTGAAGCAATATGACAGAAATAAAGGTGAAAGCACAGAAGAACTCGATGCCGTCATACTAGAAATGTCGATTCGGGTCTTCCAGAATTTGCACAATCATTGCTTTTATCTTTGCTTGTTAAGAAATGCGCCTGTAATCATCCTTAAATCGTCGTCATTTTATTTGATCCAATAAGACAGAAATAAAGGTAAAAGCAGAGAAGAACTTGATGCCGTCATATTAGCAATGCCCAGTCAGGTCACCTAGATTCATCACAATTATTGCTTTTAACTTTTTTTTATTAACAAAGGCGCCAGAAATCATCCTCAAATTGTCGTCAATGTATTTGAAGCAATATGACAGAGACAAAGGTAAAAGCAGAGAAGAATTCGATCCCGTCATATTAGTAATAGTCATTCGGGTTCCCCAGATTCATCAGAGTCATTGCTTTTACCTTTTTTTTATTAACAAATGCGCCTGGAATCATCCTCAAATCGTCGTCATTGTATTTGAAGCAATATGACAGAAATAAAGGGAAAAGCTGAGAAGAACTCGATGCCGTCATGTTAGTAATGTCCATTCGGGTCCCCCAGAATGAGCACAATTATTGCTTTTATCTCTTTTTATTAACAAATGCGCCTGTAATCGTCTTCAAATCGTCGTCAGTGTATTTCATGCGATATGACAGAAAGAAAGGTAAAAGCAGAGAAGAACTCGATGCCGTCATGTTAGTAATGTCCATTCGGGTCCCCCAGAATGAGCACAATTATTGCTTTTATCTTTTTTATTAACAAATGCGCCTGTAATCATCCTTAAATCGTCGTCATTGTATTTGATGCGATACGACAGAAATAAAGGCAAAATCAGAGAAGAACTTGATGCCGTCATATTAGCAATGTCCATTCGGGTCCCACAGAATGAGCAAGATTATTGCTTTTATCTTTTTTTATTAACAAATGGGCCTGTTATCATCCTCAAATCCTCGACGTTGTATTTGATGCGATACGACAGAAATAAACGTAAAAGCAGAGAAGAACTCGATGCCGTCATATTAGCAATGTCCATTCGGGTCTTCCAGGATTTGCACAAACCATTGCTTTTATCTTTGTTTGTTAAGAAATGCGCCTGTAATCATCCTTAAATCGTCGTCATTTTATTTGATCCAATATGACAGAAATGAAGGTAAAAGCAGAGAAGAAATCGATGCCGTCATACTAGCAATGTCCATTCGGGTCTTCCAGAATTTGCACAATCATTGCTTTTATCTTTGTTTGTTAAGAATTGCGCCTGTAATCATCCTTAAATCGTCGTCATTTTATTTGATCCAATATGACAGAAATAAAGGTAAAAGCAGAGAAGAACTTGATGCCGTCATATTAGCAATGCCCAGTCGGGTCCCCTAGATTCATCACAATTATTGCTTTTAACTTTTTTTTGTTAACAAAGGCGCCTGAAATCATCCTCAAATTGTCGTCAATGTATTTGAAGCAATATGACAGAGACAAAGGTAAATGCAGAGAAGAATTCGATGCCGTCATATTAGTAATAGTCATTCGGGTTCCCCAGATTCATCAGAGTCATTGCTTTTACCTTTTTTTTATTAACAAATGCGCCTAGAATCATCCTCAAATCGTCGTCATTGTATTTGAAGCAATATGACAGAAATAAAGGTAAAAGCAGAGAAGAACTCGATGCCGTCATGTTAGTAATGTCCATTCGGGTCCCCCAGAATGAGCACAATTATTGCTTTTATCTTTTTTTATTAACAAATGCGCCTGTATTCGTCTTCAAATCGTCGTCAGTGTATTTGATGCGATATGACAGAAAGAAATGTAAAAGCAGAGAAAAACTCGATGCCGGCATATCAGGCCTGTCCAATTGGGTCCCCCAGAATCGACACAACCATTGCTTTTACCTTTGTTTATTAACAAATGCGCCTGTTATCATCCTCAAATCTTCGTCATTTTATTCGATGCGATATGACAGAAATAACGGTAAAAGCAGAGAAGAACTCGATGCCGTGATATTAGCAAGGCGCAGTCGGGTCCCCCAGGTTCATCACAACTATTGCTTTTACCTTTTTTTATTAACAAATGTGCCTGAAATCATCATCAAATCGTCGTCATTGTATTTGAAGCAATATGACAGAAACGAAGGTAAAAGCAGAACAGAACTCGATGCCGTCATATTAGTAATATTCATTCGGGTTCCCCAGATTCATCACAGTCATTTCTTTTACCTTTTTTTATTAACAAATGCGCCTGAAATCATCCTCAAATCGTCGTCATTGTATTTGAAGCAATATGACAGAAATAAAGGTAAAAGCAGAGAAGAACTCGATGCCGTCATGTTAGTAATGTCCACTCGGGTCCCCCACAATGAGCACAATTATGGCTTTTATCATTTTTTATTAACAAATGCGCCTGTAATCGTCTTCAAATCGTCGTCAGTGTAATTGATGCGATATGACAGAAAGAAAGGTAAAAGCAGAAAAGAACTCGATGCCGTCATGTTAGCAATGTCCATTCGGGTCCCCCAGAATGAGCACAATTATTCCTTTTATCTTTTTTATTAACAAATGCGCCTGTAATCATCCTCAAATCGTCGTCATTGTATTCGATGCGATACGACAGAAATAAAGGCAAAATCAGAGAAGAACTTGATGCCGTCATATTAGCAATGTCCATTCGGGTCCCACAGAATGAGCACAATTATTGCTTTTATCTTTTTTTATTAACAAATCCGCCTGTAATCATCCTCAAGTCCTCGACGTTGTATTTGATGCGATACGACAGAAATAAAGGTAAAAGCTGAGAAGAACTCGATGCCGTCATATTAGCAATGTCCAGTCGGGTCCCCCAGATTCATCACAATTATTGCTTTTACCTTTTTTTATTAAAAAATGTGCCTGAAATCATCCTCAAATCGTCGTCATTGTATTTGAAGCAATATGACAGAAATAAAGGTAAAAGCAGAGAAGAACTCGATGCCGTCATGTTAGTAATGTCCATTCGGGTCCCCCAGAATGAGCACAATTATTGCTTTTATCTTTTTTTATTAACAAATGCGCCTGTAATCGTCTTCAAATCGTCGTCAGTGTATTTGATGTGATATGACAGAAAGAAAGGTAAAAGCAGAGAAGAACTCGATGCCGTCATATCAGGCCTGTCCAATTGGGTCCCCCAGAATCGACACATCCATTGCTTTTACCTTTGTTTATTAACAAATGCGCCTGTTATCATCCCCTAATCTTCGTCATTTTACTCGATGCGGTATGCCTGAAAAAAAGGTAAATGCAGAGAAGAACTCGATGCCGTCATATTAGCAATGCCCATTCGGGTCCCCCAGATTCATCACAATCACTGCTTTTACCTTTTTCTACAGGGTGCGTCAGAGAAACTTACTTATTTGAAAGGTCAATAAAAACAAAAGTACTTCAATTATTGTTTAAAATTTTTTTTTTTGATAATACAATATCCCAATTTTTTTTCATGCAGTCTGTAAAATGACATCGGATAAATGGCGACCCCCATTGCGCATACACTGATGAAGTCGATTTTTGAAATTCGTATCCACTCTTTGCAGCATATCAATCGGTATCTTGGCAATGGCGTCGCGAATGTTGTTCTTGAGGTGTGCTATGGTCCGTGGTCGATCGACATAAACCAGATTTCAAATAACCCCATAAAAAGAAATCGCATGGAGTCATATCTGGAGAGCGTGCCGGCCATTGGAGATCGCCTCTGAGAGAGATGAGGCGGTCAGGGAAATTTTGTCGCAACAAATTCATTGAGTCTCGTGCTGTGTGTGCTGTGGCTCCATCTTGCTAAAACCACACGTTCCTAACGTTCATTTCTTCGAGTCTTTGAAGAAAAAATTCCTCGATCATGTTCCTGTAACGAGCTCCATTCACGGTAACTGCGCGTTCGTTTTCTTAAAAAAAATAAGGACCAATTATTCGCATTACCGACATCGCACACCAGACAGTAACTCGCTTACAATTAAGTGGCTTCTGGTGAAGCTCACGTGGATTTACACCACACCAATAACGCATGTTTTGCTTGTTGACGCAGCCGGAAATGTGGAAGTGAGCCTCGTCACTGAAAAAAACGACCGCGTCTTCAGGCAGGTTGTCAACCAACATTTCACATGCATTTTGAGGGGCAACAAAATCGCGTTCAGTTAATTCTTGCACAACAGCCAATTTATAGGGATGAAGTTGAAGGTCTTCATGGAGAATTCGTCGAACAGTGGTGTCAGAAATTCCCATAGCAGCTGCGTGTTTGCGAGCCAAACGCCGGGGAGAACGCACAACTGACTGCCTCACTCTTTTGACATTTTCCGGAGTTCTGATGGTCCGTTGAAGTCCATATCTGGGTTTAGCGACACTTCTACACTCCCGAAATGAGTTAACCCACGACAGAATCGAATTACGGCCAGGAACGAGTCTGTGAGGAGGAATTTCAAAGCGAGCGCGGAAGGCACGTTGCGTAGCAACAAGTGAGCGACCGTTAGAAAAGAAGCTCTCGACTGCGAAGGCCCGCTGCTCTCTAGACCAGAGCATGATGGCAACTGACTGGAGGGAGAAACAAACTTGGGAACTTCCCCCTCCACATGCGCCCCCTCTCGCCCCTCTACCCACCCAACTCACCGCGCGGCAATTTTTTCAAATAAGTAAGTTTCTCTGGCGCACCCTGTATTAACAAATGCGCCATGAAATCATTTGAAGCAATATGACAGAAATAAAGGTAAAAGCAGAGAAGAACTCAATGCCGTCATATTAGTAATATCCATTAGGGTCCCCCAGATTAATCACAATCATTGCTTTTACCTTTTTTATTAACAAATGCGCCTGAAATCATCTTCAAATTGTCGTCATTGTATTTGAAGCAATATGACAGAAATAAAGGCAAAAGCAGAGAAGAACTCGATGAGGTCATAATAGTAATATCCATTTGGGTCCCCCAGATTCATCACAATCATTGCTTTTACCTTTTTTATCAACAAATGCGCCTGAAATCATCCTCAAATTGTCGTCGTTGTATTTGATGCGATACGACGGAAATACAGGTAAAAACAGAGAAGAACTCGAGGCGGTCATATTAGTAATGTCCATTCGGGTCCACCAGAATCGGCACAATCATTGCTTTTATCTTTGTTTATTAAGAAATGTGCCCGTAATCATCCTTAAATCGTCGTTATTGTATTTGATACGATATGACAAAAATAACGGTAAAAGAACAGAAGAACTCGATGCCGTCATGTTAGCAATGTCCATTCGGGTCCCCCAGAATGAGCACAATTATTGCTTTTATCTCTTTTATTAACAAATGCGCCTGTAATCATCCTCAAATCGTCTTCATTGTATCTGATGCGATACGACAGAAATAAAGGCAAAAGCAGAGAAGAACTCGATGCCACCATATTAGCAATGTCCATTCGGGTCCCACAGAATGAGCACAATTATTGCTTTTATCTTTTTTTTATTAACAAATGCGCCTGTAATCATCCTTAAATCCTCGTCGTTGTATTTGATGCGATACGACAGAAATAAAGGTAAAAGCAGAGAAGAACTCGATGCCGTCATATTAGCAATGTCCATTCGGGTCTTCCAGAATTTGCACAAGCATTGCTTTTATCTTTGTTTCTTAAGAAATGCGCCTGTAATCATCCTTAAGTCGTCGTCATTTTATTTGATCAGATAAAAGCAGAGAAGAAGTCGATGCCGTCATATTAGCAATGCCCAGTCGGGTCCCCTAGATTCATCACAATTATTGTTTTTACCTTTTTTTTATTAACAAAGGCGCCTGAAATCATCCACAAATTGTCGTCATTGTATTTGATCTGATACGACAGAAACAAAGGTCAAAGCAGAGCAGAACTCGATGCCGTCATATTAGTAATATTCATTCGGGTTCCCCAGCTTCATCACAATCATTGGTTTTACCTTTTTTTTTATTAACAAATGCGCCTGAAATCATCCTCAAATCGTCGTCATTGTATTTGAAGCAATACGACAGAAATGAAGGTAAAAGCAGAGAAGAACTCGATGCCGTCATGTTAGTAATGTCCATTCGGGTCCCCCAGAATGAGCACAATTATTGCTTTTATCTTTTTTTATTAACAAATACGCCTGTAATCGTCTTTAAATCGTCGTCAGTGTATTTGACGCGATATGAGAGAAAGAAAGGTAAAAGCAGAGAAGAACTCGATGCCCTCATATCAGGCCTGTCCAATTGGGTCACCCAGAAACGACACAATCATTGCTTTTACCTTTGTTTATTAACAAATGCGCCTGTTATCATCCCCAAATCTTCGTCATTTTATTCGATGCGATATGACTGAAAGAATGGTAAAAGTAGCGAAGAACTCGATTCCGTCATATCAGGCATGTCTAATCGGGTACACCAGAATCATCATAATCATTGCTTTTATTTTGATTAATAAATGCGCTTATAATCGTCGTCCATGTGGCGTATCGCATTGCCCAGAACCACCATCATCATTGCTTTTACCTTTGTCAATCAACAAATGCGCTTGAAACGGTCCACCGAGCGTCTCGATACCCTTTGACGCAAAATAACCGAAAGTAAGGTAAAAGCGAACATAAGCTCGGGACAGTCATGTCGGGGATTTCCGAACCCATCCCCCAGAACCATAATCATCATTATGGAATTACTGGTTTACGCCTTCAGAACCATCGCAGACACGTATTAATTATTTATTGCGGAGATAGAAATCGAATCGGCGCTCCAGGTAGAGGCACGGTCAACTTGTCTGAAAAAAATACCAAACTTGTTTTTGTTCCGGTGTTCGGTACTATTCAATTAATCATTAAAAACACCTTTTTCCAGTACGTTGTTGTGTTTTCATTTACGTCTTGTGAACGCAAAAAAAGACAAAGACACGTACTGTAGATTTCTATTCGAATCGAAATGTTAAATAACTCTAGAGATAATCGCTCGCCGTCTCGAATCATGATTTTGCACGTCCAAAATGGCAAACAACCATGGCCGGCGATATCACGTCATATCAAATCAAGCGCCAAACAGTGCATTTCGGCAAACCTTCAACGCGCGTGCTCCCTATTTGCCCAAGATGTCAGAAATGACTAGCAGACGATTGATGAAACGTCAAACCACGCGTCAAATTTAGCCTTTCGACGACAGTTCGACGTGTGTGCGCTAAATCTACATATCCAAGATTGTATCAGCTGACTAATCCGAAACGTCAAATAACGCGTTTTGACGTTTGACAATGCGTTCGGACCGAACCGCGTAGCGTGCTCTCCGAACCCGAGTTCAGAGCGCGCTCGAAACGTGGCAAATGTCCACATTACGCACACGCGCGTGTGCACTCGTGCATCCTCATGCACGCACACGCTCACACAATGCTCGCAGTAATGAATGTGGGAAAAATAATACGCGTAATAGGAAAAAGTCTGTAAATTTTCCCTAATCCGTGTTAAAGTTTTTTTTCAAAATGATGTGTCCAAGAGCTGGAAACGAATTCCAACTTATTCAAAATATTATTTGCAGTACATGGAATTTTCGAACTTTTTCGAAATTGACCATATTCTCTGCAATGGACTCGGATGGGTACAAATTCAGATCCTCTAGCTCATTCGCGGGTCAAGGGATTCTCAACCACCTTCTTGTGACAGCCGAACATTCGGAAGTTGCAGCTGTGACGTACCAAGCTAGGACATCCCATAGCACGATCGCGTCTGACTTAAATCGCTTGTTTCACGCAAATTGCCACTATACGGCGTATTTTTAACAATTTTTTCCACTATGATGGCGGGCGCAAATCAAGTTTTCCGGGGTGCATTGTATTCGGAATTTAAAAAACTTCAATCTTATGTGCTCGTAATGTATTTTGCGTTTTTTTTTCGCAATGCCTTATTTCTTCTGGCGTACATTTTTCAAGACAAAAATCTGCCGTATTTTTTTTTCGAAAAAGGCTCGAAAAACCATTCAAAATCATATTTTTTTCAGACCCAAAATCTTCGCGCAAAGCCATCAAAAAAAGCATGGCCACATTATAATTGTCACCCTGTATATATATATATATATATATATATATATATATATATATATATATATATATATATATGCATATTCTAATAGTCGCTTTGACAGCTCGAGTAACCAAACACGGTTAGTCGAGCGTGGATGTGAAAAAAGAAAACAAACGGCTCTTATTTGAGCCAAAAATTTATTCAACAAAGGTTCACGTCGTTTCAAATTTAGGTGTGGATTATTTATTTTGATCCTAACACGCGTATATTAGCCGTGGCGCTCGCGCGAAAACCGTCGGAGAAACAGCGAGGACGATACGCAAATAGATACAGAGTAAGTTAAAAATTCAATAATGTGCCCATTTCTTTCACTTGCTTATATAAAATGAAGAAATTCGCAGACAGACGTGCATGTGTAGCTTTTGTGTGCCCTGGGAGCATAACCTACCTGCTATACGTCATTATCAATTTGTGTGTTCATAAACTCGTTCCATTAACATTTTATGAATATATCTTTAACATTTTCTGAACAGAATCTTATCATAGACGGTGAAGTTTTTTTTTGTAGAAAATGCATTCGGCTCTGTAGAATTTATTGACGCAGAGCTTGACAATTATTTTGCCTAAAATATTATTCATCGCTGAAAAATTTATCATGAGAAATAAAAGCTTTGTGCAATACGATATATAATCCTAGATACCTTACGGGGTCTAATAGAACATGTAAAATAGAACGCCATTACACGACCATCCCAAGTTCTTGCGAATTTTGTTCACACGAACCCGTGATCAAACATACCGGTATCGAATAGGCAGCCTAATTGACATTCGTGCGATGCAATCGACACCTGTATATTTGATCACGGGTTCATACGAATAAAATTGGTGCGAACCTGTGATTGTCGCGTAATCGTGGTCTATTAGGACAACACCTAATGTTTGGCTGGACCCCACAGACTCAAGCCTGACAGCGCCTTCATATGCCTTGCCATTCTCTTCTTACTGTGGTGATCACCATATTTGATTGTTGCGGCTGCACAATCTACGCCTACATGGAACGATGATAGTCCGCCGTCTCTAAAAAATCTTCGAGTGCCACACCTGCATCGAGGACTTTCCTCGGTTATGTCTTTCAACGCCTTGAAGTTTATCGTCCCAAGTGCGCTCAATGCGTCAAATACTATGGAAAGCCAAACTTCAGATATTCCATGTCGCTCGATGCCTCGGATCGAGCAACAGTTGGGCATGAAACCCTTTTCCGGTACGGAGAGCGACAACGAGACCTTTTGACATTTTTCCAGCTGGACATAACATAAAAATGATTACAACATGAAGAATGAATTTTAGCATTTTTCATAAAATGAAAAGGCCTTAGGACTATTGTGCCATCTGGCCAAGGAAGGCCAGATTGTGAATGATTATGCGCTTTTTAGCGTTAACATGAAAGTGTGATTGAAGCTGCATATTTTATATGTTACGCGATTATCGACTATTATACAAATTGACAATAAGATGATTGTCAACAAAACCTTTGTTTTGTCAGACCGGCTTTAGTTTTACTTTACTGTAAAACAACCTAAGATTTCTTGAATAAAAATCCTGAAACTGAGTATAAATGTGTGATAATAATTTCTCTAATTTCCATTGTGCCAAATTAAATACGGTTAGTGAAACTGAATTGATTACATTTAACAAACATTGAAAACGTAGCGACCCTCAAACTTTTATTTATAGTCCCATATAGGTGACTTGGTAAAAAAAGATATTTAACACTTTTTAGTACATTAAATAAAAGCTTGTATAAAAGAAAAGTTTTTTTTTTATATACAAATTTTCCGTATCAATCTGACTGTGTTAAATGAAAAAAAAAGAAAGTCCGCGTTTCGAAAATATATGGTTCTGCACTTCAAGGTATTTCTTTCACGAACCCGAATATTTAACAAATAACTGATTTTCGTCGATTATTTTTACACGGTGTTTACATTCCTTTATTCAACCGAATTAATTTTGAACGATAAATGTCAATTGTCTAAGAGAAAAAAAAGATGAGTTCTCTTTGAAAATGGGCTTCATTGAAAGTATGGGGCGGCCACGGTGACCAATGGCATTGAGACATGTGCGCGATTAAGCCTTCATGCGACGTTGGCACGTTCCACCTCTCCGTTTCGTCGCCGGGAGAAAAACTGACGTCTTCATTTACATAAAAGTCAATATTTAATAAATGCCGTAGACGGATCATTTAATTTTTAGGTGACAATTTTGATAATGTACTGAATGATTTGACATTTTTTCATAACATCCTTAACATTTTTCACACTATTCCGTGTGTAAAACTGCCGATTGGCATGAGTCTATAGTACAGTCGCGCTATCGCTGAAAAACCCCGGAATCAGAGAAATTTAGAAGAAGGCTAGTTTTTTGACAGGTGATTTTGTAGGTGCCGCGGGTGCTAAATCCAAGTTTGCCTTAAAATCGAGGTGTAGGGTTTTTTTTAAGGGGATGAAAAGAGATGGGCGTGGATTAATGGCAAACTACAACCCCCACGAGGTCGGCGCCGTGAGACATAATGTTCAGAAAAATCCGGGCTTTAGTTTTGTCCACAGCGCCGAAGTCGTGGAAGTTCCTTTTGGGGGTGACAAAGTGGGGTGAAATTACGAAAAATCGGTTTTAATTCAACAACCCTTTAGGAAAAAATCGTACACTTTTTGTTCAAATGAGAACGTTGTAGCTCTTGAAAAGACGCATCGATCGCGTATTTGATCATCACTCTCCGATAAAATCTTCACCGCCGAAAGAATTGTTGAAGTAGCAACAAAAAAAAATTATTTATTGAATAACTCAAAAACAATCGATTCTTCCGGTATATTTCAAATGTACGGAATGTAGAGAATAATTTTCTGTATATTTTCGTTTCTATGGACCACCCTTGATTTTTAATTTTCCAACCTCTCTTGGGGGTTGAAAATTCAAAATAAAATTCTGGGAAAACTATTGACCGCATGAATTCACCGCCGTAGAAGAATTTGAAGCTTGAACCCTCAGCTACATTTTTGTTCACAGCGCCAAACTCGCATCTCTTTATTTTTGGTTAATAGTTTTTCCAGAATTTCATTTTGAATTTTCAATCCCTGAGAGGGGTTCGAAAAAGCAAATTCAAGGGTGGTCCATAGGAACGAAAATATAGAGACAAATTATTCTCTACATTTCGTACACTTAAACCATCCTTGAAAAATCGATTGTTTTTGAGTTATTCAATAAACAATTTTTTTGTTTATACTTCAACAATTCTTTTGGGGGTGAAGATGTTATCGGAGAGTGATGATCAAATACTCGGTCGACGCGTCTTTTCAAGAGCGTCGTTCCCATTTGAACAAAAGTGTACGATTTTTTCCTAAAGAGTTATCGAATGAAAACTGATTTTTCACAATTTCACCCCCAATATGAACTTCCACGATTTCGACGCTGTGGACAAAAATTAATTTTCCGGATTTTTCTGAACATTTTGTCACTCGGCGCTGACCTCGTGGGGGTTGTAGTTTGGCATTAATCCACCCCCATCCCCTTTCATCCCTAAAAAACCCTACACCCTGATTTTTAGGCAAACTTTGATTTAGCACCCGCGGCACCTACAAAATGACCTGTCAAAAAACTAGCCTTCTTCTAATTTTTTCCGATTGCAATATACAGCACGACTGTACTACTAGGGATATTCTTATGTGAAAACTGTTTGTTCAATTCAAATTAAAAATTAAATTATTAAATTAAAAATTCAATTCGAAATCATTAAAATGAAATATTAAAATTTGAAGGGTGCATTTAGTATATGATAACGAATCCACTATATAAATTTGAACAAATGGTAACATTTGATCACTTGACCCGAAGCTTCTTAACGATATAAGGAAATACGTGTATTCTTGAGCAGCCTCCAGCAGGGTAAATGTGACGCGTTATCCGAGTGCATCCGGTTTTTGTTTAGAATGAACAAATCGATTCGCATTCCACTCACTGAACACGAAAATACACCAACGCAATGACGTTGGATTTTCGTAATTTTTTTTTTATATCTAGTCTTTTTTAATTAAGAGTTTTCTCCTGCTGCAACAAACAAAGCGCAATTCATGAAACATGGAGACGGTATATCAAAAAGTAAACCATTAAGAGGTACAGAGAATTTATTCACATCGTGATTTTCATGTGAATATAAATACAAATGTATTCATACTTCACTCTTTGTATTTACATGCATGCATACAAGAAAAATTGTATTCACAAATATTCTGAACCTACAAATAAATTCACAGAAAAAATTGCAAATATTCAGAAAAAAGTGAATATTTACAAAAAATTCTGTGAATTAAAGAAAATTTACATCAAAATCTGTGAATGCAAATGTATTCACAAAAAATTGTAAATACAAAAAAATTCACAAAATAAGTTGTGAATTTTTTCATACTTAAGACAAATTAAAATCAAATTCACAATGATTAGATTAAAATTCACACCATTAGTGAGTTCGTATGCATTTTGAGGGAAAACATTGCCTCGAGGCAAGTAATTTTTGCACAAAACTTTTTGTGCGAAAATTCCTTTGCCTCAACACGATGTTTTCTCTCAAAATACATAAGAACTCACTTGTGGTGTCAATTTTAATATAATTGTCGTGAATTCGATTTTAATTTTCTTCAACTTGAGGAAATTCACAACTCAATTTGTGAATTTTTTCATATTTATGACGGAATATTTGAAACTCAACTTTTTTTACAAAAATTTCTTTGCCTCGCCACAGTGTTTTCTCTCAAAATACGTAAGAACTCACGTATGGTGTAAATATTAATCTAATCATTGTGAATTTGATTTTAATGTGTCTTAAATACGAAAAAATGCTCAACTTATTTTATGAATTTTGTTGCATTTACCATTTTTTGTGAATACATTTGCATTCACAGATTTTGATGTGATTGTTTTTTATTCACAGGATTTCTTGTAAATATTCACATTTTTTGTGAATATTCACAATTTTTTTCTGTGAATTTATTTGTATGTTCAGAATATTTGTGAATACAATTGTATTTGTATGCATGCATGTGAATACAAATAAGCGAAGAATGAATAAATATTTCACTAATAGGTCACCCTGCAAATACGTCGATTTAATAGTGGAGGGGAGTGACGACTTAAAAAAATATATCTATAGCATTTAGTAATATACAAGGTTTCAGAAATGACGTGTCCTGTTTTTTAACTATCTGTTTAAATCTTACTCTTTTAGAATCGTTAAAAAAGTAAAAAAAAAGAATGCCATGTAATGAAAACATATTTGAATTCACTCCTCTTCGAACTGGCGCAGAAGGAAAAAAAGATTTCTCCCCTTTCAAAAAGATATGAAATCCCCTTTAAAAACTTTTTAAAAGTAAAAAAAAACGCCAAGTAACAAAATGCCCCCGAAAACAATATTGCTTGTTTCACCATATACAAAATTCTGATTTATCTTGAAATATTTTTTAATTTTATTTAACGAATTCTTTTATTATATTTTTTCAATTGAAATGTACCAAAAAAGTGAAATAACTTTTTATAGAATAGCCAAGCAAGTTTACTAAAAATGTAAACAGAATTGTTGAACCTTAGAACTAATATTTTCCTAAATATTTCATTTTTATTTTAAAAATCACATTACTATTATAACAAGAAATTGGTATTACCATTATATAAAAATACAACGTATTTACCACATAAGTACACTGGAAATGCTGTGCAACGACTTGGCGTGTATGGTTAAGAAAAAAAGCTCGGCGAAGGATTTCGTCTTTCCAACTACTTAACTCTCAGGTTGGAAAAACATAGACTGCTGCAATTTGTTATGCAACTGGAAATCAAATTTTGTGATCCCGCAAAGTATGGATCAAATCAGTGATGTTCCCCTCGACGACACGATACGTTAAACCTTTTTTTTTATGCATAATTTAATACGATATATAAAAGTATATACTTTCTCCTCTATCAGACAACTTTATACATTACATGAAATATATTTCGTATATACTTTTGTGTATTGATCCGTCTTTTTGTGTATTGTATCCGTCTCTAAGGCACAGCATCGGCAAGTTTAAAGGTCGAATTACGGTGCCGTCGTCTTGCGAGTGAAAAACGATTATCTGAGTATCTCTCCTGATACTCATTGCGCTATATTCGATGGTTTTTCCGAGTACAGTCTAATATTTGTCAATAGTGGATATAACGTAGCTCTGACACGCTCACGTGAATTGTGTGGACCGATATATACACCGATAACACTGTTATCTTGTCCGAATCACACTAGCGCAAGGTGCAGGAAATCGCACTGCTAATAACACTGGCAGTTGATGCGTTGTTACAGGTTACACACACACACACACACACACACACACAGCACGCACGCGCGCACGCACGCACGCACGCACGCACGCACGCACGCACGCACGAACACACATATATATTGTGTATCTTCCCGAGCTTTTTCTCTTAACCATGCACGCCAAGTCGTTGCACAGCATCCAGTGTACTTATGTGGTAAATACGTTGTATTTTTATATAATGGTAATACCTATTTCTTGTTATAATAGTAATGTGATTTTTAAAATAAAAATGAAATATTTAGGAAAATATTCGTTCTAAGGTTCAGCAATTTTGTTTACGTTTTTAGTAAACTTGCTTGGCTATTTTATAAAAAGTTATTTCACTTTTTTTGTACATTTCAATTGAAAAAATATAATAAAAGGATTCGTTAAATAAAATTAAAAAATATTTCAAGATAAATCAGAATTTTGTATATGGTCAAACAAGCAATATTGATTTCGGGGGCATTTTAAACGTTGATTGTATCGTACTACTAAAAAATATGAAAGTCCATATTCAAGAGTATATTCAGCACTGTCGAAACTGACAAAACAAAAAATTGGTTCGTGTAAAAACTAAGCAACCCGTGATACTTACCGACACACCTGGGGCCGCGTTTGATAAGATCGCCATAGACATAGCGGGACCCCTCCCTTTAACAAAAAACGGCAATCAAAATATATTAAGTCTCCAAGATATTCTCACGAACTATTCATTGGCTACTCCGCTGAGCCGAACCTCATCGATGGACATCAGTTCCACGTTCGTGAAGAACTTCATTGCACGATACGGCGCACCCTGCAACCTTCTCTTCAATCAAGGATCCAACTTCTGTAGCAGTCTTATGAAGGCTGTGGCAAAAAAAATCAAAATTAAGGCCTATTAAACAACGGCCTTTCACCCACAGAGTAACGGATCAATAGACCGTTCTCATCACGTACTTATGGAATACCTAAAGCAATACGTAACTGAGAATTCCGATTGGGACGAGTACTTAGATCTAGCTATGTTCTCGTATAACACGAGTCGTCACGAGGGCACTGGATATACCCCTCACGAACTCGTATTCGGCAGATTAGATCGTCCAGATTAGATCGTCGGCCCATCATCAAATCGAGGAGTCACAGGACCCTTCTTACGCCGAATATCTGGCTGATCTGTTTACTCGTATAGATGGCCTCCAAACAATGGCGGCTGAAAACCTGAAAAGTAGTAGAACTAGGGGGGTTCTGGATAAAGTGTGGGTGAGGGGGGTGCGGGGAAGGGGGAGTCCGGGACGGGGGGTAAGGGGAGGGGTTTGATCATGTGGTGGGGGAAGTGTGTGGCGCGGAGTATGCGGTGAAGGGGAGGGGGTGAGGAGCCTATAGCAAGGGGAGGGAGGTGTCTGGCTGTCGCGCGAAGGTCTAGGGCCCGTTTGGGGAATTGGGGGAGGGGGATTTGCGGCTCGCGGAGAGAGGTTGGCGAGTGACGTCACGCGAGGGAAGAGGATGCCCAAAAACACGGGGGTTCATGGAGAGGGGATAACGGTTGTAGGCGCGGGTCAAGGGGGCACCGGCAGCCAGAGGACATTGTAGATGACGTGACAATTTTCTTGGGGGAGGTGGCGTTATTGATACAGGTGAATCGTTTCCAGACAATGGAGGAAAATTTCTCTCAAACATGTGGATATGCATGTGACAGCCAGCGTCTATGATACACTCTCGGCAACGTAAGGCAATTGTAATGCTAGTTGTCAAATGAGACTTTACAGATAAACTTTTTGGGGGAAGTGTGTGGTGGGGAGTATGCGGAAAAAGGGAGGCGGTGAGGAGTCTATAGCAAGGGGAGGGAGGTGTCTGGCTGTTTTGCGAAGGTCTACGGACCCGTTTGGGGAATTGGGGGAGGGGGATTTGCGGCTCGCGGAGAGAGGTCGGCGTGTGACGTCACGCGGGGAAGAGGATGCCCAAAATCATGGGTCAATGCCCAAAAGTACGAGGGGATAACAGGTGGCACCGGCAGCCAGGGGGACATCGTAGATGATGCGACAATTTTCTTGGGGGAGGTGGCGTTGTTGATATAGGTGAATCGTTTTCCAGACAATGGAGGAAAATTTCTCTCAAACATGTGGATATGCATGTGAAAACCAGCGTCTATGACACACTCTCGGCCACTTAATGCAATTTTACTGCTAGATGTCAAATGAGACTTTACAGATAAACTTTTTTATGCAGCTATGGTAACGGAGGCCCTTATAAAATTACATGGCATTCGGTCTTGTATTCATTCCGAAAGATAACGTCGAAATGTTTGCATGTGCGAGTATGTATGCAGTGCACCCAGCCAAGAACCCGTGGGACTTGACGAAGAATGAGCTTGAACACGTTCCAAAGACCTTGCTCATAAAATATTGGAGTCGACACATTGGTATGCTGTGGGATCGTTTGCCGGAACATCATCGAAACGACAGTGAAATATTATCATATCTTCCATGCATGAAGCATTACAATACACCTGAGATGTTGGATCATATTGATGGCCCCCCACCTCCACAACGGAATTGTGAAAAGTGTTGTGAGGGAGACAATACTATTCGTGAGAAAAAATAAACGTTCCTCGACGCATTTGAAGTTGTTTCGTCGATGAAAAATGGATTTCTCATGATCAGCAAAACGGCGGAATTTTTCCCAACGAAGAAGCTGTCTCAAGGTTCCATCGTGTTATCCAATCTCTGACATGAGGGCTGCCCACACCAAATTAGCAAAGCGTTACGTAGTAGACATCATGGACGAGTTCGCCGTTCTTTTACCAACACGGGTCATGAAGGCCTTCAATCACGGTCCAAAGATGTTCGAGAATATATTGGAAATGACTCGCAATGACGAACTGTACATGAACTATTATGGCGGACAATACAGCAGCATCGCGTTCAATAAACAGTGAGCACACCATTGTGCTGGCCGGAAATGATGAGTTCAACGGCATCACCATCATCGGTCGCTAACATCGTTGAGTTTTCAACATGGTCACAACAATGTATAAAGGATAGCTTTCATCGAATATAAAAAATGTTCCCCGTAGCTGTTGGATGTAAGAATAAATACAATCGAAAACGATATATATCAAAATGTTTTTTTATTTAAAAATGTTCTTTTTTAAAAATCCTCCCCTCACGCAGCGCTTCGTATACACTCAACCAGCTTTTCAGCGATTTTACATTCGCATTGGCGCAATTGTATTTCATATTGATGAAATGATGGGGACATTCAAATAACTGGCCTGCAATCATGCATACGATCGAAGTTGCATGAATGGGACACCATCAACGAGACAAAAATTGCTCTAAGTCCGCACGATGACAAACGGCATATCATACCCGGAACCACGAAAACGCTACCATGGGGGCCTTATAGAATACAATCGTAGTATGCATTCTTGTGAATCGTAAATAATCTTGAAAAATAATTGTAGAAAGTTCTGTAAATAATCAGTCCTGTAAATATCGGGGTTTGCAATTAACCGTGTCGGTCTGTTATGTGTAATATATTGGTTTATAGATTTTTCAACTGAGAAACTGAAGAAGAGCTGATTGTAGTTTGGTGAATCACCTCATTTTTCCCACACCCTTCTGACACTCTTCTGTGTGAGAGGTAGAGAGAGAGAGAGAGAGAGAGAGAGAGAGAGAGAGAGAGAGAGAGAGAGAGAGAGAGAGAGAGAGAGAGAAAGAGAGAGAGAAAGAGAGAGAGAGAAAGAGAGAGAGAGAGAGGGAGAGAGAGGGTTTAAAGGATGAGAAGCAAAAGAGAAAGCTACCTAAGCTGGAAAACACTTGCTGCGGTGAAGAGAACGGTGGACGCTTTGTGAGAGAAAGACCAACCATTGTCATCTGGTAGGAGCAGAGAAAAAGAGAGCGAGAGAAGAGTCATCAATTTTAAAACATTTACATTGTTCGCTACAAATCAGATTTGCTTATCCAGCTATTGTGAGTGTTATCGAAACCCAGCCGCATTACTAACATTCGATTACCACGCTGCTGCAATACTTTTTCAATGAGATAAATTTCGGGATATTGAACTTTAAGTAGCTCCTGATCGTACAAATCACCTGCAATGGCTTCATCGTTATAGTCCGTCAGGTGAAATGCTACACACTTCGTGTTTTTCTCTCGATATATGGTAAATATTTCAGCTGTCTATTTCTGTGTGTAATCCTTTCAAAAAACACTCCTAAATTTACTGATTATCAACTCACATTATCGCAAAATTTTACTTTCATGATGATGCTTTTTTAATGGACACTTGTCAAAAGTACGTTGTAGCAGCTACTTCTCATTTTCAACGTTAACGCTCCTTGATTTCACCTGAGTTATGGTATAGTGTACATAATCATTATACCCGCCTACTATGTTGTAAAGAATATCGATCCATGTATAATCAGTACGTAGCCTAAATTGCATTCACACCTTATTTATCAATGCACGATTGAGATGCTCGCAAAGTAATGCTTTTAGATTGGTATACGTTGAACATATGTGAATATTGACACAGCTGAACGAAACAGTGAGCACAGATCTTCTTACATGCATTATTCAACGGTATTGAATCTATCGAATATTGGATTCCCAATAACTGAAGGTCAAATTATTTAAAAAAAAATATACAAAAAAAATGGTGCTTCAACATAAGAAGAAGAAAAGCATATCAATTTGCTATACATACAAGATACCGAAGATAACAATGTATGACATATTACATAAATAAAGAACCTGCCAAGCCTCGTGAGCGCAGAACAGAGGCAACCATTAAAAATATATATATATATATGCCATCGGTGTGTGAAGTTAACATAATTACTATATCGTTATATGCGCTAGACGAATTAAACAACAATCCATTATTTCGCTGGTGTCTGCATTACTTTAGATCAAAGGATAAACTGCAATCACACGAGATCGATTGTGGAGCACTAAAGCACTGCCCCATCCGACTAACAAATAATACCAATATGTGGCACTAAATCATCAACTCCAGTTGGAAAGCACGACATCCATTAATAGAAAATGCCTATTTGGAGTGTTTTTGACTAATGATAGGGAGAAAATGAGAGTGTGCAAAGACTGATGAGGAGAACGTAGCCGAGGATATGTATCAATAGCATGAGGTATTTAGTATTGATAACCACATGTGATTTTCATATAACGAATCGCTATCATAGTATCAATCACGTCACAGCGCTGATTCCATATCATGGTTTGTGGTAGAACTGGAAAAACTAGTGCTGTGCATAAGATACATTTTCTACGAAAATTAATGCTCATCATGAGTTAATTTCAATACGTTCACGCTATGGCAATAATTGTGCATTCAGTCATCATCAACCAATAGAGGTAGAAGTTGAATTACTCAAGATACAATGGCGTATGCCCCACATAATATTAGATGAGATCACTAATGTATCATTACTTTGAACATTGGAAAGTGGGCGATACTTGAATATGAGTTTTCACTCTTAGGATCTATACGAATGTCCACCGCTTCAAAGCACAACGAAGCATTCATGGACCGTAAAAGCTGCCTCCCAACTAGAGAAACCAATAGACGTAATTGGTGCGGCACAGACTGGTAAAAAAGATAATATATGGCAAAGGACATTATATTATTCACCGACTGCAAACTCACAAGGGTTAAACTTTATCTCAATTCAGCATTCTTTTCTCAGGAGGACTCGCATTTAGACTTCAAAAAAGTTTCGGCATTTTGTTCAATATGTACTCTCGATTTCGTAAATACCATTACGACTGCAATAGTGATCGCTCTTTACTGACCATCGCCAAGTCTTAATGTAACGGCCCTCTCGCAGATAATGATTGATCGCATCAGAACAAGCCTGTAAAAAATGCTGCCATAGATGTGTGAATAGAGTTTAAATGCAAAGAAGATTCACCACCGAATACGACTGCTTATTGTTTTAATCTTACACGATCGCGTTGTTGGATATTGTTCATTGGCCGATATTATGAGTAAAATTGTATAGATCAGCAAAATTCCGAGAGATACGAAGCATTATGATTGATTCGCAATGGTCTAAAGTGGGCCTATGGAAACATTCCATATAGCGTGACTGAAGGTTTAATAACAGCTGCAGTTGAAGGTTCAACGGAAGACGACATGTGTCCAATCGTATATGTTAAGGGTTATGAAAAACGAAAATGGCTAGCTGATATACTAAATATGAAAAATGAGCTATTTATTGAGTCGTTGAATATAGACTTTGACGATATGGATGTCTCAAGTAAATTAGATGGAAGTTCTACTCTACGATCTGAAAAGCATACAAACAATTGTGCCCTACAAAATGTATTTAAAATCTTTAATTGGTGGTTGAAACATAAAGATTCGTGCAAATAAAAGAAATGTAACATTATGTACTTTATATTCTCTATGTACATAATGTTACATTTCTTTTATTTGCACGAATCTTTATGATTCAACCACCAATTAAAGATTTTAAATACATTTTGTAGGGCACAATTGTTTGTATGCTTTTCAGATCGTAGAGTAGAACTTCCATCTAATTTACTTGAGACATCCATATCGTCAAAGTCTATATTCAACGACTCAATAAATAGCTCATTTTTCATATTTAGTATATCAGCTAGCCATTTTCGTTTTTCATAACCCTTAACATATACGATTGGACACATGTCGTCTTCCGTTGAACCTTCAACTGCAGCTGTTATTAAACCTTCAGTCACGCTATATGGAATGTTTCCATAGGCCCACTTTAGACCATTGCGAATCAATCATAATGCTTCGTACCTCTCGGAATTTTGGTGATCTATACAATTTTACTCATAATATCGGTCAATGAACAATATCCAACAACGCGATCGTGTAAGATTAAAACAATAAGCAGTCGTATTCGGTGGTGAATCTTCTTTGCATTTAAACTCTATTCACACATCTATGGCAGCATTTTTTACAGGCTCGTTCTGATGCGATCAATCATTATCTGCGAGAGGGCCGTTACATTAAGACTTGGCGATGGTCAGTAAAGAGCGATCACTATTGCAGTCGTAATGGTATTTACGAAATCGAGAGTACATATTGAACAAAATGCCGAAACTTTTTTGAAGTCTAAATGCGAGTCCTCCTGAGAAAAGAATGCTGAATTGAGATAAAGTTTAACCCTTGTGAGTTTGCAGTCGGTGAATAATATAATGTCCTTTGCCATATATTATCTTTTTTACCAGTCTGTGCCGCACCAATTACGTCTATTGGTTTCTCTAGTTGGGAGGCAGCTTTTACGGTCCATGAATGCTTCGTTGTGCTTTGAAGCGGTGGACATTCGTATAGATCCTAAGAGTGAAAACTCATATTCAAGTATCGCCCACTTTCCAATGTTCAAAGTAATGATACATTAGTGATCTCATCTAATATTATGTGGGGCATACGCCATTGTATCTTGAGTAATTCAACTTCTACCTCTATTGGTTGATGATGACTGAATGCACAATTATTGCCATAGCGTGAACGTATTGGAATTAACTCATGATGAGCATTAATTTTCGTAGAAAATGTATCTTATGCACAGCACTAGTTTTTCCAGTTCTACCACAAACCATGATATGGAATCAGCGCTGTGACGTGATTGATACTATGATAGCGATTCGTTATATGAAAAGCACATGTGGTTATCAATACTAAATACTTCATGCTATTGATAGATATCCTCGGCTACGTTCTCCTCATCAGTCTTTGCACACTCTCATTTTCTCCCTATCATTAGTCAAAAACACTCCAAATAGGCATTTTCTATTAATGGATGTCGTGCTTTCCAACTGGAGTTGATGATTTAGTGCCACATATTGGTATTATTTGTTAGTCGGATAGGGCAGTGCTTTAGTGCTCCACAATCGATCTCGTGTGATTGCAGTTTATCCTTTGATCTAAAGTAATGCAGACATCAGCGAAATAATGGATTGTTGTTTAATTCGTCTAGCGCATATAACGATATAGTAATTATGTTAACTTCACACACCGATGGCATATATATATATATATATTTTTAATGGTTGCCTCTGTTCTGCGCTCACGAGGCTTGGCAGGTTCTTTATTTATGTAATATGTCATACATTGTTATCTTCGGTATCTTGTATGTATAGCAAATTGATATGCTTTTCTTCTTCTTATGTTGCAGCACCATTTTTTTTGTATATTTTTTTTTTTATAATTTGACCTTCAGTTATTGGGAATCCAATATTCGATAGATTCAATACCGTTGAATAATGCATGTAAGAAGATCTGTGGTCACTGTTTCGTTCAGCTGTGTCATTATTTACATATGTTCAACGTATACCAATCTAAAAGCATTACTTTGCGAGCATCTCAATCGTGCATTGAGAAATAAGGTGTGAATGCAATTTAGGCTACGTACTGATTATACATGGATCGATATTCTTTACAACATAGTAGGCGGGTATAATGATTATGTACACTATACCATAACTCAGGTGAAATCAAGGAGCGTTAACGTTGAAAATGAGAAGTAGCTGCTACAACGTACTTTTGACAAGTGTCCATTAAAAAAGCATCATCATGAAAGTAAAATTTTGCGATAATGTGAGTTGATAATCAGTAAATTTAGGAGTGTTTTTTGAAAGGATTACACACAGAAATAGACAGCTGAAATATTTACCATATATCGAGAGAAAAACACGAAGTGTGTAGCATTTCACCTGACGGACTATAACGATGAAGCCATTGCAGGTGATTTGTACGATCAGGAGCTACTTAAAGTTCAATATCCCGAAATTTATCTCATTGAAAAAGTATTGCAGCAGCGTGGTAATCGAATGTTAGTAATGCGGCTGGGTTTCGATAACACTCACAATAGCTGGATAAGCAAATCTGATTTGTAGCGAACAATGTAAATGTTTTAAAATTGATGACTCTTCTCTCGCTCTCTTTTTCTCTGCTCCTACCAGATGACAATGGTTGGTCTTTCTCTCACAAAGCGTCCACCGTTCTCTTCACCGCAGCAAGTGTTTTCCAGCTTAGGTAGCTTTCTCTTTTGCTTCTCATCCTTTAAACCCTCTCTCTCTCTCTCTCTCTCTCTCTCTTTCTCTCTCTCTCTTTCTCTCTCTCTTTCTCTCTCTCTCTCTCTCTCTCTCTCTCTCTCTCTCTCTCTCTCTACCTCTCACACAGAAGAGTGTCAGAAGGGTGTGGGAAAAATGAGGTGATTCACCAAACTACAATCAGCTCTTCTTCAGTTTCTCAGTTGAAAAATCTATAAACCAATATATTACACATAACAGACCGACACGGTTAATTGCAAACCCCGATATTTACAGGACTGATTATTTACAGAACTTTCTACAATTATTTTTCAAGATTATTTACGATTCACAAGAATGCATACTACGATTGTATTCTATAAGGCCCCCATGGTAGCGTTTTCGTGGTTCCGGGTATGATATGCCGTTTGTCATCGTGCGGACTTAGAGCAATTTTTGTCTCGTTGATGGTGTCCCATTCATGCAACTTCGATCGTATGCATGATTGCAGGCCAGTTATTTGAATGTCCCCATCATTTCATCAATATGAAATACAATTGCGCCAATGCGAATGTAAAATCGCTGAAAAGCTGGTTGAGTGTATACGAAGCGCTGCGTGAGGGGAGGATTTTTAAAAAAGAACATTTTTAAATAAAAAAACATTTTGATATATATCGTTTTCGATTGTATTTATTCTTACATCCAACAGCTACGGGGAACATTTTTTATATTCGATGAAAGCTATCCTTTATACATTGTTGTGACCATGTTGAAAACTCAACGATGTTAGCGACCGATGATGGTGATGCCGTTGAACTCATCATTTCCGGCCAGCACAATGGTGTGCTCACTGTTTATTGAACGCGATGCTGCTGTATTGTCCGCCATAATAGTTCATGTACAGTTCGTCATTGCGAGTCATTTCCAATATATTCTCGAACATCTTTGGACCGTGATTGAAGGCCTTCATGACCCGTGTTGGTAAAAGAACGGCGAACTCGTCCATGATGTCTACTACGTAACGCTTTGCTAATTTGGTGTGGGCAGCCCTCATGTCAGAGATTGGATAACACGATGGAACCTTGAGACAGCTTCTTCGTTGGGAAAAATTCCGCCGTTTTGCTGATCATGAGAAATCCATTTTTCATCGACGAAACAACTTCAAATGCGTCGAGGAACGTTTATTTTTTCTCACGAATAGTATTGTCTCCCTCACAACACTTTTCACAATTCCGTTGTGGAGGTGGGGGGCCATCAATATGATCCAACATCTCAGGTGTATTGTAATGCTTCATGCATGGAAGATATGATAATATTTCACTGTCGTTTCGATGATGTTCCGGCAAACGATCCCACAGCATACCAATGTGTCGACTCCAATATTTTATGAGCAAGGTCTTTGGAACGTGTTCAAGCTCATTCTTCGTCAAGTCCCACGGGTTCTTGGCTGGGTGCACTGCATACATACTCGCACATGCAAACATTTCGACGTTATCTTTCGGAATGAATACAAGACCGAATGCCATGTAATTTTATAAGGGCCTCCGTTACTATAGCTGCATAAAAAAGTTTATCTGTAAAGTCTCATTTGACATCTAGCAGTAAAATTGCATTAAGTGGCCGAGAGTGTGTCATAGACGCTGGTTTTCACATGCATATCCACATGTTTGAGAGAAATTTTCCTCCATTGTCTGGAAAACGATTCACCTATATCAACAACGCCACCTCCCCCAAGAAAATTGTCGCATCATCTACGATGTCCCCCTGGCTGCCGGTGCCACCTGTTATCCCCTCGTACTTTTGGGCATTGACCCATGATTTTGGGCATCCTCTTCCCCGCGTGACGTCACACGCCGACCTCTCTCCGCGAGCCGCAAATCCCCCTCCCCCAATTCCCCAAACGGGTCCGTAGACCTTCGCAAAACAGCCAGACACCTCCCTCCCCTTGCTATAGACTCCTCACCGCCTCCCTTTTTCCGCATACTCCCCACCACACACTTCCCCCAAAAAGTTTATCTGTAAAGTCTCATTTGACAACTAGCATTACAATTGCCTTACGTTGCCGAGAGTGTATCATAGACGCTGGCTGTCACATGCATATCCACATGTTTGAGAGAAATTTTCCTCCATTGTCTGGAAACGATTCACCTGTATCAATAACGCCACCTCCCCCAAGAAAATTGTCACGTCATCTACAATGTCCTCTGGCTGCCGGTGCCCCCTTGACCCGCGCCTACAACCGTTATCCCCTCTCCATGAACCCCCGTGTTTTTGGGCATCCTCTTCCCTCGCGTGACGTCACTCGCCAACCTCTCTCCGCGAGCCGCAAATCCCCCTCCCCCAATTCCCCAAACGGGCCCTAGACCTTCGCGCGACAGCCAGACACCTCCCTCCCCTTGCTATAGGCTCCTCACCCCCTCCCCTTCACCGCATACTCCGCGCCACACACTTCCCCCACCACATGATCAAACCCCTCCCCTTACCCCCCGTCCCGGACTCCCCCTTCCCCGCACCCCCCTCACCCACACTTTATCCAGAACCCCCCTAGTTCTACTACTCTGAAACATGCGAAAGAAAAATCAGAAGAATACTACGATCGCAACATCAACCCAAAATTCTTTAAGGTTGGCGATCGCGTGCGAATGCTTAAAGAACTCCAAAAGGGAAAATTCGGGGATCAATATTCTGAACCATGCGAAATAATCGAAATACTGTCGGGGGGTAACGTTAAGATCCTTGACCAAGGCAAACCCCGCATCGTACACACAAACTAATTAAGGGCAACCCAACCAAAGGGTAACCAAAACCCTTGTCATTGGTTACAAAATGGAGACGAAAACAACAATCATCATTATTCTTCTCTCGCGCACGGCTGCCTGCCTCATAGGGTATGACTGCGGCGCCCCTACACTCAACGTTACTACGGTTTCACTCACCGATATCGGAACTTGCGATATTGTTCCGTCGTGGGGCCCATTTTTGATCGATAATTAATCGTCTTTTAATTTACCTTTCAGGATTTGAATTTACGAATGGGAAGTGTGCCACGAACGTACGGATTATAATGAATTAAGTCATATGTTACTTTATGACGGTAAGTTACCGTCGGAGAAGAAAAGCGCCAAGTTGAAGCGGGAATGTGCCCACTTGGGATAGGCGCTTGGTATAGTCGTTGGTGTATAATTTGACGCATGAGCAACAGGTATGCAAATAAGAAAGTAGCGTGAACTTGTGCTTACCTTGGTGAGAAAGAGCGGCGCTGCGTAGCTGGTCAAAAACGACTCGCTCGACCCGACCTGTCGTTGCCCAGATGGGTACCCGGTGCTCGTGTGAATGCGATGGTCGGGTGATGCCGATGTTTTTGGGAGCAGTCGGGGACTACGAGGAGTGGACTAATTTTATGAGGAATACATGCGCGTCGAAATAATTATTTGAACCGCTGAGTGAGTGCAAGACGTGCCAGGTTACGGCACCGTCGAGTCACTACGTCTGGCTCCACCTCCGCCTGGTTAGGGCGACGGGCGGCCAACCGCGAGAACAAATGTTGAGAATAACGGAAGCCGACGCCCGAACACTAAGCACCGGTGTGACCGTGCCAGTCGCTGACCTACCGAATTACGGCGGGTCGGCGCGTGTGGCGTGTTCGTGCGGCAAACCTTCCGAATTCCTCGGAAAATACTCTAGGTATACGTTCGATTTCGGACGGATAAGGGTTTTTATTTGTTGAGCGAATGTATCGGGAAACGTATTCGTCTAACGCATAGGTACAGATTAATATGAAATTAAATTTGGTTCGCTGAGCAGGTCTGGAGCGTGCCAGATTACAGCACCGCCGACTCGCTACGTCTGGCCCACCTCCGCTCGGTTCCGGCGATTGACGGCCAGCCGCGAATACAAATGTCAAGGTCGAGGGAAATCGACGTCCGAACACTAAGCACCGGGTTAACCGTGCCAGTCGCTAACCTGCCAGATTACGGCGAGTCAGCGGATGTGGCGTGTTCGTGCGTCAACTTTCCCAAGCCTCGTAAAAAGCACTTCGAGATTTGTCTAATTATGGACAGGTATGATTTCATGTGTAACGTCCTAGCACTCTCGCCCTCCAAATATTCATATCTGGTACGAATTGTAATAATTATTAAGAATTTTCCTTGCGCTAAACGCGCTCATTTATGTTTGTCTTGGGGTACATAATAATCAGAACGACCCATGTATGGTCGATTTCACTCAGAAACCCCGTTATATAAAATATTCGTAAAAATATCTTTAAATTTAGCACGCGTATATCAACCCGTATACTTTAGGGACAAACAGTTCCCATAATAACTTTACCGCTAAGCTTACCCGTAACTTCAGGGACGAGCACATGGGTGCACGGATTAACTTTACGAATAGTCTCATATACACGTACATATACATTTGCCTGTACACTTCTGGGACACGCACATGAGTCCCCGGAGTACCATATCATAATGTCTCATATGTACATACATATACACGTACCTGCATGCTTTAGGGACATATACGAGAGTCCCTGGAGTACCTCCTATAATAATTCCGTATGTCTATTTCCATGCATACTTTAGGGACGTAAGTCCTGAAATGAACTTCAATGAATATATATTGTGACGTGATTTTTTGAGCCACGTCACAAAAATGCTACCGATAATCAAGATATGCTCTCGATGCCCGGGTTGCGACCCATGCGTTAGTGTTAAGGGTCCTTTCTCTAGAATGTTTGTCTTGTTACGTTTGAGGTTTTGGGTTGTGTTTCCGTTTTGGTTAGGTTGGCGTGCGGAACTCGGTCGAGGGGCGTGTGGCTCGACGTACTGAGCAATCCCGGCCGAGGGATGCACCCAGTGAGGCCTCTCGGGGAATCGGTGCACGCCCGGCTGAAACGCCGGCGCCCCACCGTAGTGGTGGATCGTGCTGGAGAGCGGGCCGTTTAGGTTACGGGCGGAGGCTGGAGACCTCCGCGCCGCGCTTCTGGACAGAAGCTTTGCCGGCTTTCGCACGGTGGCCAGGGGATGCGATCTCCGAGAGCCTCCATGTTACCGTTGAGAGGTCCCGATTTGTTACCGTTCCGTTTTCGGGGTAACTCGGGCAGAAAATATAGATTCCGAAAGGAATATTCTATCAGAATATTCCAGCTCCCGAAATAATATTTCAGCTCTCGATATTATACGAGATAAAGTTCTCGCTTGAACCGGCGATTTCGTATGGTCCGATGCCGCGAGCGTGTTGGCATTTTTTCTGTCAACGCGCTCTGTCTCGATCTCGCATAATCCCTCGCACGCTGGCCTTGGTCGCGTGAGGTACAGAGTTGCTACCGAATCTTAGCGTGAGACGGTTGTTTCCCAAATCGCGATCGCTCACGATTTTGGAGATGTCGTCCGTCACAAATGGCGCCCAACGTGGGGCACGCCGGCGAGTAGCAGTTCTTATTAAAGTTTAAGGGGAAAAACGGAAAGGAATAATTCAATTATTCTTTTTTTTCCGTTCTTTCCTCCTTTCTTGCTCTCGTTGAGAAAAAGACATACTCTTTTTCTCATAGTTCTCGTTACGCGTTTTCGTGTGTTCGCGATTGCTCCCGAATTAAAATAATAAAAAAATGCGCTCTCGAGAACAAAAACAGTGCTCCCGAAGAGAAAAAAAAGTGCTCTCGTGAAAAAAAAGTGTTTTCGATTCCCCGGGATTATTGATCATATTGGATTTGGATTATTGATCATCTTCCGGTGAGTTCCCGAAGCAGTCGGAAAATTTTATTTTCGTTAAAATTTACGAATTTATTTTTCCTGCGTGGTTTCCGCGATGCGAGGCTCCGCGGAGTTGCGTCGCTCTCGTTACCGGGGAAGTTATCCTTCGACCTCCCCGGTGCTCTCGCGACTTTGAAAAATTATTTCGAAGGGAAAGAAAAAAAAAATGTCTTTTGGTTCTTTCGGCGATCCCGAGCACTTCGAGATTTTATTTTCGAAGACAAAAAAAAATGCTAGTTTCCGTGATTGGGAATTTGACAAAAAAAAACTGTCAAATTCCAAGCTTGCTCTCGCTGATTTCGGGAACGAAATCGAGTTCTTGATATGAATTTTTTTTTCATGTTATGTGCTCGGTCCTTTGACCTGGGTTGTGTCTTTTTTTTTGTCGTGTTATTCGTTTTCTTAAAGTTTTCTTTTTTTCTTGTCTTCGCTCCCGGGATCTCGAAAATTTATTTCGAGATCTTTCTGCTCTCGTTACCCGAGAATTTCCTAGATTTTCTCGGGCGATCTTGATATCGAAATGTTGTATTTTTTGGTTGTTGTTCTGTTTGCGTGTTTTTTTTCGATCTGCTCCCGGATCTGCTCCCGGGTTACGAAAATGCCTTTTCGAGACCCGAATAATTGCTCCCGTTAGTCCGAAAAGATTTTTTTGTTTTGTTTATTCTTTTTTTTCTTTTCGGCCGGCTCTTGAATTTTCGAGAACGACAAAAATCGTTTTCGGGCTCCGTTCTCGTACCTCGCGGCGAGATCCGCGCAATACCACACATCGGGTGTCCCCGAGGTGGCACGCGCGATATCACATATTGGGTGTCCCCTAATCAAGGAAAACTTGATTATGCGTCGCGCTTTCCCGTTATAAGTGGGTTTAACAATTTTTTTTGTTTGTTTTTTTCCCCTTACAGATCTCGAGCAGAGCCAATAGGATTTTTATTTTTAGTTTTATTTTTTTAAATATTTTTTTTTTGTTCTCCTGTTTGGCTCCAGCCTCAGCGGAATTTTATTTCGATTTGAGATTTTTGCACCGTTCCCGGATAGAGAGAATAATTTTTTTTTCTTTCTTCCTCTATCGCTCTCGACCTCGTCGGATTCGTTCGACGGAGGGGAATAAAAATTCGCCCAGTTCCCGAAATTCCGAAAGTTCATTTCGGATCGAAAGAAAATATTATTTTTTTTTAATTATTTTTTTATTAATTTTCTCTCTCGCTCCCGTCCCGTCGAATTCACTCGACGGGAGGGAATCAAATTTCCATGTTCCCGTAAATCTGAATGAATAGTTTGGATCGAGAGAAAATATTTATATTTATTTTTTTTTTATTAATTAATTTTCTCTCTCGCTCACGTCCCGTCGAATTCACTCGACGGGAGGGAATCAAATTTCCCTGTTCCCGTAAATCTGAATAAATAGTTCGGATCGAGAGAAAAAATCGATATTTTTTTTTTTTTGGAATCAATTTTCTCTCTCGCTCACGTCCCGTCGAATTCACTCGACGGGAGAGAATCAAATTTCCCTGTTCCCGTAGATCCGAATGAATAGTTCCGATCGAGAGAAAATATCAATATATTTTTTTTATTTTTTTTTCTGGAATGAATTTTCTCTCTTGCTCTCGATTCCGTCGAATTTACTCGACGAGAGGGAATAATATTTCCCAGTTCCCGGAAATCCGAAAGTTTATTTCGGATCGAGATGTAATTTTTTTAATTCTTTTTTTTTGTTTCCTCTCGCGTTCTCGATTCCGTCGGACTCTTTCGACTGAAGGGAATGCATATTCCCTCAGCTCACGAAATCCGAAAATGTATGTCGGATGTAGAGGAAATTTTTTCTATTTTTTTTTCTTCTCTCTCGCTCTCGCATATGATCCTGTTTCAGGGTTCTCGGACGGGGGAAGGAAAGTTCCCGCCGTTCTCGCCTTTTGGAAAAATTTTATTTTTGAAAGCAGACAGACATGTTGTTTTGTTTTTTTAAAAAAAAATTCCTGTTCTGTCTGCCGCTCTCGATGTCGTCGAATCAAATTCGACGAAAAGGGATACAATCCCTTAGCTCTCGATTCAGCCAGTCACGCTCTCGTGCTCCGAGTGTCCCGGGGCGAATACCCCATGGAGACCGGAGACAGGGTACTTGAGCTCCCGTCACGGCTCTGGAAACGCTCGTCCGAAGAAACGGACGAGGTTTTACCGATCGTGGACCTGGCACTGGGCCCGCGGAGCTCGACTTTGGGACAGTCGACCCGACCGGGTCGCGTCCAGGCGGCCGACGCGTGACGCCTAGTGCAGCCACGAAGCTCTCGAGATATTGGACGCCTTGTTGCTACCATGCAACAAGCGGACGTCAGCTCCCGAAAAGGCGATACGTGAGCGCAACCTTTCGCGGTCTGCGCCACCACGCCAGTGATTCCCGAGGCCCCTTTATGGGCCAGTTCCGGAGGGACAAGGCGGGCAAAGCCGCGCCTCTGCTACCGAGTGGTCCCCTGAAGACCACGGAAGCTACCGAAAAGCCGAGTGAACCCAGCAATTACGGCAAAACGGGTCACCGGCATAGAGAATGTGCGGATTACCGGCGTCTCGTGTGCTACCGATCAGACCGTCAGGCGTGTCCACGACTTGTTACCCTATCAAAATCGGGGTGACGGACAAGGAGACGGGTGAGGGACTCTCCTTTACCTCTCGTGATAAGCCTTGACGATGTACTTTCTCGACAAGCTCCCGTGTAGTGACACCACGCCGACCAGTTACCGAACCCGCAAACCGGCGAAGGCAGTTACGAGGTACACCCTCAGCTACCGATACGTCTCCCCCGAAGGAAATCCTTCCTTGGGATGACGCTATAGTTAACGTCGGGTCGGACGCAAGTAGAGGCACCCATCGGGTAGAGCCCTCATTCGTGGCTGACCCCTAAAAGCTCCCGTTAAAGGCCTCTGGCCCATAGTTTCGTGTGAGATGGCAACACCCCACAGCTCCTGCAATATAGGCCTCTGGCCCAGAGTTCTCGCGTAAGGCAACAACGCCTCACAGTTCCCGCAATGTGGCTCTCTGGCCCATGGTTCTTGTGCGAAGTGGCAACAGGGCAATGGATCTCCGACATGCCAGCCCGGCCTCTGGCCTCGGCGTTCGCAGAGGCCACAACGCCTCACAGTTCTCGCAATACAGGCGTTAGCCTGGGTTCTCGCGCGGGGCGGCAACTTCCCGCAGTTCACGCCATGAGGGGCCTCCGGCCCCAGTTCTCGTGCAGGACAGTGATGTCCCGCAGTTCCCGCGAGTTGCGATGACACGACTTGGTTCTCGGCACCAATTACCCCGGAGAAAAGAATGGAGAACTTGGAGCAGTTCCCGTAGAGTTCCCGGAACCACCACCGAAGTAAGGACGCCCTGGCTGATTTGGTGAGTCCGATTCTGGTTCGTTTGTTCCGTCCTTGGTGGTGGTACGTGTGGAGCACATTGGTCCAATATTTTTCGCATCGCAGGACGGTTATCCGTCCGCGGCAGGTCTCGGTCTCTTCCCTGATATCAAGGCTACCGATCTGTAACTGGAAGAGACAACCATTCTACCGTTTCCGCAAAATTATTTGTTTTGTTTTTTTTGCGATTATATTTTCTCGTGCTGTGGGGCGATTACTCGCCCACGGTAGATCTCGATCTCTCCCACCGTTAAGCTACCGACTGTAACGGGAGAGATAAATTCTAGCCATCGAATACGAACAATTATGTTGTGTTCTGGTTTCTTTTCTCGCGCTGCGGATGCTTGGTTCCCCGCAGTAGATCTCGGTCGTTCCCACCGTTTAAGCTACCGACTGCAACTGCGAAGGACAATGATTGCTACCGTGTGCATTTCAGCTACGGCTTTTGCTTAGCAGAGATCACGTAGTTCCCTGATCGTAACCACCCTTAAGGGGTGGGGAGTTGTGACGTGATTTTTTGAGCCACGTCACAAAAATGCTACCGATAATCAAGATATGCTCTCGATGCCAGGGTTGCGACCCATCCGTTAGTGTTAAGGGACCTTTCTCTAGAATGTTTGTCTTGTTACGTTTGAGGTTTTAGGTTGTGTTTCCGTTTTGGTTAGGTTGGCGTGCGGAACTCGGTCGAGCGGCGTATGGCTCAAGGTACCGAGCAATCTCGACCGAGGGATGCACCCAGTGAGGCCTCTCGGGGAATCGGTGCACGCCCGGCTGAAACGCCGGCACCCCACCGTAGTGGTGCACCGTGCTGGAGAGCGGGCCATTTAGGTTACGGGCGGAGGCTGGAGACCTCCGCGCCGCGCTTCTGGACAGAAGCTTTGCCCGCTTTCGCACGGTGGCCAGGGGATGCGATCTCCGAGAGCCTCCATGTTACCGATGAGAAAAGGTCCCGATTGTTTACCGTTCCGTTTTCGGGGTAACTCGGGCAGAAAATATAGATTCCGAAAGGAATATTCTATCAGAATATTCCAGCTCCCGAAATAATATTTCAGCTCTCGATATTATACGAGATAAAGTTCTCGCTTGAACCGTCGATTTCGCATGGTCCGATGCCGCGAGCGTGTTGACATTTTTTCTGTTGACGCGCTCTGTCTCGCTCTCGCATAATCCCTTGCACGCCGGCCTTGGTCGCGCGGGGTACAGAGTCGCTACCGAATCTTCGCGTGAGACGGTTGCCTCCCAAATCGCGATCGCTCCCGATTTTGAAGATATCGTGAGAGAGTTGTCGATCAGACGCTGCGATGGAGAGACGCGTCGTGTCTCTCTCGCGCTCTCGTTCTCGCATTAGAGGCACGTCGGCGTGCTCTCTCGTTCCCGTTCGTGTAACGTTTCGCGTGCAGTTCATGTTTGCGAATAAATTTCGTCTACGCAAAAAGTTCCCGGGTGGTTAATCCACCGGTTCCCGCACTATAAAATAAAAGATGATTTTATTTTATTAGTGACGTTACCGTCATCGCGATAGTGACAGTTCCCGCGCTTGCTCACGCTCCTCCCCGGTGAATCCCGACCCCTCTACCACAACCCACAGCCTGAGCGGCCGTGCTTTACCGCAACCGTTCCCCCCGTGCAAGTGAATCCAGTTAGTCCGGTTAGACGATTCCGGCGATTAAAAATCGAGAAGGTCTCCAGACTCCGAACCCGATTAAGATTCCAGGGGAACCCAAAAATTAAGGAGAGCTCCAGTCTCCGCCTGGCGGGTCGGGTTTGATCACCCTGACCCCAGTTTAGTCCGGTTGAGAAATCCGGCGATACAAAATTCTCTGGCACCCCGGGTACTGCGGATGCACGCGCACGGGAGGAACGGCCGAAGGTAGCGGTTTCTCGCACCTAGCTCTCGTGTTTAAGTTCTCGTTTCGTGTAGAGAAAATATCGTCCGTCACAATATATATATACATACTCTAGGACCCCAGAGTCCTCATATACCATTCGTGTACTCATATGCATACTTCGAAGGCATTAGTCCTCGGAATAACTGTAGTGAATATCTATACATACATATATATATATATATATATATATATATATATATATATATATATATATATATATATATATATATATATATATATATATATATATATATATATATATATATATATATATATATATATATATATATATATACATATACGTACTCCATACGCTTCAGGGACATATAGCCGAGTCCCGGGGCAATCATCAATTCATATCTACTTTCATGCACACTTCGGGGACATAAGTCCTCAAAGAGAGAAAACTCGAGAAAACTCGAGAAAAATAACGTTATCAGTGCTAATATTCGGTTACATGGGGACCGAGCTCGAGAGCGAGGGTAACGACGCCAAGCCCTTTTTCTCAGAGACAAAGAGGGCGAGGGTACATATTGCGCTCCGGGAGCTGGCCAGTCAGTTCCGTCCGGTCTCTCCAACAGCGCGCAACGCACAGTCGACGCTCTGAAAACTGGTACATTGATTTTATTTTATTTTATATTCTTTTCGAGTTTACCCCGGTCTCTCCGTCAGTGTATCTATAAGTCTCTGTAAAACCGGTATTAATTGTTTAAATCATAATAAAAAGTAAAAGGAAACATAACAAGTCAAACACTGCAACAAATAAATTTACGAAACATACATTATTTTATTTATTGAATGCAACTACGCTTATGTACGTGTAAAATACACAATTCTTTGTATCACCTTTGATTACTTCGCTCTATTGAAATTACGCAAAATACGGCGACCGCGCAAAAGTGTAACATTTTTCGAGCAAATAATTAAAATATATTTCTCTCTCGTTCGTGCGTGTAAACACGCAACGAACTCATCATGGTAGTGCATTTCTTTCTCTCTCTCTTTTTCTGTCTTCCTTTCGCTCATGCCATTTTTCCTAACGCACGCATTCGTCTCACTCATAAAATCATACCTGTCCAAAATTGGACAAATTTCGAAGTGCTTTTTGCGAGGCTTGGGAAAGTTGACACACGAACACGCCACATCCGCTGACTCGTCGTAATCTGGCAGGTTAGCTACTGGCACGGTTAACCCGGTGCTTAGTGTTCGGACGTCGATTTCCCTCGACCTTGACATTTCTATTCGCGGCTGGCCGCCAATCGCCGTAACCGGGCGGAGGTGGGCCAGACGTAGTGAGTCGGCGGTGCTGTAATCTGGCACGTACTAGACTCGTTCAGCGAACCAAATTTAATTTCATATTAATCTGTACCTATGCGTTAGACGAATACGTTTCCCTATATATTCGCTCAACAATTAAAAACCCTTATCCGTCCAAAATCGGACGTATACCCAGGGTATTTTCCGAGGAATTCAGAAGGTTTACCGCACGAACACGCCACACGCGCCGACCCGCCGTAATTCGGTAGGTCAGCGACTGGCACGGTCATACCGGTGCTTAGTGTTCAGGCGTCGGCTTCCGTTATTCTCAACATTTGTTCTCGCGGCTGGCCGCCAATCGCCGAAACCGGTCGGAGGTGGAGCCAGACGTAGTGGGTCGACGGTGCCGTAACCTGGCACGTCTTGAACTCACTCAGCGGTTCAAACAATTATCAAATCTATATATGGATATTTTTATTTCGAAGCGAATGTATTTCTCATAAAATTAGTCCAGTCCTCGTAGTCCCCGACCGCTCCCAAAAACATCGGCATCACCGGGCCATCGCATTCGCACGAGCACCGGGTACCCGTCTGGGCAACGACAGGTTGGGCCGAGCTGGAACATCTTGGCGATTCCTGGACAAATTTGGTCAAACGGTCGAGTAGTTTTGACCCGCTACGCACTGCCGCTCTTTCTCACCAAGGTAATCACAAGTTCACGCCACTTTCTCATTTGCTTACCTGTCGCTCATGCGTCAAATTATACACCAACGACTTTACCAAGCGCCTATCCCAAGTGGGCACATTCCCGCATAACCGTGGCGCTTTTCTTCTCCGACGGTACCTTACCGTCATATAAGTCATATATGACTTAATCCAAAAACGGCTGAGCGTTCCCAAAATCCGGAACGTTTAAGTGAAGAGGAACTCCGCACATTAGCGGATCGATTGGATAAAAAAACGCGAAATACTTCGTGAACAAGAACAGGCGTTGTTGAAAAGAGAATTAGAAACGCACGAAAAATTAGAAGCCCTGAGTGCGCGTGAACGCGAATTTAGTGATCAAGTGAATATTAGAGATGAACCAATCTCAATTAATCATCACGCCCTCGAGGCTATACAAAATACCCTTTCGACGATGATAAATAAGGTCAGTCGAATTAGTAGAGAAATTGTTTCGATTAAAAATGGTGAGGGTCAACGACAATCAGGTCCAGTCCCTCACGTACAACAAAACGAGGTTAACGTTCGCGATGATCGAGAATTAACCGCGAACATTAAATTTAAAGACGCACTTGAATCTATGCCCATCTTCAATGGGTACAACGTACCGGTTCTCCGGTTTGTTCGTGCTTGTAAAAGGGCAAGGACCTGTTCCGCCCTCATCAGGAGTTGGGCCTCACTCAGCTCCTTCGTAACAAATTAAAAGGTCATGCCGCAACGGCACTGGAAGATTAAAACTTCCAGAACGTTCACCAATTCGGTGAGTGGTTGAAAACGTTATTTGGTGCCTCGAAAACTTTGAACGAATTTCGTGGTGAACTTGGAAATACTTCAATAGGCAAAAACGAACATATTATCGACTATATCAGTCGAACCAAAGATTTGCATACGGCGATTCTCGACGCCGAAATTGATAATCACGGAACTCTCCGAAACGGTCAATACGATATTTTCGAAAACAACACGCTGGATTGTTTCGTCAAGGGTTTTCCACCCGACTTTCGAATCCGTCTCAAACTCGAGGGATTCGATAATCTCGAAGATGCCTATTCAAAGGCAATAAAAGTTGAAAAAGACATGGAACGCAATAGGTCACATTTCAAGGACACGCGTTTCGAAAGCCGAACTCAAAATCAGTCGGCCCGCATAGCAGCGGTCTCCCCTTCAGGAGGACCGATTTGTAAACATTGCAACCGCAATCACGCGTCCGATGATTGCCGGTCAAAATTTCCGGACACGAAACCGGGAAATTGAAATAAACAAAGTTCAAACAGTAGAATCACGTAGTCAAAGCCCACGGACGGTCAAGGATCTCGACCCCCGTCGATGTGTAATTATTGCAACAGGGCGGGCCACCTACAGACATTCTGCTTTAAAAAACAAAACGGAGAAAGGAACAGTGCAACCGAACTGCCAAAAAACGAGAATTCTCGACCAGTGGCACGGGCCTCCCCGCGGGACGAGAAATCGGCGGAGCGCCCGGTAAAAATAATAGACGCGTCTCCGTGCGAACCGTCCACGTCTTATTAACGCGTTCAAAACAAATAGCTTCCGTAGACCTCGACTCACCCAAGTTATCGGGACTTAACGAATTTTTAATAGACTCAGGCTCGGAAGTGAATCTCGTCAAAAATCAAATCGTAAATGCTCATACGTATATAAATAAATACGATATATTAAAAGTGGAGGGGATCTCGAGTATCCCCGTAAGAACAAAGGGGTCTGGAAGAACAACAATCAATGATATCCCCGCGCAATTTCACGTCGTCGATGATTGGTTCCCAATGGACCAACATGCATTACTTGGTACCGAATTTCTTGCTGAAAATAAAGCTCTCGAAGATTGGAGAGATGAACAATTCACTTGGGGAAATCAAAGGATCCCGTTTAAAAGTAAACAAACTATTTCGATTCCAAAACGGTCCAAAACGGTCCGTTACGTCAAACTAAGTAATCCCAAAATCAAAGAAGGATATATTCCGATGCTCTACATGGGAGAAGGGATTTTTTTTGGCGAAGCAGTCGTTACGGTCAAGAATGGTATCGCTTATCTGATTGCGCACAATTCAACCGATGATTACGGACTATACCAACGGTAGTAGTCGAAGAATTCAGGTGCAAAGGCACGAAAGATGGTTCCCTCACTCCGGACGACCAAAAGGCGTTCCAGGAAGAGGATACAACCGAATGTGAAAATAATTTCCTCACTCCGGACGACCATAAGACATTTCAGGAAGAGGATAAAAATCAAAAGGGGGCCGTCCTTATATTACGGCATCGATTTTGGCTGATTTTTAACGACCCCCCCCCCCCCCCCCCCCCGCCCCAATTCATCCTATCCTTCCTATCGTCATAATCAAATTATCGTTACCGTCATCCAACGACCAGACCGCCCCCCTATTCTAAAATGACGTAATTTATGGACGGCCCAAAGGGTTCCCTCACTCCGGACGACCAAAAGGCGTTTCAGGAAGAGGATAGGTCCCGATGTGAAAATAATTCCCTGACTCCGGACGACCAAAAGGCGTTTCAGGAAGAGGGGAAAAGTTCAATTGTTCCCCGGCCGGACGACCAAATGGCGTCTCGGGAGGAGGGTATATTACGGTTTGATATTGCGCGCAACAGAAGAGTTTTAAAAGTTGAAAAGAAAGATAAAGTAAAAGAAATTCGCGACTTACTCCGTCTCAACCATCTAAACGATGAAGAACGGTCAAGCGTCGATAAAATTATAAACGAGAATTCGGACCTCTTTCATTGGCCAGGAAAATTCCTAGGCTTTACAGATAAAATCGAACATAAGATAACGACGAACGACGATCAACCACTTTTTACGAGGCAGTATAGATGTCCGCCCGTTCATAAAGATGTAATTACAAAAAAAGCTAAAGAACTAAATGGAGGGGAAGCAATTAAACCGTCAAACTCCCCGTATAGTTCGCCTCTGTCGATCGTTCCCAAAAAGGCGGACTCACAAGGAAATCCAACGTGGCGCATGGTCATTGATTATAGGAACTTAAACAAAAAGACAATTGGCGATGCATATCCATTACCTCAAATAACCGAAATTCTCGACCAATTGGGTAATGCGAAATATTTTTCAGTATTCGACCTGGCCAGCGGTTTCCATCAAATTAAAGTACATCCAGACGATTCTCACAAGACAGCATTTGCTACACCATTCGGTCACTACGAATTCGACCGAATGCCGTTTGGTTTAAAAAACGCTCCGGCAACATTTCGAAGATTAATGGATCGAGTCTTAACAGGCCTTCAAGGCATCGAGCTGTTTGTTTATTTGGACGAAATCGTCATTTATGCAAAGACACTAGTTGAACACGAGAATAAATTCAACAAACTCTCGAAAAAATTAAGGCAAGCCAACTTAAAATTACCACCGGACAAGTGTGAATTTTTAAGACGAGAAGTGGCATATTTGGGTCACATCATAAGTGAGGACGGAGTTAAATCCGATCCCAAAAAATTGGAGGCTCTACAGGGATACCCTAGGCCTACCACTCCGAAAAAAATTAAACAATTTTTAGGACTTGCAGGTTATTACCGCAGGTTTATCGAAAAAGTTTCAGGCATTGCAAAGCCACTCACAAATTTATTAAAAAAGGGATCGACCTTCAAATGGACCGAATCTCACCAAAAAGCCTTTGAAACGCTTATCGAGGCGTTGTGTAAAGAACCAATTCTTCAATATCCGGATTTCACAAAACCATTCATCATAAGAACGGATGCATCCGACCACGCCATTGGCGGAATTTTGAGCCAAGGCGAAATCTGTAAAGATAAACCCGTTCGTTACACCTCTCGAACTCTTGGAAAACACGAAGTTAATTACTCAGTGATCGAGAAGGAATTATTGGCTGTCATTTATTGTGTAAATCATTTCAGACCTTATGTCTACGGCCGTGAGTTCTTATTTGCAACGGATCACAAGCCGCTCGTATGGCTTCACTCCGTAAAAGACCCGGCCAATCGGCTTGTGCGTTGCCGCCTTAGCATTGCCAATTATACTTATAAAATTGTATACAAACCAGGAAGGGTAAACAGCAATGCTGACGCCCTATCCCGGAACCCGCCAGTGAAAAATCAGACTTTGCTCATGGTAAAGCATACGCCATGTAAAAGAAAATCCGAATCGCTTATCGTTGGCCCAAGTCAGGCAAAAATTGGTAAACCGACTCTTAGCGGAAACGACGATTCGGACTCGGACGAAAGATTGTTCGATCCACCAGCTGGAAGAAATCCAGCTAAAAAATAGAACCCTACCTCAAATCCTGATACGGATACGGAGGAAATCCCCGATCCGTCGGACGGCAACCAAAGGAAAAATCCACCTGAAAAAAGAAAAATTTGGCCGACTCCGCGGACGAGGACGATTTCCTCGGTTTCCGAAATTTCCCGACAATTTCTTATACGTCTGGCAAAACGCCTCGTCGTTGGGAAAAAGAAAAAGAAACTCCGAACACCCGGAACCTGGAAGACCCGCCTTCCCATTCTCAATCCGTCGAACCTGTAAAAGAAACAACCTTGCACGCGTCTATTCCAGACACAAGTCCAGACGACGGAATCGCGGAAAATTTTCAAATAACGCAACTTTTAGAAGATCGAGATATAGCCCCATTTCCTGAGGATTCCGAAATTCCGGAACCGTCAGAACATGGAGAAAACATTGAGAATATCGAGGATCTCACCGAAAGCTCAAGGAAGTCAGACGACGACTCTGTAAATAGCGACATATTTGATAATGAAAACCCCGAGTATGCATTACCAAGGGAAAACAGTGAAGTCCAATGTAGACTCACCATACGCGAAACGCGTGATAATTTGTCCATGTTCAAGGACAATCTCGTCGTCTTTGTCACCACTTCCGGGAGACCAATCGATGATGGACCAAAATACCTCCAAACTCAAAATTTGTTTCCCAAAATCAAGGAATCCACGTATTTACGACTCAAGGTAATAAATGACAATTCAAGATGCATATTAGCTATACCGTTATTGCCTAATGTACACGAAAATCTTTTGAACGAGGACCTTGAGGAAGCCCTCGACTCCTTGAAAAACTTTGTCCGCGAAACATCTACGAAACTAATTCATGTCGCGAAAACAAACTCAATCGGAAATGTATCATGGAACGAAATTAAAACTCTTTTGATACGAACGCTAGGCAACGACGAAGTTACGTTGACCATTTGTAAACAACTCGTTCAATATCCTCCCGAGGAAAACTGTACTGCAATTATAGAAGAAAACCACGACTCGTTGGTAGGAGGTCATAAGGGAGTAAATATAACACACAAACAAATCAGAGAAAATTTCTTTTCGAAAAACATGAAAAGCGAAATTTAAGAGTACATTCAACATTGTAGAGGTTGCCAATTAAAAAAGATAGTTCGAGTAAAAAGTAAGCAACCCATGGTTAACACCGACACTCCAAGGGCGTCCTTCGACAAGGTGGCCATGCACGTGGTCGGACCACTTCCTGTTACGAAGATGGGCAACGAGTACGTGCTGACCATCCAGGATCTTCTCACCAAGTACTCGATGGCAATTCCGCTGAAAAGGACAACGGCGATCGACATCAGCGAGGTGTTCGTCGAAAACTTCATCGCTCGCTTTGGTGCTCCTCGCGCCCTTCTCACCGACCAGGGGGCGAACGTTCGGAGCAGTTTTATGAAGACGAACAGCTGTCTGCCCCTCAAATTTTCTGAATTTGAGGAAAAAAAGTAGATTGGGTTTTGATAAGCCAATCTACATTTTTTTTCTCAAATTCCGAAAATTTGAGGGGCAGACAGCTGTTCGTCTATCTATTTGACGTCATTTGGCAAAGTTTCGACGGGACGTGAAGAGCCGTTTCAGAGATTTTTGGGTATCTACAATTGTTCTACCATACCGACCGCGATAAGGTGTCATTCCGTCTTAAGAGGCACCCGTTTATAAATTGAGCGTGTGTCTAAAATGCACCCTTCGTCGAACGAACACATATCCAGTGCAACCCTATGTGGCCTGCCGAATATTGGATCGACGGCACTTGGTATCGGTTCACACCACATCCAGTCGAGGTACCGCTTCCTGGACAACTTCATCCCGCTTCCATGCCTCCCTGGGGATACAACCCCATTGGAAATTTGGCATCCAGCGGAATTTATTCTGACCACGAGATCAACCAGCTGAGGGACAAGATCATGTTCCCCGCTGAAAAACCAGCAATACTCAACAACATCGGAAGGGGTTTCGCAGGACCCGACATACCCCCAGGAAGCGTTTCCCTCAAGACACTGATGGACGAGGACGCTCTCCAACACGTCGCTGATGGAGTAATGCAGAAAATCTGGGGTGGTTTCGAAAAATTCGGGATCATCAGTGCGGGACTGTTTGGGGTCTTCGCAATCCTCACCATCATCAAGGCGATCATCGATACTTGCATCCATGGATATACACTCCACACTCTGTACGGATGGAGTTTCACCCTCCTAGGAGCCATCTGGAACTCGGCCTCAACTGGAACAAGCCTCCTAATTACCAGAGCTCACCATGCTGAACAACGGTCGTCGAAGATTACCAACCGTGGACCCCTGGAGTTGATGTCCATCAATGACAATCGCGACCATCCGACGACGTCGAGGCGTTTGTCGGGCGTCGACCACGGACGCTTGGAGCGGCTCAACGCCGGTCCTCAGCAAAGCTGAAGTATTGCTTCAGACTTTTAGGGGGAAGGTGTTACGTCCTAGCACTCTCGCCCTCCATATATTCATATCTGTTTCGAATTTTAAAAATTATTAAGATTTTTCCCTCGCGCTAAACGCGCTCATTTATGTTTTTCTTGGGGTACATATTAACCAGAACGACCGATATATGGTCGATTTCACTCAGAAACCCCGTTATATGAAATATTCGTAAATATATCTTTAAATTTAGCACGCGTATATCTATGCGTATACGTTAGGGACAAACAGTTCCCATACTAACTTTACCGCTAAGCTTACCCGTAACTTCAGGGACGAGCACATGGGTGCTCGGATTAACTTTACGAATAGTCTCATATACACATACATATCCATTTGCCTGTACATTTCTGAGACCCACACATGGGTCCCCGGAGTACCATATCATAATGTCTCATATATACTGTTATGCCGGGTTGTTTGGGGTGGAATCAAGTTGAAACCTTTTTATTCTCCGTTTTTCTCTTATATCAATTTCACATTTATTTAGAGACTCGCAATGAACAGATTTCTATTTCTACTTTCGTATACGGTAATTCTACTATTCGCTTATTCTCCAGGTCGTTCCGAGTCGAAGGAGTTACGACGACTAACTTCCCTTCCTTCCAAGATTCACCTTAGCCTATCAAAAATATGTATTACTCCGCCCTACTTCATATCACTCCGCGAGCAAAGCGCGGTTTTCGAAAGCAGTGCGGTTAGTCTCCCACGCTTGATTCGCTGAAACAGCAACTGTACCGTGGGACAGTTTCTTAGCGTAAAGTCTTTATCTAAAACTGACGACTCAGGATGCATTCCGAGGCGTTTCTAAGCCTTGGCATAACACCCCCACCCATAGATGAGAAATCCCCCTCACAATTTTACACAAAGGGATTTCTCTCTTTTTAATTTTTTATTACTAATATTCGTGATCATCTTCAAACTCTGAAATTCGTAGATTTGAATGTCTAAAATGTCCGCGTCTTGTTCGTGATTGGTATTTTCTTTCCACGTACGAATTTAGTATGACATCGTTGGTTACTGCGTTACATCCGGGCGCGAGCCAAAGAATTTTTGTTCCGTTGATTATTTTTTTTTCTACATCATCGTTGCAGACAATTCGAATGTTTTCTGGCTTTGGTGCAGTGTATAACCACCTATTATTATCTTTAAATTGGATCCACATAGTATGGGTTATGTGAACTACCTTAACAATACAGTCTTCTTTGTTTAGTTTAAGTGGTTCGTTTACAATTTTACCTAGGCAGGTATCATGCGCCTTCATATAATATTTCGGATTATTTCTTTTACAGAAATACAAAGTTTGGTGTACTTTACAGGTATCTAAAAAGTTTGAATAACTCGGCGTGTATAGCAACTTTTCGTCGTTGGTGATTATATAATCATGTGGATTGGATATGTATGCGATTACATTATTTTCAATTAGTTTCGGGGCGGGAATTACGCGATACGCTTTATAATTTTCTATTTCAGGGATTGGTACTTTGATGATGTAGACAAAACGGTATCCTATTACGGTTATCGATACGTCGCTTATTTCTAAATATTCAAAGTAATTACTACCGTGGACAGGAATGGGCATTCGTTCGTTACCCTTTTCGTCTCTTATTAACTTAATAGCGCTAATTAATAACTTAGGCGATAAAAGCTGAGGGTTTGTTTGGCCAGATTTTCCGAAGATAATTGATTCCATTAAAACTCTAACATTTCTGTTTAGGTCTAGCAATGCCAGTTCGATTTCGAAGCACATCTCAGTAATCAAAGAATCCTTTTCTAATGTTTTTTCTTTTTGCAGTAATTCATTCAGGTTTTTGTCGACAGTTTGGAAATTAAGATCGATTTCCTGCAATGATTTGTTATATTTGCGAAAGAGAGTCTCACTCTTCTGAAGGGAGAGTTGTATAATATGAGTTTGATTTTTGAATAATTCTGTAATTCTTCTGTTGTCATTATAAACCGCATCTATTTCTTTATTGTAATATTCTGCATCCTCTGCGCTCATTGTTCCAAATAGTATTTTACTTGCTTGACCAACAAAATCAAATAACCCACGTTTATTCCTGAAGAGGGTTGGTATACCAATGGTGGAAAACAACTTGTACTTGTCATTAATGGTAATGTCCAATTGTTTACGTAATTGCTGAATTAATCCACTTTTTGCACAGATGTTCGAACACAGTGTTTTCACCGTGTTTAATGCCTCGCCAACTTCGCTCTCCTCCAAGGTCAGCTCGTCCGCATTTTTGTTAGAGAAATGTCGCAAATAATCTTTCAATACCTGATGGCTTCTTTCTAGACTACCATTGCTTTCTGGATGAAAGCTAGTCGTAGTAATGTGCTTAATTCCCAACATTTTCGTAAAGTTCTTCATCAGATCGCTAGTGAAATTCGTCCCTCGGTCCGTTAGGATGGCACGTGGTACGCCAAAGTATCTAACGTATCCTTTCAGAAACATTTTCATTACTGAAGGGGCTGTGAAATCTTTGAGTTCGAGTGCGACGAGGTATTTGGTCAAACAATCCTGGATCGTCAAAATGTATTTGTTCCGGTTAGCAGTCAATGGCAATGGGCCGCAAATATCCATGGCAATTTTGTCGTTGCATTTTTGCGGTGTGTCAGTGATTACCATTGGCATTTTTGTCGGGTGTCTGTTAGCCTTATTCCTCTGACAAATAACACAATTTTTTACAAATTTTTCTACATCTCTTCTTAAATTTTTCCAGAAGAAATGTTCTGATATCCGATAATAGGTTTTCTTGATTCCGCCATGACCTCCTATTGGGCTATTGTGGTTTTCTTCGAGTATCTTCTGGATATCACCATCTCGGGGGATTATTCGCTCTCTGTCGTGGAGGTAGACAGTACAGTTTCCATTATTAAAAACATTTCGCCACAGCTTTTCTATGTCTTTCCTCGAAACACCAGTTAGGCGAATGCAACTGTCGTGATCGACATGAATCTCATTCCATTCTTCGGCAATTGCTGCATAAAATAATTCTTTGATGTATCTCGATAAATCATCGGCCGTTGTTCTTTGGTCTACCCCAATTACTACATGGAATTCACGGTTGTCTTCCTCAGAATAGACTTCGAAATTCTGTGCAGCCTCGTCTTGTTCTTCTTCCTCTCGTCTGACGAAACAAATATCTACACTACCCTCGGGTATTGGAGAGTTCGTCAAAAGTATTTTTCTTCCCAGTTTTTCTTGGAGGAATCGTTCGGTATCTTCCCGGGCATCGTCCTGATGTGGTTCTTCCAATTCTTCCATTGATATTTCCCCTGTTTCTTGAATCCTCTGTCTTTTTGTGCTCACGTTTTCTTCCAGTTCTTCTTGGCCAGCCTTTCTTTTTCTGGGCGTTATTATTTTCCTCGGCCAATCGTCTTCTTTCGAGGTACCTGGTGTTGGGCTTTCCTCTCTTCTCGATGACCCTGATGCCTGATTGTCAATGTTCACTTGACGGTTTACCAAGACTGGGTTCCTCGATAACGCATCTGCATTGGTGTTGAGGATCCCTTTCTTGTATACGATATCGTATTCATAATCTTCTAGAGCGATTCGCCACCTTGCAAGTCGTGAATGCGGATCTTTGTGATTCATCAACCAGATTAATGGACGGTGGTCGGTAATGATCTTGAATTTACGACCGTACAAGTAGGGTCGAAAATGTTTGATGCACCAGACAATCGCCAATAACTCCTTCTCCGTTGTTGAATAGTTTCGTTCCGCTTTGTTGAGTACACGGCTCGTATACGCGATTGGATGTTCCTTGCCATTTTTTTCTTGAGAAAGTATTCCTCCCAGAGCAATGTCCGAAGCATCTGTGGTCAATGTGAACTGTTTGGAAAAATCGGGGTACGCCAAAATTGGTTCCTTACATAATTCCCCTTTTAGGGTGGTAAAAGCCTTTTCCTGTGGAGTGCCCCAAATAAAATCAACATTTTTTTGCAGAAGCTGCGTCAATGGTTTGGCCTTTTTACTGTAGTCTCTAATGAATTTCCGGTAGTATCCTGTCAATCCTAGAAATTGGCGGACATTTTTAACGTTTTTCGGTTTTGGGAATTCAGAAACACTTCTGCAAGTTTCAGGGTTTGGTTTCACTCCTTCTTCTGTGATAATATGCCCTAAATATTGCAGCTCAGGTCGAAGATATTCACATTTATCAGGTTGAAGCTTTAAATTCGTTGTTCTCATTCTTTAAAAAAATACGCGTAACTTTTCATTGTGTTCTTCGAGAGTCCTCCCATAGACTACAACATCGTCTAGATAAACGAAGCAAGTGTTGCCGATCAATCCTCGTAGCGCGTTGTCAATCATCCTCTGAAATGTTGCTGGGGCGTTCTTCAAACCAAACGGCATGCGTAAGTATTCGAAGTGACCATGGGGTGTACTAAACGCTGTTTTTTTTCTATCTTCTATTTTCATTGGGATTTGATGAAATCCACTGGCCAAATCGAATGCTGAGAAGTACCGTGCGTTACCTAGCTGATCAAGAATTTCCTCGATGTTGGGCAAAGGATAGGCATCCTGTAAAGTTTTTTCATTTATTTTTCGAAAGTCGACGACTACTCTCCATTTTTGTTTGCCAGACGCGTCCTTTTTCTTTGGAACAACCCATAACGGTGAGTTGTACGGAGAGTTCGATTCTTGGATGATTCTTTTTTGATGCATTTCGTCTACTTGTCTCAGGATTTCCTCGTGTTGAGCCAAGGGGTATCGATATTGTTTGACATTTACTGGGGTCTGATCGGTCGTTTCTATTGCGTGTTCGGCCAGATTTGTACACGGTAATGGATCACCGGGAAGGTAAAAAACGTCTTGATACGTATCGATAATCTCCCAAATCTTATAGCGATCTTTTCCATTCAAAATGTGTTCAATTCGAGTATTTTCTTTCAATAGCTGGCTTCGGGAAATAGAATAGTTACCCGAATGCGACATATCTAATTTAAACATTCTTGTCTCCGAGCACCTTCTAGCGAAAACTATCATGCGTTGTTTCATGTCGATAATGGCGCCTTCCTCTGCCAAAAATGGTCGCCCGGCAATACCATCTTCATCAAGAGGGAAATCGTTTGGGACTACTAAGAATGTGTGATCATTTTTACCCAGAGTAATCTTACATTCTTGGTTACAGAATATAGGAGTGTCGTTTATGCCAGTTATTGATGCGAATTTTGTTCTTACCGGCAGGCCGATGGTGTTTTTTTCTTTTATCAAATTTACTGCTGCTCCCGTATCCGCCAAGAAGGAGTGGTCCCGCGCTCCATAGGTGCTGTGAATCCTGAGCACGAAGCTTGCTCCGGGGTTTTTTCGATCTCTTGACATTCGGTATACTTTATATTGTTCGGTGGTACGTTTGGCATGTGGCGTGACGGAAAATTCTGCCACGATGTGTTGTGACGTTTCGGGCATTCTCTGATAAAATGACCGATATTGCCGCATCCGTGGCACGGAAAGCTTTTATTTTCTTCCTTTCGTGCTCTTGGACTTCCTTTTTGATAATTCGGAGCGCTGCTGAACCTTCCCGGGTTTGACGAATTTTCCTTAAAAGGTTTTTTGAACAGAACCCGCGACATTTCCTCTTCTTTCTCGGTCTCCAGAGCGAGATTTTGCGCTTCTCTTATTGTTTCAGGCTTTCCTGCTTTCACGAATAATCTGATACCCGGCAACAGTCCCCGAATAAATTGTGCTAACCCTTGTTTTTCTTCATTTTGGAGTATTACTGCTCGATGTTGAGGGTTTAAGCTCCGATCACTCGTCACTGCACGTTTTACGTTCGCGTGATGTTCTGAAAATTTTTTATTATATGCATTCACGCCCTCACTGTTTTGTTGGCATTGGCTTCTCTCAAGCAAGCTGATTTCGTAGGACTTGCTATCCCCGAAATTGTTACGTAGCACTTGGAACAACTCTTCGGTTGTTCGAATGTCGTGACCGTCAATTGCTTTGCGCGCACCTTTAATGATTTTTTTTGATATCACTAATCTGGTGAACATATTTTTTTGTGTTTCTGGGATTTCTTCTAGTAGTGATTTTATCTCGAAAATAAAGGTTTCCACCGAGATGTTGTTCCCTTCGAACTCGGTAATAAATTCTAAGCTCTCTTTCAGTCGTTTTACAGTTGACACTTGGTGATTAGTTTCTTGGGGCGGCCCTTCATTAAGTTCTTCTGATGAATGTATTTCTCTGTTGCCTCCCAAATCTTCAATTTTCTGGTTCAGGCCGTCAACTTTTTCTCGAAGCGACTCTAACGCATCACGAAAGTCGTGCAGCATATTTTCCATTTCCGTAAATTAACGCGCCGTTTTTATTTAAACAAATTCTCACTGGTTTGTTACAGATCAAATTTTCACTTACACTAGCACCATTATGCTTCTCATTTTTTTGGACGGCATTTGATCACCGGTTTGAAGTATCCTTTTTAGCTGCCACCAATTTTATGTTATGCCGGGTTGTTTGGGGTGGAATCAAGTTGAAACCTTTTTATTCTCCGTTTTTCTCTTATATCAATTTCACATTTATTTAGAGACTCGCAATGAACAGATTTCTATTTCTACTTTCGTATACGGTAATTCTACTATTCGCTTATTCTCCAGGTCGTTCCGAGTCGAAGGAGTTACGACGACTAACTTCCCTTCCTTCCAAGATTCACCTTAGCCTATCAAAAATATGTATTACTCCGCCCTACTTCATATCACTCCGCGAGCAAAGCGCGGTTTTCGAAAGCAGTGCGGTTAGTCTCCCACGCTTGATTCGCTGAAACAGCAACTGTACCGTGGGACAGTTTCTTAGCGTAAAGTCTTTATCTAAAACTGACGACTCAGGATGCATTCCGAGGCGTTTCTAAGCCTTGGCATAACAATACATACATAGACACGTACCTGCATGCTTTAGGGACATATACGAGAGTCCGTAGTGTACCTCCTATAATAATTCCGTATGTCTATTTCCATGCATACATTAGGGACATAAGTCCTCGAAATAAATTTAATGAATATATATATGAATATACATCCTCTAGGACGTCAGAGTCCTCATGTACCATTCGTATACTCATATGCATACTTCGAAGATATTAGTCCTCGCAATAACTTTAGTGAATGTGTATATATATATATATATTGAAACGTTTCGTGAATTCGACGAAAGCTTTTTTTTTCGTTCTCGGGGATTCGTTCAGACGGATTCTCGAGAAACGAGGATACGCGGCGTGTGGTTTTGCCGTACAATGATTTTAGGGTTCCCGTAGCCTCCTGAAAGGTGATGTACTTTTGAATGCCTAGGATGATGGAATGGATTTGAAGGTTTTTGGGAGATGCCTCAGTGGGTTTGAGGGTCTCAGAGACGCCTTTCTAATCCGTCATCATTGGCATTCGATGTGTCGGATTAATTGGTTGATCAACTATGGGTGAACAAAAAAAAATGATTGTTAATATGTTAGATCTGTGATATTAGCGACGTTTACAATGGTGAGGAGCGGGTCGCGAGAAGCGCTGTTTGTTTGACGTGACAAGGATAGGACGAGAGCATAAGGCGTAGCGCGCGCGTTTCCGTGTCTGCGGTCTCGCTCTAGATTTGTCACTCTCACACTCGCACTCTCTGTCTCGCTCACGCTCGCACAATTCGCGAGCGTCGTCACGTACGCGTATGGCCGGTATCGGGATTGCTTCTGCAACGTGAAAGGGATATCCCATGGATTTATTACGATTGGTTTATAGCGGCGACAATATCGGTTGGCACGGGTTGCCAAGTGCAACAAAAACGCACGGGTGCCACCCCGTGTCGCTCACGCGTTAGTGAGGCTGACGTTTTAATAATGCGCCACCTCGAGGACGAGAACGTCTCCTCGAGAGCGCATAGCGGGGCCGTCCGGAAGGGACGGCTGATCTCCTCGGTGCCAGGCGAGGAGAACCAAAAACCAGAGATGCTGGTTGGAATTTGCCTCTTTGTACAGCAAAGTGCGATCGGCACCTCACGGGCTCTACACTCCGAGTAGCCGGCGTGGGTTGGGTGGAATAAATTGATCCAATTGTCGTAAGGACAATGGATCGATGTTAAATAAAGTTCCCTAACTAGCAATCACCACGATTACTCCATTCCCAAGGTCGGACTTCCAGCGCAATGCTGGGGCTTCCCAAGAGAACGGAGTTTCTTACCCGAAGCTGAGGTTTATTCAGGGATGGGACCAGGGCAACGGCAGCAAGGCCTCCATCCTGTGATCCGAGATTTCGGATACTGGTGACTCCACGTAGTATTGAGAGAATTTGCGAAGAGTGCCGCTCGAGCTCGTGTATGCCCTTAAGTAGCCTCAGGCCCGTCAGGAGAAATTTCATTTCTCCCGCGATTTTGGAGGACTAAGTAGGGAGTCACGCCGCCGAGGAGCACTCCGATGGTGGGGTGACAATGCTTGGTGATTTTGAGGACTTCGCATACTATAGCCATTTCGAGGGACAGAATATAATCGGTTGTTCCTCTCCTTGATATTAGGCGCACATTAAGAGTGAGAAGGCGTCAAGACGAACATAGTTCACAGATTTATCCCGATAGGAGTGGTCAAGGCAGGGGAAGCGTGATGTGTACGACTGAGGGCGGGGACTTCCGCGAGTCCGCGGTGGTCCTGCTCCTCGAGATGGGCGGAGCCCTTTGCGAGGTGTCGCGGGCTTGCCCCAATTCCTTAAAGCGAGTGACCCGCCCGGCCGGTGGAATGGCCGGTTGCCCTGAACGGTGGCCAGAATACGCGATTGTCTCGTAAACGGGTCGAAATTGACGTATTCTATGTGACGGCGGCTTACCTGTGTAGCCGAACCGTTACATGGCCCCTCCAAGGTCGGAGTCGCCCTCTAGGGCGCGACGACCTTAGTGCCTTTTTCCCGATGTTGGACGACCCCGTGCACTCTTGCGGGTGCACGCCTCCTCGATGGCGGGGTCGACGGCAGGTCGCTTGGTCGATGGCTCTATGGTCGTGGATCGTCGTCCCCAGAGTATCCGCATCCCTTCCGGGGTACGAACCGCTCGTGGTCCATCCCGAGCCGGTGCTCTCCATTCAGGCGTGGGCGGGGGCGCTGGAGGTGTGGGGACCACGTACTTCCTTTTAATTTTCGTGGTGCCGGGCTCGAACCGGCTAGGCAGACCTTCCGCTATCCCCATCACCTCTCTCTGTCGCGCTTCGTCCTCCGCCATATGTTGGAAAAACCACGGCTCCGTCTGGGCTTGCCGATTTTTCCCAGTGAGCGGGCGATGCGCGTTCCTCCTTCCTTTTTCCGCGGGAACGTAGGGTCGCGAGGTAACCTCATGACCCTCCCGATCGCTGCGAGTCTGTGTGCCCTTGTCCATGGTCCTTTGAAAACTGTAGCGATGCTTGGGAGAGCTGGCTCTTATCTACTCTTCCCGTCCCGATGTTCTAGTGGAGGGGGGTTTCCGTGGGTCGCCAATAGGGGCGCAGGTCGTTTTGATGAAATAGTCCTCGCTCCTTGTCGCGGTCCACGTGTTTGAGAATGTATGACGATTGATGGACTTTTCGTGCTATGACGAAGGGCCCTTCATAGATCGGCAGGAACTTGGCGATCATGCATACCGCTGGTCGCGATACACCAAGGGCTCGCGCAAGCACTTCGTCGCCTACCTGAAATTCCCTTGTCCGATGCTGTTGGTTGAATTTTTCCGCTTGTTTCCCTCGGACTTTCCTCATCCGTTCAGATGCGGCGAGTATGAGGTTTTCAGGCGTTTTTTGCGTCTTTTGACTCTTGCCCAGGATTTTCTGACAGGGACGATCCACCTCCTTCCCGAAGTGTAGCTCCCAGGGCGTGAAACCTGTGGACTCATGGTGGGTCATGTTGATGCACTCTTCGACGACGGGTAGTCATCTGACTCATTCGTTGTGTTTCCCTTTTATCAGTGTTCGGAAAAATCGAGAGAGTTCTCGGTTAGTTCTTTCGACGGGGTTGGCTTGAGGATGACGGATCGATGTCCAGATCTTTTTAATCCCGTATTCGCGCAAGTACGACTCCCACCTCTTTTGGCGGATTACAAGGTGAAATCGTGGGAAGAAGAAGTCTTCTTTGAGCATTAGGTGGCACTTCTTTGCACCCGCGTGGCCGTAGGTGGTGTGACAGTTGAGTATGAGCTCCCGTACTCCTGCGGCGGGCACCCAAACCCTCTCGGTCCCTTTCGCTCTTCTGAAGAGGAGACCGACCCGGAGGAGGAGTGTGGGTTCGTCTGGGTTTTGCTCAGCCTGCTCTATGAGTTTTCCACACAAAGGGTCGCCCCTTTGCAGATCCTTGAGGCGGGATATGGTTGCGGTGAGGGCTTCCACCTGATCTTCTTCCAGTGAGGCTATCCGGATGTGCTCCTTCGCGCGTTCTTTATCAGGGCCGCTTAGGAGGTCCGCGACGAGATTTTTCTTTCCCTCGCAGAATTCAATCGTGGGATTGTAGTCCTGGATAGCGAGGATCCATCGGGTCAGCCGTGCGTGAGACAGTCGGCATTCTTTAAGGAAGGTTAGGGCTACATGGTCCGTCACGACAATCACCGGGGACCCCAGTAGGTAGGTCCGGAATTTGGTGAGAGCCCACACAATCGCCAGCAGTTCACGCTCCGTGACGGTGTATCGTATTTCGGCTCCCTTCAGGGTGCGGCTCGCGAAGTGGAGGACCATGTTTTCCCCATTGTCAGATTTTTTATATAGAACGGCTCCGAGCGCAAGGTCACTGGCGTCCGTCTGTAGGTAGAACGGACGGTTTCTTAGGGGATACGCCAGTATTACGCTCGCGAAAAATTTTGTCTTGATATTTGCTAAGGCGTTTTCCTCGTTCACACCCCATTGCCACTTCACCCCTTTGCGTAGCAGGTGGAGGAGGGGCGCCGTTGCTTCGCTGTGTTCCTTGGTAAATTTGCTGTAATAGTTAATTAGTCCAAGGAACCCTCTGAGTTGTTTAAGGTTTTTCGGAGAAGGGAAGGCTTGTATGGCTTTGACCTTGTCCGGGTCAGGTCTTATCCCGTCGCTAGACAGGATGTGCCCTAGAAACTTCGTCTCCTGCTTGCAGAAATAAGATTTTTCTAGGCTGAGGGTTAGTCCGTGTTCCAAGAACCGTTGGAACAGCTCCTCGAGGCATCCGAGGTGTTTCTCAAAAGTCTCAGAGGTGCATAGTATGTCGTCTACGAAGTTGGTCACGTCGTGAAGCCCCTGAAGGACCTTTTCAAGTCCTCTCACCAGACTGGCAGTGCTGGTGGAGAGACCAAAGGGCGTCACGCAGAATTCATATCCTTTTCCTCGGTGGGAGAAGGCGGTGTATTTCCTTGATTCAGGGTGTAGAGGAACCTGCCAGAAACTGGCACGCATGTCTAGTGTGGTCAAAAACGAGACTCGGCGGCACTCCTGAAATAATTCTTCCGCGGTCTCCATGCGTTCGTGATCCGGTTCCAGGATCTGGTTGCTCCCCCTCGCGTCCAGACACAGCCTGACCCCCCCATCCTTTTTCCGGGATATCAGGAGTGGGCTGCTGTATGGACTTCTCGAGCGTTGAATTATCTTTTGGTTCATTAGTTCCCGTATTTCTTCGTCTACGGCTGAGCGGTAGGCGAGGGGTACGGGGTAGCTCATTGCCTTGAACGGTTCGTGCTCTTTCACCTTGAGCACGTGTTCGTAGGTTAGGAGCAAACCTGGTCTTTTATTGAAGACCCGCCTGTATTTTGCGAGAAGGTTCTTAAGGGCTTCCTTCTCGTTGGTACCGAGGCCGGTTGTTTCAGATACCTTAAGGTCGACTTCACGGTCAGTGATTTCCTCACTGGCGAGGATTGATCCGTGATCGGGTATATGTGTAGCTAGGTTGGTGGATTGCAGTGCTATGGATTGGCAGTGCCCATCCTCCTCCCTGCTGTCGAGCGTCGAGTTATATTGCCCCAAATCTATCACCGAGCGTGTCCTTATGAGAAAGTCGATTCCTAGGATACACGGACTCGTGAGATTGGGGACAATGAGCAAGGTGTGGCGTACCTTTATTGAGTGGATCTCGATTTCGGCGAATATTTGTTGGGTTACCGGAGTCGGACGTCCCCGCGTCGCTCCTGTGGCGGTGGTTCTTGTAAGTGGGAGCAGAGGACAGGATTGAAGCGCAAGATGGCTATTGAAGAGGTCCAAAGCGATAGCTGTCGCTTGGCTGCCTGTGTCTACGAGTGCAGGCACCGGGATTCCCGCGATCAGTACCGCAACCTTGGGACATTCTCTGGCCCATCTCTCGTCCTCAGGGTCCTCTGCCAAGAGATCGCCTCTTACGTCCTTACCCAGACCGAGCGTCACCTCCTTCATTGTGAAGCTGGAGGAGATGACGGCTGCTCGTTTCCCTGCTCAGGAGGATCAGTTTGTTCTGTGATCGTCTCCTCGGGGACCTCGTCGATCTCTAGGCTTCGCATGACCTTGCGATTGTCGCGGATATTTTCCGGAAATTTCCCTTTATCGGGCGGGCCGCTTGGGTACCCGAATCGAGGGAGTTTGTTGTTTCCCGGCTGGGATTCATGGCGCGGTGGTTCCTTGTGGAACCCCGCGTAAGGTGGTCGAGATGGGCGGCCCGACCCTTCCCTTTCCTTATTTCCTCATCGAGCGATGACAGGAGGTCGAGGAAATTTGGAATGGAATCTATGCATTTCGTCCTAATAATCATTCGTACCTCCTCAGAGAAGTGCCGTCTCATTTTGTGGATGATTTCCTTGTCAGAGAGGGGCGGCTGAAGATCTTTCGCCAGCCCGATCAAGGAGAGAGCACATCCGAAGCGGGATTCCTTCTTAAGGGGGTCGAACCACCCGTATTCTAATTTGTTCTTGGCACGGTACTGCCGATCCTCGCTCCAGAATCGCTCGACGAACATTCGTTCGAAGGATTCCCACGAGTGGATGTCGTTTCTCGTAATCTTCCACCACTGGAGGGCCAGATCCGAGAAGCATTGCGACAGTATGATTTTGTAGTCATATCGAGTGCCGAATACGCGATGGTATTCTCGTAAGTCGATTAAGAATTGCCAGGGAAGCTCGTGATCATGCCCTCCGAAGGTGGGGGCAATGATTTTCATAACTCCCCCGCTGTTGCAGGGGTGAGTTTCTTGGCACGGAGCTGCTGGTGCCGATGGTTGATGTGGTGTTGGGTTGTCCTTGAGGGGATTCCCATGTCGGTGCAGGATTTCTTGGGTATACGCTTCCGGTAGACCCAAGTTACCTAGGTTCAGTCGTTTCCCCTCGGGGATCTGATGGGGTTCTCCTTGCGGGACATCTTGTCCCCCAGGGGCAGGTGCGCTACGGCGCGTCGACGACAGGGGTTCATTACCCCACGGTTCCATCGTGGAGTTCGCATCAGGTGGCCTCTGCAGTAGACTCCTGACTTGAACATTTACCGCGTCTTCCAGGAATTCTAATTTTTTCGCGAAGTTGTCGGTAATGGAGATGAGAGTTGCGGTTAGCGCCTTTGCATCATCATCAACGCGCCGCTGTAAATTCGCCATAATTTCTTTGATGGCTGTCATGGATAGCAGCTCCTCCCCTGGTAGAGAACGAGCGCTATCATCTAAATTATGCGAGTCAGAATTATTGGGGTTCCTCGCGGGAAGACCCCTCATCATTTTCCCGGTAGCGTCGTCCCTGCGACGAGCCCCCCTCTCACCACCCCGCGGCTCACTCCACGGATTGCTCACGAGGGCGTCGGGTTCGGCGGGAAGGCCGGGCGCGAGGGCCGAGTCTGTAGCGGCTCGGGGCGGGAGGTTGAGTGGCCGCCCCTCCTGAGGAGGATTCCCCTTCCGGGCCTCGCTCATTGTGCTCGCTACGCCTCGGTGCGAAAAGGGGAGAGGTATTCCTCGCGCACCGAGCAATACGTCCTATATTTCTTTTCAAGCCACGTAATATTTCTATCTCGTGGCAAAATTTCGCTGTTCACGTCGCCCGTTTGGCCTTCGAGAGGAGCAGTCTTCTCTCTCGGCCTTGCGGGCTCTGTTTTGGTTTTTTTTTTGCTTCTGTCTCTCTCCCGACCTTGCGGTATGTGAGGATCGCGATACTCGAGTTACTTCTCTTTCTCTCTTGTTTTAGCACGAGATTTCGAGTCGTACGCGAGCCTCGCTAATCCCTCGACGGGCGAGCAAGAAAAAAAAATTTCTTTCGCTCTCGCTCGTCGCTCGGGACCGCGGTGGCCTTGCCGAAGCGTGGCCTGCTCGTACTCGAAATTGCGCGGTTTTGTTTTCCTTCGCTTGGTGAGAGCGAGACAGACGAAATATTTTGGGATTCCACCACGAGAGATATTGTCGGCTTGCCTGAGAGAGAACGAGCATGCACCGTGTGCGAGTACTCGTTTCTCGTTGTTTCTGTATGATGTGTCAGGGTATTAGCCCGAGAGATTTTCTCGGCTCGAGCGAGAGAGAACGAGCATGCACCGTGTGCGAATGCTCGCTTCTCTTATTTTACGTGATATTTGTATAGACGAAAGGTCAGGGTTTAAGCTCGAGAGATTTGCTCGGCTCGCACGAGAGAGAACGAGCATGCACCGTGTGCGAGTACTCGTTTCTCTTTATCCCTTTTCGTTCTATTTTATTACATACGACCTGAAATTGGTATTTTACTCAGCATAAGCTGGCTATACGGTCTAGTGGTGATTGCAGCGCCTAACTAACTATTGTTAATAATTACGAAAGCGTGTATTCGATACGTCCGGTAATTTTGTACATTTTCAGGATATTACCTAAGACTTTCGAGCCCCACGTTGGGCGCCAATGAAACGTTTCGCGAATTCGACGAAAGCTTTTTTTTTCGTTCTCGGGGATTCGTTCAGACGGATTCTCGAGAAACGAGGATACGCGGCGTGTGGTTTTGCCGTACAATGATTTTAGGGTTCCCGTAGCCTCCTGAAAGGTGATGTACTTTTGAATGCCTAGGATGATGGAATGGATTTGAAGGTTTTTGGGAGATGCCTCAGTGGGTTTGAGGGTCTCAGAGACGCCTTTCTAATTCGTCATCATTGGCATTCGATGTGTCGGATTAATTGGTTGATCAACTATGGGTGAACAAAAAAAAATGATTGTTAATATGTTAGATCTGTGATATTAGCGACGTTTACAATGGTGAGGAGCGGGTCGCGAGAAGCGCTGTTTGTTTGACGTGACAAAGATAGGACGAGAGCATAAGGCGTAGCGCGCGCGTTTCCGTGTCCGCGGTCTCGCTCTAGATTTGTCACTCTCACACTCGCACTCTCTGTCTCGCTCGCGCTCGCACAATTCGCGAGCGTCGTCACGTACGCGTATGGCCGGTATCGGGATTGCTTCTGCAACGTGAAAGCGATATCCCATGGATTTATTACGATTGGTTTATAGCGGCGACAATATCGATTGGCACGGGTTGACAAGTGCAACAAAAACGCACGGGTGCCACCCCGTGTCGCTCACGCGTTAGTGAGGCTAACGATTTAATAATGCGCCACCTCGAGGACGAGAACGTCTCCTCGAGAGCGCATAGCGGGGCCGTCCGGAAGGGACGGCTGATCTCCTCGGTGCCAGGCGAGGAGAACCAAAAACCAGAGAAGCTGGTTGGAATTTGCCTCTTTGTACAGCAAAGTGCGATCGGCACCTCACGGGCTGTACACTCCAAGTAGCCGGCGTGGGTTGGGTGGAATAAATTGATCCAATTGTCGTAAGGACAATGGATCGATGTTAAATAAAGTTCCCTAACTAGCAATCACCACGATTACTCCATTCCCAAGGTCGGACTTCCAGCGCAATGCTGGGGCTTCCCAAGAGAACGGAGTTTCTTACCCGAAGCTGAGGTTTATTCAGGGATGGGACCAGGGCAACGGCAGCAAGGCCTCCATCCTGTGATCCGAAATTTCGGATACTGGTGACTCCACGTAGTAATGAGAGAATTTGCGAAGAGTGCCGCTCGAGCTCGTGCATGCCCTTAAGTAGCCTCAGGCCCGTCAGGAGAAATTCCATTTCTCCTGCGATTTTGGAGGACTAAGTAGGGAGTCACGCCGCCGAGGAGCACTCCGATGGTGGCGTGACAATGCTTGGTGATTTTGACGACTTCGCATACTATAGCCATTTCGAGGGACAGAATATAATCGGTTGTTCCTCTCCTTGATATTAGGCGCACATTACGAGTGAGGAGGAGTCAAGACGAACATAGTTCACAGATTTATCCCGATAGGAGTGGTCAAGGCAGGGGAAGCGTGATGTGTACGACTGAGGGCGGGGACTTCCGCGAGTCCGCGGTGGTCCTGCTCCTCGAGATGGGCGGAGCCCTTCGCGAGGTGTCGCGGGCTTGCCCCAATTCCTTAGAGCGAGTGACCCGCCCGGCCGGTGGAATGGCCGGTTGCCCTGAACGCTGGCCAGAATACGCGATTGTCTCGTAAACGGGTCGAAATTGACGTATTCTATGTGACGGCGGCTTACCTGTGTAGCCGAACCGTTACAATATATATATATATATATATATATATATACAGGGTGTCCCAGAACTCAACGTCAAGCCGAAACGGGGTGACAGGATTGATTGTAACCATCATGAGAAAAATCAGAAAAACAATCTATCCTATGGAGTTTGAAAATTATGGGCATTTAAGAAAAACCTAGAAGTTTGATCAAACTGGAACCATTTTTCGGTTAATGTGGTTAATTTTTATTATTTTCGTTCATTTAAACTTTGGAACCGTAACCCTAAATAACATTTCTAGAATCTTTTTGATTCTGATTATCTTTTTTAAGAAGATGTAGGGCGTGTATTGAGGCTGATGGCAAACAATTTAAACATTTGTTGTAATAAAAAATGTTATTCCCCTATGCATCTGACTTTTATTCCAATAAACCTAAACTAGGACAAGATTTTTCATTATTTTATTAATTTTACTTACTTTTGTTGACTTTGGTAGAAGTGCCGTCACGATCTGTCTCCCTCACTCATGGCAACCATGTCCACTATCCATCTCTCTCATCATTTTGCCGTAAAATTAAGAACCTACCAAGAGCTTGTGCGAATAAAAAACATTTTAACTGAGTAAAATGGGTTAGCAAAAATCGGGTTACTTGAGGTATTAATTTTTTACTCGTTTTTTTTAGTATGAAACTAACAAGTATTGTACCAGTTTACAATCCTGATTGAATGCGGCAACTTTTAATGGCACTTGTCAAGGCACTCTAGTACTTTTTTTTTAAAGCAGGGCCTTTCAAAGTAGACAAAGTTCGAAAATTTTTAATTCATAGTTTAACAAATAGTCTTAATTGTAGGAAACTTGAGGCAATTGTGTCATTATTTTTTACTGTAATTCTAGAAATGTTATTTAGGGTTACGGTTCCAAAGTTTAAATGAACAAAAATAATGAAAATTAACCACAATAACCGAAAAATGGTTACAGTTTGACCAAATTTCTAGGTTTTTCTGAAATGCCCATAATTTTCAAACTGCATGGGATAGATTTTTTTTTCTGATTTTTCTCATGATGGTTACAATCAATCCTGTCACCCCGTTACGGCTTGACGTTGAGTTCTGGGACACCCTGTATATATATATATATATATATATATATATATATATATATATATATATATATATATATATATATATATATTCACGTACTCCATACGCTTCAGGGACATATAGCCGAGTCCCGGGGCAATAATCAATACATACCTAGTTTCATGCACACTTCGGGGACATAAGTCCTCAAAGTGACACACACAAATATACGTATATATATATATATGCTCGGTAAACTCCCGGGACATCCAAGAGAGTCTCCGGAGTACAATCAATAATATTAATACCTATACTTACATGTATATTTCGGGGACATTCACGTATCCCCGAACTAGTATCCAACATATACAGGGTGACTCTTATAAGGTGGACAGGTGTTTTTAGAGGGTCTTGCGCGGTGATTTTGCGTCTGGAAAAAATATGATTCTTAATGGTTTTTCACGCTTTCTTTGAAAAAAAATATATCGTATTTTTGTCATGAACAGCATTTGCCAGAGAAAATAGCGCATTCTGGAAAGAATAAAAAATCCATTTGGCGTGCAGGAGAATGAAGTTTGTAAAATTCCGAATACGGGACACTCCCGAAAAACTTTATTTGCGCTCCCCGTCATGGAGAAAAAAATTATCAAACATACGATTAAAGTGTATAAATCGGAATTTAATCAGTGGAACAAACGAGCTAAGTCAGGCACGACAGTGCTATAGGAAGTGCTAGTCTGCTGACGTCACAGCTGCAACTTCCGAATGGTCGGCTGTCACAGGAAGTTGGTTCAGAGTCCGATGATACGCGGTCGAGCCGAGGGACCTGAATGTGTCCCTATCTGAGAACTTGATTCAAAATAATGTCAATTTATAAAATGTTCGAGGATTCCATGCACTGAAAATACGATTTTCAATCATATGCGATTCGCTAACAACTTTCGGAATAAATGATTCTATCAATACATTTTAAAGTAATTTGACGTGGAATTATTAATTTTTACCAAATATTACGAGATTGTTGTTTTTTAATGTTGCATAAATTATCTTCACATGTTGTAGTTACAGAATTTTTGAACATTTTATGAAAAAGTCAAAAATAAAAATGCTCGTATAATTTGGCAAAAAATAATCATTTCACGCGAAATTACTTTAAAATGTATTGATAGAATTATTTATTGCGAAAGTTATTAGCGAATCGCAAATGATGAGGAATATTGTTTGCGGACCATGAAATCCGCAAACATTTTCGAAATTGACATTATTTCCAATAAAGTTCGCAATCTATAGATCAACTTCAATCGATTATCTTAAACCTCAATCCATAAAGGTATTTCAGGCACATTAATCCCGTGAAACTGGGTCGTTTTCGTTTTTACACTGCCAAACCAACAATTGTCAGTGGAAAAAATCTGAAAAAAATCATAGTCGATCTTAAGACCGTACTTCTACAGGAATAATAAGGTTGTTTTGTTCCTTATTTTCGATTTTTTGAAAATAAATGTTGAGCGAAGAAAATGATCTTGGGCGGGATGAAAACGACCCAGGTTTGCGAATCGCGGGTTAGCATTTGCTCCGCAATGGGTCAGATTGAGTCGAGAAATCTGACGATGCTGCGACAATGGCGGAAGGAGCATTATTTATTTAACAAAGATAGAATCAGTGCTCGCAACGGTTCTCGGCGCACCGATCGGACATTCCTGACACTACTGGCCCGAATTCGTCTCCGATTTTATCTTATTTCCGGTCAGATTGGATCGAGAATTCTGACGATCCTGCGACAGCGAGGGAAGAAGCATTATTTATTTAACAAAGATAAAATCGGAAGTCGCAACGTTTCTAGGAGCCTCAATCGGAAATTCCTGATAGTACTGCCCCGAATCCGTCTCCGATTTTATCTTATTTCCGGTCAGATTGAGTCGAGAAGTCGGACGATGCTGCCAGAACGACGGTAGGAGCTTTGTTTAGTTAACAAAGATGAACTCGGAGTTCGGAATGGTTCTTGGAGCCTCGATCGGACATTCCCAATATTACTGCCCCGAATTCGTCTCCGATTTTATCCTACTACCGGTCAGATTGGGTCGAGAAGTCTGACGACGCCGCGAGAACGACGGAAGAAGCATTGTTTATTTAACAAAGATAAAATCGGTGCTCGCAATGGTTCCCGGGGCCTCGATCGGACATTCCCGTTACTACTGCCCCGAATTCGTCTACGATTTGATCTTACTCCCGGTCAGATTGGGTCAAGAAGTCTGACGATGCCGCGAGAACGACGGTAGGATCTTTGTTTATTTAACACATACAAAATCGGTGCTCGGAATGGTTCTCGGAGCCTTGATCGGACATTCGCGACATTACTGCCCCGAATTCGTCTCCGATTTCATCCTACTTCCGGTCAGATTGGGTCGAGAAGTCTGACGACGCAGCGAGAACAACGCTAGGAGCTTTGTTTATTTAAAACAGATAGACTCGGTGCTCGGAATGGTTCCCGGGGCCTCGATCGGACATTCCCGATATTACTGCCCCGAACCCTTCTCCGATTTTATACTACTTCCGGTCGGATTGGGTCGAGAAGTCTGACGATGCCGCGAGAACGACGCTAGGAGGTTTGTTTTTTAACAAAGATAAAATCGGTGCTCGGAATGGTTCTCGGGGCCTCGATCGGACATTCCCGATATTACTGCCCCGAATTCGTCTCCGATTTTATCCTACTTCCGGTCGATTGGGTCGAGAAGTCTAACGATGCCGCGAGGACGACGCTAGGAGCTTTGTATATTTAACAAAGATAAAATCGGTGCTCGGAACGGTTCCCGGGGCCTCGATCGGACATTCCCGATATTACTGCCCCGAATTCGTCTCCGATTTTATCCTACTTCCGGTCAGATGGGGTCGAGAAGTCTGACGATGCCGCGGGCTCGTCAGACTTCTCGACCCAATCTGACCGGAAGTAGGATAAAATCGGAGACGAATTCGGGGCAGTAATGTCGGGAATGTCCGATCAAGGCTCGGAGAACCATTCCGAGCACCGATTTTATCTTTGTTATATAAACAAAGCTCCTACCGTCGGTCTGGCGGCATCGTCAGACTTCTTGACCCAATCTGACCGGGAGTAAGATCAAATCGGAGACGAATTCGGGTCAGTAGTATCGGGAATATCCGATCGAGGCCCCGAGAACCATTCCGAGCGACGATTTTATCTTTGTTAAATAAACAAACCTCCTAGCGTCGTTCTCGCGGCATCGTCAGACTTCGTGACCCAATCTGACCGAGAGTCGTATAAAATCGGAGACGAATTCGGGGCAGTAATGTCGGGAATGTCGGATCAAGGCTCCGAGAACCGTTCCGAGCACCGATTTTATCTTTGTTAAATAAACAAAGATCCTAGCGTCGTTCGCGCGGCATCTTCAGACTTCTCGACCCAATCTGACCGGAAGTAGGAGAAAATCGAAGAGAAATTCGGGGCAGTAATATCGGGAATTTCCGATCAAGGATCCGAGATCCATTCCGAGCACCGATTTTATCTTTGTTAAATAAACAATGCTCCTCCCGTCGTTCTCGCGGCATCGTCAGGCTTCCTTATCCATTCTGACCGGAAGTAAGATAAAATCGGAGATGAATTGGGGGCAGTAATATCGGGAATGTCCAATCAAGCCCCCGGGAACCATTCCGAGCATCGATTTCATCTTTGTTAAATAAACAAAGCTCCTAGCGTCGTTCTCGCGGCATCGTCAGACTTCTCGACCCAATCTGACCGGAAGTAAGATAAAATCGGAGGCGGATCGGGGACAGTAGTATCGGGAATGTCCGATCGAGGCCCCGGGAACCATTCCGAGCACCGATTTTATCGTTGTTAAATAAACAAAGCTCCTAGCGTCGTTCTCTCGGCATCGTCAGACTTCTCGACCCAATCTGACCGGAAGTAAGATAAAATCGGAGACGGATCGGGGGCCGTAATATCGGGAATGTCCGATCGAGGCCCCGGGAACCATTCCGAGCACCGATTTGATCTTTGTTAAATAAACAAAGCTCCTAGCATCGTTCTCGCGGCATCGTCAGACTTCTCGACCCAATCTTACCGGAAGTAGGATAAAATCGGAGACGAATTCGGGGCAGTAATATCGGGAATGTCCGATCGAGGCCCCGGGAACCATTCCGAGCACCGATTTTATCTTTGTTAAATAAACAAACCTCCTAGCGTCGTTCTCGCGGCATCGTCAGACTTCTCGACCCAATCTGACCGGAAGTAGGATAAAATCAGAGACGAATTCGGGGCAGTAATATCGGGAATGTCCGATCGAGGCCCCAGGAACCATTCCGAGCACCGATTTTATCTTCGTTAAATAAACAAACCTCCTAGCGTCGTTCTCGCGGCATCGTCAGACTTCTCGACCCAATCTGACCGAAAGTACGATAAAATCGGAGACGAATTCGGGGCAGTAATGTCGGGAATGTCCGATAAAGGCTCCGAGAACCATTCCGAGCACCGATTTTATCTTTGTTAAATAAACAAAGCTCCTACCGTCGTTCTCGCGGCATCGTCCGACTTCTCGACTCAATCTGACCGGAAATAAGATAAAATCGGAGATGGATTCGGGGCAGTACTATCAGAAAGTTCCGATTGAGGCTCCTAGAAACGTTTCGAACACCGATTTTATCTTTGTTAAATAAATAATGCTCCTTCCCTCGCTGTCGCAGGATCGTCAGACTTCTCGACCCAATCTGACCGGAAATAAGATAAAATCGGAGACGAATTCGGGCCAGTAGTGTAGAAATGTCCGATCGGTGCGCCGAGAACCGTTGCGAGCACTGATTCTATCTTTGTTAAATAAATAATGCTCCTTCCGCCGTTGTCGCAGCATCGTCAGATTTCTCTACTCAATCTGACCCAGTGCGGAGCAAATGCTAACCCGCGATTCGCAAACCTGGGTCGTTTTCATCCCGCTCAAGATCATTTTCTTCACTCAACGTTTATTTTAAAAAAATCTAAAATAAGGAACAAAACAACCTTATTATTCCTGTAGAAGTACGGTCTAAAGATCGACCATGATTTTTTTCAGATTTTTTCCACTGACAAGTGTTGGTTTGGCAGTGCAAAAACGAAAACGACCCAATTTCACGGGATTAATGTCCCTGAAATACGTTTATGGATTGAGGTTTAAGATAATCGATTGAAATTGATCTATAGATTGCGATTATTATCGGAAATAATGTCAATTTCGAAAATGTTTGCGGATTTCATGGTCCGCAAACAATATTCCTCATCATTTGCGATTCGCTAATAACTTTCGCAATAAATAATTCTATCAATACATTTTGAAGCAATTTCGCGTGAAATTATTATTTTTTGCCAAATTATAGGAGCATTTTTATTTTTGACTTTTTCATAAAATATTCAAAAATTCTGTAACTACAACATGTGAAGATAATTTATGCAACATTAAAAAACAACAATCTCGTAATATTTGGTAAAAATTAATAATTCCACGTCAAATTACTTTAAAATGTATTGCTAGAATCATTTATTGCAAAAGTTGTTAGCGAATCGCAAATGATTGAAAATCGTAGTTTCAGTGCAAGGAATCCTCGAACATTTTATAAATTGACATTATTTTGAATCAAGTTCTCAGATAGGGACACGTTCAGGACCCTCGGCTCGACCGCGTATCTTCGGACTCTGAACCAACTTCCTGTGACAGCCGACCATTCAGAAGTTGCAGCTGTGACGTCAGCAGACTTGCACTTCCTATAGCACTGTCGTGCCTGACTTAGCTCGTTTGTTCCACTGATTAAATTCCGATTTATACACTTTAATCGTATGCTTGATAATTTTTTTCTCCATGACGGGAAGCACAAATACAGTTTTCCGGGAGTGTCCCGTATTCGGAATTTTATAAACTTCATTCTGCTGCACGCAAAATGGATTTTTTATTATTTTCCAGAATACGCTATTTTCTCTGGCAAATACTATTCATGACAAAAATACGATATATTTCTTTTCAAAGAAAGCGGGAAAAACCATTAAAAATCATATTTTTTTCAGTGGCAAAATCACTGCGCAAGACCCTCTAAAAACACCTGTCCACGATGCCGCGGGATCGTCAGACTTCTCGACCCAATCTGACCGGAAGTAGGATAAAATCGGAGACGAATTCGGGGCAGTAATGTCGGGAATGTCCGATCAAGGCTCGTAGAACCATTCCGAGCACCGATTTTATCTTTGTTATATAAACAAAGCTCCTACCGTCGGTCTGGCGGCATCGTCAGACTTCTTGACCCAATCTGACCGGGAGTAAGATCAAATCGGAGACGAATTCGGGGCAGTAGTATCGGGAATATCCGATCGAGGCCCCGGGAACCATTCCGAGCGACGATTTTATCTTTGTTAAATAAACAAACCTCCTAGCGTCGTTCTCGCGGCATCGTCAGACTTCGTGACCCAATCTGACCGAGAGTCGTATAAAATCGGAGACGAATTCGGGGCAGCAATGTCGGGAATGTCGGATCAAGGCTCCGAGAACCGTTCCGAGCACCGATTTTATCTTTGTTAAATAACCAAAGCTCCTAGCGTCGTTCTCGCGGCATCTTCAGACTTCTCGACCCAATCTGACCGGAAGTAGGAGAAAATCGAAGACAAATTCGGGGCAGTAATATCGGGAATGTCCGATCAAGGCTCCGAGATCCATTCCGAGCACCGATTTTATCTTTGTTAAATAAACAATGCTCCTCCCGTCGTTCTCGCGGCATCGTCAGGCTTCCTTATCCATTCTGACCGGAAGTAAGATAAAATCGGAGATAAATTGGGGGCCGTAATATCGGGAATGTCCGATCGAGGCCCCGGGAACCATTCCGAGCACCGATTTTATCTTTGTTAAATAAACAAAGCTCCTAGCATCGTTCTCGCGGCATCGTCAGACTTCTCGACCCAATCTTACCGGAAGTAGGATAAAATCGGAGACGAATTCGGGGCAGTAATATCGGGAATGTCCGATCGAGGCCCCGGGAACCATTCCGAGCACCGATTTTATCTTTGTTAAATAAACAAACCTCCTAGCGTCGTTCTCGCGGCATCGTCAGACTTCTCGACCCAATCTGACCGGAAGTAGGATAAAATCGGAGACGAATTCGGGGCAGTAATATCGGGAATGTCCGATCGAGGCCCCAGGAACCATTCCGAGCACCGATTTTATCTTTGTTATATAAACAAAGCTCCTACCGTCGGTCTGGCGGCATCGTCAGACTTTTTGACCCAATCTGACCGGAAGTAGGATAAGATCGGAGACGAATTCGGGGCAGTAATATCGGGAATGTCCGATCGAGGCCCCAGGAACCATTCCGAGCGCCGATTTTATCTTTGTTAAATAAACAAACCTCCTAGCGTCGTTCTCGCGGCATCGTCAGACTTCTCGACCCAATCTGACCGAGAGTAGGATAAAATCGGAGACGAATTCGGGGCAGTAATGTCGGGAATGTCCGATAAAGGCTCTGAGAACCATTCCGAGCACCGATTTTATCTTTGTTAAATAAACAAAGCTCCTACCGTCGTTCTCGCGGCATCGTCCGACTTCTCGACTCAATCTGACCGGAAATAAGATAAAATCGGAGATGGATTCGGGGCAGTACTATCAGAAAGTTCCGATTGAGGCTCCTAGAAACGTTTCGAACACCGATTTTATCTTTGTTAAATAAATAATGCTCCTTCCCTCGCTGTCGCAGGATCGTCAGACTTCTCGACCCAATCTGACCGGAAATAAGATAAAATCGGAGACGAATTCGGGCCAGTAGTGTAGAAATGTCCGATCGGTGCGCCGAGAACCGTTGCGAGCACTGATTCTATCTTTGTTAAATAAATAATGCTCCTTCCGCCGTTGTCGCAGCATCGTCAGATTTCTCGACTCAATCTGACCCAGTGCGGAGCAAATGCTAACCCGCGATTCGCAAACCTGGGTCGTTTTCATCCCGCTCAAGATCATTTTCTTCACTCAACGTTTATTTTAAAAAAATCTAAAATAAGGAACAAAACAACCTTATTATTCCTGTAGAAGTACGGTCTAAAGATCGACCATGATTTTTTTCAGATTTTTTCCACTGACAAGTGTTGGTTTGGCAGTGCAAAAACGAAAACGACCCAATTTCACGGGATTAATGTCCCTGAAATACGTTCATGGATTGAGGTTTAAGATAATCGATTGAAATTGATCTATAGATTGCGATTATTATCGGAAATAATGTCAATTTCGAAAATGTTTGCGGATTTCATGGTCCGCAAACAATATTCCTCATCATTTGCGATTCGCTAATAACTTTCGCAATAAATAATTCTATCAATACATTTTGAAGCAATTTCGCGTGAAATTATTATTTTTTGCCAAATTATAGGAGCATTTTTATTTTTGACTTTTTCATGAAATATTCAAAAATTCTGTAACTACAACATGTGAAGATAATTTATGCAACATTAAAAAACAACAATCTCGTAATATTTGGTAAAAATTAATAATTCCACGTCAAATTACTAGTCCACGTTATAAAACACCTGTCCACGTTATAAAAGTCACCCTGTATATATATATATATATACAGGGTGACTTTTATAAGGTGGACAGGTGTTTTTAGAGGGTCTTCCGCCGTGATTTTGCGACTGAAAAAAATATGATTTTTAATGGTTTTGCACGCTTTCTTTAAAAAAAAATATATCGTATTTTTGTCATGAATAGCATTTGCCAGAGAAAATAGCGTATTCTGGAAAAGAATAAAAAATCCATTTTGCGTGCAGGAGAATGAAGTTTATAAAATTCCGAATACGGGACACTCCCGAAAAACATTATTTGTGCTCCCCGTCATGGAGAAAAAAATTATCAAACATACGATAAAAGTGTATAAATCGGAATTTAATCAGTGGAACAAATGAGCTAAGTCAGGCACGACAGCGCTATAGGACGTGCTAGTCTGCTGACGTCACAGCTGCAACTTCCGAATGGTCGACTGTCACCGGAAGTTGGTTCAGAGTCCGATGATACGCGGTCGAGCCGAGGGACCTGAATGTGTCCCTATCTGAGAACTTGATTCAAAATAATGTCAATTTATAAAATGTTCGAGGACTCCATGCACTGAAAATACGATTTTCAATCATTTGCAATTCGCTAACAACTTTTGGAATAAATGATTCTAGCAATACATTTTTAAGTAATTTGACGTGGCATTATTAATTTTTACCAAATATTACGAGAATGTTGTTTTTTAATGTTGCATAAATTATCTTCACATGTTGTAGTTACAGAGATTTTGAATATTTTATGAAAACGTCAAAAATGAAAATGCTCGTATAATTTGGCAAAAATTAATAATTTCACGCGAAATTACTTTAGAATGTATTGATAGAATTATTTATTGCGAAAGTTAATAGCGAATCGCAAATGATGAGGAATATTGTTTGCGGACCATAAAATCCGCAAACATTTTCGAAATTGACAATATTTCCGATAAAGTTCGCAATCTATAGAGCAACTTCAATCGATTATCTTAAACCTCAATCCATAAACGTATTTCAGGCACATTAATCCCGTGAAACTGGGTCGTTTTCGTTGTTGCACTGCCAAACCAACAATTGTCAGTGGAAAAAATCTGAAAAAAATCATGGTCGATCTTTAGACCGTACTTCTACAGGAATAACGAGGTTGTTCCTTAGGCTCGATTTTTTTTTTAATAAATATTAAGTGAAAAAAATGATCTTGGGCGGGATGAAAACGACCCAGGTTTGCGAATCGCGGGTTAGCATTTGCTCTGCAATGGGTCAGGTTGAGTCGAGAAATCTGACGATGCTGCGACAACGACGGAAGGAGCATTATTTATTTAACAAAGATAGAATCAGTGCTCGCAACGGTTCTCGGAGCACCGATCGGACATTCCTGACACTACTGGCCCGAATTCGTCTCCGATTTTATCTTATTTCCGGTCAGATTGGGTCGAGAAGTCTGACGATCCTGCGACAGCGAGGGGAGGAGCATTATTTATTTAACAAAGATAAAATCGGTGTTCGAAACGTTTCTAGGAGCCTCAATCGGAAATTCCTGATAGTACTGCCCCGAATCCGTCTCCGATTTTATCTTATTTCCGGTCAGATTGAGTCGAGAAGTCGGACGATGCCGCGAGAACGACGCTAGGAGCATTGTTTATTTAACAAAGATAAGATCGGTGCTCGGAATGTTTCCCGGGGCCTCGATCGGACATTCCCGATATTACTGCCCTGAATTTGTCTCCGATTTTATCCTATTTCCGGTCAGATTGGGTCGAGAAGTCTGACGATGCCGCGAGAACGACGCTAGGAGGTTTGTTTATTTAACAAAGATAAAATCGGTGTTCGGAATAATTCCCAGGGCCTGGATCGGACATTCCCGATATTACTGCCCCGAATTCGTCTCCGATTTTATGTTACTTCCGGTCAGATTGGGTCAAGAAGTGTGACGATGCCGCGAGAACGACGGTAGGAGCTTTGTTTATTTAACAAAGAAAAAATCGGTGCTCGGAATGGTTCTCGGAGCCTTGATCGGACATTCCCGACATTACTGCCCCGAATTCGTCTCCGATTTTATCCTACTTTCGGCCAGATTGGGTCGAGAAGTCTAACGATGCCACGAGAACGACGCTAGGAGCTTTGTTTATTTAACAAAGATAAAATCGGTGCTCGGAACGGTTCCCAGGGCCTCGATCGGATATTCCCGATATTACTGCCCCGGATTCGTCTCCGATTTTATCCTACTTCCGGTCAGATTGGGTCGAGAAGTCTGACGATGCCGCGAGAACGACGCTAGGCGCTTTGTTTATTTGACAAAGATAAAATCGGTGCTCGGAACGGTTCCCGGGGCCTCGATCGGACATTCCCGATATTACTGCCCCGAATCCGTCTCCGATTTTATCTTATTTCCGGTCAGATTGAGTCGAGAAGTCGGACGATGCCGCGAGAACGACGCTAGGAGCATTGTTTATTTAACAAAGATAAGATCGGTGCTCGGAATGGTTCCCGGGGCCTCGATCGGACATTCCCGATATTACTGCCCCGAATTTGTCTCCGATTTTATCCTATTTCCGGTCAGATTGGGTCGAGAAGTCTGACGATGCCGCGAGAACGACGCTAGGAGGTTTGTTTATTTAACAAAGATAAAATCGGTGTTCGGAATAATTCCCGGGGCCTGGATCGGACATTCCCGATATTACTGCCCCGAATTCGTCTCCAATTTTATGTTACTTCCGGTCAGATTGGGTCAAGAAGTGTGACGATGCCGCGAGAACGACGGTAGGAGCTTTGTTTATTTAACAAAGATAAAATCGGTGCTCGGAATGGTTCTCGGAGCCTTGATCGGACATTCCCGACATTACTGCCCCGAATTCGTCTCCGATTTTATCCTACTTTCGGCCAGATTGGGTCGAGAAGTCTAACGATGCCACGAGAACGACGCTAGGAGCTTTGTTTATTTAACAAAGATAAAATCGGTGCTCGGAACGGTTCCCAGGGCCTCGATCGGATATTCCCGATATTACTGCCCCGGATTCATCTCCGATTTTAGCCTACTTCCGGTCAGATTGGGTCGAGAAGTCTGACGATGCCGCGAGAACGACGCTAGGAGCTTTGTTTATTTAACAAAGATAAAATCGGTGCTCGGAACGGTACCCGGGGCCTCGATCGGACATTCCCGATATTACTGCCCCGAATTTGTCTCCGATTTTATCCTACTTCCGGACAGATTGGGTCGAGAAGTCTGCCGATGCCGCGAGAACGACGCTAGGAGGTTTGTTTATTCAACAAAGATAAAATCGGTGCTAGGAATGGTTCCCGGGGCCTCGATCGGACATTCTCGATATTACTGCCCCGAATTCGGCTCCGATTTTATCCTACTTCCGGTCAGATTGGGTCGAGAAGTCTGACGATGCCGCGAGAACGACGCTAGGAGCTTTGTTTATTTAACAAAGATAAAATCGGTGCTCGGAATGGTTCCCGGGGCCTCGATCGGACATTCTCGATATTACCGCCCCGAATTCGGCTCCGATTTTATCCTACTTCCGGTCAGATTGGGTCGAGAAGACTGACGATGCCGCGACAACGGCGCTAGGAGGTTTGTTTATTTAACAAAGATAAAATCGGTGCCCGGAATGGTTCCCGGGGCCTCGATCGGACATTCCCGATATTACTGCCCCGGATTCATCTCCGATTTTAGCCTACTTCCGGTCAGATTGGGTCGAGAAGTCTGACGATGCCGCGAGAACGACGCTAGGAGCTTTGTTTATTTAACAAAGATAAAATCGGTGCTCGGAACGGTACCCGGGGCCTCGATCGGACATTCCCGATATTACTGCCCCGAATTTGTCTCCGATTTTATAGTACTTCCGGACAGATTGGGTCGAGAAGTCTGACGATGCCGCGAGAACGACGCTAGGAGGTTTGTTTATTTAACAAAGATAAAATCGGTGCTAGGAATGGTTCCCGTGGCCTGGATCGGACATTCCCGATATTACTGCCCCGAATTCGTCTCCGATTTTATCCTACTTCCGGTCAGATTGGGTCGAGAAGTCTGACGATGCCGCGAGGACGACGCTAGGAGCTTTGTTTATTTAAGAAAGATAAAATCGGTGCTCGGAATGGTTCTCGGAGCCTTGATCGGACATTCCCGACATTACTGCCCCGAATTCGTCTCCGATTTTATCCTACTTCCGGTCAGATTGGGTCGAGAAGTCTGACGATGCCGCGAGAACGACGCTAGGAGGTTTGTTTATTTAACAAAGATAAAATCGGTGTTTGGAATAATTCCCGGGGCCTGGATCGGACATTCCCGATATACTGCCCCGAATTCGTCTCCGATTTTATGTTACTTCCGGTCAGATTGGGTCAAGAAGTGTGACGATGCCGCGAGAACGACGGTAGGAGCTTTGTTTATTTAACAAAGATAAAATCGGTGCTCGGAATGGTTCTTGGAGCCTTGATCGGACATTCCCGACATTACTGCCCCGAATTCGTCTCCGATTTTATCCTACTTTCGTCCAGATTGGGTCGAGAAGTCTAACGATGCCACGAGAACGACGCTAGGAGCTTTGTTTATTTAACAAAGATAAAATCGGTGCTCGGAACGGTTCGCAGGGCCTCGATCGGATATTCCCGATATTACTGCCCCGGATTCGTCTCCGATTTTATCCTACTTCCGGTCAGATTGGGTCGAGAAGTCTGACGATGCCGCGAGAACGACGCTAGGAGCTTTGTTTATTTGACAAAGATAAAATCGGTGCTCGGAACGGTTCCCGGGGCCTCGATCGGACATTCCCGATATTACTGCCCCGAATTTGTCTCCGATTTTATCTTAATTCCGGTCAGATTGGGGCGAGAAGTCTGACGATGCCGCGAGAACGACGCTAGGAGGTTTGTTTATTTAACAACGATAAAATCGATGCTCGAAATGGTTCCCGGGGCCTCGATCGGACATTCTGGATATTACTGCCCCGAATTCGGCTCCGATTTTATCCTACTTCCGGTCAGATTGGGTCGAGAAGTCTGACGATGCCGCGAGAACGACGCTAGGAGCTTTGTTTATTTAACAAAGATAAAATCGGTGCTCGGAATGGTTCTCGGAGCCTTGATCGGACATTCCCGACATTACTGCCCCGAATTCGTCTCCGATTTTATCCTACTTTCGGTCAGATTGGGTCGAGAGGTCTAACGATGCCACGAGAACGACGCTAGGAGGTTTGTTTATTTAACAAAGATAAAATCGGTGCTCGGAATGGTTCCCGTGGCCTGAATCGGACATTCCCGATATTACTGCCCCGAATTCGTCTCCGATTTTATCCTACTTCCGGTCAGATTGGGTCGAGAAGTCTGACGATGCCGCGAGAACAACGCTAGGAGCTTTGTTTATTTAACAAAGATAAAATCGGTGCTCGGAATGGTTCTCGGAGCCTTGATCGGACATTCCCGACATTACTGCCCCGAATTCGTCTCCGATTTTATCCTACTTCCGGTCAGATTGGGTCGAGAAGTTTGACGATGCCGCAAGAACGACGCTAGGAGGTTTGTTTATTTAACAAAGATAAAATCGGTGCTCGGAATGGTTCCCGTGGCCTGGATCGGACATTCCCGACATTACTGCCCCGAATTCGTCTCCGATTTTATCCTACTTCCGGTCAGATTGGGTCGAGAAGTCTGACGATGCCGCGAGAACGACGCTAGGAGGTTTGTTTATTTAACAAAGATAAAATCGGTGCTCGGAATGGTTCCCGTGGCCTGGATCGGACATTCCCGATATTACTGCCCCGAATTCGTCTCCGATTTTATCCTACTTCCGGTCAGATTGGGTCGAGAAGTCTGACGATGCCGCGAGAACGACGCTAGGAGCTTTGTTTATTTAAGAAAGATAAAATCGGTGCTCGGAATGGTTCTCGGAGCCTTGATCGGACATTCCCGACATTACTGCCCCCACTTCGTCTCCGATTTTATCCTACTTCCGGTCAGATTGGGTCGAGAAGTCTGACGATGCCGCGAGAACGACGCTAGGAGCTTTGTTTATTTAACAAAGATAAAATCGCTGCTCGGAATGGTTCTCGGAGCCTTGATCGGACATTCCCGACATTACTGCCCCGAATTCGTCTCCGATTTTATCCTACTTTCGGTCAGATTGGGTCGAGAGGTCTAACGATGCCACGAGAACGACGCTAGGAGCTTTGGTTATTTAACAAAGATAAAATCGGTGCTCGGAACGGTTCGCGGAGCCTTGATCGGAAATTCCCGACATTACTGCCCCGCATTCGTCTCCGATTTTATCCTACTTTCGGTCTGATTGGGTCGAGAAGTCTGACGATGCCGCGAGACCGACGCTAGGAGGTTTGTTTATTTAACAAAGATAAAATCGGTGCTCGGAATAGTTCCCGGGGCCTCGATCGGACATTCTCGATATTACTGCCCCGAACTCGTCTCCGATTTTATCCTACTTTCGCTCAGATTGGGTCGAGAAGTCTAACGATGCCACGAGAACGACGCTACGAGCTTTGTTTATTTAACAAAGATAAAATCGGTGCTCGGAACGGTTCCCAGGGCCTCGATCGGATATTCCCGATATTACTGCCCCGAATTCGTCTCCGATTTTATCCTACTTCCGGACAGATTGGGTCGAGAAGTCTGACGATGCCGCGAGAACGACGCTAGGTTTGTTTATTTAACAAAGATAAAATCGGTGCTCGGAATGGTTCCCGTGGCCTGGATCGGACATTCCCGATATTACTGCCCCGAATTCGTCTCCGATTTCATCCTACTTCCGGTCAGATTGGGTCGAGAAGTCTGACGATGCCGCGAGAACGACGCTAGGAGCTTTGTTTATTAAACAAAGATAAAATCGGTGCTCGGAATGGTTCTCGGAGCCTTGATCGGACATTCCCGACATTACTGCCCCGAATTCATCTCCGATTTCATCCTACTTCCGGTCAGATTGGGTCGAGAAGTCTGACGATGCCGCGAGAACGACGCTAGGAGGTTTGTTTATTTAACAAAGATAAAATCGGTGCTCGGAATGGTTCCCGGGGCCTCGATCGGACATTTCCGATACTACTGCCCCCAATTCGTCTCCGATTTTATCTTACTTCCGGTCAGATTGGGTCAAGAAGTTTGACGATGCCGGGAGAACGACGGTAGGAGCTTTGTTTATTTAACAAAGATACAATCGGTGCTCGGAATGGTTCTCGGAGCCTTGATCGGACATTCCCGACATTACTGCCCCGAATTCGTCTCCGATTTTATCCTACACTCGGTCAGATTGGGTCGAGAAATCTAACGATGCCACGAGAACGACGCTAGGAGCTTTGTTTATTTAACAAAGATAAAATCGGTGCTCGGAACGGTTCTCGGAGCCTTGATCGGAAATTCCCGACATTACTGCCCCGAATTCGTCTCCGATTTTATTCTACTTTCGGTCAGATTGGGTCGAGAAATCTAACGATGCCACGAGAACGACGCTAGGCGCTTTGTTTATTTAACAAAGATAAAATCGGTGCTCGGAACGGTTCCCAGGGCCTCGAGCGGATATTCCCGATATTACTGCCCCGAATTCGTCTCCGATTTTATCCTACTTCCGGACAGATTGGGTCGAGAAGTCTGACGATGCCGCGAGAACGACGCTAGAAGCTTTGTTTATTTAACAAAGATAAAATCGGTGCTCGGAATGGTTCCCGTGGCCTGGATCGGACATTCCCGATATTACTGCCCCGAATTCGTCTCCGATTTTATCCTACTTCCGGTCAGATTGGGTCGAGAAGTCTGACGATGCCGCGAGAACGACGCTAGGAGCTTTGTTTATTTAACAAAGATAAAATCGGTGCTCGGAATGGTTCTCGGAGCCTTGATCGGACATTCCCGACATTACTGCCCCGAATTCGTCTCCGATTTTATTCTACTTCCGGTCAGATTGCGTCGAGAAGTCTGACGATGCCGCGGGAACGACGCTAGGAGGTTTGTTTATTTAACAAAGATAAAATCGGTACTCGGAATGGTTCCCGGGGCCTCGATCGGACATTCCCGATACTACTGCCCCTGATCCGTCTCCGATTTTATCTTACTTCCGGTCAGATTGGGTCGAGAAGTCTGACGATGCCGCGAGAACGACGCTAGGAGCTTCGTTTATTTAACAAAGATAAAATCGATGCTCGGAATGGTTCGCGGGGGCTCGATTGGACATTCCCGATATTACTGCCCCCAATTCGTCTCCGATTTCAACGCTTTGTTAAATAAACAATCCTCCTAGCGTCGTTCTTGCGGCATCGTCAGACTTCTCGACCCAATCTGACCGGAAGTAGGATAAAATCGGAGACAAGTTCGGGGCAGTAATATCGAGAATGTCCGATCGAGGCCCCGGGAACCATTCCGAGCACCGATTTTATCTTTGTTAAATAAACAAACCTCCTAGCGTCGTTCTCGCGGCATCGTCAGACTTCTCGACCCAATCTGACCGAAAGTAGGATAAAATCGGAGACGAATTCGGGGCAGTAATATCGGGAATGTCCGATCCAGGCCACGGGAACCATTCCGAGCACCGATTTTATGTTTGTTAAATAAACAAAGCTCCTAGCGTCGTTCTCGCGGCATCGTCAGACTTTTCGACCCAATCTGACCGGAAGTAGGACAAAATCGAAGACGAATTCGGGGCAGTAATATCGGGAATATCCGATCAAGCCCCCGGGAACCATTCCGAGCATCGATTTTATCTTTGTTAAATAAACAAAGCTCCTTCCGTCGTTCTCGCGGCATCGTCAGACTTCCTTATCCATTCTGACCGGAAGTAAGATAAAATCGGAGACGAATTGGCGGCAGTAATATCGGGAATGTCCAATCGAGCCCCCGGGACCCATTTCCAGCACCGATTTTATCTTTGTTAAATAAACAAAGCTCCTTGCGTCGTTCTCGCGGCATCGTCAGACTTCTCGACCCAATCTGACCGGAAGTAGGATAGAATCGGAGACTAATTCGGGGCAGTCATTTCGGGAATGTCCGATCGAGGCTCCGAAAACCATTCCAAGCACCGATTTTATCTTTGTTAAATAAACAAAGCTCCTACCGTCGTTCTCGCGGCATCGTCCGACTTCTCGACTCAATCTGACCGGAAATAAGATAAAATCGGAGACGGATTCGGGGCAGTACTATCAGGAATTTCCGATTGAGGCTCCAAGAAACGTTGCGACTACCGATTTTATCTTTGTTAAATAAATAATGCTCCTTCCCTCACTGTCGCAGGATCATCAGACTTCTCGAACAAATCTGACCGGAAATAAGATAAAATCGGAGACGGATTCGGGCCAGTAGTGTCAGGAATGTCCGATCGGTGCTCCGAGATCCGTTGCGAGCACTGATTCTATCTTTGTTAAATAAATTATGCTCCTTCCGTCGTTGTCGCAGCATCGTCAGATTTTTCGACTTATTCTGACCCATTGCGGAGCAAATGCTAACCCGCGATTCGCAAACCTGGGTCGTTTTCATCCCGCCCAAGATCATTTTCTTCACTTAATATTTATTTAAAAAAAAATCGAACCTAAGGAACCAAACAACCTGTAGAAGCACGGTCTAAAGATCGACCATGATTTTTTTCAGATTTTTTCCACTGACAATTGTTGGTTTGGCAGTGCAACAACGAAAGCGACCCAGTTTCACGGGATTAATGTGCCTGAAATACGTTTATGGATTGAGGTTTAAGATAATCGATTGAAGTTGATCTATAGATTGCGAACTTTATCGGAAATAATGTCAATTTCGAAAATGTTTGCAGATTTCATGGTCCGCAAACAATATTCCTCATCATTTGCGATTCGCTAATAACTTTCGCAATAAATAATTCTATCAATACATTCTAAAGTAATTTCGCGTGAAATGATTATTTATTGCCAAATTATACGAGCATTTTTATTTTTGACTTTTTCATAAAATATTCAAAAATTCTGTAACTACAACATGTGAAGATAATTTATGCACCATTAAAAAACAACAATCTCGTAATATTTGGTAAAAATTAATAATGCCACGTCAAATTACTTAAAAATGTATTGCTAGAATCATTTATTCCAAAAGTTGTTAGCGAATCGCAAATGATTGAAAATCGTATTTTCAGTGCATGGAGTCCTCGAACATTTTATAAATTGACATTATCTTGAATCAAGTCCTCAGATAGGGACACATTCAGGTCCCTCGGCTCGACCGCGTATCATCGGACTCTGAACCAACTTCCGGTGACAGTCGACCATTCGGAAGTTGCAGCTGTGACGTCAGCAAACTAGCACTTCCTATAGCACTGTCGTGCCTGACTTAGCTCGTTTGTTCCACTGATTAAATTCCGATTTATACACTTTTATCGTATGTTTGATAATTTTTTTCTCCATGACGGGGAGCACAAATAAAGTTTTTCGGGAGTGTCCCGTTTTCGGAATTTTATAAACTCCATTCTCCTGCACGCAAAATGGATTTTTTATTCTTTTCCAGAATACGGTATTTTCTCTGGCAAATGCTATTCATGACAAAAATACGATATATTTTTTTTCAAAGAAAGCGTGAAAAACCATTAAAAATCATATTTTTTTCAGTCGCAAAATCACCGCGCAAGACCCTCTAAAAACACCTGTCCACCTTATAAAAGTCACCCTGTATATATATATATTGCAAGCAGGGTGTAGTTCGAGTCGTGCCGTTCGAGAAAGCGGTGGCGTTGCTGTGCCTGTTGCGCTAGAGTGTTAATCAATTCACAAAACGGCGTATGTGTTATGTTTACGACATGAACCAGCGACTTTATTTTATTCAATGAAAGACAATGGACGAGTGTGGAAGAATTTTTGGGGTAAAAAGTCACCCGAAAATTCGGCAGTAAATTATGAGATCCCGAGATTGAGTGGACAAATCGAAAAATAGCCCGAACAAAATCGATAGGAACAAATCACATTACATTGGTCAACTGTCATTAACTTCCGATTTGTTGTCGCGTTTTCGCGTAATATCAGAACAAAGTTAAAACGTCGTCTGCTAAAGCCCATCTTACTGTATAAAGAGTCGCGGCGTGTTCGTCAATCGGTCAGTGGCATCGAGATCGGTGGCTTCGATCAGTGGCGTCAAATTTTTTTTTTTATTACTTGGCGTCAAGACGCTGCCGCGTCTCTTGATACGTTTTGTTTACTCCTTTGTGGCCGCCGATTAACGAGTCGTGCTTTTCTTTAATAATGTCCAGCCGATTCTCTTCGGGAGGAATTTGAATTAACTGGTTGCAAATTACTACCGAGATATTTTCCTCGTGCACCGTTTCGTACAAGGTATTTTTAATTACAGCCCACGGCACGTTTCCGATGGAGGGCGTTTTGGCAATGCAAACTTCGTTAAGGCACAACTCGCGAATCGCATCCTTCAGGGAGTCGCAAATTTCCTGGAGATCTAAGATCTCGAGATTATCGTGAATACTGCCTAGAATGGGCAGTGCGATTATGTGTTTTGTTTTTACGATTTTGAATTTTTCCCGCAGGTACGCTAACTCTTCCGGTTTCGGGAAGACCCTCTGTTCCTGGAGGTCGATAGCGCTTTCATCAAGTAGTGGCCCGATCATGGTTACGAAAACGACGCAATTATCCTTTTGCATATGTAATCTATCGCGGGTTTCTATAATCTTCCAAGAATTCGATAAATGGCGATTTTCCTCGTGAATTTCGAATTGCCGATTCTCGTTATTAATTAGGTTACTTTGTTCGGATTCGTCGTCTGACTCGTTATCACTTTCGGGTATACCTTCGTTATCGTTTGAGTATTCTTTTTCACTTTTGTTTTCTTTTTCAGGTTGGTCTTCACTAAAGGGAGAGACCGAAAAACGATCCAGGGATGGATTCGATGGGAGATGGGGAGGAACAGCCGGTGTGAGTTCCGGAGGGAAATCTAAAGTGATATCCGGCAAGGATCTTGGAGCGGAGAGGGGAGGGAGTACGCTGATCGGTTGCTCCACATTCATTTGTTCTAAAGGTATGTTTCGTTCTGCTTTCGCGCACCTTAATTTGGTGGAACCCGCTGGCCAAATCAAACACGGAAAAATATTTTGCGTCTCCCAGTTGGTCTAAAATTTCTGCAATTTGTGGGAGGGGATAGGCGTCCCCAATCGTTTTTCGTTGAGATTGCAATAGTCGATGACCATCCGCCATCGTTTATTCCCTTCGGAGTCGGCCTTCTTTGGCACGATCCAGAGGGGCCTACTATAAGGAGAGGTTGACGGTTCAATAATGTCTCCTGATATTAAATAATTTACTTGATTCGTGATTTCCTGTTTTTGAACAGGGGGGAAGCAATATTGAGGTATAAAAACGGGTTGATCGTCCGGTGTAATTATTCGATGGTTTATAGCGTTGGTGAAACCAACAGGAGAATCCGGGATGTAGAACAAATCTAAATTTCCTTTAAAAATAGAGTTTACATTTTTACGTTCTTCTTCGTTCAGGTGATCAAAGCGCAATAGAGACAAAACTCCTTGCAATTTACATTCTTTTTCGGCTACCAATATCCCCTTCCTTGGGGCGATAAAATCAAAAGTCTGCCGATCCGACATAATTTTTTCCGGAAAAGGGAGAGAAACAAGAGGACCCGCTTCGTTTGCCTCCGGCTGTTTTCGAGCTATCGGGGCCGAAGTCATCAATTCGATATCCGTAGAAACCTTGTAACTAAACTCTTGAGCAGTTACGTACGGAATTTCCATAGAAAGATCATCTTCGCTGGCATTATGAGCCATCGGATGTGCAATTCCATTCTTCATCGTCACGAGTGCTTCGCCGATAAAAATTCCTTCTCCAAAATGAAGCCTCGGAATATACCCTTCTTTAATTTCGGGATTATTTATTTTGACATAGCATACAACTCTGAACGTTTGGGAATGGATATTGTTTTCTTCTAGACAAAAGGAATTACTTGATTACCATAACTCAGTTGTTCGTGCTTTCTAATCGATGAGGGCCTTATTTCTGGCGAAAAATTCGGTTCCTAGAAAGGCGTGCTGCGCGATAGGAAACGAATCATCTACCCCATGAAATTTGACGGGAGTGTTGTTCACCGTTAATACTACAGATCCCAGAGTTCTCACAGGTGTTGGCGAAATGCCGTCCAATCTTAAAATTTCGTAATTGTTGATATAGGAATTCACAACTTGATTTTTCGCTAAATTTACCTTGGCGCCCGAGTCGATCAAAAATTTCGTTGGACCGGCAAATTGCGGGCAATCCAGAAATACCGAGGGGGTAGTTTCCGAGTTGCTTAGGAGGACCCGGACGGTTCGCACGGTTCGGCGTCGATAATTCGTACCGGGCGCTCCTGGCGCTGTTTGTCCCGTGGGGAGGACCTGTCCATGGGACGTTTGTTCGAGCTTTTGGATGGGAATTTTGTTATTCCGTTCGTCATTTTGCTTCGGATAGCACATGGCCTCGGAATGGCCCGGTTTTTGGCAATAACTACACGGAGGGCACGGCCTATTACTATCGCGATCGTTGTTGGCACGCGGTCCGTCATAAACGATGTTATTATTGTTATTATTATTACTCGTGTTACGTCGTGGGGCCAAATTTTCATCGATAATTAATCGTCTTTTAATTTACCTTTCAGGATTTGAATTTACAAATGGGAAGTGTGCCACGAACGTACGGATTATAATGAATTAAGTCATATATGACTTATATGACGGTAAGTTACCGTCGGAGAAGAAAAGCGCCACGTTTAAGCGGGAATGTACCCACTTGGGATAGGCGCTTGGTAAAGTCGTTGGTGTATAATTTGACGCATGAGCGACAGGTAAGCAAATAAGAAAGTAGCGTAAACTTGTGCTTAGCTTGGTGAGAAAGAGCGGTGGTGCATAGCGGGTCATAAACTACTCGACCGTGTGACCGAATTTGTCCAGGAATCGCCAAGATGTTCCAGCTCGATCCGACCTGTCGTTACCCAGACGGGTACCCGGTGCTCGTGCGAATGCGATGGCCCGGTGATGCCGATGGTTTTGGGAGCAGTCGGGGATTACGAGGACTGGACTTCTTTTATGAGGGATACATTCGCTTCGAAATAAAAATATACATATATAGATTTTCTAATTATTTGAACCGCTGAGTGAGTGCAAGACGTGCCGGGTTACGGCACCGTCGACTCACTACGTCTGGCTCCACCTCCGCCCGGTTACGGCGATTGGCGGCCAGCCGCGAGAACAAATATTGAGAATAACGGAAGCCAACGCCCGAACACTAGGCACCGGTGTGAGCGTGCCAGTCGCTGACCTACCGAATTACGGCGGGTCGGCGCATGTGACGAGTTCGTGCGGAAACCCTTCCGAATTCCTCGGAAAAAACCCTGGGTATACGTCCGATTTTGGACGGATGAGGTTTCTTCTTTGTTGAGCGAATGTATCGGGAAACGTATTGGTCTAACACATAGGTACAGATTAATATGAAATTAAATTTGGTTCGCTGAGCGAGTATACCGCGTGCTGGGTTACAGCACCGCCGACTCGCTACGTCTGGCCCACGCCCGCCAGGTTACGGCGATTCGCGGGCAGCCGCGAATACAAATGTCAAATTCGAGGGACATCGACGTCCGAACACTAAGCACCGGGTTAACCGTGCCAGTCGCTGACCTGCCAGATTACGGCGAGTAGGCGGATGTGGCGTGTCCGTGCGTCAACTTTTTCAAGCCTCGTAGAAAGCACTTCGAGATTTGTCCAATTTTGGGCAGGTATGATTTTATGAGTGAGATGAAAACGTGCGTTAGGAAAAATGGCGTGAGCGAGAGGAAGGGAGAGAGAGAGAAAGAAATGCACTACGATGATTTGTTCGTTGCGTGTCTGGACGCACGAACGAGAGACAAATATGTTTTAATTATTTGCTCGAAAAATGTTACACTGTTACGTCCTAGCACTCTCGCCCTCCAAATATTCATATCTGGTCGGAATTGTATTAATTATTAAGATTTTTTCCTCGCGCTAAACGCGCTCGTTTATGTTTTTCTTGGGGTACATATTAATCAGAACGACCCACGTATGGTCGATTTCCCTCAGAAACCCCGTTATATAAAATATTCGCAAATATATCTTTAAATTTAGCACACCTATATCTACCCGTATACTTTAGGGACAAACAGTTCCCATAATAACTTTACCGCTAAGCTTACCCGTAACTTCAGGGACGAGCACATGAGTCCCTGGAGTACCTCCTATAATAATTCCGTATGTCTATTTACATGCATACATTAGGGGCATAAGTCCTCAAATTAATTTCAATGAATATATATATATATATATATATATATATATATATATATATATATATATATATATATATATATATGTATATATATATATATATATATATATATATATATATATATATATATATATATATATATATATATATATATATATATATATATATATACGTACTCCATACGCTTCAGGGACATATAGCCGATTCCCGGGGCAATAATCAATACATATCTACTTTCATGCACACTTCGGGGACATAAGTCCTCAAAGTGACACACACAAATATACATACATATATATATATATATATATATATATATATATATATATATATATATTCGGTAAACTCCCGGGACATCCAAGAGAGTCTCCGGAGTACAAATAATAATATTAATACCTATACTTACATGTATATTTCGGGGACATTCACGAGTCCCCGAACTAGTATTCAACATACATATGTATATTCGTGTTGACCATAATACAGTGGTCCTAGAAATAAGAAATATTGTCATCCATATTATGTATATATTGGGGACGCGAGAGTCCTCGAATTACCCGCGAAACTGTTCCCAAGCGGTCAGCTTCATCGCGAGATTTCTCACAGACCTCCTCGGAGCTTGGTCACCACGTAGTCAGCACATCCTGCTGATAACGAAAAATATTCCTTTGATTGCTCATGTATAACTCGAGAAAAATAACGTTATCAGTGCTAATATTCGGTTACATGGGGACCGAGCTCGAGGGCGAGGGTAATGACGCCAAGCCCTTTGTCTCAGAGACAAAGAGGGCGAGGATACATATTGCGCTCCGGGAGCTGGCCAGTTAGTTCCGTCCGGTCTCACCAACAGCGCGCATCGCAGAGTCGACGCCCTGAAAACCGGTACACTTATTTTATTTTATTTTACATTCTTATCGAGTTTATCCCGGTCTCTTCGACAGTGTAACTTTAAGTCTCTGTAAAACCGGTATTAATTGTTTAAATCAAAATAAAACTAAAAGGAAACATAACACGTCAAACACTATAACAAATCATTTTACGAAACTTATATTAGTGTCTTTATTGAATGAAACTACGCTTATTTACGAGTAAAATACACAATTGTTTATATTACCTTTGATTTCTTCGCGCTATTAAAATTACGTAAAATACGGCGACCGCGCATAAAGTGTAACATTCTTCGGGCAATTAATTAAAACATATTTGCGTCTCGTTCGTGCGTGTAAACACGCAACAAACAAATCATCGTAGTGCATTCCTTTCTCTCCCCCTCTCTCTCTCTCTCTCTCTCTCTCTCTCTCTCTCTCTCTCTCTCTCTCACTTCCTCTCGCTCAAGCCATTTTTCCTAACGCACGTATTCGTCTCACTCATAAAACCATACCTGTCCAAAATTGGACAAATCTCGAAGTGCTTTTTACGAGGCTTGGGAAAGTTGACGCACAAACACACCACATCCGCTGACTCGCCGTAATCTGGCAGGTTAGCGACTGACACGGTTAACCCGGTGCTTAGTGTTCGGACGTCGATTTCCCTCGACCTTGACATTTGTATTCGCGGCTGGCCGCCAATCGCCGTAACCGGGCGGAGGTGGGCCAGACGTAGCGGGTCGGCGGTGCTGTAATCTGGCACGCACTAGACTCGCTCAGCGAAACAAATTTAATTTCATATTAATCTGTACCTATGCTTTAGACGAATACGTTTCCCGATACATTCGCTCAACAAATAAAAAACCTAATCCGTCCAAAATCGGACGTATACCCAGGGTATTTTCCGGGGAATTCGGGAGGTTTGCCGCACGAACACGCCACACGCGCCGACCTGCCGTAATTCGGTAGGTCAGCGACTGGCACGGTCATACCGGTGCTTAGTGTTCGGGCGTCGGCTTCCGTTATTCTCAACATTTGTTCTCGCGGCTGGCCGCCAATCGCCGTAACCGTGCGGAGGTGGAGCCAGATGTAGTGAGTCGACGGTGCCGTGACGTGGCACGTCTTGAACTCACTCAGCGGTTCAAACAATTATAAAATCTATATATGTATATTTTTATTTCGAAGCGAATCTATCCCTCATAAAATGAGTCCAGTTCTCGTAGTCCCCGACTGCTCCCAAAAACATCGGCATCACCGGGCCATCGCATTCGCACGAGCACCGGGTACCCGTCGGGGCAACGACAGGTCGGGTCGAGCTGGAACATCTTGGCGATTCCTGGACCAATTCGGCCACACGGTCGAGTAGTTTTGACCGGCTATGCACCGCCGCTCTTTCTCACCAAGGTAAGCACAAGTTCTCGCTACTTTCTTATTTGCTTACCTGTCGCTCATGCGTCAAATTATACACCAACGACTTTACCAAGCGCCTATCCCAAATGGGACATTCACGCTTAAACGTGGCGCTTTTCTTCTCCGACAGTAACTTACCGTCATATAAGTCACATATGACTTAATTCATTATAATCCGTACGTTCGTGGCACACTTCCCATTTGTAAATTCAAGTCCTGAAAAGTAAATTAAAAGACGATTAATTATAGATTAAAAATGGGCCCCACGACGTAACATGTCACTTTGAGGACTTATGTCCCCGAAGTGTGCATGATAGTAGATATGGATTGATTATTGCCCCGGGACTCGGCTACATATCCCTGAAGCGTATGGAGTACGTATATATATATATATAGGAAAAAAAACTCCGAAAACTCGGAACCTGGAAGAACCGCCTTCCCATCCTCAATCCGTCGAACCTGTAAAAGAAACTTCCTTGCACACACACACATATATATAAATATATATATATATATATATATATATATATATATATATATATATGTGTGTGTGTATATATATATATATATATATATATATATATATATATATATATATATATATATATATATATACACACACATTTATATATTTATATATATGTGTGTGTGTGCAAGGATGTTTCTTTTACTGGTTCACGGATTGAAGATGGGAAGGCGGTTCTTCCAGGTTCCGAGTTTTCGGAGTTTTTTTTCCTTCTTCCCAACGACGAGGCCTTTTGCCAGACGTTTGCGAAATTGTCGGGAAATTTCGAAACCGTGGAAATCGTCCTCGTTCGCGGAGTCGGCCAACTTTTTCCTTTTTTCAGGTGGATTTTTCCTTTGGTTCCCGTCCGACGAATCGGGGATATATATATATATATGTATGTATAAATATTCACTAAAGTTATTCCGATGACTAATGCCTTCGAAGTATGCATAAAAAAGGTAGTATCCTGGGTAGTCAGCGTGTAGACGTCCGGTATTGGTGAGAGTTGTCGAAGGTCCTCAATTTGGTAGCTGTACCCTCGAATAATACATCGTATCTGTTAAACGCGCAAGTATCTGCTGGTTCAGTTTTCCAGAATACGGCGTTACCTTCGATATTGACTCAGGTGCCATCCGATAATTGGCAATGGGTTCCTGATCTAAGGATTATTTTATTGGTCGCCAAGTTGACCGTTGCTTCGTAATTGGTGAAAGTGATCCTCACTGAGGCTTGGACGACGACGTTGTCCCAAGCGCCGAAAGGATCGTTATATTTTGTGCCGGAGCATTTTCCCTGGTTATCGAGATTTCCGGCTAGGGTCACATCCCGAGTTGTGGTGCTGTTTTTCCGGATCCCGGAAATTATTGCTGTCAGGCCAACTTGCAGTAGCCCTGTTTCGTGAATTTTTCGACACGATCGTTCATCGACTTCGTGCAGGTAAATTTGACGTCCGCTATGTACAATGGAGTTGTGGGAACTCATCCCACAGTAGTAAATTGTCCGGTCGATTTCGACCTTACATTGGACTCCGCCAGTTGATGAGAACTCCGAAAGTTGCAGGAGTTGAATCTTCACTGGTGTCGGTAGCGGATTAACCAAAGAGATGTCACATTCGCCGATGTTGCCCAAAGAGATGATCCATACGTTTAGAGATGGTCCGCCACAATCGTATCCGACAAGGCCGGCAGTTGGGATACAGATAGTCAACGTAACTTCGTCATTGCCTAGCGTTTGTATCAAAAGATTTTTAATTTCGTTCCATGATACATTTCCGATTGAGTTTGTTTTCGCGACATGAATTAGTTTCGTAGATGTTTCGCGGACAAAGTTTTTCAAGGAGTCGAGGGCTTCCTCCAGGTCCTCGATCAAAAGGTTTTCGTGTACATTAGCCTTTTCATTAGAATTAGAATTTTCATTTACTACCTTGAATAGTAAATACGTGGTTTCCTCGATTTTGGGAAACGAATTTTGAGTTTGGAGGTCTTTCGCTCCATCATCGATTGGTCTCCCAGAAGTGGTGACAAAGACGACGAGATTGTTCTTGAACATGGACAAATTATCACGCGTTTCGCGTATGGTGAGTCTACCTTGGACTTCACTGTTTTCCCTCGGTAATGTATACTCGGGGTTTTCATTATCGAATATGTCGCTATTTACAGAGTCGTCGTCTGAGTCGCTTGAGCTGAGAGAGATCCTCGATATTCTCAATGTTTTCTCCATGTTCTGACGGTTCCGGAATTTCGGAATTCTCAGGAAATAGGGCTATTTCTCGATCTTCTAAAAGTTGCGTTATTTAAAAATTTTCCGCTATTCCGCCGTCTGGACTTGCGTCTGGAACAGACATGTGCAAGGATGTTTCTTTTACAGGTTCGACGGATTGAGGATGGGAAGGCTGTTCTTCCAGGTTCCGAGTTATCGGAGTTTATTTTTTTTTTCCCAACGACGAGGCGTTTTGCCAGACGTTTGCGAAATTGTCGGGAAATTTCGGAAACCGAAGGAATCGTCCTCGTCCGCGGAGTCGGCCAACTTTTTCTTTTTTTCGGGTGGATTTTTCCTTTGGTTGCCGTCCGACGGATCGGGCATTTCCTCCGTATCCATATCAGGATTGAAGGTACGGTTTTTGTTTTTATGTGGATTTCTTCCAGCTGGTGGATCGAACATCCTTTCGTCCGAGTCCGAATCGTCGTTTCCGCTAGTGTTACGTCGTGGGGCCCATTTTTGATAAATAATGAATCGTCATTTAATTTACCTTTCAGCATTTGAATTTACGAATGGGAAGTGTGCCACGAACGTACGGATTATAATGAATTAAGTCATATGTGACTTATATGACAGTAAGTTACCGTCGCAGACGAAAAGTGCCACGTTTAAGCGGGAATGTGCCCACTTGGGATAGGTGCTTGGTAAAGTCGTTGGTGTATAATTTGACGCATGAGCGACAGGTAAGCAAATAAGAATGTAGCGTGAACTTGTGCTTACCTTAGTGAGAAAGCGCGGTGGTGCGTAGCGGGTCATAAACTACTCGACCGTGTGACCGAATTTGTCCAGGAATCGCCAAGATGTTCCAGCTCGACCCGACCTGTCGTTGCCCAGACGGGTACCCGGTGCTCGTGCGAATGTGATGGCCCGGTGATGCCGATGTTTTTGGGAGCAGTCGGGGGCTACGAGGACTGGACTCATTTTATGAGGGATACAATCGCTTCGAAATAAAAATATGCATATATAGATTTTATAATTATTTGAACCGCTGAATGAGTGCAAGAGGTGCCAGGTTACGTCACCGTCGACTCACTACGTCTGGCTCCACCTCCGCCCGGTTGCGGCGATTATCGGCCAGCCGCGAGAACAAATGTTGAGAATAACGGAAGCCGACGCCCGAAAACTAAGCACCGGTGTGACCGTGCCAGTCCCTGACCTACCGAATTACGGCCGGTCGGCGCGTGTGGCGTGTTCGTCGGGCAAACCTTCCGAATTCCTCGGAAAATACCCTGGGTATACGTCCGATTTTGGACAGATAAGGGTTTTTGTTTGTTGAGCGAATGTATCGGGAAACGTATTCGTCTAACGCATAGGTACAGATTAATATGAAATTGAATTTGGTTCGCTGAGCGAGTCTAGTGCGTGCCAGATTACAGCACCGCCGACTCGCTACGTCCGGCGCACCTCCGCCCGGTTACGGCGATTGGCGGCCAGCCGCGAATACAAATATCAAGGGCGAGGGAAATCGACGTCCGAACACTAAGCACCGGGTTAACCGTGCCAGTCGCTAACCTGCCAGATTACGGCGAGTCAGCGGATGTGGCGTGTTCGTGCGTCAACTTTCCCAAGCCTCATAAAAAGCACTTCGAGATCTGTCCAATTTTGGACAGGTCTGATTTCATGAGTGAGACGAATACGTCCGTTAGGAAAAATGGCGTGAGCGAGCGGAAGAGACAAAGAGAGAAAGAGAGAAAGAAATGCACTACGATGATTTGTTCGTTGCGTGTTTACACGCACGAACGAGAGACAAATATATTTTAATTATTTGCTCGGAAAATGTTACACTTTTGCGCGGTCGCCGTATTTTGCGTAATTTCAATAGAGCGAAGTAATCAAACGTGATACAAAGAATTGTGTATTTTACACGTAAATGAGCGTAGTTTTATTCAATAAAGAGAATAATATAAGTTTCGTAAATTTATTTGTTGCAGTGTTTGACTTGTTATGGTTCCTTTTAGTTTTATTTTGATTTAAACAATTAATACCGGTTTTCCAGAGACTTATGGTTACACTGACGAAGAGACCGGGGTAAACTCGAAAATAATACAAAATAAAATAAATGTACCGGTTGTCAGAGCGTCGACTCTGTGATGCGCACTGTCGGAGAGACCGGACGGAACTGACTGGCCAGCTCCCGGAGCGGAATATGTATCCTCGCCCTCTTCGTCTCTGAGACAAAGGGCTTGGCGTCATTACCCTCGCTCTCGAGCTCGGCCCCCCATGTAACCGAATATTAGCACTGATAACTTTATTTTTCTCGAGTTGTACATGAGCAATGAAATGAATATTTTTCGGAATCAGCATGATGTGCTGACTACGTGGTGACCAAGCTCCGAGGAGGTCTGTGAGAAAACTCGCGATGAAGCTGACCGCTTGGGAACAGTTTCGCGGGTTATTCGAGGACTCTCGCGTCCCCAATATATACATAATGTGGAGATGACAATTTTTCTTATTTCTAGGACCACTGTATTATGGTCAACACGAATATACATATATGTTGGATACTAGTTCGGGGACTCGTGAATGTCCCCGAAATATACATGTAAGTATAGATATTAATATTATTATTTGTACTCCGGAGACTCTCTTGGATGTCCCGGGAGGTCACCGAGTAAATATATATGGATATTTGTGTGTGTGACTTTGAGGACTTATGTCCCCGAAGTGTGCATGAAAGTAGATATGTATTGATTATTGCCCCGGGACTCGGCTATATGTCCCTGAAGCGTATGGAGTACGTATATGTATATATATATATATGTATATATATATATGTATATATATATATATATATATATATATATATATATATATATATATATATATATATATATATATATATATATATATATATATATATATATATATTCGTCGAAGTTAGTTCAAGGACTTATGTCCCGAAAGCATGCAGGAACGTGTATATGTATGTATATATGAGACAGTATGATATGGTACTCCGGGGACCCATGTGCCTGTCCCAGAAGTGTACAGGCAAATGGATATGTACGTGTATATGAGAATATTCGTAAAGTTAATCCGAGCACCCATGTGCTCGTCCCTGAAGTTACGGGTAGATATACGCGTGCTAAATTTAAATATATATTTACGAATATTTTATATAACGGGGTTTCTGACTGAATTCGACCGTACATGGGTCGTTCTGATTAATATGTACCCCAAGAAAACATAAATGAGCGCATTTAGCGCGAGTAAAAAATCTTAATAATTATTACAATTCGTACCAGATATGAATATTTGGAGGGAGAGGGTGCTAGGACGTAACACCTCCCCCCTAAAAGTCTGAAGCAATACTTCAGCTTCGCTGAGGACCGGCGTTGAGCCGCTCCAAGAGTCCGTGGTGAACGCCTGACAAACGCCTCGACTTCGTCGGATGGTCGCGATTGTCATTGATGGACACCAGCTCCAGAGATCCGTCGTTGGTAATCTTCGACGACCGTTGTTCAGCATGGTGAGCTCTGCCAATTCGGAGGCGTGTCACCGACTTCCAGATGGCTCTTAGGAGGGTGAAACTCCATCCGTACAGAGTGTGGAGTGTATATCTATGGATGCAAGATCGATGATCGCCTTGATGGTGGTGAGGATTGCGAGGACCCCGAACAGTCCTGCACTGATGATGCCGAATTTTTCGAAACCACCCCAGATTTTGGGCATTACTCCATCAGCCACGTATTGGAGAGCATCTTCGTCCATCAGTGTCTTGAGGGAAATGCTGTCCGGAGGTATGTCGTGTCCTGCGAAACCCCTTGCGATGTTGTTGAGTAATGCTGGATTTTCAGTGGGGAACATGGACCTGTCCCTCAGCTGGTTGATCTCGTGGTCAGAATAAATTCCGCGGGATGCCAAATTTCCAATATGGTTGTATCCCCAGGTAGGCATGGAAGCGGGATGTAGTTGTCCAGTGTTACGTCCTAGCACTCTCGCGCTCCAAATATTCATATCTGGTACGAATTGTAATAATTATTAAGATTTTTTCCTCTCGCTAAACGCGCTCATTTATGTTTTTCTTGGGGTACATTTTAATCAGAACGACCCATATGTGGTCGATTTCACTCAGAAACCCCGTTATATAAAATATTCGTAAATATATTTTTAAATTTAGCACGCGTATATCTACCCGTACACTTTAGGGACAAACAGTTCCCATAATAACTTTACCGCTAAACTTACCCGTAACTTCAGGGACCAGCACATGGGTGCTCGGATTCACTTTACGAGTAGTCTCATATACACGTACATATCCATTTTCCCGTATACTTCTGGGACACGCACATGGGTCCCCGGAGTACCTCCTATACTAATTCCGTATGTCTATTTCCATGCATACTTAGGGATATAAGTCCTATATATATATATATATATATATATATAAAATGGCTGCGCAAGAATTTAAAAAAAGGGGTGTCCACTTTATAATTGTCACCCTGTATATATATATATATATATATATATATATATATATATATATATATATATATATATATATATATATATATATATATATAAGGGTGACAATTATAAAGTGGACACCCCTTTTTTTAAATTCTTGCGCGGCCATTTTGGGACGGTAAAGGTGCGCTTTTAAAATGGTTTTTCGAGAACTCTTCGAAAAAAAATATAGCGCCTATGTGGGAAAAGTATATTCCACCAAAAAAAAAAAAAAAATCTGGGTAAAAATAAAAATGGCATTCCGGGCTTACAGAAGCAAAGTGGACTTGATTCTGAACGCGTAGGACCCGGATGAGGGCCTCAAAAAGAATGGTACCATTGAGAAAAAGACCATTGAAAAATCAATATCGAACGATAGTTCAAACTGAAGTCCGAGGAACGGCGGAGTTGGAATGGCCAGGAACGGAGTGGGCGTTGGAGCATTCGCCGCTATCTTCTTGGCGTGGCTGTCATGAGGTTGCAGAAGTCACCGAGAGATGTCGGGTCGTGGCTGACGTTACGATGACAGGCGTTCGAGTGTGCGAGTGTAACGTGGAATATGAATGTCGAACGGGCTTCATTTGTTTGCAGGACCCGCGGAATCGGCGAACAAAAAATACGAAAGCACCTAACAGCCCTGGCCATGGGTGAATAATTAAACGAGCGATTCTCGTGAGACACTCAACGACTGGGCTAACGATTCGAGCGGCGCTGGGTGGATGTACCGTTTGTGAACGCCAAGAAAACGGTCTTTCCGAAATCGTGTTTAAGGGGTCAATTAAGATAACAAAGAATGCGTGACGATTAAAAATGAATGCGGTCTTAAAGATCATGAGGAAGTAAGTTCACCTTAGAGTTTTACGGCAAGAGGAGGCGATTGAGAGCGGGATTTAAGGGGTTGAATTGCAAAACGGGACGCGTGCAAATTTGTTTGTCGAAAACGGATCAGAGGACTTCCCTCAAACGGGGCGAACGTTTCGTTTTTGGGTGTGAGGAAGCTCCTTAGCGAGAAGTTGATTATCGACGAGAAATGTTAAGGGGCTCACGCTGAAGAAGCGTATGCGTGAATCTTATTTTGAGTCGAAGTAGAGAATTTTTACGAGATAAAGTACATTAATAGACTTGTGCAGTGGTAGTTTAAACTTGAACGAAAACTCGACTTTGGGGAACCGCATTTAAGGGGCCAAATTAAGAAGAGCGGCATTACGGCATTCGCGATTTATCGTGGAACGGGTTTAATGAGTTTGTGAAAATATGGAATAGAATCAATCTACTCTTTTCAGATGCAAAATAGCGACCTAACTTTGTCTCGAGGCCGGGACCTTATTGAAGGTGTCAGGCAGTGGTCCCAAATCCCAAAAGGCCGGCCAAAAGTCAAAAACGTATTCAATTCGGGTGAAAGTTTGTACTCGGGGATTTTCGAGGTCGCTGATTACGAATTCGAAGTCAAAATTAAGAAAAACAAAGTGGCCAATAAAATACGGCGGAAAATTTCTCCGGAAACGTATTCAATTCGAATGAAAGTCTGGACCCGGGGCGTTTTCGGCGTCGCTGATTACGAATTTGGAGTCAAAATTTAGAAAAACAAAATGGCGGATAAAATACCGCGGAGAATGTCTTCAAAAACGTATTCAATTCGGGTGAACGTCTGAACTCGGGGGTTTTCGGGGTGGCTGATTACGAATTCGTAGTCAACATTTAGAAAAAACGAAATGGCGGAACATTTCTTCGGAAACGTATTCAATTCGGGTGGAGGTCTCGACTCGGGGGTTTTCGGGGTCGCTGATTACGAATTCGAAGTCAAAATGTAGAAAAACAAAATGGCGGATAAAATACGGCGGGAAATTTCTTCGAAAACGTATTCAATTCGGGTGAAAGTCTGTACTTGGGGACTTGTGGGATCGCTGACGACGAATTCAAAGTCAAATTTCGAGCGAAAAAAAATCGCGGCTCCAGTATAGCTAAAAAATGGCGCCGCGGCGGGTAATCATTTAATTTCTTTCGAATTTCCTGCATAGAGATTTTCGAGGTCACTGATTACGAATAAGTAAACATATTCCCAAAAAACCAAATGGTGCATTCGATGTGGACGGCTCCGTCGTCGAACGTCAATTCGATCTGCACGGAATTCACTTTTTAGGAGTCTTCAACGTTGCTAATAATGAATATGAAGTCAAATTTTCGAAATTATGATTTTGAATAAATTAAATGGAAAATGTAATGACAGTTGACATTTGAGGATTTGGGAAGAGGAGCATTGGAATACAGTGATTGATAATTCTTACAATGACAATGATGATTTATAATGTATTTCTTTTATTCTTTCATTTCTTATCGATATAATTTTAGCATCTCTTACAATTAATCGCTGTCCTGCCACTTGTCATCATCGCCATATTTATCGCTCGTATTATTTGAAGAAATCTGACGTCATTCTGTAACTGAAGGTGGAATCAATAGTTCAACCGCGTATGGGAATAACGATCTTAGTTTCATTGGAGGAAGCTTTCGCAGACTGGATATTATTGGATCCGACGTTACTAAAAGTCTGCAAAACAATGTCTTCCATATTTTTCATGCAGTCACATTTCCGTGAAAAATCTTCTCGGAATCTTTTAATGCACTTGTTACATGATTCCTGAGCTTCTTCAGACATTTGTCCGACGAGGAGTAACGAAGATTCCACAATTCCATGACCGTGCATGAGAATTTGATGTACTGTTGTTGGCATGAAGTACCACGAATAGAGTTCGACTAATTTTTGTGCAGTATCGTCAGTGTATTTGCGAAATATGGGTATAGTGTTTTCGAAACCACAAGAAATTACCTGAAAGACAACATGACATCGCTTTATCCATTCTTCATCAATTTCCGTTATCGAGGCGAAAATTTCAGAATCTTCGAAAAAACTCCTCACTGTATTTCCGTCGTTATCATTGAATTATTCTGACGTAGGACCGCAAAGGTAGCAACGCATACTTGTCGATCTTTTCGTAATAGAATTAAAAACTTTACCATCTATCACAACACAAGTTTGAAATTGATGTTAATTTCTTTGCCGCCCATTACGGTTTGAAAGGGCACGAAGTTTCTCTCTTGCGCTTCGATACAATCAAGTTCTGCCCTAGTTGCTTCGGCAGTTTCGGGGAAGAATTCAATTTTAACTAGGCTACAAAATCTTGGCGGCGAAGGACGTGGATTTTTCAAAATAATCACGCGTGGGATTGACTTGATCAAAGATTTGGAAGGAAATAAGTGAAATAAAGATAATGATGACATCCGATACATTGTCGTCTCCGTCGCTAAATTTTTGTTTGTGAGTACTTCGACCAGACGTTCCATCGCATCCCCACTTGCATATCAGTTCCAAATTACCAACTTTATTTTGAGAATACTTCCAATAACGAACAATTGTACCATTAATATTATTTCAGCTCTATGATATCGCAATGCTTGAAGTCCAACTACGGCTCCACTTTAGTGACAGAATTTTGTGACTTTACAGGGTAACACTTTGTTTAGAATACAATACACATTTATGAGGCGGGTATAATTAAAAAAAAAAAATTTCACGCTTACAGAACGTATTAATTGGTATCGACTTTTGGTTTCTTTACCTTCTACATGGGTTTTTTTAGAGTCTTGCGCGGTGATTTTACGACTGAAAAAAATATGCTTTTTGATTGTTTTTCAAGCCCCTTTTGAAAAAAAATATATCGTATTTTTGTCATGAACAGTATTTGCCAGGGAAAAAAGCGTATTCTGGAAAAAAAATGAAATTTCCATTCGGCGTGCAGGAGAATGAAGTGTGGAAAATTCCGAATACGGAACACTCCCGTAAAACTTTATTTGAGCCCCCCGTCATGCAGAAAAAATTATCAAACATACGATTCAAAGTCGATAGATCGAAATTTTATCAGTGGAACAAATAAGCCAAATCAGACACGGGCGCGCTATAGGAATTGCTAGTCTGCTGACGTCACAGCTGCAACTTCCGAATGTTCGGCTGTCACAGGAAGTTGGTCCTATGACACGCGGTCGAACAGAGGGATCTGAATGTGTCCCTATCCGAGAACGTTATTGAAAAGAATGTCAATTTCGAGAATGTTCGAGGATTCGCTAATAACTTTGAGAATAAATAATTCTAGCAATAAACTTTTTAAGTAATGTGGCGTGAAATGATCATTTTTTACCAAATACTACGAGTATTTTTGTTTTTTAATGTTCCATAAATAATCTGAACATTCTGTAGTTACATAATCTTTAAATCGTAAATTCTAAATACAAAAATATTCTACATAATTGTAAATACAACAATAAATATCGTAAAATTCCGGAGTTACAAGATTTTAAGATAATTTATGAAACATTAAAAAAAAACAAAAATACTTGTAGGATTTGGTAAAAATTAATAATTTCACGCGAAATTACTTTAAAATATAGTGTTAGGATTATTTATTCCAAAAGTTGTTCGCGAATCGCATATGATTTGAAATATTATTTGCGGAGTATGAAATCCTCGAACATTTTCGAAATGATCATTATTTTCAATGAAGTTCACAATCGATCGATTAAGTTCAATCGGTTATCTGAACCCTTAATCCGTGAAGGCATTTGAGGCACCTTAATCCCGTGAACCTGGGTCGTTTTCGTTTTTGCACTACCAAACCAACAAATGTCAATGAAAAACATCCGAAAAAATGCATGGTCAATCTTTAGGCCGTACTTCTCAAGGGAAATAGGGTTCTTTTCTTTCCAATGTTTAATATTTTTTAAAATTAAATATTAAGCGACCTGCGAAGAAAATGATCTTGGGCAGGACGAAAACGACCCACGTTCGCGAAATGCGGGTTAAAAATCTCTGCACTATCGGTCACATTTGATCGAAAAGTCTGACGATTGTGCGAGAACGACGGTAGGAGCATTGTTTATTTAACAAAGAAAAAATCGGTGCTCGGAATGGTTCTCGGAGCGCCGACCGGACATTCTCGATATTACTGCCCCAAATTCGTCTTTGATTTTATCTTATTTCCGGTCAGATTGGGTCGAGAAGTCTGGCGATGCTGCGAGAACGACGGTAGGAGCTTTGTTTATTTAACAAAGTTAAAATCGGTGCTCGCAATGGTTCTTGGGGCATCGATCGGACATTCCCGATATTACTGCCCGAAATTCGTCTCCGATTTATCTTACTTCCGGTCAGATTGGATAAGGAAGTCTGACGATGCTGCGAGAACGACGGTAGGAGCTTTGTTCATTTAATAAAGATAACATCGGTGCTCGGAATGGTTCTCGGAGCCTCGATCGGCCATTCCCGATATTACTGCTCCGAATTCGTCTCCAATTTTAATTTCTTTCCGGTCAGATTGAGTCGAGAAGTCTGACGATGTGGGTTGAATATGGATTGAATACCCTCCATATTCAATACGTCCACAGCAGCAGTCGTCATGGTTATTTTTGCGACGAGGGTGATAAATTTCTAAAAATCACTCACTGAGAACGAATCCGAACAATCTGAAGCTTGATTCGATAATAAAACACAGAACAGAATTTCAATGGACCGTTTTTTCATATTGGATTCGTATAGATCCGATAAGAAAAAACCGTTGAAACAGGCATATTTATCAACGTCGAATCTCATGTGAATCTCTCTTCGAATCGACGTCTTTTACATCTGGGAACGAATCCGAGTCCGCATGCGAGTGTTTCTGTTGCGGAATAACCCCAAAAAACTGAGAACACCGCGCTGATAGTGGGATTCGTTCACGTTCATAGTCCACAGCAGCAGTAGTAGTCCAATAACTATTTTCGTGTCGAGGGTGATAAATAAAGGAAAAAAATCCTTCTGTGGTAACGAATCCGAACAATCTGAAGGTTCTTTCAAAAATTAAATACAAACCAGTATTCGAATATAGCGTTGTTCATATTGGATTTTTCTCGATGCGATAACAAGAACGGTTGAAACAGACGCGTTTATCAAAGTCAAATCTCATGTGAATCTTTCTTCGAATCGACGTCTTTTACATCTGGGAACGAATCCGAGTCCGCATTTAAGTGCTTCTGTTGTGGAATAACCCCTACAGACGGAGACCGTCGCGCTGATAATGGGATTCGTTCACGTTCACAGTCCACAGCAGTAATAGTAGTTCAATGACTGTTTTCGTGTAGAGGGTGGTAAATAACGAAAAAAAAAATTATTCTGTGGTAACGAATCCGAAAACGCTGAAGGTTTTTACAAAGATGAAATACAAAACGAAATTCGAATGGACCGTTTTTCCCATTGGATTCGTCTCGATTTGATAAAAAATGGTTGAAACAGGCGCGTTTATCAACGTCGAATGTCATGAGAATCTGTTTTCGAATCGACGTTTTTTACATCCGGGAACGAATCCGAGTGCGTGTGCAAGTGTTTCCGTTGTGGAATAATCCCTACAAACTGAGAACGCCGCGGGGAACATTGGATTCGTTCGCCTTCATAGTCCACAGCAGCAGTCGTCATGGTTATTTTTGCGGCGAGGGTGATAAATTTCTAAAAATCGCTCACCGAGAACGAATCCGAACAATCTGGAGGTTGATTCGATAATGAAACACAGAACAGAATTTCAATGGACCGTTTTTTCATATTGGATTCGTATAGATCCGATAATAAAAAACCGTTGAAACAGGCATATTTATCAACGTCGAATCTCATGTGAATCTCTCTTCGAATCGACGTCTTTTACATCTGGGAACGAATCCGAGTCCGCATGCGAGTGTTTCTGTTGCGGAATAACCCCAAAAAACTGAGAACGCCGCGCTGATAGTGGGATTCGTTCACGTTCATAGTCCACAGCAGCAGTAGTCGTCCAATAAATATTTTCGTGTTGAGGGTGATAAATAAAGGAAAAAAATCCTTCTGTGGTAACGAATCCGAACAAGGTGAAGGTTCATTCAAAAATTGAATACACGCCAGTATTCGAATATAGCGTGTTTCATCTTGGATTTGTCTCGATGCGATAACAAGAACGGTTGAAACAGACGCGTTTATCAAAGTCAAATCTCATGTGAATCTTTCTTCGAATCGACGTCTTTTACATCTGGGAACGAATCCGAATCCGCATTTAAGTGCTTCTGTTGTGGAATAACCCCTGCAGACGGAGACCGTCGCGCTGATAATGGGATTCGTTCACGTTCATAGTCCACAGCAGCAGTCGTCATGGTTATTTTTGCGACGAGGGTGATAAATTTCTAAAAATCACTCATTGAGAACGAGTCCGAACAATCTTGGGGTTGATTCGATAATAAAACACAGAACAGAATTTCAATGGACCGTTTTTTCATATTGGATTCGTATAGATCCGATACGAAAAAACCGTTGAAACAGGCATATTTATCAACGTCGAATCTCATGTGAATCTCTCTTCGAATCGACGTCTTTTACATCTGGGAACGAATCCGAGTCCGCATGTGAGTGTTTCTGTTGCGGAATAACCTCAAAAAACTGAGAACGCCGCGCTGATAGTGGGATTCGTTCACGTTCATAGTCCGCAGCAGCAGTAGTAGTCCAATAACTATTTTCGTGTTGAGGGTGATCAATAAAGGAAAAAAATCCTTCTGTGGTAACGAATCCGAACAATCTGAAGGTTCTTTCAAAAATTAAATACAAGCCAGTATTCGAATATAGCGTTTTTCATCTTGGATTTGTCTCGATGCGATATCAAGAACGGTTGAAACAGACGCGTTTATCAAAGTCAAATCTCATGTGAATCTTTCTTCGAATCGACGTCTTTTACATCTGGGAACGAATCCGAGTCCGCATTTAAGTGCTTCTGTTGTGGAATAACCCCTACAAACGGAGACCGTCGCGCTGATAATGGGATTCGTTCGCGTGCACAGTCCACAGCAGCAGTAGTAGTTCAATGACTTTTTTCGTGTAGAGGGTGTAAATAACCAAAAAAAAATTATTCTGTGGTAACGAATCCGAAAATGCTGAAGGTTTTTTCAAAGATGAAATACAAAACGAAATTCGAATGGACCGTTTTTCCCATTGGATTCGTCTCGCTTTGATAAAAAATGGTTGAAACAGGCGCGTTTATCAACGTCGAATGTCATGAGAATCTGTTTTCGAATCGACGTTTTTTACATCTGGGAACGAATCCGAGTGCGTGTGCAAGTGTTTCCGTTGTGGAATAATCCCTACAAACTGCGAACGCCGCGGTGAACATTGGATTCGTTCGCGTTCATAGTCCACAGCAGCAGTCGTCATGGTTACTTTTGCGACGAGGGTGATAAATTTCTAAAAATCACTCACTGAGAACGAATCCGAACAATCTCGAGGTTGATTCGATAATAAAACACAGAACCGAATTTCAATGGACCGTTCTTTCATATTCGATTCGTATAGATCCGATACGAAAAAACCGTTGAAACAGGCATATTTATCAACGTCGAATCTCATGTGAATCTCTCTTCGAATCGACGTCTTTTACATCTGGGAACGAATCCGAGTCCGCATGCGAGTGTTTCTGTTGCGGAATAACCTCAAAAAACTGAGAACGCCGCGCTGATAGTGGGATTCGTTCACGTTCATATTCCGCAGCAGCAGTAGTAGTCCAATAACTATTTTCGTGTCGAGGGTGATAAATAAAGGAAAAAATCCTTCTGTAGTAACGAATCGGAATAATCTGAAGGTTCTTTCAAAAATTAAATACAAGCCAGTATTCAAATATAGCGTTTTTCATCTTGGATTTGTCTCGATGCGATATCAAGAACGGTTGAAACAGACGCGTTTATCAAAGTCAAATCTCATGTGAATCTTTCTTCGAATCGACGTCTTTTACATCTGGGAACGAATCCGAGTCCGCATTTAAGTGCTTCTGTTGTGGAATAACCCCTACAGACGGAGACCGTCGCGCTGATAATGGGATTCGTTCGCGTTCATAGTCCACAGCAGCAGTCGTCATGGTTATTTTTGCGACGAGGGTGATAAATTTCTAAAAATCACTCACTGAGAACGAATCCGAACAATCTGGAGGTTGATTCGGTGATAAAACACAGAACAGAATTTCAATGGACCGTTTTTTCATATTGGAATCGTATAGATCTGATAAAAAATGGTTGAAACAGGCGCGTTTATCAACGTCGAATCTCATGTGAATCTGTTTTCGAATCGGTGTTTTTTACATCCGGGAACGAATCCGAGTCCGCATACAAGTGTTTCTGTTGTGAAATAATCCCTACAAACTGAGAACGCCGTGGTGAACATTGGATTCGTTCACGTTCATAGTCCACAGCAGCAGTCGTAGTCCAATGGCTATTTTCGTGCTCAGGGTGATTAATTGCTAAACATCACCCACCCGGAACGAATCCAAAGAATCTGAAGGTTATTTCGATAATAAACCACAAAACAGAATTTCAATGGTCCGTCTTTGATATTTGATTCGTCTCGATCCAATAAAAAACGATTGAAACAGGCACGTTTGTCAACGTCGACTCTCATGGAGCCGTCGATTCGAAGAGAGCTTCGAATTGACGTCTTTTGCATCTGGTAACGAATCCGAATCCGCATGCAAGTGTTTCTTTTGTGGTATATTCCCTACAAACTGAGAACGCCATGGTGAACATCGGATTCCTTCATATTGATAGTCCACAGCAGCAGTCGTAGTCCAATGGCTATTTTCGTGCCGAGGGTGATACATTTTTAAAAACCACCCACTGGGAACGAATCCGAACAATCTGAAGGTTATTTCGATAATAAACACACAAAACAGAATTTTACTGGACCGTCTTTGATATTGGATTCGTCTCGATCCAATAAAAAAAAATGATTGAAACAGGCGTAGTAGTTCGAATCTCGTGAATCTCGAATCGAATCTCGTGATTCTCTCTCGTAAATCGAATCTCGTGAATCTCTCTTCGAATCGACGTCTTCTACAGCTAGCAGCGTATTCGAGTCCGCATGCAATTGCTTCTGTTGTGGAACAATTTCTACAAACTTAGAACGCCGCGGTGGGCATTGGATTCGTTCACGTTCATAGTCCAGAGCAGCAGTCCAATGGCTGTTTTCGTGCTCAGGGTGAAACATTTTGAAAAATCACCCATTGAGAAGAAATCCGAACAATCTAAAGGTTATTTCGATAGTGAAACACAAAACAGAATTTGAATACACCGTTTTTCATGTTGGATTCGTCTTAATCCGATAAAAAACGGTTAAAATAGGCGAATTTATCAACGTGGAATCTCATGTGAATCTCCCTTCTGATTGACGTCTTTTACATCTGGGAACGAATCCGAACGCGCATGCAAGTGTTTCCGTTGTGGAATAATCACTACAAACAAAGAACGCCGCGCTGAACATTGGATTCTTTCGCGTTCATATTCCACAGCAGAGGGTCGTCATGGTTATTTTTGTGCCGATGGTGATACATTTCTAAAAATCACTCACTGGGAACGAATCCGAACAATCTGAAGGTTATTTCGATAATAAAACACAAAACAGAATTTCAATAGACCGTTCTTTCATATTGGATTCGTCTCGATCTGATAAGAAAAAAACGGTTGAAACAGACGTATTTATCAACGTCGAATCTCATGTCCATCTCTCTTCGAATCGACGTCTTTCACATCTGGGAACGAATCCGAGTCCGCATTTAAGTGTTTCCATGTGGAATAACCTCTACAGACGGCGACCGCCGCGCTGATAATGGGATTCGTTCACGTTCATGGTCCACAGCAGCAGTAGTAGTTCAATAAATGTTTTCGTGTCGAGGGTGGTAAATAAAGAAAAAAATCATTCTGTGGTAACGAATCCGAAAACTCTGCAGGTTTTTTCAAAGATGAAATACAAAACAAAATTCAAATAGACCGTTTTTCCTATTGGATTCGTCTCAGTCTCATAAAAAAATGGTTGAAACAGGCGCGTTTATCAACGTCCAATCTCTTGTGGATCTGTTTTCGAATCGACGTTTTTTACATCCAGGAACGAATCCGAGTCCGCATACAAGTGTTTCTCTTGTGGAATAATCCCTACAAACTGAGAACGCCGCGGTAAACATTGGATTCGTTCACGTTCATAGTCCACAGCAGCAGTCGTAGTCCAATGGCTATTTTCGTGCCGAGGGTGATTAATTTCTAAAAATCACCCACCTCGATCGTATCCAATGAATCTGAAGGTTATTTCGATAATAAACAACAAAACAGAATTTCAATGGACCGTCTTTGATATTAGATTCATCTCGAACCACTAAAAAACGATTCAAACAGGCGCGTTTATTAACGTCGACTCTCATGGAGTCTTTTACATCTGGTAACGAATCCGAATCCACGTGCACGTGTTTCTGTTGTGGAATAATCCTTACTAACTGAGAACGCCGCGGCGAACATTGGATTCCTTCACATTCATAGTCGACAGCAGCAGTCGTAGTCCAATGGCTATTTCCGTGCCGAGGGTGATTTATTTTTAAAAATCACCCACTGGGAACGAATCCGAACAATCTGAAGGTTATTTCGATAATAAAACACAAAACAGAATTTCAATGGACCGACTTTGATATTGAATTCGTCTCGATCCAATAAAAACAAATCAATTGAAACAGGCGTATTTATCAACATCGAATCTCTCTTCGAATCGACGTGTTCTACGGCTAGCAGCGAATCCGAGTCCGCATGCAATTGCTTTTGTTGTGGAACAATCCCTACAAACTGAGAACACCGCGGTGGACATTGGATTCGTTCACGTTCATAGTCCAGAGCAGCAGTCCAATGACTGTTTTCGTACCGAGGGTGAAACATTTTGAAAAATCACCCATTGAGAAGAAATCCGAACAATCTGAAGGTTATTTCGTTAATGAAACACGAAACAGAATTTGAATAGACCGTTTTCCATGTTGGATTCGTCCATATCCCTTAAAAAACGGTTGAAGCAGGCACGTTTATCAACGTCGAATCTCATGTGAATCTCTCTTCAGATCGACGTCTTTTACATCTGGGAACGAATCCGAGTGTGCATGCAACCGTTTCCGTTGTGGAATAATCGCTACAAACCGAGAACGCCGCGCTGAACATTGGATTTGTTCACGTTCATAGTCCACTGCAGCAGTAGTAGTCCAATGGCTATTTTCGTGTCGAGGGTGGTAAATTAAAGGAAAATCATTCTCCATTAACGAATCCAAACACTCTGAAGGTTATTTCAAAAATGAAATACAAAATTGAATTCGAATAGACTTTTTTTCATATTAGATTCCCCTCGATATGATGAAAAACGGTGGAAACTGGAGTATTTATCAACATCGAATCTCATCTGAATTTCTCTTCGAATCGACGTCTTTTACATCTGGGAACGAATCCGAGTCCGCATGCAAGTGTTTCTGTTGTTGAATAATCCCTCCAAACTGAGAACGCCACGCTGAACATTGGATTCGTTCACGTTCATAGTCCACAGCAGCAGCAGTAGTCCAATGGCATTTTTCGTGCCGAGGGTGGAAAATTTTGGCAAATATTCCACCTACGCAATTGCCGCTGCCTGTCCATTGATTCGGCATTCTCCATAACACCCGATCATATCCGCATGTTCTCCAGTGGTATCATCGCTCATACCGGCTTCGATATTCTCCAATTGTCTCTCGCACTAGATCGCTCGTGCTATGCTCCGCTCGCGTTAGTTACTGAGACGGTTCGCCTTGTTGATCGCCGTTCAATTGTTTTGCAGTCTTCTGTTTGCCTCCTCTGATGAAAACTTTTGAAAACCCAAACAAACGCAAACCCCACGAAACGACGATCAACAAGGTGAATCTTCTCAGTAGCTAACGTGAGCGGAGCATAGCGCGAGCGATCTAGTGCGAGAGACAATTGGAGAATTTTGCGAGAAAATCGAAGCCGGTATGGGCGATTATACTACTGGAGAATATGCTGATATGATCGGGTATTATGGACAATGCCGATTCAATGGACGATTCAGGACGACGGCACCCAAGCCACAAAGTAATTTCGGCAGCGTTTAACCGTTTGCGCGAATGTGGAAACGTGATGGCGAAACGCAGTAGTGCAGGTCGGCCGCGAACGTCTCGAACCGTCTGACGGGAAGAAAATATACTTCGAGCGGTTGAGGAAGACCCGACTACAAGCACGCGCGCCGTGGTCCAAGCGCTTGGGACGAGTGCATCGACGGTGCATCGGACCCTTAAATCTGCAGAAATGCATCCATTCCACTACACGCGTGTGCAGGGTTTAAGTAAGGAAGATTATGAGAGGCGGATAGAGTTTTGCCGTTGGTTCTTAAATGCGCACGAGGTGGACAACAATATTTTAAGGACGATCATTTTCACGGATGAAAGTTCGTTCAGGCGAAACGGGACCTGGAACACGCGGAATTCCTACTACTGTGCTCCCAAGAACGCAAATCATCACTTTGCCATCGAAGCCCGGCATCAACATCGTTTACCGCCGTTAAACGTGTGGGCTGGAATAATGGGTGTCCATTTGGTAAGACTTTTCATTGTTATCAAACAATAAGTTGTCAAACCCTTGTTGTCGACTGTGGGTGGATTCTACGCCACGCCTATTTTCCGTTAATTTAAATGAAAATGTTAATGTAAAAAAAATTTAAGTACATCACATTTTCACTCTAATACGCAGTTCATTTTTTTCCACAAAATTTCTTACCTCTTTTTTCAAATTAAATACGCTTTTCAAATAGCTCACTATTCCACTTTTTTATTTAACGATATCAATCGCAACCAAGCTCAAATACATTTTTAGTCTTTTTTATCGAAAAATAAAAAAGGTTGTGATTTTTTTGCAGAACGTATCGTTATTTTCAATTTTTTGCATAGTTTGATTTTTTAAGCACGCTTTAATTAAATGTTTGGTTATATAACCTATGTATTTTTAAAAAGTATCCACGTCAGTACTTTCAAACAAATTTTTAAGTAAAAATATCCAATAGTTCATTTTTTACGACGATTTTTGTGGTTGGAGTACAAATTGCCGCCGTGTGTCAAGCATGTGATTCTGCAAACGTGTGTCAAACAAGGGTTAAGGGAATAGAGCCTTGGTCAGAAGTATTAGGCAACTTGTGAGTGTTGTATCTGGCCAAAAAATTGAATATCTCGGCGAAAAAAAATCTCATCCGAACATTGCCAAATAGGGTTTTGAATCGGACAAGCAAGCTTCATTTTGATTTTTCTTACGAGTTATTACAAGCATTTATTCAACCTTACTTCCTATGAGATGCAAAACACAACTTCCCTACTACTTAGAAGTTTGAAATTTTGCAAACATGAATACAAGAGGTGACAATACATGATTCAACGTAAAAGAAAATAATGAAATACATTAATAAATAAAAATAACAATTTTCTGTGAGATGCAAAATGGAGAATCGGTATTCGATCAACTTTCACATTATTTAACGTACTGAAAAAAATAGAAAATCAAATTTATAGGTAAATGTTTTTTTTTTCAGAACAATCTGTTGTTTAATGTAAAAAACATAGAAAATAATTGTGTTTACCAAATCACCGATATTTGACTATACATAAAAGATTGGGGCACTCAACTTTTGAAATGTTTAATAAGTTTGATCAATGCAGTTTCACAAACGGTATTTAAGTTCGCATAATTCGACATTTTCAGTGCCCCAAGCTTCTTTCATAGTCACATATGGGTAATTTGGTTAGGAAAATTTTGTATTTTACTATTTTGGAGTCACTGCATTTTCTCAGATTTCTTTTCAAATTTCTTTGCTTCCCTTTTTTTCCCATTTTTTTTATTAATAGTCAACAGAAAATACCTAGGCAAAAAAAATTCGAAATGAAATCTAAAAAAACATTAAGTGACTTCAAAACAACAAAACACAAGTTTTTATTTCTTCGACTAAAGTGTTCTAAACCTCATAGTTTCCAAGTTACGGGGCACTCTGCCGGCTCTTGAAAAAATGGCCGGTTTTTTTCAAAGAAAAAATTGAATAGCATCGCGAAAAGAAATTGCAAAAATAAAAGGAAAAACGAAACTAAAGCTAACAGTGTCCTTTTCGAAGGATATTATGGCTAAATGCCGAAATTGTTCAAAGTCCGGCACGCGATTTTCCTACGTACGAAAATCGTGATAAAACCGGCATTTTCGAAATAAGGTACCGGCTACAATAAAATCGTCAAAATAAAAAAAAGGCATAATGGAGCTTGTACTTTTTCAAACGCCGTTCGCTAAATTGCTTAATGATTTTTTTTTCCGGGATATTCGATTTTTGCCCGAACATGAAAATTACAGGGTGCCAAATACTTCCGGACAAGGCTGTAAATTAATGAGGATTTGCATTTCGCATTCGAAAAATGCGACATCAACGATACAAAATTTCAACACAACGATGATCGGATATTGTTCCTTTCAGATGGGACCGTTTGAATTTGCGGGGCATTTGAGAAGTGTGCAGTACGCAGACTTCATTTCGACTAATTTACTGCAATTGTGCCGGCGTGCGGGTATAGGAGAAGCAGCTTTACGGAACGCCGTATTTCAACACGACGGTGCACCGGCACATACGAGCCGAATGGCAAGGCAGGCGGTGGCTCAAATATTTGGCAATCGATTCATTGATCGAGGGGGGATGCGCGACTGGCCGGCGCGATCCCCGGATTTTAATCCGCTGGATTTTTTTCTATGGGGCCATGTGAAGTCGCAGGTTTATCGCCAACCCTTGCGTGGTCGGGCCCACCTCGACCTCCGTTTCAAAGATGACCTCCGCATCGTAACTGCGGATATGCTCGAAAATTGCCGGGAGAGCCTGTTGCGCCGAGCCCGTTGCTGCGTCCAGGCAAACGGTGGCCATTTTGAGCATTTGTTATGAATAAGTTGACGGTATGTTTTTATGATGTAGACGTAGACGTTGGGAAAGAATTTAATAAAACTTCATCAATTATTATCGACGACTTTTTTTTGCAAATGCATTCAGGTGGCTCTGGTGGCATCATGGCGGGACCAGCTTCCGGGTAGGGCACCTGTCCGACGATGACAGTCCCACTCCTTGTATTCTGGACGTGAGAATCACGGTTTTTGACGGAGATACGCATATAACGGAAAATGTCGTCGAAATATCAAACCCAAACAAACTCCAGATTTTATCCCCTTAAGGATTCGGAATATAAACTCAGAAAAGTTTTTTTTTTCATGTCCTCGTTTTTTTCCTGGTTATTTCCCGAACGACTACCCTACACCCTTGCTGATCATTTACCGCTTCTTCCCATGTGATTTCATCTTAGTTTCGGTCAGATTGAGTCGAGAAGTCTGATACTACAGCGAAAACGACGGCAAAAGCATTATTTACGTAACAAAGATGAAATCGGTGGTCGTAATGGTTCTAGGGGTCTCAATCGATCATTCGTCATATTACCGATCCGAATTCGACTCCGACTTCATCGTCGAATCCCATGTGGATCTTTCTTTGAATCGATGTTTTTTACAGCTGGGAATTCATCCGAGTCCGAAGGCAAGTGTTTCCGTTGTGGAATAATCGCCATGTCTTTGAACTTTATAAAATGTCTAACAACATTAAGGGGTAAGGCCACAGTCGAATTTTCGAAAAATCGATTTTTTCTCGCTAAAACGGTGCTTTAAGAACAAGTTACTATTCGATTTATAGCAAGAACATTTCTTTTTCACCGACTTTGAGCGTATAACGTAAGCCCACCTATAGCACGGCCATAGAGTACCTAAAACTTTAAACGCGTTTTGCTCAAAACAGCTTTTTTCCAATTCGCGTGACAAGTAACTTCAACAATTTTCACTCGATTTACTTCAAATTCAAAAGTTATGTTCCTAATTGCATTTCGCAGAGAAGTACGTACGCAATTTGTGACCAATCGAAAATTTTTCATTTTATGAGCAGTTTTATACGAAATTTTTCACTGCAAATTCATTCAAATACTTACAACTCAATTCAAATACCTACAACTTTTGAATCAAAAGATATTTTTTAATTTGCGTACGTACTTTTGTACGTACTTTTGCGTATGTACTTTAGGTATTCTAATGTAGATTGATGAGAATTTTTTTTTTGTTCTAGGTAAAAAAATGTGGATGCTAAATGTCATGCCGCGGAGCGCCTGAAATAAAAGATAACAAAAGAAAATATTAGTTGTCGGCCATTTTGTACATGGAAAAAAAACATTTTCTAACAGCTTGATGTTCATACTAAATAGATGTGTAATTAATTTTATGAGTGAATCACTTTTTCATAGAAAAAAAATGGTTGAATTCGCACATGATTTTATACCCGTTACTATGGCCTAACCCCTTAAATGATTAGGAAATAACAAATACGCTGAGTCATGCCGTTTTTTATGTGATTTTATTTTTTATTATGAAAAATGTTAAATGGAAGGACGTTTCGTCCTAGGACGGTTCGTCGTCCTGCACCTTCTCGAATCCCAAAAAATCGGGCGATTGCATCACCATCAGACGATGATGAATCTGAAATGAAGAAAAACATGCTTTAAACGCTTCCATTATCTCTTATTGGGAGGTTAGCGTAGCCTTGAAAGACCAAAGACGACCATTGTTTTCAAAATAAATTCTCGGAGTATTCAATAACGGTAAAAATGTAATTTCTCTCAAGTGTGAATGGCTTCGTAAAAGTTGTGATTTCACAAAAAAAGATGTCGGTAGCACCATGATCAAGTAAGTTATTGCATTAAACGTGAAGCTACGATATTCAAAACGGTTCACATGAAAAAATAAATGAACCTTTTGAACTTTTAAAGATTCAATTGTTTACATTTTTACTTCGAATTTTTTCCATTCTTTTGTTCCTCCCCAGTCGTAACATAGTTACCTCAAACTTTTGGGTTGTCGGGAACCCTGCAACACGGAAGAGGTAGTCTGTCGCGGCGAGCCCAATTTCCATGAAAGATTCACTGCCGGGCAAAATATTTATTCCTAATAGCCGAATCAAATTTCCGCGGTAACAATAAATTCATTCTCACGGGTGTAGAGGCGGTATAACAAAATTCATAAAAAAAATATAACTACATCCCGTGACAATAGTACTATGAACCAAAAAGGACCGAGGTGGGACCACAGTCACTAACGTTGAGAAAGAGGGGCGGAGAGAGAGAGAGAGGGAGAGAGAGAGAGCGAGAGAGAGAGAGAGAGAGAGAGAGAGAGAGAGAGAGAGAGAGCGGGGGTGGGGGTGGGGGTTGGAGGAAGGATCGAGGATATGGGTTAGATGGTTGGGGATAGGGAATATGAGTTACAGAATATGAGATACGTAGCAGGAGGTAGGGGATAGAGGATAGAGGATGGCGGATAGTTGATAGGGAGTGAGGGTAGAGGTTGGAGGATATGGGAACGTCGATAGGGGATCGAGTTCCTATCAACTATCAGTTGAAAGTTCATAGGGGGTAAGGGATATAGGATAGCGGGTAGGAGGTAGAAATAGGGATTCGAATAAACCGTTATTACCCGGAAATTGTCAGAACATATTCATTTATTCATTTCAATTGAATTCGCGAAGTTGTTGCAATTTCTGTAATATCTGTAGACTATGATTTCTCTATTACATATAAAGCCGATATTGAAGCTTTGAAAATTTTAAGAGAAGAATTTAATTTCAAATGTGAAGGTGGCCAGACAAAATAAATAAAGATAAAATCATGAGCGAATTTAACAATTTTTTTCGTATGAAAAACTGATTCACTCATAAAATTAATTACACACCTATTTAGTATGAATATCTAGCTGTTAACATTTTTTTAATGTACAAAATAGCCACCTACTCGAAACTTCTCGAAACAGCTTTTTTCCAATTGGCGTGACAAATAACTTCAACAATTTTTACTCGATTTACTTCAAATTTAAAAGTTATGTTCCTAATTGCATTTCGCAGAGAAGTACGTACGGCATTTCTGATTAATCGAAAACTTTTCATTTTACGAGCAGTTTATGAGCAGTTATAACGAAATTTTTAACGGAAAATTCATTTCTTAATTTCAAATACCGACAACTTTTAAATAAAATAATATTTTTTTAACTCTGTAAGTACTTCTCTAGGTATTCTAATGTAGATTGACGAGATTTTTTGTTTTTTGTTCTAGGTTAAAAATTGTGGATGCTCAATGTCACGCCGTGGAGCGCCTAAAAAAAGATAACAAAAGTCCGTGAGCGAGCGACGCTCGGAGATCTTCAGAAAGAGCCGAGCACGGTTCAAGTTTTCCGACCGTGCCTTCGGCAGCTACACCAATATATGGACGTCTAGCACGTTCATGTGCGGCCAAGCCGAAACGAAGGCTGCGAGGGAAAAAGCAATCTGAGCACGACTCGCGCGTGACGTCACCCGACGGCACGCGCGAGGCTTTTAGATGATTTCAATGCTTATTTAGCTCTTGATTCTCTGCGTTGTTGATCTATACAAAAAAATGTATCGCGCACTCTGATCGCTTTTTTTTTAGTTTATACGTTAATTTACATATAATAATAAAAGTAAATTACAACTTATTTATCTTATACAAAATTGTTTGCGCTTCACTCACACCCGTCCTTATGCCAAATAAATTATAATTCATAAAAGTAAGCGGAAATATATTTATATTCGTATTATCATGTTAATTCTCATACTTTCATCAAGCGATAAAGCATTATCCCCAAAAACAACCCAATCATCCATCCAGCCGCGAATGGTAAGTACCTGAAAGTGCATATATTCTACAAGCGATGAGATGGTCCCGCTGGTAGCCTTCCTGGCTTCGGTCCGCAGGGGCCCGTAGTGCAAATTTTTCTCCAAATTTTTCATAATTTCTCATATTTTAGTCATATTTGAGATTTTCGGTGAAAAAATGATTTAAAACAGATTCAAGTTCTGGTCTATTTCCCAACAACACATGTTTTGCACTGAAAATTCATGATTTCTCATTTTTCCCCGGAAATTTCTCTTTTTCCTATGACCTGAGTGAACAGCTGCGGAGATATTCAGAGGAAAGTTGTAGATGAAAAAAATGAAATTTTCGTAAAAAAGAACTTATGACATTTTTCCATCCCTCATAATTCTGAGAAATAATGAAATTCCGAACTTTTTGCCAACATTATTTTCCTTAAGGGGCAACACCACTGTATCGGCCTGCCACGAAGCGTTTTAGACAAATAATACTTGGGGTAATCATTAAGCATATATTGAAGTATATTGCAAAAAAAATGTATGGGAAAATATTACAAAATGGCGACACTGCATCAAATTCTTCCGAGGCATGTTGAACCTAAGGTGCTCTGCGGCACGCAATATAACTTGTGCCCATTTTAATCTGGATAAAAGAATTTTTTAAATTAAATGTAGATTAATGTAGCTAGTGAACCACGTAGGGGATTTTTGCAATATTGATTTTTGAGTAGTTGCCGAGTATTTGAAAAAAAATGGCCAATTTTTTTTAAGACAGTTATTTGTTGATAAATATTGTTTTAATTAACTTATCGAAAATCCCCCACGTGGTTCAGTAGCTACAATCATGTAGACTTAATGAAACAAAATTCCTTTTTTAGATTAAAATTGGCACAGTTATACTGCGTGCCGCAGAGGTTCGACATGCTTCGGAAGAATTGCTGTAATGTCGCTATTTTGTAATATTTTCTGATGAAAAATTTATAGCAATATACTTAAATATATGCTCAATAAATACCGGAAGTATTATTTGTTTATAATATTTTATTCCGCCAAAAAAATATTAAAAAATACGCTTCCTGTAAGGCCGTTACAGTGGTGTTACCCCTTAAAGTCTTCATATAATTTCCGAGATTTTTCTGTGATCGTAATTAAAATGATGAAATATTCGGAAAAATTCGGAGAAATTCGGAGAAACTCGGATGTATGCGTAAAAATAATTGTCCGCAAAACTCCGAATTCTTCACATTTGTTCCACCTCAGAAAAATTCGGAAAATTATTTTCGCAAAAAATCGGAGTTTTTCCAAAAAAAAATTGCACTAGAGGCGCGGGATGGTTCCCCGCGCTCAGTGCTTTTTTAAAAATTATTATTACTATTAATTCTTATTTGATTAGTTATTTTTATTAGTTATCATCATTATATTGATTAGTTATCTTTTAGTGTCAAAAAATTTATCGCGCACTCTGACCGCTCATTTCATGAGTTTGTACGTTAATTTAAATATAAAAATAAATCTAAATTACAATTTATTTATCTTCTAAAAAATTGTTTGCGCTTTACTTACACCCGTCCCTATGCCAAATAAATTGTAATTCATAAACGTAAGCGGAAATTTATTTATATTCGTATTATTATATTCATTCTCATATACTTTCATCAAGCGATAAAGCATTATGATAATGCTTTATCGCTTGATAAACGTATATGAGCGGAAATATATTTATATTCGTATTATTATGTTCATTCAATAACTAATCAAATAAGAATTAATAGTAATAATAATTTTAAAAAAGCACTCAGCGCGGGGAACGATCCCGCGCCCCTGCAGACCGAAGCCAGGAACGGTACCAACGGGACCATCTCATCGATTGTAGAATATGTGCACTTTCTGGTACTTACGATTCGCGGCCGGATGGATGATTGGCTTGTTTTTGGGGATAATGCTTAATCGCTTGATGAAAGTATGAGAATTAATATAATAATACGAATATAAATATATTTCCGCTTACTTTTATGAATTATAATTTATTTGGCATAAGGACGGGTGTGAGTAATGCGTAAACAATTTTATATAAGATAGATAAGTTGTAATTTAGATTTATTATTATATTTAAATAACGTATAAACTAAAAAATAAGCGATCGGAGTGCGCGATACATTTTTTTGTATAGATCAATAACGCAGAGGATCAAGAGCTTAATAAGCATTGAAATCATCAGAAAGCCTCGCGCGTGACGTCATGTGCTCAGATTGCTTTTTCCCTCGAAGCCATCGTTTCGGCTTGGCCGCACGTAGACGTGCTCAGCGTCCATGCATTGGTGTAGCTGCCGACTCGGCTCTTTCCGAAGATGTCCGAGCGGCGCTCGCTCACGGACACGCGCTACTATGATTGTGTGACGGGCGCGTAAGAGACTAGAGAGGGGGTAACTTTTACGCGCGATCTGGCGGCACTGGTTGTAATTGCGTGCGCCTGAAGACGTGTGCGGAGGGAAAATTCCGAAAGCATGTGTGCAAGTGTGGGTGTGTGTGTGTGTGTGTGTGTGTGTGTGTGTGTGTGTGTGTGTGTGTGTGTGTGTGTGTGTGTGTGTTTGTGTGTGTGTGTGTGAGAGAGAGAGTGTGCGTACGCAAGTGTGTGCACTCGCGCGGCTACAAGAGAATCTGCAACCTGGACAGAAGCGATAATCACAAAATTATTTTCACGAAATCACCGCCGCTATTTAGCGCCATTCCCGAGGCACGCCGAAAACGGGAGCGTTGGACAACTCCCTACTAATCTCTAGAACGTGAACGAATCCCACTATCAGCGCGGCGTTCTCAGTTCGTTGGGGTTATTCCACAACAGAAACACTTCAATGCGGACTCGGATTCGTTCCCAGATGTAAAAGACGTCGATTCGGAGAGAGATTCACATGAGATTTGACTGTGATAAATGCGCCTGTTTCAACCGTTCTTTTTATCGCAACGAGACAAATCCAATATGAAAAACGGTATATTGAAATACTGTTTTGTATTTCATTTTTAAAATAACCTTCAGAGTGTTCGAATTCGTTGCCACAGAATGATTTATTTCCTTTATTTACCATCCTCGACACGAAAAAAGTCATGGGACTACTACTGCTGTTGTGGACTATGAACGTGAACGAATCCCACTATCAGCGCGGCATTCTCAGTTTGTTGGGGTTATTCCACAACAGAAACACTCGCATGCGGACTCGGATTCGTTCCCAGACGTAAAAGATGTTGATTCAAAGAGAGATGCACATGAGATTCGACGGTTATAAATACGCCAGTTTCAACCGTTTTTTCTTATCCAATCGAGACGAATCCAATATCAAAAAACGCTCCATTGACATTCTGTTTTGTGTTTTATCATCGAATCAACCTTCAGATTGTTCGAATTCGTTCCCAGTGAGTGATTTTCAGAAATTTATCAGCGTCATTTATAACAATTTTCAGCGCGGCGTTCTTTGTTTGTAGTGATTATTCCACAACGTAAACACTGGCATGAGCACTCGGATTCGTTCCCAGATGTAAAAGACGTCGATCCGAAGCGAGATTCACATGAGATTCCACGTTGATAAATGCGCCTGTGTCAATCGTTTTTTATCGGATCGAGACGAATCCAATATGGAAAAACGGTCCAATGAAATTCTGTTTTGTATTTTATTATCGAAATAACCTTCAGATCGTCAGGATTCGTTCCCAGTGAGTGATTTTTAGAAATTTATCACCCTCCGCACAAAAATAACCATGAGGACTGCTGTTGTGGACTATGAACGCGAACGAATTCAATGTTCAGGGCGGCGTTCTTTGTTTGTAGTGATTATTCCACAACGGAAACACTTGCATGCGCATGCGGATTCGTTCCCAGATGTAAAAAACGTCGATCCGAAGCGAGATTCACATGAGATTCCACGTTGATAAATGCGCCTGTTTCAACCGTTTTTTATCGGATCAAGATGAATCCAACATGAAAAACGGTCTATTCAAATTCTGTTTTGTGTTTCATTATCGAAATAACCTTCAGATTGTTCGGATTTGTTCTCAATGGGTGATTTTTCAAAATGTTTCACCCTTGGCACGTAAATAGCCATTGGACTACTACTGCTGCTCTAGACTATAAACGTGAACGAATCCAATATTCACCGCGGCGTTCTCAGTTTGTAGGGATTATTCCACAACAGAAACACTTGTATGTGGATTCGGATTCGTTACCAGATGTAAAAGACGTCGATTCGAAGGTCTCTTCGAATCGACGTCTCCATGTGAGTCGACGTTGATAAACGCGCCTGTTTCAATTGTTTTTTATTGGATCGAGACGAATCCAATATCAAAGATGGTCCATTGACATTCTGTTTTGTGTTTTATTATCGAAATAACCTTCAGATTCTTTGGATTCGTTTCGAGTGGGTGATTTTTAGAAATTTATCACCCTCGGCACGAAAATAGCCATTGGGCTACGACTGCTGCTGTGGACTATGAACGTGAACGAATCCAATGTTCACCGCGGCGTTCTCCGTTTGTAGGGATTATTCCACAAAAGAAACACTTGTATGCGGACTCGGATTCGTTCCCGGATGTAAAAAACGTCGAATCGAAAACCGATTCACATGAGATTCGAAGTTGATAAAAGCGCCTGTTTCAACCATTTTTTATCAGATCGAGACGAATCCAATAAGAAAAACGGTCCATTCGAATTTTATTTTGTATTTCATTTTTGAAGTAACCTTCAGAGTTTTCGGATTCGTTACCACAGAATGATTTTTTTCTTTATTTACCACCTTCGACACGAAAATAGTAATTGGACTACTACTGCTGCTGTGTACTATGAACGTGAACGAAGCCCATTATCAGCGCGGCGGTCTCCGTTTGTAGGGGTTCTTCCATAACAGAAACCCTTTAATGCAGACGCGGATTCGTTCCCAGATGTAAAAGACGTCGATTCGAAGAGAGATGCACATGAGATTCGACATTGATGAATACGCCTGTTTCAACCGTTTTTTCTTATCGGATCGAGACGAATCCAATATGAAAAAACGCTCCATTGAAATTCTGTTTTGTGTTTTATTATCGAATCAACCTTCAGATTGTTCGGATTCGTTCCCAGTGAGTGATTTTTGGAAATTTGTCACCCTCGGCACAAAAATTACCATGCGAACTGCTGCTCTGGACTATGAACGTGAACGAATCCAATTTTCAGCGCGGCGTTCTTTGTTTGTAGTGATTATTGCACAACGGAAATACTCGCTTGCGCACTTGGATTCATTCCCACATGTAAGAGACGTCGATCCGAATCGAGATTCACATAAGATTCCACTTCGATAAATGCGCCTGTTTCAACCGTTTCTTTATCGGATCAAGACGAATCCAACATGAAAAACGGTCTATTCAAATTCTGTTTTGTGTTTCATTATCGAAATAACCTTCCGATTGTTCGGATTTGTTCCCGAAGGGTGATTTTTCGAAATTTTTCACCCTCGGCACGAAAATAGCCATTGGACTACTACTGCTGCTCTGGACTATAAACGTGAACGAATCCAATGTTCACCGCGGCGTTCTCAGTTTGTAGGGATTGTTCCACAACAGAAACACTTGCATGCGGACTCGGATTTGCTGTTAGCACTAAAAGACGTCGATTCGAAGAGAGGTTCACATGAGATTCGACGTTGATAAATACGCCTGTTTCAATCGTTTTTTATCGCATCGAGACGAATCCAATATGAAAAACGGTATTTTCGAATATTGTTTTGTATTTCATTTTTGACATAACCTTTAAAGTGTTCGGATTCGTTAGCACAGAATGATTTTTTTTCCTGTATTTAGTACCCTCGACACGAAAATAGTCATTGGACTACTACTGTTACTGTGGACTATAAAGTGAACGAATCCCACTACCAGCGCGGCGTTCTCAGTTTGTTGGGGTTATTTCACAAGAGAAACATTCGCATGCGGACTCGGATTCGTTCCCAGATGTAAAAGACGCCGATTCGAAGAGAGATTCACATGAGATTCGACGTTGATAAATACACACAGAAAGATGACAGAGAAATAGAATTTTTTTTTTCATTGAAGTTTTATGGTAGATCAATCGAGCAGTGTCACCTGTCATCCCTTGATGACCTATTGTTGTCTAATATTTTTTTACGGTACTGAAAAGTTCTCGTACATATCAAAACATATATAAGAAGTAACCGGAAGCTTCAGACACGGGAAATAATTTTTTTATCACGCCTGTACCATGCAACAATCGAGAAGTCTCACCTCGCATGCCTGGACAATTTATTGTTGTCCATTGTTTGTTCTGAATTCCTGGAGAGTTCTAGTACGCATACAAATAGATCTAAAAAGTCGGCAGCATATTCAGGCACACGCAATTTCTTTTGCAACGAGGTGTCCAATGAAACATTTCATTTTTATCTATCCCCTTCGCTGCCGCTTTATTAATACTAATATTTTTTTACCCACTACTAGCGACTTTTAGTACACGAAATAATTAATGTCAGACGGAGCCAGAAACTTCGGATGCACGAAATAATATTTTTGATCGGAAGTTGAAAATACGACGTTACATCAGCCTGGCGTCTGATCCCTTGATTACTGGTTGTTGTCTTATTATTTATTTAGCGTACTAGACAGTTTCAGTACACACAAAGCCACATTGAAGAAGTAGCCCGAAGCTTCAGAAATCGAGAATTATTTTTTTCTGGATAGTTTTCCATTGAGCAGTCGTGCAGTTTGATTTCTCATCCCTCGCCGATTCATCGTTGTCCAGTATTTGTTTTTGAAATACTGGCGAGTTCTCCTACACATAAATACGTACGTGAGAAGTAGCCAAAATCTTCGGACACCCGAAACAATTTCATTTTATTCAAGCCCCACCACACATCAATCGGGCAGTGGTACCTTTCCTCCCTTGATGACTTTTCGTTGTCTAGCACATATTTACAGTGCTGGAGAGTACTGCACTCGCACCTGAATACATTTCCACCTGTAAAAAACGTCGATCCAAGCGGAGATTGACACGAGATACGAAACTTGTTTCTTGAAAACTTTGATGCCCACGCATGTATTAAACATTTTTTATAGGGTCGAGACGAATCCCATATGAGAAATTATTTATTCAAGTGATGTTTTACGTTTGAATATCGAAATCGCGATAACAGTGTTCGGAGTCGTTTCCGGTGATTCCTTTGTAAAAAAAAACACCTCCCTCGCTACGAAAAACAGCGTTTCAGAACTACTACTGCTACAGTTAACAATACAAAGAAACGAAACCAATCTCTTGCGCAATGTTTTCTGATTGTAGACATTGTTCCACGACGAGACCACTTGCACTTGCACTTGGATCAATTCCCACCTGTAAACAACATTGATCGAAACGAAGATTTACAAGAGATCCGGCTTTTACTATTTTTACCTTTGATGAATGAGCAAAAAATAAATATTTTGTTTACAGTATGGAGATGAATGCAATGTGCAAGACGATTTGTTCGAACAATTTTCATGTTTATTTATTGGAATCGCGTTTACAGTAGTTGGGTTCTTCGCCTTTGCATAATGTGAAAAAACTTACGCCGACAAAATTAAACACCACAATGTGTATTTTTCAACAAATAATCGGCTTGAAGAAAAAAAAGGTTCAAAGGCAATGGAGAGTCAAAATTAAATACATTAAAATCCAATACGAAATCTGTTTTATCGCGGAAACTTTTTCACGTATCTTAGTGGTTATCATATATTTTCATCTATGATAATCACTTGAGCTTCGTTCTGATGAGGCATCTTGCACGTCTCGGGGCATATTCACGAAACTTAAGAAAAAATAGACGGGAGTTAGGATGATTACGTTTGAAGTACGTTGAAAGAGGCGCCGAAACACCAAGCGCGGGGTCGATTCCATCCTCGTCGTCTACAGAACGCCACTGCCGTTTTACTCGCGCAGCTTCCAAGCATCGGTCAAGTGATGTACTCGGTCTGCCATGACCGACGATGAAATCGAGAACGAATTCGGGCGAACCATTGTCGGAATTGTTTTTGTACGCTTCTTGGCAACTACTTCGGCTTCAAGAACGCACCGTGCACGCCTTGGGAATAATTTGTTCGATCTTAGATAATATCCAAGACTACTATGACGAGGACGTTCGAACAACGTTAAAAGTTTCTCGCAAACACCAAGCGCGACGCCAATTTCGTCTTCATGACGTAAACAATGATCCTGTCGTCGAACTCACAGCTTGCGACCACGCACGACTCTTCTACTCGCTCTCAGCGGAAATCGTAGGAAGTCGAGAAACAATTCGGGTGATTCGTTTTCGGATTATATATTTTATATTTGCATTGACAAAACGCAACAACGATGAACTTAGAACACTATATACAGTTTGATATAAATTATTTAATATTTACAATAAGAACAATTTAACGACAATAACAATGAACGCAATATTTATAATTTTGGCAATATATACAATATGTAAATTAAAAGCGAAACAATAACATAACAAAACAAACGAAGAAACAACAAACACGAAGCGAATATGTACAATAGATACATGCCGAGACAGAGCCACCAAACCAAAAGACCTAACGCTATCGAAACTTTCGGTTCTGGGTTTCGGTCTGTCTTGTATGGATCATATAAATGCCCCCGCATCGTCGGTGGCGGGAAAATATATCGACTGGTGGACTCAACGATATGCTATTCATGATTTTTTGAGAGCCCTAAGAGTAGCGTAAAGTAAACGACCTTTTAGAATACGCGCCTTTTTTTAACATTCGGTAAAGAATGAGGGGTTATTTCGCCGTTCATATAGCGGAAGCTTGTCAGTCATTCTTCTTCAAAATTTTAAAATCGTTTTTTCGACTTAGATCGAACGTTTCGTCGTCGGCAAAATCCTCCAATAAGAACCCGTAATGTTCTTTTGTTTGGTGAACTCAAAACATTCTACGATATTAGAATCGACAGTGACAGATGATATGAAAGAGAGTGGGCTATACTGTTGCAGACCACAGTGAACATTTCATAAAGATAAGAACTGGTCATGGAAGAGAATGAGTTCCCATTGAGGCGGAATGACACCTCATCGCGGTCGGTATGGTAGAATAATTATAGATACCCAAAAATCTCTGAAACGGCTCTTCAGATCCCGTCGAAACTTTGCCAAACGACGTCAAATAGATAGACGAACAGCTGTCTGCCCCTCAAATTTTCTGAATTTGAGGAAAAAAAACACGTACATTGGCTTATCATAAGTCGATCTACCTTTTTTTCTCCAATTCAGAAAATTTGAGGGGCAGACCGCTGTTCGTCTATCTATTTGACGTCGTTTGGCAAAAGTTCGACGGGATCTGAAGAGCCGTTTCAGAGATTTTTGGGTATCTACAATTGTTCTACCATACCGACCGCGATGAGGTGTCATTCCGTCTCAGGCACCTCCCGAAGAAATGGAATTATGGGTTCCATCTCTTAATAAGGTGTTCAATGTGGGCCCCTTCTCTATCTACGCATAATTCTAGTCTTTTTGTCATGTTGGCTTTAGTCCGCCGCAGCATACGTGGTGTTATTGATGCAAATGCACCCCTTATTCTCTCTCGCATATCGTCTTCCGTAGTCGGTTCTGTCCTGTAGACAATGTTTTTTATTGTTCCCCATACGAAAAAATCGAGGGGTGTCAAATCGGGAGATCGTGGCGGCCACGGAATCGTTCCATGTAAAGCGAGAACCCGATTAGGAAAACGCTGATACAGAATGGCTCGCACGTTTCGTGCTGTATGAGCCGGGTGTCCATCTTGTTGCCACCACATTCTTAGCCGAACGGCCAAAAGAACGTCTTCTAAAAGGTCGGGGAGAATGTTTGTTAACAATTCTTCGTACTTAACGCTGTCCATATTGCCCTCAAAAAACCATGGTCCGACAATTCTATCGTTGAGGACACCGGCCCACACATTGACCCGCCAACGGTTCTGCAGAGGGATTTCGATGACCCATCCTGGATTTTCTTCAGCCCAGTACCGAACGTTTTGACGGTTGACCATCTCGCGGTTTGTGAACCCGGCCTCGTCAGTAAATAAAACAAATTTGAAGAAGTCCGGGTCTTGTACCTCCTGACCAAGGGCCCACGCGCAATATTCTAGCCTTCGCTCGTGATCTTCTGCGTGCAATTCTTGGCACGTGTGCGCTCGATACGGGTACCGTCGCTGCCGTAGGATTTTTCGCACCGTTTCTCGGTTCACATCTGGACAAAGAAACGTGCATACTATATGTAACTGTCATCCTGCCTCCGTCTCCCTTGCATTCCCCCTCCATCTTTCTCTCTCTCTCTCTCTCCCTCGCTCTCTCTCTCTCTCTCTCTCTCTCTCTCTCTCTCTCTCTCTCTATCTCTCTTTCTCCCTCCCCCTTAACCGGGCTGGGGCAAAAACTTGCGCCATGAATACTAGGCGCTTTAGTGATGCAAGTATTTTTTTCAAACACATGAATTTGGCTCTCTGTCATTCCCTCTCGATCTCCCTCTGAGATTCTGTCTGATTCTCTCGGGTCCTATCTCACTCTCCCTTACATTCTGTCTCGATCTCTCTCTTCCTCATAACAGTACCGTAACGCGTGGCCTGACCCCCCACCGCCATTCCGGTACGTACCGGGTGCTTCGTCGTCAATTGGGATTTTTTTCATAAACATAACTAATAATGAAACAATCGGGTTTATACCCATCTTAGGGGCCATTCATAAAACACGTGACACAAATTTTATGAATATTCGATCCCCTCCCCCTCTGTGACATTCTGCGACGGGTGCCCGTGCCCCCTCCTTCCGCTCCTGAAAATTACGCGACATGGTGCCCGCCTCCCCTTCTGCTCTCGTTTTTCTTTCAACAAAAAGAAGCAAGTAAAATGCTAAAACCCTTTTAATAACCTATTTCAGAATGAACAATTTATATTGTTTACTTTAGGTAAATATATATGGAATATATATAAAAACGTAGAATTTATACGCGGGGTCGTCCATTAAGGCCTTAGGCCACTCTAGAGGCCCAAAAAAATAGGCTTTTTGGAATTTTTTTTTCAGAAAAACTACAAAATATATCGAGATTACAAAAAAGGGTGTTTATCATACATATCAGTGACTGTATACAATAATTTTTTTGAAGCAATTAATTTCAAAATGGCGGCTGTGCAGCGTTTATCTAAAAACTGCATTTTTTAAGCTGGCCGGAAACATAACTCAGACAATTTTCAACCGATTTACTTGAAATGTTGCACATATCTTGAAAAATACATTGTTTATGGAAGTATGTACGATTTGTTTTTATATTGCATAGTTCATTTGTTATTAAAAATTCTCTAACGATTTTTTAGGCAAATTTTTGGAAAGGGATAAATTTCGTCCGATAATTGTTAATAACAAATGAACTATGCAATATAAAAAAAATCCTGCGTACTTCCATGAACAATGTATTTTTAAACATATATTCAACATTTCAAGTGAATCGGTTGAAAATTGTCTGAGTTATGTTCCAGGCCAACTAAAAAAATGCAGTTTTAAGATAAACGTTACACAGCCGCCATTTTGAAATTTATCGCTTCGAAAAAATTATTGTATACAGTCACTGATATGTATGATAAACACCCTTTTTTGTTATCTCGATTTATTTTGTCGTTTTTCTGAAGAAAAAAAATCCCAATTTTTTCGGCCCCTAGAGTGGTCTAACTCCTTAATCACGTAAGGCTCAAATAAGGGAGGGGGTTTGGATAACATCACGATTGATCACGCTAGGGGTAGGGTGTTGCGGGGGGTGGGGGGGTTGTGACATATCACGTGTATTTTTTTGTGTTATTGCGCGGACAATGCTATTTAAATATACTGACAATAAACTCAGTGCAGTCGTGCTGTTTATTGAAATCAGAAAGAAATTAAAGTAGGCTAGTTTTTTGACAGGTAATTTTGTAGGTTCCGGAGGTGCTAAATCCAAGTTTACCTAAAAATTGGGGCTAAGTTTTTTTTTAGGCGATGAAGGGGGATGGGGTTGGATTGATGCCAAACGAAAATCTTAGGAGCTCGGCGCCGTGGGACAAAAAAAAGTTCTCACAGTCAAAACTTTTGCGGCAAAAGATAAAAGTATTTTTATTTTCGTTAACGGATGAAAATATGGCAAAATTCGAGGGTTATTTATATGAACGAAAATGTAGTGAATATCAATCCCTACATATCGTACATTCAAACGGCACCGGTAAAATTAACCGTTTTTGATTAATCACGAAAACAAAACTTTCAGAGTATTTCGTCAGTGGTTATGGGGGGAGGTATTTTTGAAGTTAAGAGATGATTTTATACCCAATCGACGCGTATTTTTGAGAGCTAAAACTTTTTCATTTGAATGGAGTTCGAAACAAATGTCTCGGACAGTTATTCTCAAAATACTGATTTGAGGTATGTTCCCCCACTTTTAGAAATCGAAAATAAAGAGATACGAGTTTGGCGCTGTGGACAAAAATGTAGCGGAAGGTTCAGGCTACGAATCGTTTCACGGCGGTGAATGAATAGTTTTCCCAGAGTTTCATTTTGAATTTTCAACCCCCGAGAGGCGTTGGAAAAAGCAAAATTCAAGGGTGGTCCATAGAAACAAAAATATAAAGAAGATTATTTTCTACATTTCATACATCTCAACCATACTCGAAAATTCAATTGTTTTTTAGTTATACAATAAACGAATTCATAAAATATTTGAACAATTCTTTTAGGGGTGAATATATTATCGGAGAGGGATGATCAAATACTCGATCGACGCGTCTTTTCAATGGCTACAAGATTTCCATTTAAACAAAAATTGTACGAATTTTTCCCAAAGAGTTATTGAATTAAAACTGATCTTTCAAATTTTCAGCCCACTTTTTCACCCCCAAAATGAGCTTCCCTGACTTTGACGCCGCGGACAAAAATAAAGCCCTGATTTTTCTGAACATTTTGTCTTACGGCGCTGACCTCGTAGGGGTGTAATTTGGCATTGATCAACTCTCATGCCCCTTCATCTCCTTGAAAAAAATCTACATCCCGATTCTTGAGCAAACTTGGATTTAGCACCCGCGGCACCTACAGAATCATCTGTTAAGAAACTGGCATTCTTCTAATTTTTTCCGATTACGGGATTTTTCGGCGACAGCATGACTGTACTATTAATTCGTTTTTCATAATACGATATCGCACTCTCTGACACTTCTGTCTGACATTTTTTATTAAAAAAATACACGTGTTGTTGGCGGTGGGGGGCGGGGCGGGAGGGTGTAGCCAAGAACCTAACCATATATCTCCATGGGCGAGGGGGCCTCTAAAAGTGGCCTTAAAAACCTCACGTGATTAATGGACGACCCCCGTAAGAAGAAATGTATTTTTTATGTTATGTATCACTGTAAAAAAAAGTCATTAAATTTACTATACTTTTATAATTGAAAATTCCTAAACTCGGAATATGAAACGCAAATTCGCACTTCAGTAATGGAAACTTCAGAAACGTAAATGAATTTTCATAGATGCGTATATATTTTAATATATGGGAGATTGAAGATTAGTATGCTGCGGAAGAGTTTTTCAACGCGCATCATAATAATACAAATATTTGTTTGATCAATGCAACAAACGTATATGATTTCATTATTTACACAAAAAGTATTAAAATCGCAATATGACTATTATTTTTACCGTCATTCTGTTGAAAAGTACAATACCTTGTACATTGAATAACACAAAACGCTGTTTAAAGAAATATGAAATTTAAAATACTTTTACAATACTATGGCAAATGAAATTTCAAAACTTAGTATATGAATGAATATTTAGGCTTAGGTGTTGTAAAATTCAATACCGGACCTACATTTCATACGGTTTTACATTTCGTAATCCGTACGAATTGAATATTAATACACTATCTACAATTTTTCAAGGCGTCTAATAGAAAAATAAATATTCTTAGTTGAGAAATACAACAAGCGTTTTGAATATATACAATGTACACGAAGTAAGAAAATTACAAACTGACTCTTAATTTTTACAATACTTGGTTCAGGAGTATCCAATTTTTTGTGCACTGAATATTATGATAGACTGGAGAATATTTAGAAAAAGTTGACCTCTGAATTAACGTCGTTTTTCATTTTTGTTCCCATAGGCCAGTTGCTGAGATATCGCGATATGAAAATTTACGAATTTCGGACGGAGCCAAGCCGGTTTCGGCTCGCGCTTAGAGTACGTTGGGCGTTGATGCTTGAGACAAGAGCGCCCGTAGCTAATATGGTAAGACGACCAACTGGTGCTCTAAAGTTCACGATTCGCGTCCCCATGCTTTTTTTTAAATTCATTTATTTTCTTTCTAATCTCTTATAAGAGTTTGCATGTGCAGGTAAATAAGAAAATTCGAAAATATATATTACTAGTTTTATTTATCTATTATATTAAAATAATTAATCCAATAATTAAGTCACAATTACATAGCAAAATAATATTGTATAACAAATAATTAATCTAATAATCAAGTCACAATTACAAAGCAAAATAATATGGTATAAAAAATAAATAACTAATCTAATTCACACTTACAAATTTCGCGGCAGGTAATTATTCTGATTCTTCTTCTATCAGATCGGTATGCTGACAAATAGGAGGGTAGAAACCATCGTATAAGCAAGGGAAGCACACTTACGACACCACGAACATAAGATGAACGCAATACCACCGCAACCACATTAATTATTTTAATATAATAGATAAATAACACTAGTAATGCGTATTTTCGAATTTTCTTATTTACCTGCACATGCAAAGACATGAGAGATTATAAAATAAAGTAAAAATTGAACTTAAAAAAAAGCACGGGGACGCGAACCGTGAACTTTCAAGTGCCAGTACGTCGTCTTACCGTATTAGCTACGGCCGCTCTTGTCTCAAGCATTAAGACGGATTGACACCTTATCGCGGTCGGTATGGTAGAACAATTATAGATTCCCAAAAATCTCTGAAACGGCTCTTCAGATCCCGTCGAAACTTTGCCAAAGGACGTCAAATAGATAGACGAACAGCTGTCTGCCCCTCAAATTTTCTGAATTTGAGAAAAAAAAAACTGGATTGGCTTATGATAAGCCAATCTACATCTTTTTTCTCAAATTCAGACAATTTGAGGGGCAGAGAGCTGTTCCTCTATCTATTTGACGTCGTTTGGCAAAGTTTTGACGGGATCTGAAGAGCCGTTTCAGAGATTTTTGGGTATCTATAATTGTTCTACCATACCGACCGCGATGAGGTGTCATTCCGTCTTAACGCTCAACATACTCTACCCGCTAGCCGAAACCTGCTTGGCTCCATCCGAAACTCCCAAATTTTCAAATCGCGATATCTCAGCAACTAAGGCCTATTGGAACAAAAATAAAAAACGACGTTAATTCGGAGGGCTTCAACTTTCACCACGCGATAGGAGATACCGATTCGCGACATCCAGGCTCTGCCTTTTTCTTGTTAGTATGTGTTTATTCGGATAGTCTGATTTCATTTATAATTCAGTGCAGAAAACTTGAAATTCGTGCTTTGGTCAGCATGTTAAATCAAATCATAAAACACGTATCGAGTAACACCAAAGTAAGTGATGAACACCAGGTGCGATGGTCTAGTGGTTAGCGTGCTCGCCACTGAATCAGCGGACCGGAAGGTCCCGGGTTCGAATTCTAGTCGCGTACATTTCGTCGTGAAATCTTTTTCTTCGGTGTTTTACGGCGAAATAAGCTTAGTTAGAAATAAGAATTTAGTCATAATGAATATAATACAGAGCGGCGGGGAAGTCGGCTGCGGCCGCCGAAAGAAGCCGAAAGAAACGGTCACAATGAGGGGGAAGGGTAGGGTAACAAACGCGAAAAGCTAAGGAAAAAACAAATAAGTGGTGACATTAACCGAACAAGCAGCCAAGTCCAATTGAACCCAAACACACTAAAAGCTATTTGCATTAATTTTTATATATCCACAACTGATACTTTTGAATAGGTATATAATTTTTCCAGGACTTTGGTATTACTGGTTTACTACACATTACTTAGCCATTCAATACGTAGTGTATTAATTTAAAAATAACGATTATTAGTTTTCACAGATTGAATCAGTAAAAGAATTCCGGAGTTTTTATATTAAAATTTATACAAAGTTTATTGAAGACGCAGAAAGTAAATCATAACAATTACACTAACCGAACACCGTAAAATTAATACACTTTTCTATGCCAAATTTACTTTTTTTAAATTAAAAAATGCAATCTGTGCGTATTCATTTTAATACGCTTATAATAGATACCTTGCGATACGTATATGATTTTTACAGTACTTAAGTGTTGCGACATTACTGAACGATTATTGGACATTCGAAAAGCAGTGCTTTGATTTTCAAACGAAAATATTAAAATTCATAAACGGTATCTGTAAAAAGACTTCCTACACTTTTATATTAATTTTAATACAGATTTTTTTTACAGTGTAACGTCAATAATAAATAATTTGATAATCTTTTATCACGATGCACCTAGAATGCAATGTGTTCCCGAGGATGCTTCAGGCGAGTCTCAATCGATATCAGAGAAGTTGCGACTTCCTCGTAGTCGGAACTTTGGGTGGGCAGTACAGAAAATTTGCAGCGTCTCAGTATCACCCTTTTCCAGATTTAAAAGGCTTATAGCGTCTCGTGACTTTTGCTCGACCCCCCTCTCGGCCCCCTGTGACAAAGTGTGACGATTTGCCTACCTCCCCCCCCCTCACTGCGTCACGTGCTTTATGAATGGCCCCTTATGACCCAGGTAGAATCTAACAATGAAAACAGGGCTCGCCAAGCTCTGAAACAAGGCTCACATTTTTTAATTCAGGCTGAGCACCAGCCTCATTTCAGGCCTAGCTGAACCTCTGAATGATAACGCGGTTTCAGGCTCTTGCACACAGGCTTGACCAAAGGCTGGTAGAAAAGCCTGTACTAAGCCTAAAAACGGCGAACCAACAAGGCTCAAAACGAGCCTTAATGAAGCCATCACGAGCATTTATGACCAGGCTTATCCTTAGCTCTTCTCGAAGCTATATGAGGCCTGTTTTTAGTTTTCTATATTCTACGTTGAGGTAAATTTAATAAATTTGTAAAGAATGTTTATTTCGTCAAATTGATTTAGAAAATTGAAATAGAGGATGAAGTAAAATGTCAGTAGTGTAATTTTTTGCAGATACACAATTTCAAAATATTCTCGCATTTATTGCTAAATTTTTTTTTCATAAAAGTACAGAAAAAATATTATTTTAAACTTATTTTATTTTATCACAACCGGAAACAAGCCTGCATCCAGCCTTGATTTTTTGAGCCTTAAAATTTGCTGGCTGAATAAAGCTTAAAATAACCCTGAGTTTAGGCTAAGCAGCCAGTCTTGGTTCCAAGTTGCTCCAAACGATGCAATAAAACCTGGTCCAGGTCTGTCTCACTCTGGCTCGGTGAAACAAGGCTCGCACAAGCTTGTTTCCATCGTCAGCCTTTTGATTCCCTACCTGGGGAAGTATATATTCATCTAGTATCATACCCACTTATATTAAAAGATCTTTAAAATTGACCGAGACGTACGCATTGACATGACCGTGAAAAACAAATTTCTCTCCATTGTATCATCGATTTCTTAATGAAAGGTTATCTGTACATGAAAAGTCAACAATTTATCGATACCTATGCAGATGTAGCTATCCCTATGCGTAGCCGTTTTTTCTTATTCTGGTTTGTGTTTTTACAATACGCCAACAGTTTCGATTTTTTGTCTATTTTCGAGCCCCTTTTTGTAAGGGTGTGCGGGTAGCAGAATTGGTCGAGTCGGGTCGGGTCGCGTAATTAGACTATGATTCGGGTCGAGTATCCGAATTTTTCGGGGACCCGTGATCGGACACGGGTATACTCGAACTTTGTCGAGTACCCGAGTTTTTCGAGCACTCGTTTCATGTCATGAACTCAATAAGCACACACACACGCACACACACACACACACACACACACACAACACACACACACACGCACACACAGACACACAGACACACACACAGACACACACACACACACACACACACACACACACGCACACACACACACACACGCACGCACACACACACACACAGACACGCACGCACGCACGCACGCACGCGCACACACACACACACACAATAAAAGGGTTCGTTCCGTCTTTCTTGATGTAAAGTTATCTTTTTTTTCTAGAATATTGATACCAACATTAAAGTATCTAGCCACGTGCGACGTGCGATTTGACGTTTCTTCATCATCATTATATTTTACAAAATAATAACAGCCTGCACTTCATCTATTGTGAACGATGCCATACATGTAGGGACTGAGGGCAGTAACCGGTCGCGCTAACTGATCCCACTAACGTGACTGTAACACCGTCATCTTTCGAACTTGTGAATAAAAATTGTACCAAAATATCTTTTAATATATGAACATTCAATAATTATAACGAAGAAAAAACAAATTTTTCCAAATGTTGCTTGGGAAAAGTGGGGAAGCTACTGTGCAAGTTCTTGTAATCGCACGCACCTAATGCACGAGCGAGGCCTCTTGCACTCTGCACGGGGTTTTGGTCGATGGCTTGGAGTACGGCTGCCCGGACTTCCTCGGTGACTGGCTTTATCCGCGGTCTCCGCGGAGCTTTTAGCGTGCCGTGCGCTGCGATGGTCTCCGCGAGTCGTTTGAAGAAACATTGTCATTCAATATACTCATTCCCGACTCACTCAATGTAGTCGAGGTCCACAGAGTTATAAGTTGTGGATCCCGTAATAAATACGTACCGGCTAAAACTTTGGCGGGAAGGAGTGGGTTCTCCAAACTCTTCGCGATATAGGCGCACGCATTCGGTGTAGTTGTGATTTGATTGTATGATAATCGCGTGCATTTTAACACGCCTTCTCTCGGCCATGATGTTCACGCCGAGAATGAATGCTCTCGACGAGCCCATCGATAAACAAATGGCGATCATCGCTAGCTTTTGTCGAAAATGTTCGGATACACCAATAATACGACCTCGCAACAACGACGGGTATGTTATGAATGTATAGATATAGTGTATCCCCGAATAACGGGGCCGATTTAAAGAAAATGTGCGTACGTAAAACCGAATACTATTTTCGTGTCGCTACCGCACTTGGACACGAAAATAGCCATAGAATCGAATGTCTTTCCATGAATCCCCGAGGACCATTCCGAGCACCGATTTAATCGTTGTTAAATAAACAATGCTCGTACCGTCGTTTTCACAGCATCGTCAGACTTCTCGACCCAATCTGACCAGAATTAAGATAAAATCGGAGACGAATTTGGGGCAGTAATATCGGGCATGTCCGACCGATGCCCAAAGAACCATTGCGAGCACCGAATTTATCTTTGTTGAATAAACAATGCTCCTACCGTCGTTTTTGCAGCATCGTCAGACATCTCGGCCCAATCTGACCGGAAGGAAGATAAAACCTAAGACGAATTCGGGGCAGTACTGTCGGGAATGTCCGATCGAGGCCCCGAGAACCATCCCGAGGACCGATTTTATCTTTATTAAATAAACAAAGCTCCTACCGTTGTTCCCTCAGCATTGTCAGACTTCCTTATGCAATCTGACCGGAAGTAAGATAAAATCGGAGACGAATACGGGACAGTAATATCGGTAATGGCCAATCGATGCCCCAAGAACCATTCCGAGCACCGATTTTATCTTTGTTAAATAAAAAAGTCTCCTACCGTCGTTTTCGCAGCATCGTCAGACTTCTCGACCCAATCTGACCAGAAGGAAGATAAAATCGGAGACGAATTCGGGGCAGTAATATCGGGAATGTCCGATCGAGGCCCCGAGAACCATTCCGAGCACCGATTTTATCTTTGTTAAATAAACAATGCTCCTACCGTTGTTCTCGCAGCATCGTCAGGAAAAACGGTTCATTCGAATTTCGTTTTGTATTTCATCTTTGAAAAAACCTTCAGAGTTTTCGGATTCGTTACCACAGAATAATTTTTTTTTCGTTATTTACCCCCCTCTACACGAAAAAAGTCATTGAACTACTACTGCTGCTGTGGACTGTGAACGTGAACGAATCCCATTATCAGCGCGACGGTCTCCGTCTGTAGGGGTTATTCCACAACAGAAGCACTTAAATGCGGACTCGGATTCGTTCCCAGATGTAAAAGACGTCGATTCGAAGAAAGATTCACATGAGATTTGACTTTGATAAACGCGTCTGTTTCAACCGTTCTTGATATCGCATCGAGACAAATCCAAGATGAGAAACTCTATATTCGAATACTGGCTTGTATTTAATTTTTGAAAGAACCTTCAGATTGTTCGGATTCGTTACCACAGAAGGATTTTTTTCCTTTGTTTATCACCCTCGACACGAAAATAGTTATTGAACTACTACTGCTGCTGCGGACTATGAACGTGAACGAATCCCACTATCAGCGCGGCGTTCTCAGTTTTTTGAGGTAATTCCGCAACAGAAACACTCGCATGCGGACTCGGATTCGTTCCCAGATGTGAAAGACGTCGATTCGAAGAGAGATTCACCTGAGATTCGACGTTGATAAATATGCCTGTTTCAACGGTTTTTTCGTATCGGATCTATCTGAATCCAATATGAAAAAACGGTCCATTGAAATTTTGTTCTGTGTTTTATTATCGAATCAACCTCCAGATTGTTCGGATTCGTTCTCAGCGAGTGATTTGTAGAAATTTATCACCCTCGTCGCAAAAATAACCATGACGACTGCTGCTGTGGACTATGAACGCGAACGAATCCAATGTTCACCGCGGCGTTCGCAGTTTGTAGGGATTATTCCACAACGGAAACACTTGCACACGCACTCGGATTCGTTCCCGGATGTAAAAAACGTCGATTCGAAAAGAGATTCTCATGACATTCGACGTTGATAAACGCGCCTGTTTCAACCATTTTTTATCAAATCGAGACGAATCCAATGGGAAAAACGGTCCATTCGAATTTCGTTTTGTATTTCATCTTTGAATAAACCTTCAGCGTTTTCGGATTCGTTACCACAGAATAATTTTTTTTTGGTTATATACCACCCTCTACACGAAAAAAGTCATTGAACTACTACTGCTGCTATGGACTGTGAACGCGAACGAATCCCATTATCAGCGCGACGGTCTCCGTCTGTAGGGGTTATTCCACAACAGAAGCACTTAAATGCGGACTCGGATTCGTTCCCAGATGTAAAAGACGTCGATTCGAAGAAAGATTCACATGAGATTTGACTTTGATAAACGCGTCTGTTTCAACCGTTCTTGTTATCGCATCGAGACAAATCCAAGATGAAACACGCTATATTCGAATACTGGCGTGTATTTAATTTTTGAAAGAACCTTCAGATTGTTCGGATTCGTTACCATAGAAGGATTTTTTTCCTTTATTTATGACCCTCGACACGAAAATAGTTATGGGACTACTACTGCTGCTACGGACTATGAACGTGAACGAATCCCACTATCAGCGCGGCGTTCTCAGTTTTTTGGGGTTATTCCGCAACAGAAACACTCGCATGCGGACTCGGATTCGTTCCCAGATGTAAAAGACGTCGATTCGAAGAGAGATTCACATGACATTCGACGTTGATAAATATGCCTGTTTCAGCGGTTTTTTCTTATCGGATCTATACGAATCCAATATGAAAAAACGGTCCATTGAAATTCTGTTCTGTGTTTTATTATCGAATCAACCCCAAGATTGTTCGGACTCGTTCTCAATGAGTGATTTTTAGAAATTTATCACCCTCGTCGCAAAAATAACCATGACGACTGCTGCTGTGGACTATGAACGTGAACGAATCCCATTATCAGCGCGACGGTCTCCGTCTGCAGGGGTTATTCCACAACAGAAGCACTTAAATGCGGATTCGGATTCGTTCCCAGATGTAAAAGACGTCGATTCGAAGAAAGATTCACATGAGATTTGACTTTGATAAACGCGTCTGTTTCAACCGTTCTTGTTATCGCATCGAGACAAATCCAAGATGAAACACGCTATATTCGAATACTGGCGTGTATTTAATTTTTGAAAGAACCTTCAGATTGTTCGGATTCGTTACCACAGAAGGATTTTTTTCCTTTATTTATCACCCTCGACACGAAAATAGTTATGGGACTACTACTGCTGCTGCGGACTATGAACGCGAACGAATCCCACTATCAGCGCGGCGTTCTCAGTTTTTTGCGGTTATTCCGCAACAGAAACACTCGCATGCGGACTCGGATTCGTTCCCAGATGTAAAAGACGTCGATTCGAAGAGAGATTCACATGACATTCGACGTTGATAAATATGCCTGTTTCAGCGGTTTTTTCTTATCGGATCTATACGAATCCAATATGAAAAAACGGTCCATTGAAATTCTGTTCTGTGTTTTATTATCGAATCAACCTCCAGATTGTTCGGATTCGTTCTCAGTGAGTGTTTTTTAGAAATGTATCACCCTCGTCGCAAAAATAACCATGACGACTGCTGCTGTGGACTATGAACGCGAACGAATCCAATGTTCACCGTGGCGTTCTCAGTTCGTAGGGATAATTCCACAGTGGAAACACTTGCACACGCACTCGGATTCGTTCCCGGATGTAAAAAACGTCGATTCGAAAACAGATTCTCATGACATTCGACGTTGATAAACGCGCCTGTTTCAACCATTTTCTATCAGATCGAGACGAATCCAATGGGAAAAACGGTCCATTCGAATTTCGTTTTGTATTTCATCTTTGAAAAAACCTTCAGCGTTTTCGCATTCGTTACCACAGAATGATTTTTCTTCCGTTATTTACCACCGTCGACACGAAAAAAGTCATTTAACTACTACTGCTGCTGTGGACTGTGAACGTGAACGAATCCCATTATCAGCGCGACGGTCTCCGTCTGTAGGGGTTATTCCACAACAGAAGCACTTAAATGCGGACTCGGATTCGTTCCCAGATGTAAAAGACGTCGATTCGAAGAAAGATTCACATGAGATTTGACTTTGATAAACGCGTCTGTTTCAACCGTTCTTGTTATCGCATCGAGACAAATCCAAGATGAAAAATCGCTATATTCGAATACTGGCTTGTATTCAATTTTTAAATGAACCTTCAGATTGTTCGGATTCGTTACCACAGAAGGATTTGTTTCCTCTATTTATCACCCTCGACACGAAAATATTTATTGGACTAGTACTGCTGCTGTGGACTATGAACGTGAACGAATCCCACTATCAGCGCGGCGTTCTCAGTTTTTTGGGGTTATTCCGCAACAGAAACACTCGCATGCGGACTCGGATTCGTTCCCAGATGTAAAAGACGTCGATTCGAAGAGAGATTCACATGAGATTCGACGTTGATAAATATGCCTGTTTCAACGGTTTTTTCTTATCGGATCTATACGAATCCAATATGAAAAATCGGTCCATTGAAATTCTGTTCTGTGTTTTATTATCGAATCAACCTCCAGATTGTTCGGATTCGTTCTCGGTGAGCGATTTTTAGAAATTTATCACCCTCGCCGCAAAAATAACCATGACGACTGCTGCTGTGGACGTATTGAATATGGAGGGTATTCAATCCATATTCAACCCACATCGTCAGACTTCTCGACTCAATCTGACCGGAAAGAAATTAAAATTGGAGACGAATTCGGAGCAGTTATATCGGGAATGTCCGATCGAGGCTCCGAGAACCATTCCGAGCACCGATGTTATCTTTATTAAATGAACAAAGCTCCTACCATCGTTCTCGCAGCATCGCCAGACTTCTCGACCCAATCTGACCGGAAATAAGATAAAATCAAAGACGAATTTGGGGCAGTAATATCGAGAATGTCCGGTCGGCGCTCCGAGAACCATTCCGAGCACCGATTTTTTCTTTGTTAAATAAACAATGCTCCTACCGTCGTTCTCGCACAGTCGTCAGACTTTTCGATCAAATGTGACCGATAGTGCAGAGATTTTTAACCCGCATTTCGCGAACGTGGGTCGTTTTCGTCCTGCCCAAGATCATTTTCTTCGCAGGTCGCTTAATATTTAATTTCAAAAAATATTAAACATTGGAAAGAAAAGAACCCTATTTCCCTTGAGAAGTACGGCCTAAAGATTGACCATGCATTTTTTCGGATGTTTTTCATTGACAATTGTTGGTTTGGTTGTGCAAAAACGAAAACGACTCAGGTTCACGGGATTAAGGTGCCTCAAATGCCTTCACGGATTAAGGGTTCAGATAACCGATTGAACTTAATCGATCGATTGTGAACTTCATTGAAAATAAGGATCATTTCGAAAATGTTCGAGGATTTCATGCTCCGCAAATAATATTTCAAATCATATGCGATTCGCGAACAACTTTTGGAATAAATAATCCTAACACTATATTTTAAAGTAATTTCGCGTGAAATTATTAATTTTTACCAAATCCTACAAGTATTTTTTTCTTTTTTTTTTACTGTTTCATAAATTATCTTAAAATCTTGTAACTCCGGAATTTTACGATATTTATTGTTGTATTTACAATTATGTAGAATATTTTTGTATTTAGAATTTACGATTTAAAAATTATGTAACTACAGAATGTTCAGATTATTTATGGAACATTAAAAAACAAAAATACTCGTAGTATTTGGTAAAAAATGATCATTTCACGCCACATTACTTAAAAAGTTTATTGCTAGAATTATTTATTCTCAAAGTTATTAGCGAATCCTCGAACATTCTCGAAATTGACATTCTTTTCAATAACGTTCTCGGATAGGGACACATTCAGATCCCTCTGTTCGACCGCGTGTCATAGGACCAACTTCCTGTGACAGCCGAACATTCGGAAGTTGCAGCTGTGACGTCAGCAGACTAGCACTTCCTATAGCGCGCCCGTGTCTGATTTGCCTTATTTGTTCCACTGATAAAATTTCGATCTATCGACTTTGAATCGTATGTTTGATAATTTTTTCTGCGTGACGGGGGGCTCAAATAAAGTTTTACGGGAGTGTTCCGTATTCGGAATTTTCCACACTTCATTCTCCTGCACGCCGAATGGAAATTTCATTTTTTTCCAGAATACGCTTTTTTCCCTGGCAAATACTGTTCATGACAAAAATACGATATATTTTTTTTCAAAAGGGGCTTGAAAAACAATCAAAAAGCATATTTTTTTCAGTCGTAAAATCACCGCGCAAGACTCTAAAAAAACCCATGTAGAAGGTAAAGAAACCAAAAGTCGATACCAATTAATACGTTCTGTAAGCGTGAAAATTTTTTTTTTAAATTATACCCGCCTCATAAATGTGTATTGTATTCTAAACAATGTGTTACCCTGTAAAGTCACAAAATTCTGTCACTAAAGTGGAGCCGTAGTTGGACTTCAAGCATTGCTATATCATAGAGCTGAAATAATATCAATGGTACAATTGTTCGTTATTGGAAGTATTCTCAAAATAAAGTTGGTAATTTAGAACTGATATGCACGTGGGGATGCGATGGAACGTCTGGTCGAAGTACTCACAAACAAAAATTTAGCGACGGAGACGACAATGAATCGGATGTCATCATTATCTTTATTTCACTTAATTCCTTCCAAATCTTTGATCAAGTCAATCCCACGCGTGATTATTTTGAAAAATCCACGTCCTTCGCCGCCAAGATTTTGTAGCCTAGTTAAAATTGAATTCTTCCCCGAAACTGCCGAAGCAACTAGGGCAGAACTTGATTGTATCGAAGCGCAAGAGAGAAACTTCGTGCCCTTTCAAACCGTAATGGGCGGCAAAGAAATTAACATCAATTTCAAACTTGTGTTGTGATAGATGGTAAAGTTTTTAATTCTATTACGAAAACATCGACAAGTATGCGTTGCTACCTTTGCGGTCCTACGTCCAAATAATTCAATGATAACGACGGAAATACAGTGAGGAGTTTTTTCGAAGATTCTGAAATTTTCGCCTCGATAACGGAAATTGATGAAGAATGGATAAAGCGATGTCATGTTGTCTTTCAGGTAATTTCTTGTGGTTTCGAAAACACTATACCCAAATTTCGCAAATACACTGAAGATACTGCACAAAAATTAGTCGAACTCTATTCGTGGTACTTCATGCCAACAACAGTACATCAAATTCTCATGCACGGTCATGGAATTGTGGAATCTTCGTTACTCCTCGTCGGACAAATGTCTGAAGAAGCTCAGGAATCATGTAACAAGTGCATTAAAAGATTCCCAGAAGATTTTTCACGGAAATGTGACTGCATGAAAAATATGGAAGACATTGTTTTGCAGACTTTTAGTAACGTCGGATCCAATAATATCCAGTCTGCGAAAACTTCCTCCAATGAAACTAAGATCGTTATTCCCATACGCGGTTGAACTATTGATTCCATCTTCAGTTACAGAATGACGTCAGATTTCTTCAAATAATACGAGCGATAAATATGGCGATGATGACAAGTGGCAGGACAGCGATTAATTGTAAGAGATGCTAAAATTATATCGATAAGAAATGAAAGAATAAAAGAAATACATTATAAATCATCATTGTTATTGTAAGAATTATCAATCACTGTATTCCAATGCTCCTCTTCCCAAATCCTCAAATGTCAACGGTCATTACATTTTCCATTTAATTTATTCAAAATCATAATTTCGAAAATTTGACTTCATATTCATTATTAGCAACGTTGAAGACTCCTAAAAAGTGAATTCCGTGCAGATCGAATTGACGTTCGACGACGGAGCCGTCCACATCGAATGCACCATTTTGTTTTTTGGGAATATGTTTACTTATTCGTAATCAGTGACCTCGAAAATCTCTATGCAGGAAATTCGAAAGAAATTAAATGATTACCCGCCGCGGCGCCATTTTTTAGCTATACTGGAGCCGCGATTTTTTTTCGTTCGAAATTTGACTTTGAATTCGTCGTCAGCGATCCCACAAGTCCCCAAGTACAGACTTTCACCCGAATTGAATACGTTTTCGAAGAAATTTCCCGCCGTATTTTATCCGCCATTTTGTTTTTCTACATTTTGACTTCGAATTCGTAATCAGCGACCCCGAAAACCCCCGAGTCGAGACCTCCACCCGAATTGAATACGTTTCCGAAGAAATGTTCCGCCATTTCGTTTTTTCTAAATGTTGACTACGAATTCGTAATCAGCCACCGCGAAAACCCCCGAGTCCAGACGGTCACCCGAATTGAATACGTTTTTGAAGACATTCTCCGCGGTATTTTATCCGCCATTTTGTTTTTCTAAATTTTGACTCCGAATTCGTAATCAGCGACGCCGAAAACGCCCCGAGTCCAGACTTTCATTCGAATTGAATACGTTTCCGGAGAAATTTTCCGCCGTATTTTATTGGCCACTTTGTTTTTCTTAATTTTGACTTCGAATTCGTAATCAGCGACCTCGAAAATCCCCGAGTACAAACTATCACCCGAATTAAATACGTTTTTGACTTTTGGCCGGCCTTTTGGGATTTGGGACCACTGCCTGACACCTTCAATAAGGTCCCGGCCTCGAGGCAAAGTTAGGTCGCTATTTTGCATCTGAAAAGAGTAGATTGATTCTATTCCATATTTTCACAACCTCATTAAACCCATTCCACGATAAATCGCGAATGCCGTAATGCCGCTCTTCTTAATTTGGCCCCTTAAATGCGGTTCCCCAAAGTCGAGTTTTCGTTCAAGTTTAAACTGCCACTGCACAAGTCTATTAATGTACTTTATCTCGTAAAAATTCTCTACTTCGACTCAAAATAAGATTCACGCATACGCTTCTTCAGCGTGAGCCCCTTAACATTTCTCGTCGATAATCAACTTCTCGCTAAGGAGCTTCCTCACACCCAAAAACGAAACATTCGCCCCGTTTGAGGGAAGTCCTCTGATCCGTTTTCGACAAACAAATTTGCACGCGTCCCGTTTTGCAATTCAACCCCTTAAATCCCGCTCTCAATCGCCTCCTCTTGCCGTAAAACTCTAAGGTGAACTTACTTCCTCATGATCTTTAAGACCGCATTCATTTTTAATCGTCACGCATTCTTTGTTATCTTAATTGACCCCTTAAACACGATTTCGGAAAGACCGTTTTCTTGGCGTTCACAAACGGTACATCCACCCAGCGCCGCTCGAATCGTTAGGCCAGTCGTTGAGTGTCTCACGACAATCGCTCGTTTAATTATTGACCCATGGCCAGGGCTGTTAGGTGCTTTCGTATTTTTTCTTCGCCCATTCCGCGGGTCCTGCAAACAAATGAAGCCCGTTCGACATTCATATTCCACGTTACACTCGCACACTCGAACGCCTGTCATCGTAACGTCAGCCACGACCCGACATCTCTCGGTGACTTCTGCAACCTCATGACAGCCACGCCAAGAAGATAGCGGCGAATGCTCCAACGCCCACTCCGTTCCTGGCCATTCCAACTCCGCCGTTCCTCGGACTTCAGTTTGAACTATCGTTCGATATTGATTTTTCAATGGTCTTTTTCTCAATGGTACCATTTTTTTTGAGGCCCTCATCCGGGTCCTACGCGTTCAGAATCAAGTCCACTTTGCTTCTGTATGCCCGGAATGCCATTTTTATTTTTACCCAGATTTTTTTTTTTTTTGGTGGAATATACTTTTCCCACATAGGCGCTATATTTTTTTTCGAAGAGTTCTCGAAAAACCATTTCAAAAGCGCACCTTTACCGTCCCAAAATGGCCGCGCAAGAATTTAAAAAAAGGGGTGTTCACTTTATAATTGTCACCCTGTATATACATATACGTACTCCATACGCTTCAGGGACATATAGCCGAGTCCCGGGGCAATAATAAATACATATCTACCTTCATGCACACTTCGGAGACATAAGTCCTCACAGTGACACACAGAAATATACATATATATATACTCGGTATACTCCCTGGACATCCAAGAGAGTCTCCGGAGTACAAATAATAATACTAATACCTATACTTACATGTATATTTCGGGGACATTCACGAGTCCCCGAACTAGTATCCAACATATATATTTTCATTCGTTTTGAGCATAATACAATGGTCCAAGAAATAAGGAATATTGTTATATATATATTATGTATATATTGGGGATGCAAGAGTCCTCGAATAACCCGCGAAACTGTTCCCAAGCGATCATCTTCATCGCAAGTTTTCTCACAGACCTCCTCGGAGCTTGGTCACCACCTAGTCAGCACATTCTGCCAATAACGAAAAATATTCATTTCATTGCTCATGTACAACTCAAGAAAAATAACGTGATCAGTGCTAATATTCGGTTACATGGGGACCGAGCTCGAGAGCGAGGGCCATGACGCCAAGCCCTTTGTCTCAGCGACAAAGAGGGCGGGGATACATGTTGCGCTCCGGGAGCTGGCCAGTCAGTTCCGTCCGGTCTCTCCAACGGTGCGCATGGCAGAGTCGACGCTCTGAAAACCGGTACGCTTATTTTATTTTATTTTAAATTCTTTTCGAGTTTACCCCGGTCTCTTTGTAAGTGTAAGTAGAAGTCTCTGTAAAACCGGTATTAATTGTTTAAATCATAATAAAAGTAAAAGGAAACATAACAAGTCAAACACTGCAACAAATAAAATTACGAAACATATATTATCTCTTTATTGAATGTAACTACGCTTATTTACGTGTAAAATACACAATTGTTTATATCATATTCGATTTCTTCGCGCTATTAAAATCAAATGTATACGGCGACCGCGCAAAAAGTGTAACATTTTTCGAGCAAATAATTAAAATACATTTGCCTCTCATTCATGCGTGTAAACACACAACGAACAAATCATCGTAGTGCTTTTCTTTGTCTCTTTCTCTCTTCCTTTCGCTCACGCCATTTTTCCTAACGCACGTATTCGTCTCACTCATAAAATCATACCTGTCCAAAATTGGACAAATCTCGAAGTGCTTTTTACGAGGCTTGGGAAAGTTGACGCACGAACACGCTACATCCGCTGACTCGCCGTATTCTGGCAGGTTAGCGACTGGCACGTTTATCCCGGTGCTTAGTGTTCGGACGTCGATTACCCTCGACCTTGATATTTGTATTCGCGGCTGGCCGCCAATTGCCGTACCCGGGCGAAGGTGGGCCAGACGTAGCGAGTCGACGGTACTGGAATCTGGCACGCACTAGACTCGCTCAGCGAACCAAATTTAATTTCATATTAATCTGTACCCATGCGTTAGACGAATACGTTTCCCGATACATTCGCTCAACAAATAAAAAATCTCACGCTTCAAAAATCGGACGCATACTCAGGGTATTTTCGAGGATTTCGGAAGGTTTGCTGCACGAACACTCCACACGCGCCGACCCGCCGTAATTCGGTAGGTCAGCGACTGGCACGCTCATACCGGTGCTTAGTGTTCGGACGTCGGCTTCCGTTATTCTCAACATTGGCGGCTGGCCGCCAATCGCCGTAACCGGGCGGAGGTGAAGCCCGACGTCGTGAGTCGACGGTGCCGCAACCCGGTACGTCTTGAACTGGGGCCGGGTTGAAATTTCGAACTTTGAATGACCAGACGGCTCAAAATTCCGAATTTATCAGCTACTACTCAATATTTCTAGAAATTTATAATTCCAAAATTTTGTATACAGAATTATCATATAACCGAAAATAATAGTACAGTAAGAAATTAAATGAAAATGACCATGGGACCGACTGACAAAGTGTCGACCTGAATACACGGCGCATAAAACAAGTATCAACTTCTCATGTTTAGAAAGTTCATAGTTCCGAAAAACTGCAGTATTAGAACTTCCGGTTCCTGAACGGCCAAGGTTTGTACTGGGAAATGTTCCGAAAATAAGAATATCAATAAAAATCATGGATAGCTCAACATCCTTACAGTAGATATTCACAATAAATTGTAACGGACGATAACACTCTGAAAAAATTCTACCACGAAAGATCAAAACTCCGAAAGCATACTACTCCGAAAGATCAAAACTCCGAAAGAATGTTACCCAAAGGGTCAAAAGTCCGAAAATCTGAACACCCTCACCATGCGTTAGGATGGTGGTGGTGCTGCCATCTAGCCGCGCTCCGCTACACTTTTGAACGTTCTGTTTCGGACCATCAACATTCGGAGTTTTGAACCGTCGCAGCATTTTTTTATCTTTCTAGCCAAAGTATTTATAATTCCTCCCTTCATCATAAAATTATCTACTCCTTGCAAACTCCTTTGCTTTTTTTTCTTGATTTCTTCGTTACTCGTACGCAACCGTTTTTGCATATTAGCAGGTTCATCAGCGTCACGTTCTCTTTTCCTGCACCACCAATCCTTTTTCCCCTTCTTTACCGCCCTTCTATATTTCCGCACGTTGATTTCGCCCACCTTTCTTTGTACCTACCCTTCACTCCCTGTACCGACCATTACTTCCATGGCCTTTTTTCATTTTCCTCAATGTGTTTGTATTTTTCGTCAATGATAATTTCCTCTTCCTTTCCGAAAAATTCTCTTTTTCAAGTGATCCAATCCATCTTTTATCCTTTCATATATTATACGCACTTATTTTCCTTATTATTGTTATTATCTCTTGTAGTCCCCAATCCTTTAAATTTTCCCGAAATTTTTTCCTCATTTTGCCAGGGGATCCCGTTTGACATCGCCCTTATTTCTTCCAATCGCAGATTTTTGGCAATCTTGACTCTTTTATCCACATCTATCCTTAGCACCTCTCTTATGTCTCTTAACGCTCTTACCGTTATCATGTACTTTATAGTAGACATTTCCAGCTCTCTTCTCCGTATATAGTTTGCAATTGTTCTATCGACTCCTGACGCCATCTTGCAATACCTACATTGTATCCTTTAAAAAACGTTTATTTCTCCCATTCCGCATACTCCCATAGGCTCGAAGCATTATATTCGACGAATTTATTTTTTATAATCAAGGATTGATTTGGCAGTGGAGCGCGAAACAGCATTACTAATCGCAGCATAGAGAATTAATCATTTTGTCGTAGACAAAGCGTCGCATAGTACAAAATTGTGAATTTTGTAGCGCAGCGCGTCACAGCCATAAAAAAAGCTATTTTTCAATCCTTTTTCCGTCGCTATGTAATAAAAATTGAGAATACATGTCTAATATATTTCTTTTTTTTTTTGTACAACTGAGTTCCTTTATTATAACAGTGTTGCGCAAAAAATCGGATGGAACTATATACACAAAGGATGGTACATACCAACGATAATATTATAGCCGCATATATACATATAAGAATTAAGGCCACGTAAATTCATTAATTTTATTAAGGTTTTTCTTAATACCGTTAACGAAAATCACTTATAATAAACGTATTGTCTCGAAACTCTACCGAGTCTCCTTGAGTCTCCTGCCACACCCTCATAAATACCATTAAAAATTGTATGGAAAGGTTTATAAATAATCAGGATTACGAATTTTGTAATCTTCTTTTTATTATGCAAAAAACAGCTCCACCCTACACGGGTTCATTATAGATCGCTATACATAGCGTGAAATCCGCCCTACATTTAGGGCATCTCCTAATTTCTTCTTGACCGAGGATCGTTGCACATCGCAAACAACTGCAGTTGTGACCACATGGGACGAATCCGTGGGTCACGACGTTGTCCAGACACATGATACATTTTTGTACTGTGAAAGAAAAAAATCATTAGCGTATGTTGTAGATAGTTCGTAAACATAAACATTTATATACGTCAACATAACAACATAACTACAGTGTTAGGAAATCCAACAATATCAGCGAAACAAAGATTTGTTATTCATCAAAGATAATTCTATTCGTTAAACCGGTTAATGGACAAAATTGCACGTTCAAATACCCTACGTTTCATGTCGAATTGGTATCGTTAGATTTTTTATATTGTAAATGCAGCATCATTTCATCCTTTCCCACCCCTCCCCTCTTTGTCGTTCTCTCTGTCTCTCTCAGCCTGCTCCACTCAATATTAGTGACTACATGAGAGAAGCTATCGATAAGGGTCGATTGATGATACTTGTTTTGTTCGTACGCGGTTCTTGATTGCTCATCTTAAAACTTTTTCTCGACATACGCTGCATTTACAAGATGTACAAAATACTCACTCCGAAAATAAAAAAAGCAGCCTCAGTACATTTTCCACTTTTTTCCGCATCTCTTGTCGGCCAAAGTCTCTTATATCTCTAAGGAAATAAAAGACCTTAGGCCCTTTATTGCCTTATTTTTATATTTTGTATCTCGTATTCATATATCCCATCTCGATAATATTCTCCATCTCCTTAGCTTCAGTTTGGCTATTTTTGGAACTTTTCCCTGTACAAACCTTGGCCATTCAGGAACTCGAATTTCTAACACTACAATTTTTCGAAACTATGGACTCTCTAATTATGAGAAGTTGATACTCGTTTTATGTGCTGTTTTCATCTAGACGCTTTATCAGGTTCCATGATTATTGTCCTTCAATTCCTTAGTGAACTATTGTTTTCGGTCATATGATAATTCTATTTACAGAATTTTTGAATTTATACAGTTCCAGAAGTATTGCGTATTAGTTAATAAATTCGGAAGTTTGAGCCTTCTGGTCATTCAAAGTTCGGAGTTTCAACCCCACCCCGACAACGTTATATTGGGAGTACAAATCAGTCTCCGCCGTTTAACAAAAGATGGCCCCACCAGGAGGTTATGGTTGAAATTGTCAGATGTAAAAAATCATATCGTAAGGTTGGACATCTAGCAACCCTGAAATATTAGCGATTTTGTAGCAGCATCACATAATTTTTTCGTTCGAGAATGTCGAGTTTTGGGCCGAACAAGCGCCATTTGCGGGAATGAAGTGTACGAAGACGCGGAATTGGAAGCATTATTGGAGAGAGATTCGTGCCAAATGCAAGAGTTCCCGCAAATAACGCTCATTCGACTCAAAACTCGACATTTTCGCACGAAAAAAATGATGCGATGCTGATACAAAATCGCTAATACTTCAAGGTTATGGTCTTACCAGATGTCCAACCTTACGATATGACGTTTTACATCTGGCAATTTAAACCATAACCTTCTGGTGTGGTCATCTTTTTTTTTTCAAACGGTGGAATAGAGTTTTCACGTTAACAAACATGCTTTCTCACCCCTCCCCTCCTTCTCTCTCTTTCTTTGTCTCTCCTTCCCTCTCTTCCTCTCGACTCGACCCTACACAAGCTCAAATTCCACCGTAATTTACGGGCCAATGAGTTGAGCATCGAGCTTATCACCACTCTGATATTCTCTTATTTGGAATATTGTTGCCTAATTCATCATAATCTGACTGATGAGCTCGACGTTAAATTACAGAGATTGATCAACACATGTATTCGCTTTAATTATCCGTAAAAAATCGACGCTTATATTTTCAAGAAATTCTTGTGCAAAGAATTCTCCATGATCGCGTTTCGGACTATATTTGCGATTTATTCAGGAGTTTAAATACGCGATGCCAAAGTTATTCAGATTTACTGCACAGGTATTTCACATACGGGCACAACGTAATGTGACCTATCGCAATTCTTTCTGCATTTCAGCCTGCTATCTATGGCACTCTCGCCCAGTTGCCGTTTCATCTACTCCCTCATTGAGCCTATTCAAAACCCAGCTTTTCGACCACTTATTATGGTCTGAAGAATATGCTGATTAGGTAGTTCGTTGAGCATAAATCCTGAGTTATATATATACAGGGTGTATCTTAACTACTAGTTTTCCGTTGGTGAGCATTTAGAGTGTACCTTTCCAAGCAAAACGGTTTTTTTATAAATGTTGTGCGATAAAAATTGGCCGAAATATTTACGAGTAAAGTCCAACGGTGAGTATACAATGGCACAGTAATTTTGGCGTCCAAGCGAGCATGGCCTCGGATTGAAATCTACATTCCAGCAAGTGGATTTGAACGTTCAATTTGGAATTTTGAAATTTGAGTTTGTAATGTTATCTCGTTACCCAAATAAGATATTAATTAATAAATAAAAAATGTCAAGCAATGTTGTACATTGCTTACTCAAAAGATCTTTTAATCTTTAGATCTTTCGAGTAAGCAATGGACAATATTTCTAACACTTTTTATTTATTACTTAATACTTTATTTGGGCGACTAGATAAGGTTCAAAATTAAAATTTGAACATTCGATATTGAAAGTTTCAACTTTCAATTTCAATTTTAATTTAACAAAAATCAATGGATTTGAATTCACTTGCGCGAACGTGGATTCGAGCCCGCGTCTACTCTCGCTTGGACGCCGAAACTACTGGTACCATGGTTTACTCACCGTCGGACTTTACTCGTGAATATCTCAGCCAATTATTGTCGCACGACATTTTTACAAAAAAAAAGCGTTTTGCTTGGAAAGTACACCCTATATGCTCACCAACGGGAAACTAGTAGTTAAGATACACCCTGTATATATATATATATATATATATATATATATATATCATGTTAATCAATTTAGTTAAATTAACAAGGGGAGGCCGTAAATTGCCAAATTCAGATTCGATTCATACTGCGTGTAAGAAAAGCTCATAGCCAGAGGTGTTATGTGGAAAAGCAGCGAGATGCGCTTCTTCGCCGTTGTCGAGAAAATCGGCATTGAAATATTCCGTTGGGATTAAATACTTTCTACGTGAAGAAAATTTTTAAGTGCTCGTTCCGCAGCGAGCAAGCTCTCTGCTTCATAGCCCGTCGTCCTGGGTTCGAACCTTGCTGCTGGCAACTTTACAAAAATGTATTCAAATGTTTATACAGATAATTCTCGGCAATGAGTTTTAACCATTATGAATATAATAAGTTTTTTAAATGCCGTTTTTTGTGGAAAGCCCGACGTTTTAGAACTTCATTATGCTATTCGTAAACAAAGTTATATTTTATAGTTGTTTCATTCAAACAACACTAGCAATAAAACACAATATCACAATTAACATTCAACTGGGTACAATTTATTTAAAAGTTCCTCATATACTTGGAGATTATTTACAATGAGTGAGATGAAGTAGCTAGCGTGTCGCACGAACCCGATTGATAGTTATCATAAAAACATGAAAAGCAAAAAATAGTACGACATCTAGCACATCGGATAAACGATGCGTTTTTACAAGAACAATTGTTTGTTAAATTATCGTTGGGAAACACACCTGATTTACATTTTAAAAAATTGTTGTATCTTCCGCGTCCGTCAGGCGTGATAAAAAACCACGCGTATCGCTCATATAGGTAAAAATCGGAGAAGACAACTGGTGGTGGACGATCGATTTGATTTTTATACAGTCTTCTCTGGAATAGAATCTCACGCTCTTGCTCGATTAAATAAGCACAATTTTGAAGGCGCTTGATCAGATTATTTACCTGCCGGTAAAAGTACATGTCACACGGTTGGAGGAGAGGAGTGCACTTTGGAGGAATTACCTTCATGGTGCACATTGGTAACTTTTTATCGTCCGGAAACATCTCATCTCACAACTCCGGGTTCGTTTGTCCACCCCAAGAGTCAATTAGAAGGAGACATTTTTCGCCTTATACGTATGGTTTTAACGTATCGCGTAAGAAGTCCTCGTACAAACTCGTGAGTTCACCGGATTTGGAGGATGTAATATCAACGTTGGTATACTTTCTGGCGTACTCATTGATAGTCTTCTGCACTCTGGGTGCGAACGTATCTGTAGATTCTTAAAGGCATATGAAAACAAGAGACAAGACTCGTCCAGACATGGTGAGAGAATATTGTGCCGTATACGAATGTGTCATCTTGTTCATGTCCTTTCGCTTTACTAGGACCCATTTTGACCCTTCTTTGGCGAGAGTCCTGTTAAACGTGGACTGGTCTGGCACCCTAGGAAACAAAATATAAAAATACCGTTACTACTATGGCAGTATTTTCGGAAAAAATCTGTGCTATCTATGATATATCATATTATCATCTTATACCATGTCATATGAAATTTGTAAACAGCTCTCCACGTACCTGTTTGATCTGTATTAATTATGAAATCTTTGTCGAAGTTGGGTATCAACGTGGATCCAGACGCGAGTCTGGATCCGAACTGCGCCCGCTCCGGCCAAAGTTTCGTGTAGGGTAGCCGTCTCTTTCGGGGAAACACATTTTGGGATTTTCCGTTGCCGAATCCGATGTTTCTTTTTAAATTCAGTCGCTCACGTTTTTGAAGCTTTGAATTCGAAATCTGGGAACTGACTTGCAGTGCCCAAAGCCCATTGCTGCAAGTTTCTGGTCGTAATTTGCTGAAAGTTTTGTCGAGCTTCTACGACGCGATTATGTGTCCCTGGATCGACGGTGCAATGTTTATCAAATTTGCTACCGTTACTTTTAATTTCCTCTTCCCACCTGGATAAATAGCGCACATTTTTTAAACGAGAGCACCCCTTTTTGTAGATTTTTTAGACTCTAGCCTGCATGTTCTTCGGCCAGAGCGACAGCTCTAATTTTGCAATCCAGGAGAATGTAGTCAAACTCTTCTTTTTTTTCTCGTCCGGTTCGTATTCGTCTGATGATGCGTTAGCGATGAGTCTCGTTTCAACGTCTTCGCAGGCACCACTGTCGTCGATTTCATGAATGCCTATCAGTTCTTCATCAAGAACAAGGGCTTTTTCGGCGAGCATTTGCAACGTATTCTGGAGGATTTATTTCCCTATTACCATCGCTTTTTCGTTGATTGATAGAGACGGTTCTGCTACGATGAAATTATTATTACAGAGGAGGCTTCCAAAATACACCAACGCATCTCTCAATTGTTGTTTAGACACTTCGCTGTGTATCGAATCTGTTTCGATCACATCACTGTCATGCGAAGAGCTCGAATTTTTCCGCCTCCTTTTTTTCGTTTTTTTAAGCGGATAAAACAAAACTCTCATATACACACTGATTTTCGACGCAGTTACAAGTTGTGCTAGGAACCGCATCCACCTTCTTTCGAAGTTAGCAAGCAACTGCGCTGGTATACGGTGTCTCGTTTCGACCCTCCCGTCCCCTCGTGCGGAAAGAAACATTTGTTCTTCAACTGTGGCAGTTGCGTAACGATATTTGTATTTTACACCTGTCGCAGCAAGTATTTCCATTTTTTAAATATAACTTTGTTTGCGAACAACATAATAAAGTTCGAAAGCGTTGGTTTTTCTACAACAACTGGCATTTTTAAAACTTATTATATGCCCAATTGTTGTAACTGATTGTCGGGAATTATCCGTATACACATTCGAACAAGAAATTAAATTAAATAAAAAGTTGCCAGCATCTAGATTCGAGGGGGACGCCGGGCTTTTGAGGCAGAGAGCTTGCTCGCTGCGTCACAGTTCCTTGAAATTTTCTTTACGTAGAAAGTATTCGAACACAACGGAATATTTCAATGCCAACTTTCTCGACAACGGCGAAGAAGCGCGTTTTACTGCTTTGCCACATAACACCTCTGGCCATCAGCTTTTATTACATGCAGTATGAGTCTGTCTGAATCTGACAGCCTCCCCTTGTTGGTTTAGCTAAATTGATTAACATAATATATATATATATATATATATATATATATATATGTATATAACCCAGGAATTATGCTCAACGAACTACCTAATCAGCGTCTTCTTCAGACCAGAATAAGTGGTCGAAAAACAGGGTTTTGAACAGGCTTAATGAGGGTGCAAAAGAGACGGCAACTGGGAGAGAGTGGCATACATAGCAGGCTGAAATGCAGAAAAAATTGCGATAGGTCACAGTATGATCTGCCCGTATATCTTCTATAGTTTTTACTCCATGTCTTCTCCTCCCCCTACCGCCCTCTGCGACCTCGAAACAAGAAAGTAAAAAGAATAATCAATACCAAACATTGGATAATTCATTGTGGTATTTTGGCCCTTAATCGGCTGTATTATAAATGATGTCCGTCGACTAATCTTGTAGGACAATGTCCTGGGGTTGCGGTTTTTTGAGCTTTACAATTTATATTCGTGCAGTTAAGCCAACTATTAGCCAGAACAGCCAGAAACAAAGTGCGCAGTTGAAGATTATTAACCTTCATTCGAATGATGTCGTCCACATCCACACCTCGAAAAGCGTGGGCAAAAGCACACAATTCACTAGGCTAAAAGCTCGGGTGAACACGTGCTCTCGGCTGCATAATGCATGCATACGAATCACTCAAAATCGGATTGGCTAATCAAAAGTCGCTGTATTTTTACTTGTAGTTTCCTTCTGTTGGCAAATATTTATTCCTGAAATGTTGGCCTCCTATCGCATCATGAACGAAGAATATACGTGACCCAGATTAAAACCCATCTATATTGTCGAATAATGTCTACCGCATCCACACTTCGAAAAGTGTGGGCAAAAGCACACAATTCACTAAGCTAAAAGCTCTGTGAACCCGTGCTCTCGGCTGCATAATGCATGCATACGAATCACTCAAAATCAGATTGGCTAATCAAAAGTCGCTGTATTTTTACTTGTAGTTTCATTCCCCTGTCAAAAATGTATTACTGAAATTTTAGCTCACTATCGCATCATGAACGAAGAGTATACGTCACTCAGATTAAAACCGATCTATAATGTCGAACAATGTCGTCCGCATCCACACCTCGAAAAGTGTGGACAAAAGTACACAATTCACTAAGCTAAAAGCTTGGTGAACACGTGCTCTCGGCTGCATAATGCATGCATACGAATCATTGAAATTAAGATTGGCTAATCAAAAGACGCTGTATTTTTACTTGTAGTTTCATTCCGCTGTCAAATATATATTTCTGAAATTTTCGCCTACTATCACGTCATGAACAAAGAATATACGTAACTCAGATTAGAGGTGGTCGCTCCCGTATCAACCCAGCACCCGACCAGCACCGCCTCGCCTCGAGCAGTTGTCATTTCTTATATGGCCTTTTCATACATATGCACACAAGTGAGTGCATATGTATGAAAAGGCCATCTAAGAAATGACAACCGTTCCAGGCGAGGCGATGCTGGTCGGGTGCCGGGTTGATAAGTAAGCGACGACCTTAAAACCCATCTATTGAACGATGTCGTCCGCATCCACACCTCGAAAAGTGTGGGCAAAAGCACACGATTCACTAAGCTAAAAGCTTGGCGAACATGTGCTCTCGGCTGCATAACGCATGCATACGATACACTTAAAATCGGGTTGGCTAATCAAAGGTTGCTGTATTTTTAAATCTTTACAACGCCCATGAAACTTGAGGTGTCGATTAAAAATGTTGCACACAAGTAGAGAAATGGCCTTTTATGTTTGATGCAATTTGTATTTGTTAACAGGACAATTATTCGACTACTTTGCAAACTTCAATAAGATGTGGCAATTTACGGGACGGTTCATATTTTTTAGTTTTTCAAATCTCGGACAATGATTTTATCATTGCATTTGGAGGATAACAAGCTGTCCGCTCAAAATAACAGCGAAAGTTCGAATCGAATATATCAATACAATGTTACCCAAACAAACTTGTCGTATTTTAGTCTGATTTGTTGACGGTTTAACGTTTTCCTTGCGTTCTTTTTTACAAAGATCAGGAAGTTTTTTAAATAATATTTCGCCGTTATGGTTTGGTTGTTTTTATTTGCTGTACAAATGTTGACTGTATTTTATTTATTTATTCTATTATTATATTTTTATTACTGTATTCCTTTTTCAGATAAGACCAACAAATAAATTATAGTCAAATTTTTTTATTTAAAACATACGCAGGTAGTAACAATACGGAAGATGCAAAATAGATTGACACAGGTATCCAATATAAATATAATATTTTACATAACGGAGTTTGGCCAAGTCCATTTATCCCCGACAAAAAGTGACATAGATTGAAGTTTGCCATTTACATATATTCTGCGGACTATTAGGTATGAATTGAACTCACTAAATAAAATTCTTATGAAATGTATCGATTATAGAGAAAAAAAATACTCTTTTAGCGTTGAACAAATAATCGGTAAAAGGATTAAGAAGACAAAATCTAACGAATCAAATTATTACGGCAATCTATTTTGCACCTTCGAAAAACATGTATTGTTACCTTGTGTATTCTTCTTCCTCTTTTTCGCTCGTCTCTTATGCCCGTAGGGTTGTACTCCGCAGTCACGGACCTGCGCCTTCATTTGTCGTCTCCGCTTTTTGCGAAGATTTTTTTTTCGACTTTTTGACACTGTACAAAATTAATATATTAAAAATTATACTCAGTCTTATTCTGTTATATTCTGTTAAAATAACTGGAATAAGAGACATTGCGAGGTCCTACGGTATTCAAAATATAAAAATTCTAAAGTTCTTGGACACGAAGTTAATATTCTACTTATTACCGTTATTGCTTCCTTCTGAAGCCTCCGGAAGACTGATGGGAAGTGAAGGTGGAGGTAGGATTCCATCCAACGAAGCCTCCAGCAGGCTGATGGGCGGTGAAGGTGGCGATGGTATTGCATCCAACGAAACCTCAGCAGCTTGGGGAGAGTCCGGTGGGATATTTTCGTCACCTGTATGATATTACACACAGTGCAAGTATCTCATGGCATTGAAAATGTAATTTCACATTTCGGGTAATAAAAAACAGGAACACGTGAATATCCATCCATCCATCCAGCCATCCGTCCGTCCATCCAACCATCCATCCATTCATCCATCCATCCGACCATCCATTCATCTATCCAACCATCCATCCATTCATCCATCCATCCATCCACCCATCTATTCATCCATCCGTCCATCCATCCGTCCATCCATACATCCATCCATCTATCTCTCATTCTCATTCTCCTATCTCACTCTCTCATTCTCCCTCATTCTTTCTCATTCTATATCATTTTCTCCCATTCTCTCTAATTCGTTTTCTCGCTCCCTCCCTACATGTATTTACATGTAATCTACACTACATTGCAATCACAGACATTTAGCATATCGCAGCTTGCCCCACTCTACTACAACACACTTCCACAATGGGCCCAACTTGGCCATTATCGGGATAAACTTGTAGGGATTTCCACAATAGGTCCCGACTTTGCCATTATGGGGATAAACCTGTAGGGATTTCCATAATAGGACCCGACTTGGCCAGTATAGGGATAAACAAGTAGGGATTTCCACAATAGGCCCAGATCTGACTATTATAGCGATAAACCAGTATAAATAGCTTAGGCTACATGGTTGATGGTATTTCAATTATTCAACTCGATTATATACATCGATTGAATAATATTATCGAACGCAAATTGGGAAAAAGCGTACGGGCATTAGCAAATGAAAAATTAACGATGAACACAAATATTCAGACAAACATTAGACACTATTTATTTATCAAATTAAAGAAAGCTTTTACATAGATACAAACAGTAGGATAAGTAAATAAATTGGTCTATGTTTTCCAGGTCTTTCCCTCAATGGAAGTAGATTCTAGTAATTCAGTAGACCCATATATTTTTTTAATTTCTATATGTGTAGTAGAATATATTTGTTTAAATAATGCAAAAGACTGGCATAGGGGTCGCAGGATGCGTTAAGTCTCATCGAGATGACTTATCTACGTGGAGCTTGCAGAAAAACAAGTGAATTCCGTGGTGAATTTTTTCCTCGTGATATATTGATATTATTTCGTGATATATTAATGATTGACAATGACTTATTCAATTTCTTAATAATTTCCTAATTAAAACTAAGATAATATTACTTTTATTGGAGTCATTAATACTTTATACAGCGGACATATAATGTCGCTCCTTTGCGTTCTGTACCCTTACAGACTCATTTCAGACTGTGACTATAACTACAATCACATTTCTACGCGCGCACACATACACTCTACGCGCGCACACATACACATGTACTCACGCCTACACCTATGCATATGAACAATTACAGATATACCCTGATGCATTTAACATACACGTATATCCACTGATACGGATATTTTATGGCGCTGAAATGGTTTTGATGAGGCGCCGTTGAGGCATTTTCAGGGCGCGAAAATGGTTTTGATAAGGCGCCATTGAGACAACTTATAAGGCCCCGGTCGTTGCGCCTCTAATGGCCCTTGTTGACAAAGTGTGACCGGCCGCTAACGACCCTCATGCGGCTTCCAGATTAGGGCCTGAATAAAGTTAGGGAAATATTATTGGGGCCCGATCACAGCCCCAACTCAATTTCCGCACGGGTTGTCGAAATACACATGAAGCAAAATTCCTATTCAAAAACTTTAATAGTTAGCATTTTTTTCTGAACCATAATATTATCAAATAGCTCACCGTTACCGTATTCATCATCCGTTTCCGGCTCGGTAGAAGACGGTACATCGACGTGGTGATCTACATCTGATTTTAAAAAGAAATAAACATTTTAGAGTTTAATCATAAACCGCGATTCATGCAATTGTTAATGATTGTTACAATATTGACCCTATTCTCGTTAATTATATTTAATAGGGCGTATAAAAAATAATCCATATTTTTTTCTGAGTTCCATTTGTTCTGTTATGTGAAAACAAGGAGTGACCTCGAAAGAGAGCTCAAAATTAAATGATGTCGGTCATCCTGCGGCATGTTGCCATTTCCTATAAGATTAACATAGGAAAATAAATGCTTCGGTTGATATTGCTTCATATCGCCTGCGAAAAATCTCACGAATATGCTATTAAACGCCGGAACCTACACATGGGTAACCTCAAATAGTAAGTGAGAAATGCTAAGGTCATTTTTCTTGCTTTGTTCAATCGCATTTTCCACGGCGAAAAATTTATATTACGTTTTTCTCGCATATAATATTCCATTCTTCAGTCTTTCAGCGTTAGAATGAAAAAATACTTTCCACGACAAACAGTTTGTTAGCAGCGTTGATTTCAATTGCTGGGGTGCGCGTAACCCCTGTGTACGTTATTTGTTTCGTACAGACAGTGTAGGGTCCTAAGGTCAACATACTTTTGAAATAAATGAAACTCCCTAGGAAAAAGTTCTACAGACAAATATCTCAAATGAACCGGTAAACAGCTGTAGCTGTTCAAAAATGAACCTGTATGAAAAAAAAGCAAAATATATCGTTTTTTTATGAAAACATACTTCAAGAAAATTTGCTACGAAGAAAGTAATAACCAAAATTCAAGCTTTAGTTGGTGAGCCAAACTCAGTTTGAAAAAAAATCGGGAAAACTTTATTTTAGTCATTTGATTCCAAAGCTCACATTTGAGAAAAAGTCATTTATGAAGAAAGAAAACGACACATGGCTCGCATGATATGATTTTTCTCGTATCCACTTGCAATATTGTCTATATAGTTGGGCATTCTTTCTCAGCATACAGAGAGCACTTGCTACATAAACTTCAAAGAAAATTAATTTAATTGAACAAAAAAGGACGAACGGATGATGAAAAAGAATAAAGCCAACTAAGTTATGTTACGGGTTAACAATGCAGTTTATCCTATGTACTTAGAATGACAGTTCATCCATTCGAACTTACTAAACTTTTGTTGCAAGCATTGTTAAATTCCAATTAGGAAATACATAGACTGAATATACATTTAACTGCGTTGTTAACCCATAACATTACCCAGTTAGCTTTATTCTCTTCTTTTATCCGTTCGTCAGTTTATGTTCAATTTAATTAATATCCATTGAACTTTGTTTCACAAGTACTCTCTTTGTAAGTTGGGAAAGAATACATAACGATATAGTTAATATTGCGAGTGGCTACGAGAAAAACTACCTCACGCGGGCCATGTGTCAATTTTTCTTGGATGAATTATTGTATCTGGAATTTGAGCTTTGGAATCAAATGACGAAAAAAAAGTTTTTTTCGAGATTTTCTCCCATCAAGTTTAGCTCACAAACTGAATGTTCAAAATCTTTGTTTCCTTCTTTGTAGCAAATTTTCTTGAAGTATGTTTTCATACAGTAAACGATACATTTTGTTACTTTTTATACATGTTTATTTTTCGAACAGCTATAGCTATTTAACGGTTCATCTAAGATTTTCGGCTGTAGAACTTTCTTGTAGAGGATTTCATTTCCTTAAAGAGTATAGGATACACGAATACACGATATTTGTGACTTTTTTTTCAGGCAATATGAAGCAATATCTACGCAAACATTTATTTTCCTATGTTGGTCTTATAGAAAATGGTAACCGCGGGATGACCGAATTAATTTCATTTGGAGCTCTTCTTTTAGGCGACTTCTTTTTTCACATAACAAAACGATTTTATCCCATGGAACCCGAGAAAGATATCCATTTTTTTTAACACAGCCTGATGTTTAATCATATTTCAATTTACCGTGATTGAATTCCTGCTCAGCTTCGTCGCCCATCTCTCCGGGTATCGCGTCATGATTCGGATCCGCATCTTGAAAAAATCAATATAGATATGAAGATATATAGTTTTTAGATATACAGGACGAATAACTGTGCCTAATTTTTCGAAAAAAATCCATTCGTTAGCCCACTCTAATATGTGTTATGCACAAAGATGGCCCTTATTTGGGCCCGACATTTTTTTCTCCCTTTATGGGCTACAGTTTTTCCAAATAGATTTCAAAAAAAGGAGGCGACACCCTCAGGTCCTCATTCCGATTTTAAATATCTTCTCAAAGCCCTCGAATTTTTCCATTTGATTAGTATGGGATTTTTGTCATTCCACGGTTATACCTTTTTCCCGTCGCGGTATTGGTTACTGTAGTAGGTATCTCTTGGAAACTGTACAGATTTTTATACACATAATTGTCAGCCATACATCTGAGACATATTTTTTTCATTTTCAATGCTGAAAAATTCTCGTTTTGAATGTCATTTGACACCACTATAAAAATATTAATTATATATAAATAGAACACATTGGAATCACAGTATCCGAAATACAAGTAGTGAGGGTTTATAAAATCGAATCGGATAAACAATTTCACATTATATTTCACATTTGGAAGTCAAATGCTTTTATTATCTTCTGATATAGTGGGTTTTTGGGCATCTGAAACATTTTTTATTAATTCGGATATAATCTGAACTGTGAGTTGTTTTGATCCTCGTTTGTTGTGAATATATTATTGTACTCGTCTGTTAATTTTATTGCCCTTCCTGTTGCATCGATAACAACTCTCAAATTGTTCATACGCTGCAAGCTTTTATTATACATGTCATCATGTGGCCACAGTGATAGATTAATTTTTGAAAACACCATTTCAATTTCAAACCTCTCAATTTTTGTTGAGTACGATAAAATAAAATAGCGATCAAATTACAAATATCCTGTATATTTTTTACCTCGAAACGTTTAGGGCAATCCTAAAAACGATGCAATTATACATTAATAATAATAGAAGTATCGTTAAAAAATGTAAAGATCTTCTATGTTACGTGAAAAATAATCAGACGAAATCAAGCGACGAAAGGTGGTTGAGCTGGAAAGTATTGATGACCATTATGATTACCCTGAACATTTCAAGGTAAAAATACACAGGATATTTTTTATCTGATAGTTATTTTACATTATTTCTTATTCTCTCTAATTCTATACACACACACACACACACACACACACACACACGCACGCACGCACGCACGCACGCACGCACGCACACACACACACACACACACACACACACACACACACACACACAGACACACACACACACATGGCTTACGTGAGCCATGAGTCCATTTTTTAAAATGAATTATTGTTTCTGCAATTTGGGCTTTGGGGATCAAATAAAGAAAAAAAAGTTTTTTCAAGACTTTCTCACATGGAGTTTAACTCACAAACTGAGTGTTAAAATTTTTTGTTTCTCTATTCGTAGCTAATTTTCTCGGAGTATGTTTTTTATAAAATAAACGATACATTTTGCTGTTTTTTATACATGTTCATTTTCGAACAGCTATAGCTATTTAACGGTTCATCTGAGATTTGGTTGTAGAACATTCTTGTAGAGAATTTTATTTTCTTTAAGAGTATGTAAATGGCATCCCGAGTCGAAATCTTTGAGCCCCGTTGAAACCACAAAATGAAGGCTTCCGTCCCCGAGCAGAAATCGGCAAGAGGATTATTGTGTATCTAAAGGAGGGTACAATATTTAAAAATACCATGTGTTAGGGTCTCCGATGAACCTCCGGCATGGCAGAAAGTAGACTTTCTGACTCAAAGGAGGTCAGGGAGGACCACAACTGAACCTACGGAACCTCAGGTGGATCTACTTCGAGCGCTCCTGCAGAACCTGCTGCCTCCCCTTTCGGCCTACTGTATACTGTTAAACAGAAAATTAATTTATATTGGATCTATTTAAATAAAATAGGTTTTTTCCTTGCCTCACAGCCTACTATGATCATGTTTGTTTCAAAGATATTTATATATGTGAATAAAGATGCGATTCAAATGAATCTTGATTTGCTTACAATGTACACTGTAAAGCTAAGTGCTAACTATATGCCTAAAATATTTCATAAATCGAAAATAAAATGAATTCTTTAATTGAGATCTTTCCACAAGGATTTTTCATCGTAATTCGTCATTCACTGGCCATTAGAAATGATTTTTTTCGAAGAAAATATTTGCCCTATATGCAAATCGAACCTAGTACCTACCTACTCATAGCTACGCACGCTGTCCCTATGCTACCGAGTGTTTATAACATTTTGGTCGCTGATATGGCATAAGAGACCAAATGAATACCTATAACTATTTGTTGTATCACATAAGCTATATCAATTAGTTAATATCATTGTGATAATTAGAGAGTTTTATCGAATGACATCCTATATATTTTTCAAACAAACTCATATATATATATATATATATATATATATATATATATATTCTGACGTGATTTTTTGAGCCACGTCACAAAAAGGCTACCGATGCTCAAGATATGCTGTCGATGCCCGGGTTGCGACCCATGCGTTAGTGTTACGGGTCCTTTCTCTAGAGTGTTTGTCTTGTTACGTTTGAGGTTTTGGGTTAAGTTTTCGTTTTGGTTAGGTTGGCGTGCGGAACTCGGTCGAGCGGCGTATGGCTCGAGGTAACGAGCAATCTCGACCGAGGGATGCACCCAGTGAGGCCTCTCGGGGAATCGGTGCACGCCCGGCTGAAACGCCGGCGCCCCACCGTAGTGGTGCATCGTGTTGGAGAGCGGACCGTTTAGGTTACGGGCGGAGGCTGGAGACCTCCGCGCCGCGCTTCTGGACAGAAGCTTTGCCCGCTTTCGCACGGTGGCCCGGGGATGCGATCTCCGAGAGCCTCCATGTTACCGATGAGAAAAGGTCCCGATTTGTTACCGTTCCGTTTTCGGGGTAACTCGGGCAGAAAATATAGATTCCGAAAGGAATATTCTATTAGAATATTCCATCTCCCGAAATAATATTTCAGCTCTCGATATTATACGAGATAAAGTTCTCGCTTGAACCGGCGATTTCGCATGGTCCGATGCCGCGAGCGTGTTGACATTTTTTCTGTTCACGCGCTCTGTCTCGCTCTCGCATAATCCCTCGCACGCCGGCCTTAGTCGCGCGAGGTACAGAGTCGCTACCGAATCTTCGCATGAGACGGTTGTCTCCCAAAATCGCGATCGCTCCCGATTTTGAAGCTATCGTGATAGAGTTGTCGATCAGACGCCGCGATGGAGAGACGTGTCGTGTCTCTCTCGCGCTCTCGTTCTCGCGTTAGAGGCACGTCGTCGTGCTCTCTCGTTCCCGTGCGTACGACGTTTCGAGTGCAGTTCGCGTTCGCGGTGCGTTTCGTTTACGTAAAAAGTTCACGGGTGGTTAACCCACCAGCTCCCGCACAATAAAATAAAACTTCGTTTTATTTTTTTTTGTGACGTTACCGTCATCGCGATAGTGACAGTTCCCGCGCTTGCTCACGCTACTCCCGGTGAATCCCGACCCCTCTACCACAACCCACAGCCTGAGCGGCCGTGCTGTACCGCACCGTTCTCCCCCGTGCAAGTGCATCCAGTTAGTCCGGTTAAACGATTCCGGCGATCAAAAATCGAGGAGGTCTCCAGACTCCGAACCCGGTTAGGATTCCGGGATACCAAAAATCAAGGAGAGCTCCCGTCTCCGCCTGGCGGGTCGGGTTTGATCACCCCGACCCCAGTTTATTCCGGTTGAGAAGAGCGGAGAAACAAAGTCTCTGGCGCCCCGGGTATTGCGGATGCACGCGCACGGGAGGAACGGCCGAAGATGACGGTTTCTCGCACCAGATCTCGTGTTTAAGTTTTCGTTCCGTGGTTAGAGAAAATATCGCCCGTCACAATATATATATATATATACCGTCGCTCAACAGTGGGGATACACCAGTCGATATTTCTTGCTGCACTAAAAGTTACATAACTCCGTAAAAAAAGATAACCAAATTTGCCTTTACTTACGGAACAAATTTCCTTCCTACCTTTACTTGCGGAAGCTTTACTACCTTTACTTACGGAACAATTTCAGCTTTATTTTGCTTTTCTGAAATTTTTTTTTATGGTTTTTTTTTTCGACCCGCTACGCACTTTTGTACGTGACTGTTTCTCGGCTTTTTTTCGACCATCGAGAATTGAGAATTGAAAAAAAAAGTGTGTTACGTTTATCCATGATCCAGTTAAACGAGGTAGCGGGCGCTCCCCTTTCGTTTTTTTATAAAGTTTCGTACGATTCTTTTTCGCAATGTTATTTTATTTTTTGCTAAAAAAGACTAATTCTAGATAATGCAATGTAACTCAAGAACTAGAGGGTTTAAGAAGAAATGTCGAGGATAAAAAACGTCGCGTAAGCTTATACTGGATAGCGTGGCATTTATTTAAGGATTATCCTGAGATTTTTTCTCACAGAAAAATTCGTGACGCCCATTAATACAATAGAATTGGCGTAAGACTGTATATATGAGCATTCTTTCATGAATCGCTTATAAAATAATAATAAATCGATATTCAGCAAATTTGATTGTTTTTGTATATTAATATTGCACTAATAATTTGATAAGGGGACGATGTATTTTTATTAATTGTGTAGTATTTATTCATCATCTGATAATGCATATTTACCTGTACCGTTCTTCGGGCGATAATCAGGGAAAACGTATTATTTTTGTCATCGAACGGGTTACCGATCAGGCCACAATGGAGTGATGATGGAGGAGATATCGAATTTGGGCCGAAAGCAGGTTAGGTGGGGTCGAGGCAACGGTTTGAGATTGAAAGCAGGTTAAGGAGGCCTGTGTTCTGCACGTTTCACTGAAACTGGGTGTCGAAAGAAGGTTTGGGAGGTCTAACAGACGCTACACTGGATCAAGAGAAGGTCCCTTCATGGCACTGAACTCGATAAATGGGGTTTTGTCGGTTCAACGGAGGCTGGCACCTTATGTTTTACAAAAGAAATGGGGTCCTGGGAGCGTTCGGAGGAGGCTAAAAATTTTGACTCGCGATATTTGTGAAATCTTTTTCACGCGATATGAAGCAGTATCTACCGATCCATTTATTTTCCTATGTTGATCTTATAGAAAATGGTAACGGCGGGATAACCGAAATAATTTAATTTTGAGCTCTCCTTCCAGGTGACTTCTTTTTTCATACAACAGAACGATTTTATCCTTCGGAACTCGAAAAAAATATCCACTTTTTTCAACACAGAATGATGTATAATCATATTTTAATTTACCGTGATTGATTTCCGGCTCAGCTTCGTCGCCGATCTCTCTAGGCATTGCGTCATAATCCGGATCCTCATCTTGAAAAAATCAACATACATATGTAGATATATAGTTTTGAGATATACAGGATGAATAACTGTGCCTAATTTGTTGAAAAAAATCGATTCGTTAGCCCACTCTAATATGTATAATACATTAGGGTGGCCAACATTTTTTTCCCTCTCTATGGGCTACATTTTTTTCAAATACATTTCAAAAAATGCACGCGAAACACCCGGTCCTAATTCCAATTCTAAATATCTCCTCAAAGCCCTCGAATTTGTCCATTTGATGAATATGGGATTTCCGGCATTCCACGGGTATACTTTTTTTCCCATCGCAGTATTGCTTACTGTAGTAGGTATCAAGACGCTGCCGCGTCTCTTGATCTCTTGGAAAGTTTACAGATTTTTATTAACATAATTATGAGCGATACATCTGAAGAAACACATTTTTTTCATCTTCAATGCTGAAAAATGCTTGTTTTGAATGTCACTTTACTCCACAATAAGAATATTAATTATATATTAATCGAAAACCATTGGAATCACATGATCCGAAACACAAGTACTCAGGGTTTCGAAAATCAAATAGGACAAACATAAAGAACAACATTCATTTACTATTGAGTTGAAGGATTAGTTTAATTTTTTTATATAATTAAGCTGACAATTTTACATTATATTTTATATTTGGAAGTTGAATATTATTGCCCTTCCTGTTGCAGCGTTAACAACTCTCAAATTTTTCAGACCATGCAAGCTTTCATTATATATGTCGTCGTGTGGCCACGGTGGTAGCTCAATTTTTAAAAACTCCATTTCAATTTCAATCCTCTCAATTTTTTTTTGAGTACGATCAAATAGAACAACGATCGGATTACAAAATCCTGTATATTTTTTACCTCGAAACGTTTAGGGAAATCCTAAAAGAACTATGTAATTATAAATTAAGGCCTTAGGCCACAGTAACGGGTATAAAATCATGTGCGAACTTAACATTTTTTCGTATGAAAAAGTGATTCACTCATAAAATTAATTACACATCTATTTAGTACGAATACCAAGCTGTTAGAAAATATATGTTTTTTTTCGATGTACAACTCCTCGCGGCTGACTCCTCGAAACTTCCCGAAACAACTTTTTTCCAATTGGCGTGACAAATAACTTCAACAATTTTAACTCGATTTACTCCAAATTCAAAAGTTATGCTCGTAATTGCATTTCGCAGAGAAGTACGCACGACATTTCTGATTAATCGAAAACTTTTCGTTTTATGAGCAGTCTATGAGCAGTTTTAACGAAATTTTTCACTGAAAATTCATTTCTTAAGTTCAATACCTACAGCTTTTGAATAAAACAATATTTTTTAAATTCCGTACGTACTTCTCTCGGTATTCTAATGTAGCTTGACGAGAATCTTTGTTTTTTGCTCCAGGCAAAACATTTTGGATGCTAAATGTCACGCCGCGGAGCGCTTAAAAAAAGATAACAAAAGAAATAATTAGTAGTCGGCCATTTTGTACATCGAAAATAGATGTGTAATTAATTTTATGAGTGAATCACTTTTTCACACGTAAAATAATTGTTATATTCGCACATGATTCTATACCCGTTACTGTGGACTAAGGCCTTAATAGTGATAGAAGTGTCTTTAAAAAAACTGTAAAGATCAAGGTACAAAATATACAGTTTCAAGGTAAAAAATATACAGGATATTTGTGATCTGATCTTATTTAATTTCATCGTACACAAAAAAAAATCGAAAGGTTTGAAATTGAAATGGAGTTTTAAAAAATGTATCTATCACAGTGGCCACACGATGAAATGTATAATGAAAGCTTGCAGCGTACGAAAAATTTGAGAGTTGGTAACGATTCAACAGGAAGGGCAATAAAATTAATAGATGGGTACAATAATATATTGACATAAAAACAACTCATTGTTCAAATTACATCCGAATTAAGAAAAAATGTTACAGATACCCGAAAATCTACTATATTAGAAGATAGTAAAAGCATTTAACTTTCAAATGTAAAATATAATCTAAAATTGTCAGCTTAATTATATCAAAAAAATTAAATTAATTATTCAACACAATAGAAAAAGAGTGTTAATTGTTTTTTCGAGTGTGATGAAATAAAATAACGATCAGATCACAAATATCCTGTATATTTTTTACCTTGAAACGTTTAGGGCAATCGTATTCGTCATCAACATTTTCCAGCTCAACCGCTATTCGTCGCTTGATTTTGTCTGGAACATAAATGATCTTTACATTTTTTTAACGATGCTTCTCGTATTATTAATTTATAATGAATGCTTGCATCGTATGGAAAATTTGAGTTTTTAACAATGCAACAGGAAGGGCAACAAAATTAATAGACGAGTACAATAATATATTGACAAAAAAACGAGGATCAAAAACAACTTTTAGTTCAGATTATATCAGAATCAAGAAAAAATGTTCCAGATTCCCGAAAAGCCACGATATCAGAAGACAATGAAAGCATTTAACTTCCAAGTGTGAAATATAATGTGAAATTGTCAGCTCAATTGTATCAAACAAATTAAAATAATAATTTAAGGCAATAGAAAATGAATGTTATTCTTCATGTTTATCCTATTTAATTTTTAAAACTCTGACTCATATATTTCGGATCATGCGATTGCAATGGTTTTCGATTCATATATAATTAATATTCTTCTCATGGAGTAAAATAACATTCAAAACGAGGATTTTTCAGCATTAAACATGAAAAAATGTTTTTCTTTAGATGTACCGACGCAAATTATTTAATGAAAATTTGTACATTTTCCAAGAGATACCTACTACAAAGTTGCACCATTTTTAAAGCAATAGTGCGATGGGAATACAGTATAACCGTGAAATGCGGGAAATCCATGTTAACCAAATGGCAAAATTCGAGAGTTTAGAGGAGATATTTAGAATCGGAGTTGGAACCTGGGGGTTTCGCATACAAGGTTAAAAATGTATTTGGAGAAACATCAACTCATGGAGAGGGCGAAAAACTTTGAGGCACAAATAAGGGTCACTCTAATTCGACATATATACACTAAGCGCACAAATTACAGGATCACTTTTTTTCTACGAAAAATAGCCCTTTTCAAACGGCTGTAACTCAGTGAAAAATGATCGGAAAAAAAAATAAAAAAAGAATTTTGTAGCGTCAACCTTTCATTTTAATAATCTGATTATACACAAAATGTATATCGTCTTTTTTAAATGAAGATATTTGTTGCTAAACAAAACAAAACATAAAATAAAAAAATTTGCTCAAGTTTGACAAGGTGCACGGAGAACAGAATTTTTTTCAAAAATCTGTTCCGACCATTCAAAAGCTTGTATCTTTTCCCACAATTGTCTTTTTTTACAAACCTCTGGGCGATTTTTTTAGCCAAGTTATCGCAGCTTAATGGAAAAATGCATTTTTCCACTTTAACCTGTCATAACTCTGGTCCAAATCATCGCACAGCATCCAGAATGAGATCGGTGGAAAACTTGGATTCTCCCCTACAAAACGGTTTACTTTGGATTAAAAAAAAAATTTCAACATCATAAAACGTATTGTTTAAAATTGGGTAAAATGCCCGTTTTTACACTTTTCTGTTTATCATGTAATAACATTATAACAAATGCAGGGGCCCCAAAGGTTTTCGCTTTTTTTCGAGTCAAGGGTATGTAGAAATAGTCCACCAAATTTCAGATCGCTGCCTTTTTTCTTTATTTTGGTTGCAACTCCGTTTATTTCAAGACAATCGAAGATCCGTCAATTTTCACGAAAATCGAGATTTCTCAAGTACCAGCGCAGAGTGAAATTTCTCGATTTTCAAACAGAAAATTAGAAAATCACGAAATTTGTGTTCAAAGGTTTTCGAGGTTGCTCATTATAAATCTGAGGTTAAAATTGAAAAATAAAATATGGCGAATCCAATATGGCGGATCGAAATGCAAAAATTACTCGAAATCGGATGAAGAGCTGTGTTCGGGGGTTTTCGAGGTCGCTCATTACGAATCTGAGGATAAAATAAAAAAATAAAAAATGGCGGATCCAATTTGGCGGATCGAAATGCAAAATTAGATTCAATTCGAATTTGCGATCCTTAATTTCAACCTCAGATCCGTAATGAGCGACCTCGGAAGCCCGCGAACACAGCGTTTCATCCGATTTCGAGTAATTTTTGCATTTCGATACGCCATATTGGACCCGCTATTTTTTATTTTTCAAATTCAACCTCAGATTCGTAATAAGCGACCTCGAAAACCATTGAACACAAAATTCCGTGATTTTCTAATTTTCTGTTTGAAAATCGAGAAATTTCACTCTGCGCTGGGACTTGAGAAGTCTCGATTTTCGTGAAAATTGACGGATCTTCAATTTTCTCGAAATAAACAGGGTTGCAACCCAAATAAAGAATCAAGGCAGCGATTTGAAATTTGGTGCGGTCTATATACCCTTAACTTAAAAAAAGCAAAAACCTTTGGTGCCCTTGCATTTTTTATAATGTTATTACATAATAAACAAAAAAATGTAAAAACGGGCATTTTACATACTCTTAAACAATTAGTTTTATGATGTTGACCAAAAATTCAAAAAAATATCCAAAGGAAACAGTTTTATAGGGGGGAATCCAAGCTTTCCAACAATCTGTCTGGATGCTGTGCGATGATTTGGACCAGAGTTACGACAGGTTAAAGTGGAAAAATGCATTTTTTCATTAAGCTGCGATAACTTGGCTAAAAAAATCGCCCAGAGGTTTGTGAAAAAGAAAATGTAGGGGAAGGTACAAGCTTTTGAATGGTCGGAACAGATTTTTGAAAAAAAAATTCTGTTCCCCGTGGACCTTGTCAAACTTGAGCAATTTTTTTTATTGTATGTTTTGTTTTGTTTAGCAACAAATATCTTTATTAAAACAACACGATACATTTTTTTATAATCAGATCATTAAAGTTGAAGGTTAATGCAACAAAATGCTTTTTTTGTTTTTTTCCGACCATTTTTCACTGAGTTACAGCCGTTTGAAAAAGTGCAATTTTTCGTAGAAAAAAAAGTGATCCTGTAATTTGTGCGCTTAGTGTACATCGGGGGGGGGGGGGGGGGGGGGGGGGTCCGTTTTTGGGTACTTCCGATTATTTCACGACAGCCCTAGATCCATTTCTAATTGATTAAAAAAACATCCTGCAAAATGTTAGCTCGATATTATCATTTTAACCTGTTTTCCCAAGAAGTGATCAAAATTGTAAATAGGAAATACGCGAATTTTTTACTATTCATTATTCGTACTATTTGTCACCCAATACAAATTGATTTAAACATTTAAAATTTGACACATATATTGCTCATAGTATCAGATATAATTGAGTAATACATAAATCTTTTTAATCCACAATTATTGGATTCCCGATCTAAATAAATATCAACATTTTACTAATTTATCTCTAAACTTTTTTTTTCTTTTTACCTCGCCGTTTTTAATCAGACTATTGGAATATTTATTATCTTAAATATACGTTATACAAAGTACAGCACGTCTATATACGAGGAAGTTATGGATTAGTGTATTTCAGGTGACATACGTAAGATGAATAATAAACGATGTAAAAGAGTGTAATCATTTTATATTTCTTTCCTTTGCTGAACCAGAATACTTTAGCCTATGATCGCGAACTACTTGCGAAGGGTACTGCTGTTGTTTTTTTTTATTTTTGAGAAATCGTCCATCAAAATCTCGCATTAATTTGTCTAATTTTTCAGCACAGTCATTTACAACTTGTAAAGTTTTACTACAATTCAAGGCTATCATGTGACTGTCGTTCTAAGTCCATTTGAACGTATCAATCGCCAGAAAACCGTTTTTCAAACTAACTCACCAAAAGATGTAGTCGGTTCAGATGTGACAAAAACATTTATTTCGTTACTTACAAAATGATTTTTATTAGTATTTGCATAACGTGTTATGCTCCGATTTACATCCACGTAATCCATATATTTTGCTTTTACAGTTTTGGATGTAATTTGTTCTCCATTTTGCTGTTTGTAGACAATTTAAAATTTGGTTTTTATTGAAACATCCTCGTCGAAAGGTGCGATAACAGAAATTTCCGGTAATAAATACCATAAATGCCTCATAAATGTATTCATTGCCGCGGTAGCAAAATTATTATTAATAGCACTTTTAATTATCCTGTCGTACTTTTCGACGATGATGTTTTAATTGGAACAAAAGTAAAAATTACAAAAGAAAAAAAAATACATTAAACACTTGAAAAGCAAAAGATATGGATTGCATGCATAACAATTGTAGTATAAAACATTATGAAAATAATGATAAAAATCATTTTGTAAATGACAATATAAATTTTCGTGTGACTTCTAAATCGGTTAAATTTTTTAAACGTTTCAGTTTGAAAAACGAATTTGTGGCGATTAATCCGTCCAAATGGATTGAGAACGAGTTACGTGACTGCCTTGAATTTCATAAAAACTTTACAAGTTGCACGAGGCTGTGCTGAAAGAGGAGTCAAATGAATGCAAGTGTTTTGTGGACGTTGTTCCAAAAATGAAATATAACAGCAACATGTTTTGCAAGTAGTTTGCGATTATAGGCTAAAATATTCGGATTCAGCAAAAGAGAAAAATATTAAATAATTATACTCTTCTATATGTTGTATTAATTATCTTATGAATTTTACCAAAAACACACTACTAAATAATTTTCTTGCGATATACTTTCTATCACTTATCTTTAAGATAATAAATATTCCAATAGTGTAATTAACAAACATTGAGATACAAGGAAATAAAATTTTAGAGATAAATTAGTAAAATGTTAATATTTATATCGACAAGGAATCTAATAGTTATGAATTTAAAAGAGTATATAGTACTCCATTATATCTTACACTATGAGAAAAATATGTGTCAAAATTCAATTTGTTTAAATAAATTTTTACTGGGTGGTAAATTTTTACGAATAATAAACAGTAAAAGGTCCACGTATTTCATATTTAAAATTTTATCGCTCGAGGAGCGAGGTAAAAATAAAAAAAACTCAAGCTAAAATTTTGCAGGAATTTTCAAAATCTATTTGGAACCGCTTAGAGCTATCGTGAAAATTATAATCACTTCTTTCTTCATTAACTATATTCAATATTACTGCTTTACTTACCTGGTGCAAATACTTCAGGCCCTTCCTCTAAGTCTGCCTCAGCCTCAACACTTTCTTCTGGAAGTCGCATCAGCGCTTGGCTTACGCGACCTTTCAGCCCTGCAGTTAAGTCGAGAAATTCGGCTACCGTGATTTCTTCCGAAACGAGCTTGTTCCATGCTAGTTAGAAAATTCGATTAGTATCGGGAGTACTTTCATATTGCTATATTTTAATTTTGGTAAGTATAATAAGTACGGAAATTCAATTACAGTAGCTCATTGCATTAAATCAAATTAATGTAAGGAATATACCCTTTGTCAATTCCCTCCGCCTAAAAATGGTCGTGTATCGCGGATGTCGCCTGATCCGCTTGTTGAGTCTCAAGCTTTCCAGGTAGTCTCTGGCGTTGGACGTCAGCTTGATGAGTTGGCCTAGTAATTGTGATACAAATGCGTTCATATGCCGAACGAGAGACATATATTTTATTCCTGATCAACATCGTAATTTTCACAGCTTCAAACTTCTTAGTGCCGACCAATTAAAAGACTCACCTATGAACACCCAGGCCGACGGATGTTGCCCCATTTTGCCCTTCAGTACGTTGTTGTACGATTCGATCACGTTGTTTGTCCTCCGAGACAATCGGAAAATGCTAAATCCGGCTGGCTTCACTTTTCCCAGCCACTGGCGCTCGTAATATCTGGAAAAGCCTGAAAACGATCTCTGCAACGGGGGTGGCAGAGCGTTTTCCACAGCGGCATATTCTTCCGCAATCCTTGATGCCGGCAAATAAGCGAGGATCATTATTTTTTTTTAAATTGCTGTGCTTCCTCTTCTTGCCTAATTAGAGGCGTTAAACGGAGTGCCTTCACTTTTTTGAGTATAGCCTGAGAAAAGAAAATATATATGCAATAACAAACTCAAACAAACATCTAACGGAATCATATATGTTGTTAAGAAATTTCACCTACTCGGTCATAGTGAACGCTGCAGCCGGCAACTATTGCGCGGGGAAAAGCAGTTCGACAGGCGTTCCTTAATGCCTGTTCAAAGTCAGCCATGACCACCGCTATAGCCTGGCCATCAATGACGTTGGTTTTGGCGCTGTTTAATACAGCTGTGTAGCTGTCTTCGGTCTTTCTTGCCATCAAAATGTTTGCGATTGGTATTGCCTACAATAATGTACAGAAATGAGAAAGTGATAGAGGAATAAATATTTACTGTTACCATGAATTCTTACGTGGTCATATTTGATCCCTAGAACCGCTACCAGTTGGTAAACGCCCCGCACTCGAGGCGTCGTTTGGAACGTCCCATCTATAAATATGTGCGTGACGTTCGCAAACTCAGATGAAACGTGGGGATCGTACACTAACAAGTGCACGTTTCCTTCACTATCCGAAATTCTTTTCGTTGTAATTTTTCCGAGATCATGTTCCAAAAGCCGTCCATTCTCTGGCAGCTCCAACTGAACAGCCATCGCCTGCAACGTTTCTGGGCATGGCGGAATGAAGCTTTTCCTCCAGCGCTTCAACGAATTGACAATTTCGTTGAACGGCACCTCAACTTTTACTTCTCTAGGAAACCTGCCGCAAAGATGATAGAAGTATCCAGAGTACCCTGCTACAATTTCGACAGTAAACCATTATTATTGTTATTATTATTGTTCAATACTATTATTTTTTAGATAAAAGGGGGTTAGGATGTTCAGGACATACCGTCCAAGCCGATAATTATGTTCGGTTAAGATTTCTGTACTTCGTGATTAAACAAAAACCTTAGAAAATTGAGCAGCATCTGACATGCTCTGAAAAATAAGTATTACCAACAATAATAGCTAAAAGTTATGAAAAAAAACTATTTAAATAAATAATTATTCGGCAAATTGCTTGGTAATTTTGTATGTTTCTTACACGAATCGAATTTTCCGATTTTACTAAATCAATCAAAATTTCTTCGTAAATTTCTTTTTTTTAATTATGCAAAAGATATTCTGAAATATTAATGAAAAATTGAAAAATGTTTACATTTTTTTTAGATCGGTTTAACATTATCTCCAAGAATTTCCAAAGACACTGAACGATAAAGTTGCATAAACATAGCCATCATAAAAATTTTAAAACGAACATTAAAAAACCTACGGACATTCTAAACTCATTCAAAATATTTCACAATATTCGACAATTTCGATTTGCATAGAGAAAATATTGTTGCTAATAACTATTATTCATAAAATTTCAGATGTTACTAAAAATCTACAGATTTTTGTCCAATCTTAAAGCACAGACACTCTAATCACATACAATTTTCGGTTGGGATAGTACCCCTTGAACATCCTAAAGTAACAAGCGTTATCCTCAATTATTATAATATTATTCTGTATTTGCATTGCACAGAATACATTTTTTGGCAAAGGTAAAGAAAATGATTATTTTTTCTATACTCACATTGAGGCTACCGTTTCGTATACTTGTCTCAGTCTCCAAAAATTCCGCTCCAGTGCAGTCTTCAACGCTTCGTTGAAATCAGCCTTGAGCTAGAGATTGTCATCGGCGAAACAATTTTCGGAATGGTCCCGCAGTGAGTGTATGTCTCCGTTGCGCAATCTTTTGGCTGTGCCGAAGCAGAACTCTGTAGCACACCGTAGATAACTGTGAACAAATATACAAAAATATAGCATTTAACGAGTCTCAGGTATCCCAAATATACTGGGCAAAACAATTAAAGGATATGAAGAAAATCCAAAACTTTTAGGAGATTTTCAAAAGGCTGTAACTTCGCGTAAAATGGTTGTAGTATAAAAGAAAACACTTAATGCAGCTTTACGTCTATAGTTAGATATCCTAAGCTCAAATATTTTCGGCATTAACCGATTTTGACTAATCATAGAAAAATCAACGACAAAAAATGTTTCCAAATTTTTTTCGTCGAACAGACTTCAATAAATTTGTTTGTATTTCACTCAAAATCTTTTTCAACGTGACCTTTCCCTTTAATTTGAGTTGTTTATAAAGTTCTGTACGCACTTTTGAATTTGATGATTATCTTCTCTGGAACTGATAATCGTGCAGAAAATGCAAGGATTGTTTTGGAAACTTTAAAGTGCTTGCTATGAAATGCATTTACCTGTTTTTGATCACAACATTATTTTGTTGCAAGGGAATTGATTTAAGAGCGGGTAAAAATGGCGTATATTGGATTTTTCACTTATCTGCCAAGTAGCCCCGAGTGAAGTGATATTTTTTTTCAATTATAAATGTAATTAGCAGCGATAATTCATGACAAATTAGGGTGATTATTGCAGTTTAAGGACTTTTCCGAAAAACAACGGGAAACATTGTTTTTGCCATGAACCTCTTTAATTGGTCGCGACTAATAATATTTCGTCGGGGAGGTTAACATATCCCAATGATTCCATAAGATATGGGGTTTTGAAGTTTGTCGAAACGAGGGACAAAATAGCACAATTACAGACAATTCAACACCTGTATTAAGAGTGGGGAGTTTTATCGTCAGGAAAATCACAGTAATTTTGCGTCGGAAAAAAATCTTCTGCAATACTGCCACACTGCTCTTTCAACATTAGTCGAGTTTGAAACTTCGAAACGACAACATCTCTGCTCTCGTGATCGTTACAATGGATGAAACGTCCTCGAAACACAATTCTTCATGAAGACGTCCAGGTTCGAGAGCCAAAAAGCGAAACCTCCAAGGAGGGCTTCCACACGACCATGAGGCAAGTACGAGTTGTGCTAGTGTGTCTGCAGATAAATTTAAAAAATCGGACGTTACAAGTTTCGATATACACGTCAATTCAACGGCAGGATACAGTATATTCAGTTTTGTCTTGTTTTTTTTTCTACGATACAACAGTATGCGAGTTTTAATAATTGCGTGTGAGCAATGTCACCTAAACACATTTTCAGTGGAAACAAATGGTTGAAATTGCTTGCCATACAGCTGCTTTCATGTTCAACGAAGGTTTACAACACCTCCATAAAGCTAGCAGAGAAAACTCCCGAAAATGGATTTAATTGACATCAAAATTTTGTGCTTTTTATGTGCTAATTTTGTGCTCCATTTAAAAGTTTTGTGCTCTTACCGTTTAGCGGGAAATTGGAAATCAACAGTGCTCTGTTGGCATGCCATCAAGCTAGCAGAGCACTTAATGATATTTGGCTTATCTAAGAAGGAAACTACGTGATATTTATGTGCTTTGCGAATATCGAACAGCCAAACCCCTAGTTTTTTTCGCCCGATATAGACCCTCCAAAAACCCCCAAATAAGAGCATTTACCATTTTTTGGATATACTGAAATAAAAATACATCATATTTATATGCTCTCCGAATATTCAACAGCCAAACCGCTAAAAAGCAAATTTCTCCTAAAACCACCCCCACAAAACCCAAATTACCCGCCAATACGAGTAATGGTTACTTTTTCGATATCGCAAAATCGAAGTAGTCCAAATTTATGTCCATTTTATGTGCTTTATGAATATCCAAGAGCCCACCCGCTAAAACAAAAATTTCTCCAAAAACCACCCCTACAAGACCCAAGCTACCCGCCAATACGAGTATTGGCTATTTTTTCGATATCGCAAAATCAAAGCAGTCCACATTTATATGCTTTTTATGTGCTCTACGAATATCCAAAAGCCAAATCGCTAAAACGCAAATTTCTCCCAAAACCACCCCTACACGACCCAAGCTACCCGCCAATACCAGTATTGGCGATTTTTTCGATAAATCAATCGCTAAATCAAAGTAGTCCACATTTACATGCTTTTTATGTGCTCTACGAATATCCAAGCGCCAAACCGCTAAAACGAAAATTTCTCCCAAAACCACCTCTACAAGACACAAACTACCCGGCAATACGAGTATTGGTTATTTTTTCGACATCGCAATATCATAGTAGTCCACATTCATGTGCTAATTTTGTGCTCCATTAAAATTTTTTGTGCTCTTGACTTTTCTCGGATAATTAGAAATCAAACGTGCTCTTTTGGCTTAACATCAAGCTAGCAAAGCACTCAATGATCTTTGCGATATCGAAGAATGAAACTACGTGATATTTATGTGCTTTTTATGTGCTTTACGAATATCGAAGAGCCAACCCCTATTTTTTTCGCCCGATATAGAACCTCAAAAAACCCCCAAATAAGAGCATATACGATTTTTTGTATATTCTGAAATGAAAATATATAATATTTATGTGCTTTCTATGTGCTTTACGAATATCCAAGAGCCAAACCGCTTAAAACGAAAATGTCTTCCAAAACCACCGCTACGAGACCAAAGCTACCCGCAAATACGAGTATGGCTATTTTTTCGATATCTCAAAATCAAAGTATTTAACATTTATGTGCTTTTTATGTGCTATACGAATATCCACGAGCCAAACCGCTAAAACGAACATTTCTGCCAAAACGACTTCTACAAGACCCAAACTACCCGCCAATACTCGTATATTACACCAATACCCGCCGATATTCATAGAGCACATAAAAAGCATATAAATGGGGACTGCTTTGATTTTGCGATATCGAAAAAATGACTAATACTCGTATTGGCGGGTAGCTTGGGTCTTGTAGGGGTGGTTTTGGGAGAAATTTACATTCTAGCGGTTTGGCTTTTGGATATTCGTAGAGCATATAAAAAGCACATAAATGTGGACTGCTTTGATTTTGCGATATCGAAAAAATAACCAATACTCGTATTGGCGGGTAGCTTGGGTCTTGTCGGGGTGGTTTTGGGAGAAATTTGCGTTTTAGCGGTTTGGCTCTTGGATATTCGTAGAGCACATAAAAAAAACATAAATGTGGACTACTTTGAGTTTGCGATATCGAAAAAATAACCATTACGCGTATTGGCGGGTAATTTGGGTCTTGTAGGGGTGGTTTTGGGAGAAATTTGTGTTTTAGTGGTTTGGCTCTTGAATATTCGTAGAGCACATCAAAAGCACATAAATATGATGTTTTTTCATTTGAGTATATCAAGAAAATGGTAAATGCTCTTATTTGGGGGTTTTTCGAGGGTCTATATCGGGCGAAAAAAAATAGGGGTTTGGCTGTTCGATATTCGCAAAGCATATATAAAGCACATAAATATCACGTAGTTTCATTCTTAGATGTGCCAAATATCATTAAGTGCTCTGCTAGCTTGATGGCAAGCCAACAGAGCACTTTTGCATGTGTAAAAAATTGTATGATATGCGCTATAACCTTTAACATGCCAAATCTCAAACCGTTAAATTTTTTGTCTTTCTGATTATTCATCTCCGAGATTTCATTAACAGCGCAGAACTACAATTTTGTTAGGACATTTTCTTAACTACCGATTTCGTCTATAAATGGTGACTTAGATGACTATTTTTTTAAAATGTATTTCGAAAGTGTATTTATTTGAAGTGTTACCATTTTTATATCAATATCTATAATATAAACCTATCAAGAAAATTAATGAAAATAGCCTTTTTAGCCTTAATTTCCTAATAGGTGCTAAATAATATTCACTTTCCACAGCCACGAAATCCTATGTGTTGATCGCTATCACTATAATAACGATCACGATAATATTAATAATAACAACGATAATAATAATAATAATAATAATAATAATAATAATAATAATTTCTGTTCCGTTCTGACCCAGGCCGCTGGTTCCAACCACCTACGCCTGCCCCCGACACAGCGCCAACAGCTGTTCAGGTGGAGCGGTTTTGGGGAGAGCTGTATAGCGAGGCGGGTCATTTTGATGAAGGCACTCCAGCTCTGGGACGGTTCGACACGTTTTGTCGGCAACAGCCGAGTCAGCGTGGCGACTGTTTTCCAGTCACGCGGGGTGAGGTGGAGAAGGCGGTGAGTAGCATGAGGAACCACGCCGCTCCCGGACCGGATGGGATTAACATCTTCTGGTGGAAGAAATTCAAGTGCACCCATACCCATCTGGCCCGCATCTTCTCGTCGTTCATCGATGGGACGGTGCCCATCCCTGCGTGGCTGACAGAGGGAAGGACGGTGCTACTCCCCAAAAAAGGGGATTTGTCTCGTCCGGAGAACTACCTCCCGATAACGTGTCTGAATGCGCTCTGTAAGATCTTCACAAAGATTCTTTATGAGCGTGTTCTGCGCGAGATCGAGCCTGCATGGCGGGAGATACACGAACAAAGGGGATCCAAGAGGGGGCTGGGAGGTTGTAAGGAGAACCTGCTGGTGGACCGCTGCATCACGCAGGACGCGGTCCAACACAAGCGTAACCTCTCAGTCGCTTGGATAGACTACCGTAAGGCGTTCGACACTGTCAGTCACAAACTGATTATACACCTACTCGAACGCCTTTCGGTGAGTCCTTACATAGTGAGATGCATTAGGCAGCTCATGCCGCTCTGGAAGACACGCTTCACAGTTAAGACTAGTGAAGGCAACGTGTCGACCGGAGTGGTGGGGTATAGGAGGGGGATTATCCAGGGAGATTCTCTTAGCCCCCTCCTGTTTTGCATCTCACTATTACCCTTATCAATCGCCTTGCGGGCTGCACGCGGGTACGAAGCGGGGGCCCCCGGGGAGCGTGGGCGAGGGATCACCCATTTATTTTATATGGATGACCTCAAGCTATAGGCTCCCGGGGAGGGGGGGCTTAAGCTCCTCTTGAACATCGTAGCGACGTACACGCGGGCGGCGGGAATGGAATTCGGATTGGACAAGTGCGCTGTCCTTCATCTCAGGAGAGGGAGAGCAGAGGGTGTCGCGGCTGATGTCCGGCTGGTGGACGGGAGCGTCTTCAAACACCTGGACGCCGGAGGGTCTTATCGGTACCTTGGCATCGATCAGCGCTCTGTACAGGACGCTGAGGGTGTCAAGGAGGCCCTCCGCAGCGAGTATAGGCGGCGTCTCAGACGGATCTGGAAATTAGATCTGTCTGGGAAAAATAAGATCACTGCCACCAATATGCTCGCTGTCCCGGTCCTGCTCTACTCCTTTGGCGTCGTCAAATGGCGTAGAGACGAGCTTAAACAGCTGGACATCGGCACACGCAAGATAATGAACATCCAGCGGAGTCTGCACCCTCGATCTTCCACCCCGCGCCTTTATATGCTGCGTCAGAGCGGCGGGCGCGGGCTCTCGGGATTGGAGTGTCTTCATGACCGCATGATCCTCGGAATAGCAAGCGATGTAATAACGAGCTCGGACCCGCTCCTGGAGATTGTGCACCAGCATGAGCTTCATGGGGCGGGTGCTTTTCTCTATAAGGCGGCAGATCGTGCGGCAGAGACCCTCGGCTTGGAGTTCCGCCGGCGCCGGCGTGGCGCCTTGCCAGTAGACTCCGTCGCTCGGTTGCCCAAGTCCCGACGTCGGCGGGCAATCAGGGCTGCCGAGCAGACTGTCCTGACTCGGCAGCACGTGGACAGACCCATGCACGGTGTGTTTTTTCACCACATCGAGGAACAGGGGCTGTCCACCCAGCTGACCTTTTCCTTCTTGCGGTCAGCTGGACTGATGTCCGAGACCGAAGGGTTTATCTGCGCCTGCCAAGACGGAGTCATCAACACCCTGGTATATCGCAGTCGCGTTTTGGGTCAGCCTCTGCCGACCACTTTGTGTCGTGCATGCAAACAATCGCCGGAGACACTAATGCATCTACTGTCGGCCTGCCCAGTATATGCAGTCTCCGGCTATATCTATCGCCATAACGCGGCCCTAAGAGTGTTGTACTACCATCTACGGCACTCTTATGGGATAGACCGGGAGCCCGTGCCGCCTTATTTACCAGGAGATATTGAGTCCGTTGTCGTGGGTGAGAGGTGCAAGATTTATTGGAACTTCTCATTCGCGACCATCGGGCCGCTTCAAGCGACTAAGCCTGATGTTGTCCTCTTCGATTTCGACGACAAGACGATATACGTCATTGAGTTCTCGGCTCCGGCCGAAGTGAACGTGTCGCGAAAGGAAGAGGAGAAACGGCTCAAGTATCAGCCTCTCCTGGCCGAGCTACGTCGTTTGCACCGAGGATTCAGGGTAACTCTCGTTGTCCTCATCATCGGCGCGCTAGGGGGGATGAAAGAGTCTTTTGTATCGGGCCTCGCTGGCATACCGGTTTGCAAACCCGGTGTCCGGTTGCTAGCGGGTCGGATGCAGAAGGCAGTCATACTTGGGTCCCTCCGTTTACTCAGGCAACACGATTGTGGACTGCGGTAGCCGCTAACCCTCTGAATTGAGGGAGCGGCTATCGCAGAGCGATATAATGGAATTCTCGCGCGACTTTTTGACTGGGCGGCAGCCGAGGTGATGTCGGAACCCTCGAGTGCCGCCCAGCGTTATTGTTCCGGTCTAGGTTAAGACCGAGCCTAACCCCCGGGGGTAGGTGAATGTTTCCCAGTGCAAACTGAGGAAGTGCGTTGCCCGGAGCAATAAAGTGTATTATAAAAAAAAAAAAAAAAAAAAAAAAAAAATAATAATATTAATTGGACGCGGCCTATACTCGCTGCGGAGGGCCTCCTTGACACCCTCAGCGTCCTGTACAGAGCGCTGATCGATGCCAAGGTACCGATAAGACCCTCCGGCGTCCAGGTGTTTGAAGACGCTCCCGTCCACCAGCCGAACATCAGGCGCGACACCCTCTGCTCTCCCTCTCCTGAGATGAAGAACAGCGCACTTGTCCAATCCGAATTCCATTCCCGCCGCCCGCGTGTACGTCGCTACGATGTTCAAGAGGAGCTTAAGCCCCCCCTCCCCGGGAGCCTATAGCTTGAGGTCATCCATATAAAATAAATGGGTGATCCCTCGCCCACGCTCCCCGGGGGCCCCCGCTTCGTACCCGCGTGCAGCCCGCAAGGCGATTGATAAGGGTAATAGTGAGATGCAAAACAGGAGGGGGCTAAGAGAATCTCCCTGGATAATCCCCCTCCTATACCCCACCACTCCGGTCGACACGTTGCCTTCACTAGTCTTAACTGTGAAGCGTGTCTTCCAGAGCGGCATGAGCTGCGTAATGCATCTCACTATGTAAGGACTCACCGAAAGGCGCTCGAGTAGGTGTATAATCAGTTTGTGACTGACAGTGTCGAACGCCTTACGGTAGTCTATCCAAGCGACTGAGAGGTTACGCTTGTGCTGGACCGCGTCCTGCGTGATGCAGCGGTCCACCAGCAGGTTCTTCTTACAACCTCCCAGCCCCCTCTTGGATCCCCTTTGTTCGTGTATCTCCCGCCATGCAGGCTCGATCTCGCGCAGAACACGCTCATAAAGAATCTTTGTGAAGATCTTACAGAGCGCATTCAGACACGTTATCGGGCGGTAGTTCTCCGGACGAGACAAATCCCCTTTTTTGGGGAGTAGCACCGTCCTTCCCTCTGTCAGCCACGCAGGGATGGGCACCGTCCCATCGATGAACGACGAGAAGATGCGGGCCAGATGGGTATGGGTGCACTTGAATTTCTTCCACCAGAAGATGTTAATCCCATCCGGTCCGGGAGCGGCGTGGTTCCTCATGCTACTCACCGCCTTCTCGACCTCACCCCGCGTGACTGGAAAACAGTCGCCACGCTGACTCGGCTGTTGCCGACAAAACGTGTCGAACCGTCCCAGAGCTGGAGTGCCTTCATCGAAATGACCCGCCTCGCTATACAGCTCTCCCCAAAACCGCTCCACCTGAACAGCTGTTGGCGCTGTGTCGGGGGCAGGCGTAGGTGGTTGGAACCAGCGGCCTGGGTCAGAACGGAAGAGGGCGTTGTCTAACGCCCGACCCAGCCGCTTCTCTAGGGATTGCTTCGCAACCCCCAGGTTCCGCACCTTCTCCACGTAGCGTTCCTTCACAATAAGAAGGATAGCTTTCTTCAATGTGTGGTGACGGCATTTCAGTTCCGAGCTGATTTTTCGGATTTTAGGGGTAAACGCCCTCCCCGCCGTAATAAAGTCTAACACACACTGACCACGGGATGCCTGCCGCCGCGCTTCATTGATCTTATTCTGGAGCTGTGCAACGCGCCGCCGAGTCTTAGCCACGAACGCCGCCTTATCATTGCGTGTCGGAGGCTTCGACTCAACAGCCGCGTGATACACAGCCCAGTTCAAGCTGAGGAGATCAGCAGTCTCAGGGATTGCTGCCGCGAGGGACTCATTTGCCGCTTCTAGGCAACCAGGCTGAAGAAAAAATTTCCCAGTGATTCTCTCCCTCCTTGTTCCCCAGTCCTCTGTCAAATCGACGCGCCAACGGGGAGGTTCCGACTGCCGGGGGGTTCGATCTTGAGGCCGTCCGGTAGAGCTCCGCACGGAACGCGCGGAAGAGCGCCTGCCGGACAGCTCTGGTGGTAAAAACAAGAGATCGTAACCTTGCCGTCGCAAGCGGGCAGCTTGGTCTCGCAGATGTTGTTGCGAGAGGTGTGCAAGCTCTGGGTGCACTTGGCTCCACAGGGCCTGCAACCTCGCCATGTAGCCCCGCCGCGACGGCACGCTATCCCTCCAGCAGCGGATGAGGTCCTCCTTGAGTTCCTCCGTCCACTCGAGGCGCTGATTTCGAGCCGTGGTCGTTGCCGTGGATCCTATCCGGGTGCCCCTCCCAACTGATCCTTGGTCCCCATCCGAGAGGGACCGGTTGTGGGGGGCTTGACTAGGTGGTGTTCGAACCTAGTTTTCGGCGCGCCAGGTGGTCGGCCTGGCACGTCAGTGGCAATTGCGGGGGAGTTGTGCTCCCCCGGGCGATGGGCACGCCAGCTTCCCTACGCCCTATCAGATCTGTCTGGGAACTATAACTACCCTAATCAGATCTGTCTGGGAAAAATAAGATCACTGCCACCAATATGCTCGCTGTCCCGGTCCTGCTCTACTCCTTTGGCGTCGTCAAATGGCGTAGAGACGAGCTTAAACAGCTGGACATCGGCACACGCAAGACAATGAACATCCAGCGGAGTCTGCACCCTCGATCTTCTACCCCGCGCCTTTATATGCTGCGTCAGAGCGGCGGGCGCGGGCTCTCGGGATTGGAGTGTCTTCATGACCGCATGGTCCTCGGAATAGCAAGCGATGTAATAACGAGCTCGGACCCGCTCCTGGAGATTGTGCACCAGCATGAGCTTCATGGGGCGGGTGCTTTTCTCTATAAGGCGGCAGATCGTGCGGCAGAGACCCTCGGCTTGGAGTTCCGCCGGCGCCGGCGTGGCGCCTTGCCAATAGACTCCGTCGCTCGGTTGCCCAAGTCCCGACGTCGGCGGGCAATCTGGGCTGCCGAGCAGACTGTCCTGACTCGGCAGCACGTGGACAGACCCATGCACGGTGTGTTTTTTCACCACATCGAGGAACAGGGGCTGTCCACCCAGCTGACCTTTTCCTTCTTGCGGTCAGCTGGACTGATGTCCGAGACCGAAGGGTTTATCTGCGCCTGCCAAGACGGAGTCATCAACACCCTGGTCTATCGCAGTCGCGTTTTGGGTCAGCCTCTGCCGACCACTTTGTGTCGTGCATGCAAACAATCGCCAGAGACACTAATGCATCTACTGTCGGCCTGCCCAGTATATGCAGTCTCCGGCTATATCTATCGCCATAACGCGGCCCTAAGAGTGTTGTACTACCATCTACGGCACTCTTATGGGATAGACCGGGAGCCCGTGCCGCCTTATTTACCAGGAGATATTGAGTCCGTTGTCGTGGGTGAGAGGTGCAAGATTTATTGGAACTTCTCATTCGCGACCATCGGGCCGCTTCAAGCGACTAAGCCTGATGTTGTCCTCTTCGATTTCGACGACAAGACGATATACGCCATTGAGTTCTCGGCTCCGGCCGAAGTGAACGTTTCGCGAAAGGAAGAGGAGAAACGGCTCAAGTATCAGCCTCCCCTGGCCGAGCTACGTCGTTTGCACCGAGGATTCAGGGTAACTCTCGTTGTCCTCATCATCGGCGCGCTAGGGGGGATGAAAGAGTTTTTTGTATCGGGCCTCGCTGGCATACCGGTTTGCAAACCCGGTGTCCGGTTGCTAGCGGGTCGGATGCAGAAGGCGGTCATACTTGGGTCCCTCCGTTTACTCAGGCAACACGATTGTGGACTGCGGTAGCCGCTAACCCTCTGGCTTGAGGGAGCGGCTATCGCAGAGCGATATATTGGAATTCTTGCGCGACTTTTTGACTAGGCGGCAGCCGAGGTGATGTCGGAACCCTCGAGTGCCGCCCAGTGTTATTGTTCCGGTCTAGGTTAAGACCGAACCTAACCCCCGGGGGTAGGTGAATGTTTCCTAGTGCAAACTGAGGAAATGCGTTGCCCGGAGCAATGAAGCCTATTAATTAAAAAAATAAATAATAGTAATCCTGATAACAGTGGTAACATAATCGTGATAATCGTGATAACAGTAGTGCTCGTATTTGCGAAGCCATATAATCATACCAGTAAATAATACATATATATGTGGTTACCAGTAAATAATACATACATACCAGTAAATAATACATACATATATGTTTAATAGTAACAATAAATAATCCGAGTGGAAATATGAATAGCAATCCCATCCAATTAATTGATTAATATTACCCTACTGTTATACACGGCTACAGGTTATTGGTACCAATCCCGTGAAAGAGTTGCGGGACATGTTTTCCGCTATCAAATATCCCTCTACCCGAGTAGAAATTGTTCTCGTCTATCTGAGTTACGACCTAGTAACTGGCTCGCTCAATTGAGCTCATATGAACTGACTAATGGTTGGCTCGCTATGAGCTAGTAATATTGTGAATGTTTTGTTATCCAGCCCTTATCTAGTCACTGCCCAGCTAATCTTGGTCACAAATGACAAAGTGAGGTTATGCGACTACCATCGAGCGAATGGCTCATGGTTGACTAGCTAACTTGAGTTTTAGATGGCTTTGCAAAAGAAAAAATTCTCAAGTGGGCATAACGCCATGACCAAGCCAACACTAGCTAACTGTGGCTATGCGCCCCTTGGCTAGTCACTGCCCAGCCAAGCTTGGTCAAGAATGATAAAGTGTGGTTATGTGACTACGTGTAGTTCTGTCGAGCGATTGGCTCATGGCTGGCTAAGCAACTTGAGTTACAGATGGCGTTGCGAATGCAAGCATTCTCATAGCAAGATACCTACTTCAAAGTAGGTATCTCGCCATGACCTAGCCAGCTATGCGGCTGTGCAGCCCTTGGCTAGTCACTGCCCAGCCGAGCTTGGTCACAAATGACAAAGTGTGGTTATGTGAATACGTGTAGTTCCATCGAGCGACTGGCTTATGGTTGGTTAAGCAATTTGAGTTACCGATGACGTTGCAAATGAATAAAATCTTTAAGTCGGTATATCGCGATGACCTAGCCAACACTCCCTAACTGCGGCCGCACTAGCGAGAATAAATGATCGGACAAATACAATTTAAGGTTATGTAATTCTATGCGATTCTCGCTCTCAATGCGAACGCAATTGAGTCATTGATCCGATAATGTTATTTACATTTGTTAATCCACCCATTTTTCAGTAATCTGACATTGTGTAGTGTAACATATATAGACGATAAGAAAATTCAGAAATCAAACAAGTCGAATTGGCTCAGTGGACAACGTCACAACTCCTCACCCAGAGGTCCAGGGATCGAAACCACGTTACGGCACAAGCGTTTGTCTGAGATAATTTAAAATTGAACCATTCATATATTTACAGCGCAAATATCATACCCCTAATTAATGAACAACGAAAAATATCGTAAAAGGATCCAATGATATAAATAATGTGCCAAAAAAACCACGAAAATATAAATATATAGCCGTAAATATTTTTTATCTAATCACCACCTAATTTTTTATTCCCAGTCGCTAGCTGAAAAACTAGTTCATGGCTAGGTCAGTAATATAATACAGCTGTGAGATATTTCTTTCTACTTAGTCACCATCTAATTGTTGGTATTCAGTCACTAGAGAGCCAAAGCGTTACAAGGCTGGGTAGTCAATCGCTAAGACGGCTAGCTAATGGCGATTCGAAACATTACTTTACTAGCTAGTGGCTAGGCGGTGATGAGTCACGTTTCCCACTCAGGTAATGCCTTATTCAAAAGTAAACCATTTTCCAGATATCGTTTTTATTTTATTTCAAAGTGACGGGTAGGGAATTAATATTAATAACGAAACAAATGTTGTATGCAATCACACTTTTTCAATATTTGTAGTTTGAGGACACAGAAACGAAGAATTGTAAACAATGAAATAATAATAATCTGCAAACATTTTTGGATTAGGGGTCTAAAACTCTGCAAGTCTCTTAATTATTCTTATTTTATTGTTGATAATTCTTCGTTACTGTGTCCTCGAACTACAAATTATAGAAAAGTTTGGTTCCATACATCAGTTTATTAAAATTAATTTTGGAGATTGCCTATCCCTCACTTCAAACACACAATAAAGATAATAATATCTCAAAAAATAGTTCACTGTTGCATAAAGCATTGGTGGGTTATTTGATAGCGGAAAACATGTCCTACAGCCCTTTCACGAGATCCCGACCATTGAGGGGGCCTACACAAATTACGTAACGCCAAAATGCCCAATTTTTGACACCCCCATACGTAGCAAGACCGTAACGCTTAGCCGGAACCCCCCCGCCCCCTATTCAATTACGTAAAGGGTGCTTTGTCGTCAATAATTGCGATTATATTCCATACACATAACTAATTATGAAAGGATCAGGCTTGTACTTAATTTATGAAATATATATGAGGTATTCCGAGTGTTATCGAACGGCCGAAAAGTATGACCTTGTTTATTCTTTTTCAAAGTTGGTGATATTTGTATATCATATATTTTGCGTACATGGCATTTTTTCAGATTTTTATCGGCTCGCTTATTTGGCTATCTCGAACATACGATTTTACACGTAATAAAATTTCAAATGATGGTATCGTAGTGATAGTCTCGTCGTACGGAAAAATGTCATCCACAAAAAAGATGCGTTTTCCATGAACTATTTCGGAAAAAAATCAAAATTTTCCAAGTATTACAACACTAAAAAAATATCTATATATTTATTTTTTCATTTTTTAATTCTTTAACCCCAATGACTAGGTTGATCCTGCTGAAATATACACTAAATTTTCTTTTATTAGTGTAAAACATCGTGTAAAAGTTTAATTCTAGGCTGGGCTTGCGTTCAGTTAATATCGTTGTCTTACAATTAAATTGAATGGGAAATTGTTTGTGTTGAATAACTCGGCGATTTACAATTTGTAAGTAAAAATACTAATGACGAAACTTGTAGGAAGTCGAGTGCTTTACAACTTTGCTCATTACAGTTTTTTTTATACCAGCGATATTTTTTTAATTAAACCTGAAAAAGCGGCTATTGCATCATCTCGTTTATTTTTTATTTTAGGGCATAAACGAACATAAATAAACTTGTAGAGAATGAAATTTTGGACAATTTTTGTTTCTACCTCTTTGTTCCTACAATCAATATTTAAGGTCGTCCGCCAACGGTAAAGAAAAGACCGAATGGTTCGCGAAATAATATTTTCACCCTTCACGTTTTTACTTACCGTTGGCGTACGACCTTCAATATTGATTCTAGGGGAAAAAAGTGGAGACCAAATTTATCGAACATTTCATTCTCTACAAGTTTGTTTATGTTCGTTTATTCCCTAAAGTAAAAAATGAACGAGGCAATGCTATATTCGCTTTTTTCAGGTTTAATTCGAAAAATATTGATGGAAGAGAAAAAACTGTAATGACCAAAGTTATAAAGCACTCGATTTCCTACAAGTATAGTCATTAGTATTTTTACTTACAAATTGTAAATCACCCAGAAACGCCCAGAATTACAAGCTCAGCCCAGAATGAAACTTACGCATGTTGTTCTACACCGATACAAGAAAATTCAGTGTACATTTTAGAAGGTTCATTGATTTCAAGAACCTAGTCTTTGGGGTTGAAATATGAAAAAATGAAAGATTTTTCTATTTTTTAGTGTTGGAGTACTTGGAAAAGTGCATTTTTTTTGTAGAGGAAATTTTTTCGTACGACGAGATCACTACGACACGATTATTTGAAATGTTATCACGTGTAAAATCTTATCTACGAGCCGATGGAAATCTGAAAAGGATGCCACGTACTCAAAATATATTATACAAGAACAACATTAACTTTGAAAAAGATTGAAGTAGGTCAGGCTTGTAGGCCGTTCGAAAACACTTGGAATACCTCATATTCATCTAGTTTTATACCGATTTTTATGAAAAAATTGTTAAAATTAACAGAGATATATCGCTTGATTTGACTACGAAAAAAAAAATTCTCTTCATTGTCCCATCGACATCTTTATGAAAAGTTATCTGTAAATTAAAAGTTAATAACTGATCGATATCTATACAAATGACGCTATCGTTATGCGTAGACGTTTCTTTATTTTAGCATTTTTTTTTACAAAATACCGAAAGGTTGCACATTTTTTTCTATTTTTAAAACCCTTTTTTGTATTCAAGCAGTCTTAAAAAATAGTAATTATCAACATTTTTTAAATCGGCTACGTACAACCTTAGTCACTAAGATTACAAAAATGTTTAAAAAAAATAATAATTGAATATCGGTTGATAAGTTTTTGAGTATTCGCTGGGACAAGGTCGAAAAAAGTAGTTCCGGGGAAAATGCGATCAAAGTTTTTGTTCCATTTTTCGTGATATAAAGTTCTAGAATCGTGACGTAACACAAACGGTGACCTCCCCCCCCCCCCTCCCCTCTACGTGCGAAGATTGTATCGCCTGGCCGGTGCCCCTCCCGCGCCGACAAATTGCGTTAGGAAATTCGCGTACGCCCCCTAACCTAAAGTGGCCCTGTATGTTTATCATATCGTTGAGTATAATTATCTAAAGATTATAGAGTGTTGCGATTATAAGCATGCGTGAGAAAAACAATGTATCATTAAACAAACATGTGAGGGAAAGCGAAATTGTATCGGGAGTTTTGAGGATACGGATTTTCATTCCTCGAAGCTATTGGTTTTTTCCCTTGGGTACACGGTTTTCGAGTGTGCTGCCTATTCTTCCCCTCATTATGGCCGTTCTTTACTCTACTGTTTACTCTTTTTTTCTTTATCTTTCTCCCCGCTCCCCCCTCTTGCGACCGCAGCCGACTTACCCCTCTGTATTATATTCATGATGACATTTCTGTCATGGGTATAGGAAAACTGCGGAAAACCTATACCGATACAGCTGGTCATCGAATTCGCCCCCCATTCGTGGAACTAGTCTTATTTTGCCGCGAAATGCCGAAGAAAAACATTTCACGACGAAATGTACGCGACTGGGATTCGAATCCAGGACCTCCCGGTCCGCTGGTTTAGTGGCGAGCAGGCTAACCACTAGACCATCGCACCGGTTTATTCCTCGAAACTATTTTTGTGTACTCTTAATTTCCGTGTACTCTTTTCTCTCTATTTTTGTGTACTCTTAAAAATCGATAGTCACGACGAGCTCAGCGCGTAAATTACGACATGTTCACGGCGAAAGGCGACTAGTTCCGTGACTGCGAGGCGAACTTGGGACCGACTGTATCGGTAAACGTTTTCCGTAGAGTCTCTATGCCCATAATAGATATGCATGGTAAATACGACACAGAGGAGGAAGTCCACTGCGGCCACAAGCTGGGGAGAATGATGAAGGGAAAGCACAAGTGTAGAGCGGTGAACATATAAGCCTTGTAAACAGCCGAAAAGGCAGTGCAAGTAAAACTTTGAAAAAAATGGTATATATATATCATTTATTATGTATATAATACATAGTATACACACACACACACACACACACACACACACACACACACACACACACACACGCACACACACACACACACCCGCACACACGCACGCACGCACGCACGCACACACACACACGTATATATATATACGCTAATGTAAAAAAACTAAAGGGTAAAAAAAATTCCCAAATTTTTTCGTGATTTTTTGGAAGCTTTACGATTCTAGTTTTTAGATATTTTAATCGAAATTTTTTAGAAGCTACGGTTATTATGCAATGCGATTATGTAACAGCGCGAGAAAAAAATGAGGCGATTTTTTTTCCGAGTCCACGGACATGCCTGAAGTTTTTTGAGCTAAGCCGTTGCATAGGCCGGATAGCTTGTTCATTCAGCTTCAATTTCTTTGTTTGAAAACCTCGATACGACGATTTTTCATGGAAATATCGGACTTTTCATGGAACGGCATGCTTTTGTTTTCAATCATCGATATCTCAGCGAAAAATTATCGCACAGAGAATTGGAGAGCATTTCCAGAAACTGAAATGAATTTCCAATAAGATGCCGCCGCGACCGTAAGAAATTTTTTCTTTAATTTTTTACATGAATTAAAAAAAACAGGAAAAAGGGTAATTTATGGTATTTTAGAAAATTGACGGCTAAATTGGAAATATACATGAAATGATAATGGTAAAGCGTGACTTTTAGAACTTGAAATACTCAGAAAACCTGGTGAAATTTCATCTCGATTTTGCGAACCGTTCCCTTGTTTCTATCAGTCAATCTTTTGAAAAAATAAAACGGTCAAGTTTTTTGAGCTTAAACACTTCATAGTCATGATCAAAATGGAATTTTTTTTTAGGTTTTCTCACATTTTGATCGCAAACGACGTTAGAGTTGACGAAAAAAAATTTGAAAATTTTTCGAAAAATTACTTTTTTTTTCTTTGGAAAACCTTCCGGGCATTGAAGAAAACAATGTCCAATTGTTTCCAGCACGATTCGGCTTTTCCGTCCTATGGTTCTGTTCATCAACTTTTGATTAAATTAACATTAAAGTTGATGACCCAAAGCAGATTTCTACGCCGATTCATATCCGTTTTTAAGACAAATTACTGATCGATTTCTGTGCAGGCTGAATGCGCTTAAAGAAACCGCCGCTAATGCCGTTAAAAGATCGGAATCATGCTTGAAACAATTGGACATTGTTTTCTACAATGCCCGGAAGGCGTTCCAAAAAAAAAAAAAATCGAAAATTTTTCAAACATATTTCAAATAATTTTTTTTTCGTCATTTCAAACGTTGCTTGCGATCAAAATGTGAGAAAACCTCGAAAAAGTGTTTTTTTTATTCCATTTTGAACATGCTTATGAAGTGTTTTACCTCAAAAAACGTGACCCTTTAATATTTCCAAAAGTTTGATGGTTCGAAACGAAGAAACAGCTCGCAAGATCGAGATGAAACTTCACAGGGTTTTTCTGGGTATACCGAGCTCTAAAAGTCATGCTTAACATAACTCATTTGATGGATATTTCCAACGTAGCCGTCAATTTTCTGAGAAACCATAAATCACCCTTTTCCTGTTCTTTAAATTCGTGTAAAGGATGAAAAAATAAAATTTCGGGTATTTCGATACAAAATTGTCGTATCGAGGTTTTAAGAAAGGAAATTAAAGCTCAATGAACAAGCTATCCGGTCCATGGCTTAGCTGAAAAGAATCCTGAGTGTGTGGATTCGGAAACAAAAAAAATTGGCAAAATTTTTTTTCGCGCTATTTCTTAGGATTGCATGTTAACCGTAGGTCCAAAAAATATTTGACCAAAAGATCTAAAAACTAGAATCTTAGAGCTTTAAAATGTTTTTTTTTTAATTCCCGATACCACCTTTCGGATACCACTATTTGGATTTGGATGGATTTGGATACCACCATTCCCGATACCGTACACCTAAATACGGTCTAACAAAAACCACGGAAAAATTTAGGAATTTTTTTCACCCTTTGATTTTTTCCATTAGCGTATAATAAATAATAATATTGAATATTATAGTAAACTAAAAATAATAAAATAATAAATAATTATAATAAAACACCCAAACAAACCCAAACTGAGGAAGTGCTTTGCCCGGAGCAATACAGTCTATTATTAAATTTTAAAAAATAATAATATAAAAATATAATAATAATAAACCATTTTTTAAATAATAATATGGATGGAAAAATTTCATACATTTCGCCAGATGTCGCTCTTTTGCTGATTTTGTGGCCATCGTACGCCACTCCAACGGACAAAGACTGTCACGCCTCTACTGGCTATCGCACCGAAGCATATTCCATTGTAACCTCTAATTCCTAGTTACCTTGTAAGGTAAAGTTAGTCAGCAGACGCCATAGCTGTAAGCGGGAAACGGCTTGACAAAACTCTCTCTTTTTAACGAGACTCGGCCCAAGCATCATCAGCGGTTCATTCGTTCGTCCAAGCACACGTGCAACCTTAGTAGAAATTATAGAGTACTATCAACGTTGTTCTTATTAAAATAAATGAATATTTAGTACAAAACATCCACTTAATCTGAGACATTATTTGTATAGACAATAAAATCTATAATTGGTGACCCCTTCGGTGATTCAAGTGGATTGTAATTCGAACAACCTCGCACACGTCCTTCCCGCACGGAAACAAACTCTCAGTGATAGACAGTGCCACGTTTTTCTCTTATCGCCACTAATCCATAACGACAATGAGCACTCAACGATCACCTCCTTGCACCGATCAATCGACTACGGAACATCAGACGCAGGAATCTACATCCGGATCGTCGATAATCGATCTTGATCCACCGCTCAACCTCGCACCGCCTTATTCGACCGCGTGGTCCGGCAGCGAGTATCTCGCCGCTGTCAGCAGGCCGCAACTACCGGCTTTTATTAAGGAGAAGCCAGATATCTGGTTTTACCTAATAGAATCGGAATTCACCGCCGCGAGGACCCGCAGCGACGACGTGAAGTACAACGCGACTTTTCGAGCCTTAGATCCGGACACGCTCAACCAGGTCACGGACATAATCTCCTCTCCGCCGACTACCAACAAGTACGTCACGCTAAAAAATGCTATTATCAAACGAGTTGCGGAATCCAGGGAAAAACAAATCAACCGACTGCTGAACGACATCACCCTGGGTGACAAGAAGCCGTCGCAGCTCCTTCGTGAAATGAAGACGCTGGCGGGCAACAGCGTCAGCGAGGAGATGCTGCACAATCTTTGGGTGAGCCGACTTCCTTCTACGATTAGGCCCTTATTGATAATATCAGACAAGTTGTCTCTCGACATACTGGCTGAGATGGCTGACCGCATCATCGATTCCGGGACGCTAAACACCCTGAGCCTACCCGGACCAACAACCGCAGTCGCAGCGGTTGCCCCCCCCCCCCCCCCTCGCACAAGTCACAGACACCACCACGCCAGACACTCGAGGCCCAGATGATCGAGCTACAAACTGCCATGGCCTTCTGCGTCAAAGAGCTCCTCGAAATGAAAAAACAACACCAGCAGTTGCGTAATGAGGACACCTCACGCTCACGCGCACGGGAACGACCGCGCTCGGGCAGCCGGGACCGCAATTCGAGAAGTTCCAGCCAGCAGGGGATCTGTTATTACCACAGTCGCTTTGGTCAGGATGCCAGCACCGCCATTCCATCTCAGGATATCCGTCTCCATCTCCATGACAGAAAGACCAACTTTCGATGTTTGATTGACTCAGGCTCTGTCATCTCCATCCTTCCTTCCCGATTTTTCAAAAAACGATCCCGAGACCCCAAGGTTACTTTGTTCGCAGCTAATTCGTCCCCAATCGCTACTTACGGACTTCACGCAAGCGACCTCGACCTGGGACTACGCCGCAACTTCCGCTGGGAGTTCATCATCGCTGACGTACCAAATCCGATCCTGAAAGCCGATTTCCTTATCCGGAATAGCCTCCTGATCGATCTCGGCAACCAGAGGCTGATCGACTCAATTACGGGGCTCACGTCGAAGGGAAGAGTTACACAGGCTGACGTACATAGCATTTCCACCATCAGCACTCACGTGCCATACGCGGATTTGCTCAGAGAGTTCATCAGCATCACGAAGCCCGCACCATTTACACCTACAGCCAAGAGCGAGTTCAGCCACATGATCGTCACTACCGGACCGCCTGTGACTGAGCGCTTTCGCAAACTATTCGGGGAGAAAGCAACGGCAGCTCGTGCAGAAATTCAACGACTTCTGGACCGCCAGGTGATCCGACCGTCCAGCAGCGCATGGGCCAGTCCGATCCATCTTACCAAGAAGAAGGATAATTCCTATCGCCTCTGTGGGGACTACCGGAGGCTAAACAGCATCACTGTTCCAGACAAATATTCACCCCCACTAATCCACAGCCTTTTCCTCACACTCCATGGTGAAAATATCTTCTCCACCATAGATCTTGAACGAGCTTATAATCAGATTCAGTCCACGCAGATAGCATCGCAAAAACCGCTATCACGACACCCTGGGGACTATACGAGTACGTTGGGATGCCATTTAGACTGAAAAACGCCACTCAAACCTTCCAGCGGTACATCGATTACGTCCTTCGCGGCCTCGATTTTGTCTTCGTGTACATCGACGACATTATCGTCATGTCGGAGGGCAAAGATCAGCACCGTGACCATTTACGGCAGGTTTTCAAACGACTCTCGGACAACAACCTCCTCATCAACGTCAGCAAATGTACCTTCGGCCAGGAACAAGTCTCATTTCTGGGATACCAAATCAACGGCCAGGGATATCATCCGAATCCCGATCGAGTCAAGGCCATCACCGATTATCCTCTTCCGTCAACCGTCCTAGACCTTCGAAAATTCCTGGGCATGTTCAATTATTACCGACCATGCATCGAACACGCTTCCCAGCTCCAACTTACTCTCACCGTCTACCTGAAAAGTTCCAAGAAAAATGACAAAACACCGATTGAGTGGACCAACGAGGCCAGATCATCGTTCGAAGCCTGCAAGGAGATACTCTCTTCTCTGGCGATTGCTGCCTATCCCGTACCATGCGCGCCACTAAGACTCACCACCGACGCTTCGACCACCGCCATTGGGGCTACCGTCGAGCAGGAGGAAAATAGAGAATGGAAACCTCTAGGGTTCTTCTCCAGAAAACTCACGGCCATCGAGACGAGGTACAGCACTTACGACAGGGAGCTCCTCGCCATCTTCGCCGCCGTCAAGTCATTCGCACATCTCCTAGAAGGAAGAAACTTTACCATCCGGACAGATCATAAGCCTTTAACATACGCATTCGACAAGGAACTCGACAAAGCATCAGAGAGACAACGTCGTCAACTCGACTACATTTCGCAGTTCACAACGGACATAGTCTACGTGAAAGGCGAAGACAACGTAGCCGCCGACACTCTCTCATGGATCAGCACAATAGATATGCCCACATTACTCGACCTGGACATGATACGGCAACATCAACAGGAGGATGAGGAACTCAGACAACTCCTAGAAGAAGCCCGATCGTCGTTAGAGCTCCAGCGACTAAACTTCGACAACATTGAAATCTTTTGCGACGTGTCCACAGGTATTGTGCGTCCTTATCTCCCGCAGACACTCCGCAAGATCGCATTCGAAGTCATTCACAGACTCTCTCACCCGAGTCGGAACGTCACCTCACGCCAAATACGAGAGAAGTTCGTTTGGCCAGGAATTAAAAAGGACGTCATCGCCTGGGCTCGTCAGTGCATTCCGTGTCAACGGTCAAAAGTCCAACGACATACTCGGCTCAGACCACAACACATCGACATACCGGACGACCGCTTCAAGCATATACATCTTGATATAATCGTCTTGCCGGAGCATAAAGGTTTGAGGTATTGCTTAACAATTATCGACCGTTTCTCGAGGTGGCCCGTAGCTATTCCACTCCAGGACATCACCGCTGATACGATCACCGTCGCACTATTTGATCATTGGATTGCCCACTACGGAACGCCAACAACGATAACCTCAGACCAAGGCTCTCAATTTGAATCCACTCTGTTCCAAGCACTTGCCAAACTGATCGGTTCCAAGAAACAGCGGACATCACCATACCATCCTCAGTCCAACGGGATGATAGAGCGCTGGCACCGTACTCTCAAGTCCGCACTAATGTGTTCACCGAAACCTTGGACAGAAATCCTCTCGACAGTTTTACTGGGACTCCGTACGAGCTTGAAAGAGGACATACAAGCTTCACCAGCAGAAATGCTATATGGCACGACGCTGCGCATTCCCGGAGAATGGTTCATCAACGCCGATTTCGCGGCAGATCCTCAAATCTTCGTCGAAAAGCATCGAGAATTCATGAGAGGCCTCAGACCGACACCAACAGCTCACCACGTGAAATCGAAGATCTTCATCGCCAAGGATCTCCACACTTGTAGCCACGCATTCATTCGCTGTGACCATGTCAAAGCCCCACTGGAACAACCGTAGAGGGGACCGTACAAAATCACCAGAAGACTCACTGACGTTCTCTTCGAACTAGACGTGGACGGCACGTTGAAAAACATAAACATCGATAGATTGAAGCCAGCATACATCGCCAAAACAGACGAGACCATCGCTACTGAACCAACGGAAGCTGATCGAGTTCCCGAGCACCAGTGGACCACCATCGCCAACGTTCCAACAAAAACGTACAAAAATACCAAGAAAGTCTCTTTCAAACCTCCAGGTTGAAAAGACTTGAGGGGAGTACTGTGGCCATCGTACGCCACTCCAACGGACAAAGACTGTCACGCCTCTACTGGCTATCGCACCAAAGCATATTCCATTGTAACCTCTAGTTCCTAGTTACCTTGTAAGGTAAAGTTAGTCAGCAGACGCCATAGCTGTAGGCGGGAAACGGCTTGACAAAACTCTCTCTTTTTAACGAGACTCGGCCCAAGCATCATCAGCGGTTCATTCGTTCGTCCAAGCACACGTGCAACCTTAGTAGAAATTATAGAGTATTATCAACGTTGTTCTTATTAAAATAAATAAATATTTAGTACAAAACATCCACTTCATCTGAGACATTATTTGTATAGACAATAAAATCTATAATTTCAAAGATTCTCCCGTCTTTGATACGCTGGTTGCGTGGAAGTCGTACTCTTCCAGCAGCAAGAGCTGCCATTGAGTATCACACCGAACAACGAAACAGTATAATTGGTAGACACTTTTATCTTTAAAAAAATGAAAAACCACACAATTTTTACACACGTTATTTACAGTACTACTATTATCTACACGGTATAGATATCTATACCGTGTTCTAAATCTATCTATCTAAATCGAGTTGTTATTCTATAATGCCTAATTAATGCATTCGATTGTTTATAGTGTATATATATATATACACTATAAACAATCGAATGCATTAATTAGGCATTATAGAATAACAACTCGATTTGACAATAGTTTTAGAATATTATCCACGACAATCCGAACAACGAAATTGATACGACTGTCGATGAAACTCGGATAACAAAATCCGTAGCCGGTGACAACGGCCCTTCACAACGTGCGCATCGTGTTTTTGCATAATTCACGCCAGCCAATTACATTTCAGCGCTGTTTGACAGCTTGGCTCTCTTGTCATGTAGATCGTTATTATCAGCTCGATTGGCCGTCGTCAAGCGTGCGTATATTCAAACAAGATCGTACATCCTCACGATTGTCCCGCACACGGTCTTGCATACAGGCCTTGAAACGACGGAGGTGGGGATGGTCGCGTTTAGCGTCCAAGGCGCTGCTGTCGCCGGGTTTCCTTCCTCCGGCCGCTCAATTAACGAAGTTAATACGACGAATACACGACGTTAACGTTGGGGGTGAAATTTTGAAAAATCCGTTTCAATTCAATAACTCTTTAGGACCAACTCATAGGTACACTTTTTCTTCATATGGGAACGTTGTAGCCCTCGAAAAGATGCGTCGGTTGAGTATTTAATCATCACTCTCCCATAATATATTCACCCCTAAAAACAACATTGATATACCAAAAAAGAATTTTCTGTTGAATAATTCAAAACAATCGATTTTTCGCGTATAGTTTAAATGTACGAATTGTAGAGAATAATTTGTTCTCCACTATAATTTATATAGACCACCCTTGAATTTTTATTTTCAAACCACTCTCGGGGGTTGAACATTAAACATGCAATTCTCGGAAAACTATTGACCGGACGAATTCGTTGCCATGGTATAATTTGTAGCTTGAACCCTCAGCTACATTTTTGTCCACAGCACCAAACGATTGTTCTTGAGTTTTCAATAAACAATTTTTTTTTGGTATTTCAATGTTGTTTTTGGGGGTGAAGATATTATTGGAGAGTGATGATTAAATACTCAACCGACGCATCTTTTCAAGGGCTACAACGTTCCCATTTGAACAAAAATTTCATTAATTTTTCCTAAAGAGTTATCGCATTAAAACTGATGTTTTAAAATTTAACCCCACTTTTTCACTCACGAAATGAACTCTGACGATTTCGGCGCTGTAGACAAAAATAAAGCACGGATTTTTTTGAACATTCCGTCTCCCGAGATATATCACTTGATTTGACGACGAAAGAAAAATTCTCTTCATCGTCCCATCGACATCTTTATGAAAGGTTATCTGTAAATTAAAAGTTAACAATTGATCGATATCTATACAAATGACGCTATCGTTATGCGTAGTCGTTTCTTTATTTTGGCATTTTTTTACTAAATACCGAAAGTTTAAACATTTTTTTGTATTTTCAAAGCCCTTTTTTGTATTTGAGCAGCCTTTGAAAAAAGGCTGTAAAAATTATCAACATTTAAAAAATCGGCTACGTACAACCTCAGTCACTGCAATTACAAAAATGTCGACAAAAAATAATTGAAAATCGCCTGATAAGTTTTTGAGTATTCGTTGGGACAATGTCGAAAGAAGTCGAGAAAAATGCGATGAAAGTTTTCGTTCCGTTTTTTCTGGATATAAAGTTAAGTTTTTTCGAAAAATATTGATACTTACATTGAGGTATCTAGTTGCGGGCGATATGACGGTTCTTCATCTTCATTATATTTCACAAAATAATAAGAGCATGCAATTAATCTATTGTGAACACCTGTAGGGACTGAGGACACTAACCGGTCGCGCCACCTGTTCTCACCAAAGTTACTCCGTCAATTTTCGGACTTATGAATAAAAATTTTGCCAACATATTTTTCAATAGTGTACATTAAAGAATTATAAAAACCGAAAAAATGTTTTTAAATTTTGCTTGGAGAAAGTGGGAAAGCGACTGTGCAAGTTCTTGCACAGCAACTCATTCCCTTAACTGACATTTCGTATGGAAAGCTGACAGCTTTCCGCGGTAGAATTGCGCGCAAGTTTTTCATTAAAAACACTTGAACATGAAGAAATTTGGCTATTTCGGCAGTTCTAGAATCGTGACGTAACGCAAACGGTGACCCCCCCGCCCACCATCCGTACGTGCGAAGACTGTAACGCCTGACCGGTGCCCCTCCCTCGCCGTCAAATTGCGTTACGAAATTTGCGTACGCCCCCTAACTAGTGGCCCTGTATGTTTATCATATCGTTGAGTATAATTATCTAAAGATTATAGAGTGTTGCGATTATGAGCATGCGTTAGAAAAATAATGTACCTCTGAACAAACTTGTGTGTGACGGCGATCTCGCATCGGGCGTTTTGAGGATACGGGATTTCATTACGCGAAACTATTTTTCTTTAATCTTAATTGTTACAAATTAATTTCACGAGTTATTCCTTGCGAAATATTGTCTTTTCACTTTCTTGTTTCGGGGTCCCTCTCGAAAATGAGTCGAAAAGTTTTCATCGATTTGAAAAAAAAAAACTGTGCGATAATAATTCGATAGTCACGACGAGCGCAGCGCATAAATTAACGTGCCGGATACTCGAGAAACTCTCGCAATAATAATATTATTAATAATAATGATAATAATAAATAATAAAATAATAATATTGTGTACGAATAACCCGATGCGTTGGTCTGGTAGTCAGCGTGCTGGCCAGTGGATCGGGAGGTCGCCTGTTCGAATCCCAGTCGCGTACTTTCGTCGTGAAATGGAGGCGAACTTGGGACCGACTGTAACGGTAAAGGTTTTCCGCAAAGTCTCTATGCCCATGACAGGTGCCTATGCATGGTAAATACGATACAGACGAAAAAGTCGACTGTGGCCGCAAGCTGGGTGGAATGATGAAGGGAAAGCACAAGTGTACAACGGTGTACATATAAGCCTTGTAAACAGCCGAAAAGGCAGTGCAAGTAAACTTTGAAAAAAATGCCATACATATATATATATGAGGTATTCCAGCTGAACTCAACCACTGTTGCATCTTATATTTTTTTATTTGGCTCAAATTTTTTTGTGTCGTACCTATTCAAAGAACTTGACTTGATTTTTTTCGGATTTTTTCCCCTATACATTTACGAGATATGATTTTTTTTTCTCGAAATTCGAAGAAAATCGGTCTTTTATTTGAAATGCCCATAACTTTGCGAAAAATGGACCAAATTGAGTTAAAAAACAGTATGTATGTATGTATGGGCGAAAAAATTCTAAAAAAATCAAGTCAAGTTCTTTGAATAGGTACGACACAAAAAAATTTGAGCCAAATAAAAAAATATATGATGCAACAGTGGTTGAGTTCAGCTGGAATACCTCATATATATATATACGTGGGTCATTTGACAAGTACCTAGCCTCACCGCTAGATGGTGCCACTATTGCAAGAGAAATACACTATAGTGTAGTACCGTCTTGTAGACGGCTACTGACAAAATTTCAGCCGGATCGGACTTGTAGTTCTCTTTTGAGAGCGTGTGAAAGCAAGTGTGTCCGTTGATTTTTGAAAGAATGGAGAAAGAACAATATCGGTCGGTGATTCGATTCTTGTTTTTGGAAGGGAAATCGCGCAGTGAAATTAAAGAACGCTTGGATGCAGTGTATGGGGATGCTTCTCCTTCGATGGCGACCGTTAAATTTTAGTATAACGAGTTTCAACGTGGTCGTACGTCGGTTTTTAATGATCCACGCCCAGGTGCTCCAAAAACAACCACTACGGAGGAGAACGTGATAAAAATACACGATATCGTTTTGTCAGACCGCCGATTAAAGGTGCACGAGATAGCTGTGATAGTAGGCATCTCAGAAGAACGCGTGTGGCATATCCTACATGAGACTTTGGGCATGAGGAAGGTGTCGGCAAGGTGGGTGCCGCGTTTACTGACTGCAGACAACAAGCGCATTCGTGTGACCACTTCAGAGCAGTGTTTGGAGCTGTTTAATCGCAATCCAAAAGAGTTTTTTCGTCGTTACGTGACCGTCGACGAAACATGGATTGACTGGTATACTCCAGAGACCAAGGAGCAGTCAAAACAGTGGACCTTACCCGGTGAACCTGCTCCAAAGAAGGCGAAGACGGTCCCGTCGGCTGGAAAGGTGATGGCCACTGTTTTCTGGGATTCTCAAGGTGTGATTTTTATTGACTACCTGGAGAAGGGCAAGACGGTCACGGGACAGTACTACGCCGAACTATTGAGCCGATTTAACGCCGTGTTAAAAGAAAAACGGCCCCATTAGTCGAGAAAGAAAGTGCTTTTCCACCATGATAATGCACCGGCTCACACCCCCGCGCTCGCCACGGCTAAATTGGTCGAATTACGCTATGAACTGCTGCCCCATCCACCGTATTCTCCAGATTTGGCTCCGTGCGACTTTTTTTTGCTTCCGAATCTAAAAAATTCACTCGCCGGGAAGAAATTCCACTCCAATAACGAAATAATCGCCGCCACGGAGGCCTATTTTGCAGACTAAGAGATAACATTTTTTTCAACGGGGTTAAAACAATTGGAACACCGCTGGGCCAACTGTAATCAACTAAAAGGAGACTACATTGAAAAATAAATTTTATTTTTAGCAAAATTTTGGTGTTTTCATTTGTAGGCTAGGTACTTATCAAATGACCCACGTATATATATATATATATATATATATATAGTTTTTAAAATTTGCAAAGTTTCTTAGCAAATTTTTTGCTTCAAGCGGTAAAACGACATAGAAGATGAAAATCGTCAAATTTTTAATATTTTTATCAAAAAGTACACTCAAAAACAGAGATTTGAAAAACCTCAAATGTTTGTTTTTGAGTGTACTTTTTGATAAAAAATATTAAAAATTTGACGATTTTCATCTTCTATATCGTTTTACCGCCCGAAGCAAAAAAATTGCTAAGAAACTTTGACTTCTTAAACTATTTTTAACGCTTGGCTGGTTTTGGGCAGACTTATCCATATATTTTTTTTCATAATGTAAAATTTTTTTTTCATCACAAGCAAAAAAACGTTTTTTTTTTTCAAAAGGTAGGGCACGTTCAATTTGATTCAAAAAATTTGGTAGGAAACTTTAACTATATTAACTATTTTTAAGACTAGTTACATCGTGGGGATATTTTCCCTTCTATTTTATTCATAATTAAACAAAATTTTTTTTTAGTATTAGAAAAAAAAGCGTTGATTTCAAAAGGTCTGACACTTTTAATTTTTTTTCAACAAATTTGCTATGAAATTTTGACTATTTCGACCATTTTCAATGGTAGTTTAATCGTGAGGAGATTTTTCCTTCTATTTTGTTCATAATTAAAAACATTTTTCTTCATCGCAAGCGAAGAAGCGTTTTTTTTTTTCAAAAAGTGGGACACGTTGATTTTATTTTGTAAATTTGCAAGAAAACTTTCTTTCAGTACAAATCTTTTTTTCAGTATAAGCAAAAAAAGCGTTGATTTCAAAAGGTCAGAGTTATATTTGGTACATTGATGCTTGTTTTCCGTAATTGGATACACAATGGTAAATTTATCCTTATGTTTCTGTCCTACACATTCCCAAAATCTTTGAAATTTACGTTTAAGTACAGTTTCACATTCCCTCAAATATAACGATCTGTCACCTTATGTATATTGAACTTCTATCAGATTCATATTGTACCACTAACATCACTGGAACGAGTGAGATGGAGTCAGCTGGCGGTACTGCCTGGAAAGATCGTTGTTGCAATCCTTTACTTATAAAGGACCATTGAAAAAAAAGGTTTACGGCCACCGTCCGAAAGTGCTAAAAAAAATACGGATTAACTCAGGAACATAAGTTATGCTCGAGTTGTAGACGTCAAATTTCCTACATCATTAACAAAGCCTTGAGTGAAGAGCCTTTTCCGGATAAAAATATTGCTCGTATTGATAGTGACAAAAGCGACATCGTGATCGATAATAACGACGACAGTGACGATACCCAACTTCAGCAATCGCTCGGCAAATATTACTTGCAATCACTTGTTTTAAATCCTATAATAAAATAATATTTTTACCCATATTGTTTTAAAATAATTTTATTTTCGTCAGAAACGTTCTCATTTGGTAACGAAGTCGCAAACGTTCTCATTTGGTACCGAAATCGCAAAAGAGCACTGATTCTGACGTGAGCATAACAACTCGATTACCTTTGGTAAATGAAGTTCTAAAGCTTTTGAATGAATCTCCGATATTGTCAAGAGATTCAAGTAATGCACTGTTGGTGAATCGTAAAATCGATCAAGTTTGTCGCAATCTCAAGAGCAAACTCGGTATTGTCCCTGATCCTAACTCAAATTTCGAGGTCGATAATGGAGAATTTGGCAAGATGGTCGAACGCATAAAAGTGGAATTTCAAAGATTTTTCGAATGTGTAGGACAGAAAAATAAGGATAAATTTACCATTGTGTATCCAATTACGGAAAACAAGCATCAATGTAATAAATATGAATCTGACCTTTTGAAATCAACGCTTTTTTTGCTTATACTGAAAAAAAGATTTCTACTGAAAAAAAGTTTCCTTGAAAATTTAGAAAATAAAATTAAACGTGTCCCACTTTTTGAAAAAAAAAAACGCTTTTTTGCTTGTGATGCAAAAAATGTTTTTAATTATGAACAAAATAGAAGGAAAAATCTCCCCACGATTAAACTAGCATTCAAAATGGTCGAAATAGTCAACATTTCATAGCAAATTTGTTAAATAAAAATTGTGTCAGGCCTTTTGAAATCAACGCTTTTTTTACTGATACTAAAAAAAAATATTTTCAATTATGAATAAAATAGAAGGGAAAATATCCCCACGATGAAACTAGTCTTAAAAATAGTTAATATAGTTAAAGTTTCCTAGCAAATTTTTTGAATCAAATTAAACGTGCCCTTCCTTTTGAAAAAAACGTTTTTTTGCTTGTGATGAAAAAAAAATCATTTTACATTATGAAAAAAATATACACCCTTCAATATATACCCTTCAATATACACCCTTGAATATACACCCTTGAATTTTTATTTTCAAACCACTCTCGGGGGTTGAACATTAAAAATGCAATTCTCGGAAAACTATTGACCGCACGAATTCGTCGCCGTGGTATAATTTGTAGCTTGAAACCTCTGCTACATTTTTTTCTGCAGCACCAAACAATTATTCTTGAGTTATTCAATAAACATTTTTTTTTGTATTTCAATGTAGTTATTGGGGGTAAAGATATTAGTGGAGAGTGATGATTAAATACTCAACCGACGCATCTTTTCAAGGGCTACAACGTTCCCATTTGAACAAAAATTTCATGAATTTTTCCTAAAGAGTTATCGCATTAAAACTGATGTTTCAAAATTTCACCTCGCTTTTTCACCCCCAAAATGAACTCCCACGATTTCGGCGTTGTGGACAAAAATAAAGCCCGGATTTTTTCGAACATTTCGTCTCCCGAGATATATCCCTTGATTTGACAACGAAAAAAAAAATCTCTTCATTGTCCCATCGACATCTTTATGAAAGGTTTCTGTAAATTAAAAGTTATCAATTGATCGATATCTATATAAATGAAGCTATCGTTATGCGTAGCCGTTTCTTTATTTTGGAATTTTTTTTACAAAATACCCAAAGTTTGGACATTCTTTTTTCTATTTTCAAAGCCCTTTTTTGTATTTGAGCAGCCTTTGAAAAAAGTAATTATCAACATTTAAAAAATTGGCTACGGACAACCTAAGTCACTGTGATTTTAAAAATGTCGACAAAAAATAATTAAATATCGCTTGATAAGTTTTTCAGTATGCGTTGGGACAATGTCGAAAAAATTAGTTTCGAGGAAAATGCAATGAAAGTTTTCGTTCCGTTTATCTTGATATAAAGTTAGGTTTTTTCGAAAAATATTGATACTTATATTGAAGTATCTAGTTGCGGGCGATATGACGGTTCTTCATCTTCATTGTATTTCACAAAATAATAAGAGCCTGCAATTCATCTATTGTGAACACCTGTAGGGACTGAGGACCCTAACCGGTCGCGCCACCTGTTCTGACCAATGTGACTCCGTCAATTTTCGGACTCATGAATAAAAATTTTGCCAACATATTGTTCAATAGTATATATTAAGAGATTATAAAAACCAAAAAAAAATGTTTTCAAATTTTGCTTGGAGGAAGTGGGAACGTGACTGTCATTCCCTTAACTGACATTTCGTATGGAAAGCTGACAACTTTCCGCGGTAGAATTGCGCGCAAGTTTTTCATTGAAAACACTTGAACATGAAGATATTTTGCTATTTCGGCAGTTCTGGAATCGTGACGTAACGCAAAAAGTGACCCCCCCCCCCTCCGCCCGTACGTGCGAAGACTGTAACGCCTGGCCGGCGCCCCTCCCTCGCCGCCAAATTGCGTTACGAAATTTGCGTACGCCCCCTAACTAGTGGCCCTGTATGTTTATCATATCGTTGAGTATGATTATCTAAAGATTATAGAGTGTAGCGATTAGAAGCATGCGTAAGAAAAATAATGTATCTCTTAACAAACTTGTGTGGGACGGCGATCTTGCATCGGGAGTTTGGTGGATACGGGATTTCATGGCTCGAAACGATTTTTGTGTAATCTTAATTTTTACAAATTAATATCACGAGTTATTCCTTGCGAAATATTTTTTCTTTTCACTTTCTTGTTTCGTGGTCCCTCTCGAAAATGAGTCGAAAAGGTTTCATCGATTTGAAAAAAAACTGTGCGATAATAATTCGATAATCACGACGAGCTCAGCGCATAAATTAACGTGCCACATACTCGAGAAACTCTCGCAATAATAATATTATTAATAATAATGATAATAATAAATAATAAAATGGCGTGGGGAAGCTGGCGTGCCCATCGCCTCGGGGAGCACAACTCCCCCGCAATAGCCACCGACGCGCCAGGCCAACCACCTGGCACGCCGAAAACTAGGTTCGTACACCACCTAGTCAAGCCCCCCACAACCGGTCCCTCTCGGATGGGGACCAAGGATCAGTTGGGAGGGGGCACCCGGATAGGATCCACGGCAACGACCACGGCTCGAAATCGGCGCCTCGAGTGGACGGAGGAATTCAAGGAGGACCTCATCCGCTGCTGGAGGGCTAGCGTACCGTCGCGGCGGGGCTACATGGCGAGGTTGCAGGCCCTGTGGAGCCAAGTGCACCCAGAGCTTGCACACCTCTCGCAACAACATCTGCGAGACCAAGCTGCCCGCTTGCGACGACAAGGCTACGATCTCTTGTTTCTACCACCAGAGCTGTCCGGCAGGCGCTCTTCCGCGCGTTCCCTGCGGAGCTCTGCCGGACGGCCTCACGATCGAACCCCCCGGCAGTCGGAACCCCCCCCCCCCCGGGAAATTTTCTCTTCAGCCTGGTTGCCTAGAAGCGGCAAATGAGTCCCTCGCGGCAGCAATCCCTGAGACCGCTGATCTCCTCAGCTTCAACTGGGCTGTGTATCACGCGGCTGTTGAGTCGAAGCCTCAGACATGCATTGATAAGGCGGCGTTCGTGGCTAAGACTCGGCGGCGCATTGCACAGCTCTAGAATAAGATCAATGAAGCGCGGAGGCAGGCGTCCCGTGTTCAGTGTGTGTTAGACTTCATTACGGCGGGGAGGGCGTTGACCCCTAAAATCCGAAAAATCAGCTCGTAACTGAAATGCCGTCACCACACATTGAACAACGCTATCCTTCTTATTGTGAAGGAACGCTACGTGGAGAAGGTGCGGAACCTGGGGGTTGCGAAGCAATCCCTAGAGAGGCGGCTGGGTCGAGCGTTAGACAACGCCCTCTTCCGTTCTGACCCACGCCGCTGGTTCCAACCACCTACGCCTGCCCCCGACACAGCGCCAACAGCTGTTCACACTGTAAAAAATAAGCGTGTTGTCCGTGTGTTGAAGCAACACACAACACGCCTACAACGTGTGTAGGACCTGGTTAACGCGTTGAAACAACGTGTTTTACTTATTTTACCGTGTTGAAACAATACGCTCTATACCATTCTTGGTAACAACACGTTTTAAATATGTTGCTGTAGAACACGCTTAATGTAATATGAAGCGTGTTGATTCAAGCCATTTTCTCCCAAACAACACACTTGCACGCGTGTACCACAAAGAACACGCGTCCAGTCAGTTGATATGACAATATGGCGACTTTATAACCTCGCTACGTTATGCACGGACTTGCGAAATAGATTTCAATTGCGAATTGTGTCATTTTAAAAGTGAAACACGTAAGTTTTTGCTCGTCGAGCAGACCTATACGAATGAAGAAAATAATGTGCTCTGTGAAACCATGGTAAGTGCAACACTCAGTTTATTGGCGTATATATAAAATAAGTTTTTGATAAATTGTCACTGCGAAGAAATTTTTTTATTTTGTGCGGATCAATATTTTATCCAGCGTGAAGAAAGATCCTTCTTAGGGGCAAGGGGCAAATTGAATTCTATGCGTACCAAGTTTCCTGTTCAGTGGGAAGAAAATGTTCTGCGCGGAATGGAGGAAATTCGTTGTTCCGGACAAAGGCAATTTTTCATTCTGTGCGGACCAACTTTTCTGTTCGGAGTGGAGTAATTTTCGTGGTGGGGGCAAAGAAAATTCTTTATTGTGTGCAGACCAATTTTTCTGTCGAGGGCAAAGAAAATTGTCTGTCCGGAGTGAAAGAAATTCGTTGTTCTGGGCAAACGGATTTTTTTATTCTTTGCGGACCAACTTTTCTGTCTGGAGTTAGTAAATGTAACAAGAATTTCTTTTGCCCCGAATTTCTTGTTCGGGGCAAAAGAAATTCTCTATTTTGTGCGGACCAATTTTTCTGTCCAGGGCAAGAAAAATTGTCTATCCGCAGAGAAAGAAATATCTTGTTCGCGGCAAACGAAATTTTTTCTTCTGTGCGGACCAATTTTTCTATCTAGTGCGAAGAAAGTTTTCTGAGCGGAATAGAGGAAATTGCTTGTACGGGACAAACGAATTTTTTTATTCTGTGCGGAACAATCTTTCTATCTTGCGCCAAGAAAGTTTTTTGTCCGAAATGGAGGAAATTGCTTGTGCCGAGCAAAGGATTTTATTTTTTCTGTGCGGACAAATTTTTCTGTCGAGGGCAAAGATAATTGTCTGATCGGAGTGAGAGAAATTTCTTGTTCGAGGCACAGAAAATTCTTTATTCTGTGCGGACCAGTTTTTCTGTCGACTGCGAAGAAAATTGTCTGTTCGGAGTGAAGAAAATTGCTTATACGGGGCAAAGGATTTTTTTTTCTGTGCGGACAAATTTTTCTGTCGAGGGCAAAGAAAATTGCCTGTACGGAGTGAGAGAAATTTCTTGTCGGGGCAAAGAACATTATTTATTCGGTGCGGACCAAGTTTTCTGTCCAGTGCGAAGAAAGTTTTCTGTTTGGAGTGAAGAAAAGTGCTTGTACGAGGCAAAGGAATTTTTTTTTCTGTGCGAACAAATTTTTCTGTCGAGGGCAAAGAAAATTATGTGTTCGGCGTGAATGAAATTTCTGTTTGGGGCAAACGAAGTTTGTTATTCTATGCTGACCTATTTTCCTGTCCGGTGCCAAGGAAGCTTTTTGTCCAGAGATTCCGGTTCAGGGATCTGCTCGAGGAGCACACTGTTCTGTAAAGGAGATTCCTTGTTCGGGGAAAATGTTCTGTTCACTACAAATTGAAAGTTTCTCTTGGGTACAAATTCTCCTCGCTGCATTTTCTAATTGCTGTGCAGAAAACTTTTTATTCAGTGCTGTGAAGATTTTCTGATCCGTTCGAATGGCGATTCTCTTCCCAACGAATTTCTCGATTCACTATATCAAAGTACAGACAGCCAAATGTTTTTATACTTCTTTAATAATTTATCATACTTTTTTAGGTTGTGGAACAACCAGCAACGAGTACGGATGCGAAAAAAGGACAGCATAAGAAACTCAAAACGTCCCTCGTTACAATCCATGTCGAATCCACCAGGGACCATACGAAATCCCATGCTATTGCCAAAGCTGACATATCAATCGGAAAAGATGTTGGGCACTGTCGGGGGAAGTCGTCGACTGTCATGGGAAGCTATTTCGCGTCGGATACTGCATATCCTCCCGCGTTATTACATTTTTTTTCTTCATGTTTTTATTCGACCATTAAGGCAGGATATACATTTAGGCGGGAAAAAATTTACCAATTTTAAGCGACTTATTAAACTAAGGAATAATTATTTTACATTTATCAAACTGTAGGATTTCTTTAATAGTATATTTAAGTATACAATACGATTTTTTTTTATTAATTTATCATCAAAGGGCAGTTGCGAATCGGCGTGCAGTCTAGCTTTTGGAAACTTTGATTTGCAAAAATATTCTAAAAAAATGTCAGTTAGAACATGTATAGTTTATATTTGACATTAATTGAAATGAAGAAAAATAAAATTTAAGAGAATGGCACGCATTTACAAAAAAAATTAACTTTTCACGCAAAATTTCTGTAAAAATTACATTGATAAAGTCGTTTTTCAAATGATGTTTCAAAAAAAATTCTCGTCAAGTAGAAGGTAGCAATATTATCAATATTTCTACCAAGTTTCAACTCAATCGGCTTTATAGTTTTTGAGTAATCCTGGACGCCAATTCCGAAAATGCAGTTATGGGAAAAAGAGGTTTGAAGTTTACGCCCGCTCCGAATCCGAGCCGTGAGGCACAGCGTTGGCGGGCTATAACGTTCAAAGTTTTTCGATATTCACTTTGATACTTCTGGAAATTATTCTACATAATAGACCTGTCGTTTAATGAAAAAAAAAAGAAATCGATTTTTTTATCGTTGTAAATGTATATCCCGCCTTAAGCGTGTTTTGGTTTTACATAATGGAACATGATAAGTTGATTTGTATGCTGATATTGTAAAAGGAAAATAAATACTTTGATTCAAGAATTTCATTTTCGTATGTAGTCAATATTGCAGATAATACGCCGACTCAGCCACACACTTACACATGCGCGCACGTGCGTATATATTGCACACACACATACACACACACGCGCGCACATGTATGATATATATATACACACCTATGCAGGAGAGTAATAAAGGCATTTCACATTTTATGTGTGTTTGGGTGTACGAACACACACACACACATATATATATATACATAAAATATGAAATGTCTTCATTACTTTTCTCCTTCAATGTAACCATGTATTCCGTTTCATGATGAAAAACCACAAGTATAGCCGATAGCACAATGGTTAGCGTACGTATATTAGGTATAGAAGTAACTAGGTTAGGTAGGTTCGAAACCAGGTATGGACAATAAAATTTATTCGCAGGAATTAATTTCAGGACGACTGGAAATCATCAAGTATGGTAGTAAACCATCGGAATAAACCACCAGTAACGGAGAAACCTTTTTTATTTATTTTTAAACGTATGCCTACGTGTCTTGTGGGTTATTCCCAAGCGTCCACGAGTACACATAAAAAGTGTGTTGATTTAACCTTCAACACATTTTAAACATGTTGAAATTTGCGACAAGCGTTCACACGCCTAAAGTGTATCGAAAAAACACGCTTTGAACTTGCTAAAACACGCTTGAAGCATATTGAAACAACACGCGTAAAATGTGTCGTAACGACATCAACACATGAGTTGCCGTGTTGAAAACGGCGACACGATTACAGACGTGAAACGTCTTGAATCAACGCGTTTGTTTTTACAGTGCAGGTGGAGTGGTTTTGGCGAAAACTGTATAGCGAGGCGGGTCATTTTGATGAAAGCACTCCAGCTCTGGGACGGTTCGACACGTTTTGCCGGCAACAGCCGAGTCAGTTTGGCGACTGTTTTCCAGTCACGCGGGGTGAGGTGGAGAAGGCGGTGAGTAGCATGAGGAACCACGCCGCTCCCGGGCCGGATGGGATTAACATCTTCTGGTGGAAGAAAATTCACGTGCACCCATACCCATCTGGCCCGCATCTTCTCGTCGTTCATCGATGAGACGTTGCCAATCCCTACGTGGCTGACAGAGGGAAGGACGGTGTTACTCCCCAAAAAAAGGGATCTGTCTCGTCCGGAGAACTACCCGCTCGATAACGTGTCTGAATGCGCTCTGTAAGATCTTCACCAAGATTCTTTATGAGCGTGTTCTGCGCGAGATCGAGCCCGCATGGCGGGAGATACACGAACAAAGTGGATCCAAGAGGGGGCGGGGAGGTTGTAAGGAGAACCTGCTGGTGGACCGCTGCATAACGCAAGACGCGGTCCAGCATAAACGTAACCTCTCAGTCGCTTGGATATACTACCGTAAGGCGTTCGACACTGTCAGTCACAAACTGATTATACACCTACTCCAGCGCCTTTCGGTGAGTCCTTACATAGTGAGATGCATTAAGCAGCTCATGCCGCTCTGGAAGACACGCTTCACAGTTAAGACTGGTGAAGGCAACGTGGCGACCGGAGTGGTGGGGTATAGGAGGGGGATTATCCAGGGAGATTCTCTCAGCCCCCTCCTGTTTTGCATCTCACTATTACCCTTATCAATCGCCTTGCGGCTTCACGCGGGTACGAAGCGGGGCCCCCCGGGGAGCGTGAGCGAGGGATAACCCATTTATTTTATATGGATGACGTCAAGCTATACGCTCCCGGGGAGGGGGGGGCTTAAGCTCCTCTTGAACATCGTAGCGACGTACGCGCGGGTGGCGGGAATCGACTTCGGATTGGAGAAGTGCGATGTTCTTCATCTCAGGAGAGGGAGAGCAGAGGGTGTCGCGGCTGATGTTCGGCTGGTGGACGGGAGCGTCTTCAAACACCTGGACGCCGGAGTATCTTATCGGTACCTTGGCATCGATCAGCGTTCTGTACAAGACGCTGAGGGTGTCAAGGAGGCCCTCCGCAGCGAGTATAGGCGGCGTCTCAGATGGATCTGGAAATCTGATCTGTCTGGGAAAAATAAGATCACCGCCACCAATATGCTCGCTGTCCCGGTCCTGCTCTACTCCTTTGGCGTCGTCAAATGGCGTAGAGACGAGCTTAAACAGCTGGACATCGGCGCACGCAAAATAATGAACATTCAGCGGAGTCTACTCCCTCGATCTTCCACCCCGCGCCTCTATATGCTGCGTCGGAGCGGCGAGCGTGGGCTCTTGGGGTTGGAGTGTCTTTATGACCGCATGGTCCTCGGAATAGCAAGTGATGTGATAACAAGCTCGGACCCGCTCCTGGAAATTGTGCACCAGCATGACCTTCATGGGGCGGATGCTTTTATTTATAAGGCGGCAGATCATGCAGCAGAAACCCTCGGCTTGGAGTTCCGCCGGCGCCGGCGTGGCGCCTTGCCAGCAGACTCCGTCGCTCGGTTGCCCAAGTCCCGACGTCGGCGGGCAATCAGGGCTGCCGAGCAGACTGTCCTGACTCGGCAGCACGTGGACAGACCCATGCACGGTGTGTCTTTTCACCACATCGAGGAACAGGGGCTGTCCACCCAGCTGACCTTTTCTTTCTTGCGGTCAGCTGGACTGATGTCCGAGACCGAAGGGTTTATCTGCGCCTGCCAACACGGAGTCATCAACACCCTGGTCTATCGCAGTCGCGTTTTGGGTCAGCCTCTGCCGACCAGTTTGTGTCGTACATGCAAACAATCGCCGGAGACACTAATGCATCTACTGTCGGCCTGCCCAGTATATGCAGTCTCCGGCTATATCTATTGCCATAACGCGGCCCTGAGAGTGTTTTACTACCATCTACGGCACTCTTATGGGATAGACCGGGAGCCCGTGCCGCCTTATTTAGCAGGAGGTATTGAGTCCGTTGTCGTGGGCGAGAGGTGCAAGATTTATTGGAACTTCTCATTCGCGACCATCGGGCCGCTTCAAGCGACTAAGCCTGATGTTGTCCTCTTCGATTTCGACGACAAGACGATATACGCCATTGAGTTCTCGGCTTCGGCCGAAGTGAACGTTTCGCGAAAAGAAGAGAAGAAACGGCTCAAGTATCAGCCTCTCCTGGCCGAGCTACGTCGTTTGCACCGAGGATTCAGGGTAACTCTCGTTGTCCTCATCATCGGCGTGCTAGGAGGGATGAAAGAGTCTTTTGTATTGGGCCTCGCTGGCATACCGGCTTGCAAATCCGGTGTCCGATTGCTAGCGGGTCAGATGCAGAAGGCGGTCATACTTGGGTCCCTCCGTTTACTCAGGCAACACGATTGTGGACTGCGGTAGCCGCTAACCCTCTGGCTTGAGGGAGCGGCTATCGCAGAGCGATATAATGGAATTCTCGCGCGACTGTTTGACTGGGCGGCAGCCGAGGTGATGTCGGAACCCTCGAGTGCCGCCCGGCATTATTGTTCCGGTCTAGGTTAAGACCGAGCCTAACCCCCGGGGGTAGATGAATGTTTCCCAGTGCAAACTGAGGAAGTGCGTTGCCCGGAGCAATAAAGTCTATTATTAATAAAATAATAATAATAATAATAATAATATTAAGTACGAATAACCCGATGCGTTGGTCTAGTAGTCAGCGTGCGGACCAGTGCATTGGGAGGTCGCCGGTTCGAATCCCAGTCCCGTACTTTCGTCGTGAAATGTTTTTCTTCGACATGTTCACGGCAAAAGGCGACTGGTTCCGTGACTGGGAGGCGAACTTGGGACCGACTGTAACGGTAAAGGTTTTCCGCAAAGTCTCTATGCCCATGACAGGTGCCTATGCATGGTAAATACGATACAGACGAAAAAGTCGACTGTGGCCGCAAGCTGGGTGGAATGATGAAGGGAAAGCACAAGTGTACAACGGTGTACATATAAGCCTTGTAAACAGCCGAAAAGGCAGTGCAAGTAAAACTTTGAAAAAAAATGATATATATATATATACATATATAGATGTGTGTGTGCTTGCGTGCGTGCGTGCGTGTGTGTGTGTGTATATCTTATATTTTTTATATATACATCTTATATTTTTTATTCGGCTCAAATTTTTTTCTGTTCTACCTATTCAAAGAACTTGACTTGATTTTTTTAGAATTTTTTAACCCATACATTTACGAGATATGATTTTTTTTCGAAATTCGAAAAAAATCGGTCTTTTATTTGAAATACCCAAAACTTTGCGAAAAATGGACCGAATTGAGTTTTTTTCTTCAAATGTTTATTTCTGAGTGTACTTTTTTATAAAAAATATTAAAAATTTGCTAAGAAACTGACTTTTTTAAACTATTTTTAACGATAGGCTGATCTTGGGCAGACTTTTCCTTATATGTTTTTCATAATTTAAAATCATTTTTTTTCATCACAAGCAAAAAAAAACGTTTTTTTTCAAAGGGTAGCGCACGTTTAATTTGTTTCAAAAAAATTTCCAGGAAACTTTAACTATATTAACTTTTTTTAAGACTAGTTTCGTCGTGGGGATATTTTCCCTTCTATTTTATTCATAATTAAAAATAATCTTTTCTTTAGTATCAGTAAAAAAGCGTTGATTTAAAAAGGTCTGACACTTTTAATTTTTTTCACCAAATTTGCTATGAAATTTTGACTCTTTCGACCATTCTTAATGCTAGTTTAATCGTAGGCAGAATTTTTCTTATATTTTGTTCATAATTACAAACATTTTTTTCATCACAAGCAAAAAAGCATTTTTATTTTCAAAAAGTGGGACACGTTTAATTTTGTTTTGTAAATTTGCAAGGGAAATTTCTTTCAGCAGAAATGTTTTTTCCAGTATAAGCAAAAAAAAGCGTTGATTTCAAAAGGTCAAAGTTATATTTATTACATTGATGCTTGTTTTCCGTAATTGGATACACAATGGTAAATTTATCCTTATGTTTCTGTCCTACACATTCGAAAAATCTTTGAAATTTACGTTTCAGTACGGCTTCACGTTCCCTCAAATATAACGATCTGTCACCTTATGTATTGAACTTCCATCGGAATCATATTTTACCACTAACATCTCTGGAACGAGTGAGATGGAGTCAGCTGGCGGTACTGCCTGGAAAGATCGTTGGTGCAATCCTTTACTTATAAAGGACCATTTAAAAAAACGGTTTACGGCCACCGTCCGAAAGTGCTAAAAAAAAATACGGATTAACTCAGGGACATAAGTTATGCTCGAGTTGTAGACGTCAAACTTCCTACATCATTAACGAAGCGTTGAGTGAAGAGCCTTTTCCGGATAAAAATATTGCTCGTATTGATAGTGACGAAAGCGACATCGTGATCGATAATAATGATGACAGTAACGATACCCAACTTCAGTAATCGCTCGGCAAATATTACTTGCAATACTAGTTTTAAGTCCTACAATAAAATGATGTTTTTACCCATATTGATTTTAAATATTTTTTTTTTCGGCGGAAACGTTCTCATTTGGTAGCGAAGTCGCAACCGTTCTCATTTGGTAGCGAAATCGCAAAAGAGCACTGATTCTGACGTGAGCAAAACAACTCGATTACCTTGGTAAATGAAGTTCTAAAGCTTTTGAATAAATCTCCGGTATTCTCAAGAGATTCAAGTAATGCACCGTTGTTGAATCGTAAAATCAATCGAGTTTGTGGCAATCTCGAGAGCAAACTCGGTATTGTCCCTGACCCTAACTCAAATTTCGAAGTCGATAATGGAGAATTTGTCAAGATGGTCGAACGCATAAAAGTGGAATTTTAAAGATTTTTCGAATGTGTAGGACAGAAACACAAGGATGAATTGACCATTGTGTATTCAATTACGGAAAACAAGCATCGATGTAATAAATATAACTCTGACATTTACAAATCAACGCTTTTTTTTGCTTATACTGAAAAAAAGATTTCCACTGAAAGAAAGTTTCCTTGCAAATTTACAAAATAAGATTAACCGTGTCTCACTTTTTGAAAAAAAAAACGCTTTTCTGCTCGTGATGAAGAAATTGTTTTTAATTATGAACAAAATCGAAGGAAAAATCTGCCCATGATTAAACTAGCATTCAAAATGGTCGAAATAGTCAAAATTTCATAGCAAATTTATTGAACAAAAATTAAAAGCGTCAGACCTTTTTAAATCAACGCTTTTTTTTACTGAAACTAAAAAAAATATTATTTTTAATTATGAATAAAATAGAAGGGAAAATATCCCCACGATGAAACTGGTCTTAAAAATAGTTAATATGGTTAAAGTTTCCTAGCAAATTTTTTGAAACATATTAAACGTGCCCTACCTTTTGAAAAAAAAACGTTTTTTTGCTCGTGATGAGAAAAAAATGTTTTACATTACGAAAAAAAATATAAGGATAAGTCTGCCCAAGATCACCCTACCGTTAAAATTAGTTTTAAAAAAGTCAGTTTCTTAGCAAATTTTTTGAAAAAAATTAAGCGTCCGACCTTTAGAAATCAATAATTTTTTTCTTTCAGCGGTAAAACGATATAGAAGATGAATATCGTCAAATTTTTAATATTTTCTATCAAAAAGTACACTCAAAGACAAACATTTTGAAAAAAAAAACTTATTTTGGTCTATTTTTCGCAAAGTTATGGGCATTTCAAATAAAAGACATCGACGTTTTTCGAATTTCGAAAAAAATGTATGGGTGAAAAAAATCTAAAAAAATCAAGTCTAGTTCTTTAAATAGGTACAACAACAGAAAAAAAATAAGCCAAATCAAAGAATATAAGAAGCAAAAGTGGTTGAGTTCAGCTGGAATACCTCATATATATGTAAAATACAATAAATATGTAAAAAAAAGTTACAAAATAAAATATGTAAAAAATTGAAGGGTAAAAAAAAATTCCCAAATTTTTCCGTGATTTTTTGGAAGGTTCACGATTCTAGTTTTTAGATGTTTTGATCAAAATTTTTTAGAAGCTACGGTTATGAGGCAATGCTAAGTAACAGATCAAGAAAAAACTGTTGCAATTTTTTTGTTCCGAGTCCACGGTCGTGTCGGGAGTTTTTTCAGATAAGCCATTGCATAGGCCGGAAAGCTTGTTCATTAAGCCTCAATTTCCTTGTTAGAAAACCTCGATAAGACCATTTTTCATGGAATATCGGACTTTTGATGAAACGGCATCCTTCTGTTTCCACCATCGATATCTCAGCGAAAAATTATCGCACAGAGAATTGAAGAGCATTTTCGGAAACTGGAATGAATTTCCAATAAGATGACGCCGCGACTGTGAGGATTTTTTTTTTTTTAATCCTTAACGTGAATTTTAGAAAACAGGAAGAAGGGTAATTTATGGTTTTTTTTAGAAAATTAACGGCTCAATTAGAAATATACATGAAATGATTAACGTTAAGCGTGACTTTTAGAGCTTGAAATACCCAGAAAACCTGGTGAAATTTCATCTCGATTTTGCGAACCGTTCCCTTGTTTCTATTAGTCAATCTTTTGAAAAAATTAAACGGTCACGTTTTTTGAGCTTGAACACTTCATAGTCATGATCAAAATTGATTTTTTTAGGTTTTCTCACATTTTGATCGCAAACAACATTAGAGTTGACGAAAAAAAATAAGAAAATTTTTCGAAAAATTAGACTGTTTTTTTCTTTGGAAAACCTTCCGGGCATTGATGAAAACAATGTCCAATTGTTTCCAGCACGATTCGGCTTTTCCGTCCTATGGTTCTGCTCATCAACTTTTGATTAAATTAACATTAAAATTGATAGCCCAAAGCAGATTTCGATGCCGATTCATATCCTTTTTTAAGACAAATTACTGATCGATTTCTGTGCAGGCTGAATACGCTCAAAGAAACCGCCGCTGATGCCGATAAAAGATCGGAATCATGCTTGAAACAATTGGACATTGTTTTTTCCAATGCCCAGAAGGCTTTCCAAAAAAAAAATTCGAACAATTTTTCAAATAAATTTTTTTTTCGTCTTTTCAAACGTTGTTTGTGATCAAAATGCGAGAAAACCTAAAAAAAAGTGTTGTTTTATTCCATTTTGACCATGCTTATGAAGGTTTTTTACCTCAAAAAACGTGACCCTTTAATATTGTCAAAAGTTTGACGGTTCCAAACGAAGAAACGGCTCGCAACATCGAAATGAAACTTCACAGGGTTTTTCTGGGTATACCGAGCTCTGAAAGTCACGCTCAACATTACTCATTTGATGGATATTTCCAATGTAGCCGTCAATTTTCTAAGAAACCATAAATCACCCTTTTCCTGTTCTTTAAATTCGTGTACAGAATGAAAAAATAAAATTTCCTCGAGGTCGCGGCAGCATCATATAGGAAATGTATTCCAGTTTCCAAAACTGGCCTTCAATTCTTTGAACGATCATTTGTCACTGTGATATCGATAACTGAAGACAAAAGGATCCCTTTCCATTAAAAGTCCGGTATTTCGATACAATATTGTCGTATCGAGGTTTTGAGAAAGGAAATTGAAGCTTAATCAACACGCTATCCGGTCCATGGCTTAGCTTAAAAAAAATCCCAAGTGTGTGGATTCGGAAACAAAAAAAATTTGCAAAATTTGTTTTTCGCGCTATTTCTTAGGATTGCATGTTAACCGTAGCTCCAAAAAATGTTTCACCAAAAGATCTAAAAACTAGAATCGTAGAGCTTTAAAATGCTTTTTTTTAAATTCGCGATACCACTTTTTGGATACCACCATTTGGATTTGGATGGATTTGGATCCCACCATTCCCGATACCGTTCACCTAAATACGGTCTAACAAAAATCACGGAAAAATTTCGGAATTTTTTTTTACCCTTTAATTTTTTCCATTAGCGTATATATATAAAAAATAATAATATTGAATATTATATTAAACTAAACATAGTAATAAAAAAAAAACAAATAATACTAAAAAATAGTAATGCAAAAATATTAAAAAAATAAATAATTATAATAAAACACCCAAACAAACCCAAACGGAAGTGCTTTGCCCGGAGCAATACAGTCTATTATGAAATTTTAAAAAATAATAATATAAAAATATAATAATAATAAACCATTTTTTAAATAATAATATGGATGAAAAAATTTCATCCATTTCGCCAGATGTCACTCTTTTGCTGATTTCAAAGATCCTCCCGTCTTTGATGAGCTGGTTGCGTGAAAGTCGTACTCTTCCAGCAGCAAGAGCTGCCATTGCGTATCACACCGAACAACGGAACTGTATAATTGGTACATACTTTTATTAAAAAAAACATCGAAAAACCACACAATTTTTACACACGTTATTTACCGTACTACTATTATATACACGATATAGATATATATATATATACACTATAAACAATCGAATGCATTAATTACGGATTATAGAATAATAACTCGATTTGACAATAGTTTTAGAATATTATCCACGACAATCCGAACAACGAAATTGATACGACTGTCGATGAAACTCGGACAACAAAATCTGTAGCCGGTGACAACGGCCCTTCACAACGTGCGCTTCGTGTTTTTGCATAATTCACGCCAGCCAATAACATTTCAACGTTGTTTGACAGCTTGGTTCTCTTGTCATGTAGATCGTTATTTTCAGCTCGATTGGCCGTCGTCAAGCGCGCGTATGTTCAAACAAGATCGTACATCCTCACGATTATTCCGCACACGGTCTTGCATTCAGGCCTTGAAACGACGGAGGTGAGGATGGACACGTTTAGCGTCCAAGGCGCTCCTGTCGCCGGGTTTCCTTCCTCAGGCCGCTCAATCTGCCACGTCAACGATTGTGCAATGACGTGGATGGCTGAGGGGCCACGGGAAGGACACCCCGCGACAGCAGCGCCTTGGATAATAACAAGGGGAGGCTGCCAGTTGTCAAAGTGAGATTCTATTCATGCTGCGTGCAATAAAAGCTCATGTTCAGAGGTGTTATGTTGCAAATAGTACAGTTTTGCCGTCGCTTAAAGACCCCGTAATCGGAAAAAGGTAGAGGAAGCCCAGTTTTTTGACAGATGATTCTGAAGGTGCCGCGGGTGCTAAATGCAAGTTTGCTTGAAAATCGTGCTGCAGGTTTTTTTAGGGTATGAAGGAGTTTGGGGCTAGAATGATGCCAAACTACAACCCTTACGAGGTCGGCGCCGTGAGACAAAATGTTCAGAAAAAACCGGGCTCCAGTTTTGCCCACAGCGCTGAAGTCGTGGAAATTAACTTTGGGGGTGAAATTTTGAAAAATCCATTGCAATTTAATAACTCTTTAGGAACAACTCGTGCACTTTTTCTTCAAATGGGAACGTTGTAGCCCTCGGAACGATGCGTCGGTTGAATATTTAATCATCACTCCCCAATATTACATTCACCCCCAAAAACAACATTGAAATACCAAAAAAGAATTTTTCATTGAATAATTCAAAACAATCGATTTTTCGGGTATACTTTAAATGTACGAAATGTAGAGAATAATTTGTTCTCCATTTTCGTTTATATGGACCACCCTTGAATTTTTATTTTCAAACCACTCTCGGGGGGTGAACATTAAAAATGCAATTCTCGGAAACCTATTGACCGCATGAATTCGTCGCCGTGGTATAATTTGGATTAATACAAATAAACAATTTTTTTGGTATTTCAATGTTTTTTTTTTGGGGCGAAGATATTATTGGAGAGTGATGATTAAATACTCAACCGACGCATCTTTTCAAGGGCTTCATCGTTCCCATTTGAACAAAAAGTGGACGAATTTTTCCTAAAGACTTATTTAATTAATACGGATTTTTCAAAAAATACGGTCTTTTGGGCATGTATTGAACTCAAAAGAAAACCTAGAAACATGCGTCATTTTCGCAATATTTGCAAAGCTCACCTGGATTTTCCAGAACAGGAAATAAGTCATTTTTTCGTACTTTTTCAAATCAATATTAAGGTAAAAAGAATTCTTTAAAGCACCAAAAGGTGCTTTTAGAGAATTTATTCCAGTTTACGAAACACATCTTTAGCTCGCCGTACAATCATTTATTCATGAGATATTGATGATCTACGAAAGAAGCTCCTTTTTTCTTTAAACGCCGATATCTCAGCGACGAATGGTCGTACAGACATCTAAAAAATACCGTTTTGAAGCTGTATAATCAGGCTAAATGAACCCAGTATTGATCAAGCTTAAAAAAAATTGTTGAGCCGCGGACGATTTTGAAAAATAAAAATTTAGAAAATGTTTGCCACGCGCTATTTCTTAGATTCACGCCGAGCGTGTTGTTTAAAAAAATGTTTACCCGTGAGATTCGTAAACTAGAGATTTCAGCTTTAAAACCCCATTTTTTACGATACGACCATTTTTCATCAAGTTACAGCTATTCAAAAATCAAGGAAATTTTTTTGAAATGTTAATGCTTCCTTAATTTTTGTTAAGCGTGTATTTCATATATAATATAAGTAAGATATAATATAATACGTTTTTTAAATACCGTTTATTGTGTTCATTTATCGAAGTACATAGTAATTATTGTTATCAGACAGTTATTGTACAAATACGGTCATCAATACATTACATATTAATATTATTATATACAATAAACAAGCTTTCTGCCGTTTATATTTGACCTATTTCACAGCATTATATCAATATCATATTAATATAAGGATATATGTAGCAAAGAAAAACGTAGTACAGCTTCTCCACCGAGTATAAATGGAATGCGAGTGAATAATCAGTTTTTACTGATTAAGTTACCCCAAAATAAATAGTACATTGTGTACCAAGGAGACAAAGTGGGACTTTTGCGCGGAGCGGGATGTTCATTCCAGTACGAGTCCTAAACGGGCGCCCGAGGCGAAGACAAGTTCTGAAAACATCGCGCGAGGCGTAAAAGCCGCTGTCTTCACGCTGCACACGATTATTTGTATACAAAAACAAAGTTTTCCGAGCCTTTGAATTGTTAAATGAATACGGCTGGAGGCACGTGCAGAAGGTTATTGCATATGGAAGCTGTATCGCACATGGAACCTGCATTACGCGCGCCGTCCGACGGTAAGGGGGGCGAAGGGCCCCGTGATGAAATGCTGTTTATTCCTTTCATTATGAATCTTACGATATCTTTGAAACTGTACATCAGAACTATTTCGTTGAGGATTTTTTCTGCGAGACATCAAACGTAATTTTAAAATGTATCAGTATATCTGAATATGCTATCTTATTAATAATTTATAACAAGGCATTCACCGGTCACACGCATGAAAAAGCGAGGAAAACATAATTGGTTTTTTTCCTTTCCTTTAGGTACACGCTTTTCGCGTTTGTTACCTATTCTTTCCCATCATTATGACCGTTCTTTCCTCTACTGTTTGCTCCTTTTTGTCTCCATCTTTCTCCCTGTTCCCCCCTGTTGCGGCCGCAGCCGACGTCCGCCTCTGTATTATATTCATCATGACATTTCTGTCAAGGGTAAAGGGAAACTGCGGAAAACCTATACCAATACAGCCGGTCATCGAGTTCGCCCCCCAGGCGTGGAACTAGTCTTATTTCGCCGCGAAATGCCGAAGAAAAACATTTCACGACGAAATGTACGCGACTGGGATTCGAACCCGGGACCTCCCGGTCCGCTGGTTTAGTGGCAAGCACGCTAACCACTAGACCATCGCACCAGTAAGAAAACATAATTTCATTATATCAGAGTACTTTGTACATGCATCATAATATTTGAATGTACTATTTGTAAAGATAATTTCGGCACGAATAAATATATGTTTTTTAACGCGATACAAGTTTGTTACGGTGTCAGATGACAGTGACAGCTGAAAGACTGACAGCTGTTCCACAGCGGCGTTTGATGCCCATGAGCGTGACAAAAGCAAACGGGCAAAATATCTCTTTTAGGTCCTGTGTACACGCATGAACAAGCAAGGGAAACATGGGTATGGTATATCGAAAAATTTAAGATAGCTCAAGTAGTTGCTGAGATAATCGCATGTGAAGATTTATCACTTGCGCAGCGTGCTCTCAATACCATATATACGCGTTCCCCGCGTCTGCCGTCCTACCCCTACCGCCTAACCAGTTTCACGCGCCCGTCCATTTTCAGACATGTTTGCAAGTATTTCTCACCTATTTCGCAGCATTTCAATGCAAAATAAGAATATACGTTATTTAGTACTATACTTCTACTTTCAAAATCTGTTTGGAAAATTGCAATCGGACCATCCATGACGCATCTAGGCACGTTCCAAGATAGTGTAATTAAAAATTCTTATCGCAATTATGCGAAAACTAATTATCTGACAGCGCTTGGCTTGTGCATATATAAAGTACCTAATAACTATTACTATCGCGCGGAGAGCCTGCACTCCAACTGGAAAAATAGCCGCATTATGCATTTTTGAAAAAACGCTGATTTTTGCGGTTTTTCTCCGTTAATAATAATCCGATCGAGTCGTTCCAACGCTCATTTTCTGTGCACTTGGATTTTATGAAATTCGTCTCTTAAGGGCATCAAGCTTGCTTCATTAGTTTTCATTTTACAAACGAAAAATGAAAAGAAAGAACTTTTGCTTTTGAATGTTTATAAAAAATCACTAAATAATAGTTGCGAGCCGAGAACATAACCGAATATAACTACGGATTTTCTTTCGTGTGATAGCACGGGCGTTAATATTGCTGTCACGCAATCCAGGATCATCCAGGAGGTCTGAAACATGTTTCTTTTTGCAATTTAACAAATAGAAACCGATCTTCGTTTCCTTTCTATCGAATATTTCGCAAAATATGCGCTCAATGAAATTAAAGTATAGACATCGAATTTGTTCACCATAACATTTTTTACAAAATTAGCATTGAAAAAAGGAGCTCTTTTTTTCAAATCGAAACCAAACATGCAATTTGTAGCGAAACTTGACGAAATTAACAAGAAAGATAGCCGTTGGAGTGCTTGAGATGTGTATGTAAATTTGATCCCCGATTTCAAAATGGTAACTTATTACAAAATTCCAAACATGAAAACGCGCTCGCGTATAACTTCCGCTGAGGTCCATATATCGTTAGTGGACAGAAATTAAACGCAAGATTATGTCAATACCCGCTAATTATGTGTAATTATGTGTTAACCCGTAATTATGTGTTAAACCGTTTTTAGATTTTTCATGGGAAATGGGTTATTCAAGCTTAAAGATATAACAAGCTTCAAAATATTTGAAAAAAATCTCTACGATCATTTTTGACGAAGATACAACCCTCTGCAAATGATCGAACACTTTCGAAAATGATTTTTTTTACCAGGAGCAATTTTATATTTACGGGTTCTGATAAAATAATACATAATGAATAATGTATGAATTAGTAGCTATCAACTAATTATGATTTTATTATTGTTGATTTTGCACAGTTTGCATAATGTTATAATTGCAAACGTTAATAAGCATGTCCAGGCCGACTGCTGTCACAATGCGCTTGGCTCAGTTCGATCGTAAGAAAGAAACGACAGCTCTCTTTATAACGTGGTAGCGACCTCTGGCACTTGATTCGTGAAAACATGATTCACATGCTTTGCAATAGTCGTGCTGCCATCTGAACGCGTTAGGCTAAATTGCTATCTGCTTCATGTGTTAGTTTTCGGAATTTTGAACGTTCTGAACATTTTTTATCGGAATCTTACACTATCTAAACTTCAATTTCCGCAAACTGAATGATCGAAGCTATGATTTGCGGAGTCCAAAACTTTCATGAGGCTGAGGAATCTCTCATTAGCTTTTATTATATTTAATTTTTCGGGTATAGCTCGTTTTCTATAATAGAAATTTCGGAATTTCGTTGCAAGCTTAATATTAGATATTCGGAGTTTTATATGTCGTATTACTGGTCGTCCAAATAAAATGTTGATCTTCTTCAAACTATTTTTGAAAATTATCTCGTATAAGAAATCATATTTGGATCTTTTTTCTATCCCTACTCGTACCGTTCTGCATCATTTACAGTACAGTGTATAGACTTTCGCTGGCATGATCTGTACGAAACTTATAGTTTCGGAACATTAAAATTCGGAATTTTGAGCCTTCTGGCCATTCAAAGTTCGGAATTTTAACCCCGCCCCCTTGAACTCACTCAGCGGTTCAAACAATTATAAAATCTATATATGTATACTTTTATTTCGAAGCAAATGTATCCCTCATAAAATTAATCCAGTCCTCGTAGTCCCCGACTGCTCCCAAAAACGTCGGCATCACCGGGCCATCGATCGGAATTTTGAGCCTTCTGGTCATTCAAAGTTCGGAATTTCAACCCCGCCCCCTTGAACTCACTCAGCGGTTCAAACAATTATAAAATCTATATATGTATATTTTTATTTCGAAGCAAATGTCTCCCTCATAAAATTAATCCAGTCCTCGTAGTCCCCGACTGCTCCCAAAAACATCGGCATCACCGGGCCATCGCATTCGCACGAGCACCGGGTACCCGTCTGGGCAACGATAGGTCGGGTCGAGCTGGAACATCTTGGCGATTCCTGGACAAATTCGGTCACACGGTCGAGTAGTTTTTCACCCGCTACGCACCGCCGCGCTTTCTCACCAAGGTGGGCACAAGTTCATGCTACTTTTCTTATTTGCTTACCTGTCGCTCATGCGTCAAATTATACACCAACGACTTTATCATGCGCCTATCCCAAGTGGGCACATTCCCGCTTAAACGTGGCGCTTTTCTTCTCCGATGGTAACTAACCGTCATATAAGTAATATATGACTTAATTCATTATAATCCGTACGTTCGTGGCACACTGCCCATTCGTAAATTCAAATCCTGAAAGGTAAATTAAAAGACGATTAATTATCGATTAGAATGGGCCCCACGTCGTAACAATATCCATATTATGTATATATTGGTGACGCGAGAGTCCTCAAATAACCCGCGAAACTGTTCCCAAGCGGTCAGCTTCATAGCGAGTTTTCTCACAGACCTCCTCGGAGCTTGGCCACCACGAAGTCAGCAGATCCTGCCGATAACGAAAAATATTCATTTCATTGCTCATGTACAACTCGAGAAAAATAACGTTATCAGAGCTAATAGTCGGTTACATGGGGACCGAGCTCGAGAGCGAGGGTGTTACGTCGTGGGGCCCATTTTTGATCGATAATTAGTCGTCTTTTAATTTACCTTTCAGGATTTGAATCTACGAATGGGAAGTGTGCCACGAACGTACGGATTATAATGAATTAAGTCATATGTGACTTATATGACGGTAAGTTACCGTCGGAGAAGAAAAGCGCCACGTTTAAGCGGGAATGTGCCCACTTGGGATAGGCGCGTGGTAATGTCGTTGGTGTATAATTTGACGCATGAGCGGCAGGTAAGGAAATAAAAAAAAGTACCGTCAACTTGTGCTTACCTTGGTGAGAAGGAGCGGCGGTGCGTAGCGGGTCAAAACTACTCTTCGACACTAAGCACCGCGTTAACCGTGCCAGTCGCTAACCTGCCAGATTACGGCGAGTCAGCGGATGTGGCGTGTTCGTGCGTCAACTTTCCCAAGCCTCGTAAAAAGCACTTCGAGATTTGTCCAATTTCGGACAGGTATGATTTTATGAGTGAGACGAATACGTGCGTTAGGAAAAATGGCGTCAGCGAGAGGAAGAGAGAGAGAGAGAGGAAGAAAGAAATGCACTACGATGATTTGTTCGTTGCGTGCTTACACGTACGAACGAGAGACAAATATATTTTATTTATTTGCTTGAAAAATGTTACACTTTTGCGCGGTCGCCGTATTTTGCGTAATTTCAATAGCGCGTAGAAATCGAATGTGATATGAACAATTGTGTATTTTACACGTAAATGAGCGTAGTTACATTCAAGAAAGAAAATAATTTATGTTTCGTAAATTTATTTGTTGCAGTGTTTGACTTGTTATGTTTCCATTTACTTTTATTATGATTTAAACAATTTATACCGGTTTTACAGAGACTTATAGTTACACTGACGAAGAGACCGGGGTGAACTCGAAAAGAATGTAAAATAAAATAAAATAAATGTACCGGTTTTCAGAGCGTCGACTCTGCGATACGCGCTGTTGGAGAGACCGGACGGAACTGACTGGCCAGCTGCCGGACCGCAATATGTATACTCGCCCCCTTTGTCTCTGAGACAAAGGGCTTGGCGTCATTACCCTCGCTCTCGAGCTCGTTCCCCATGTAACCGAATATTAGCAGTGATAACGTTATTTTTCTCGAGTTGTACATGAGGAATAAAATGAATATTTTTCGTTATCGGCAGGAAGTGCTGCCTAGGTGGTAACCAAGCTCCGAGGAGGTCCGTGAGAAAACTCGCGATGAAGCTGACCGGTTGGGAACAGTTTCGCGGGTTTATCGAGGACTCTCGCGTCCCCAATATATACATAATATAGATATGGCAATATTTCTTATTTCTAGGACCATTGTCAACACGAAGGTACGTAGATATGTAGGATACTAGTTCGGGGACTCGTGAATGTCCCCGAAATATACATGTAAGTATAGGTATTAATATTATTATTTCTACTCCGGAGACTCTCTTAGATGTCCCGGGAGATTACCGAGTATATGTGTGTGTGTGTGTGTGTGTGCGTGCGTGCGTGCGTGCGTGCGCGTGTGCGTGTGCGTGTGTGTGCGTGTGTGTGTGTGTGTGTGTGTGTGTGTGTGTGTGTGTGTGTGTGTGTGTGTGTGTGTGTGTGTGTGTGTGTGTGTGTGTGTGTGTGTGTGTGTGTGTGTGTGTGTGTGTGTGTGTGTGTGTGTGTGTGTGTGTGTGTGTGTGTGTGTGTGTGTGTGTGTGTGTGTGTGTGTGTGTGTGTGTGTGTGTGTGTGTGTGTGTGTGTGTGTGTGTGTGTGTGTGTGTGTGTGTGTGTGTGTGTGTGTGTGTGTGTGTGTGTGTGTGTGTGTGTGTGTGTGTGTGTGTGTGTGTGTGTGTGTGTGTGTGTGTGTGTGTGTGTGTGTGTGTGTGTGTGTGTGTGTGTGTGTGTAAAAAGAAAAGAAAACCCAGATTTTTGCTCTTTCGTTGACGATAGTCTTTGCATTTGTTCCCTTCATAGTTTGCCGTGATTTACTTTTTGGCGTAAGGTTCCTTTTTTTTCTAGATTCGTTGTTTGCCGAAATGTATATATATATATGTTATCATTCTCTTTTTTTGGTTGCATCTGAAACAGTCTGAATTCTGATTAATTTGAGTGTTAGTGGGCATAGGTATGTTATCCAGGATCCGGTAAGGTTGTTCTTCAGTTGACCAATGTGATGGATGAACGATACCTATTCAATCTTGATTTAAAATTATTATTTAGCTTTATCTCATACATGGGTTAATAGTGTCTGTCTTGATGGTTTGAAAATAAGCATAGGCTGAGCATATAATTAGAAATGGAAGTTATAATAGATTGTATGTAGCTGTCGTGTATACAATGTTGTGCATGTACTTGTTTAATGCTGGTACAATTTACATGGGTGAATGTAAAGCAAGGAAAACGAAAATGATTTACCAAGGGAATAGGAAAATAGTAAGGAGGAATGATTCTATATATGATACGCATGTGTAGCGTTACACTAAAATACATATGCCGTTGTTTCTTAGTGCATTCTTGTAACGTCGTAATTATATAAAAAGGTGTGCGTGACAACATATTCGGGTTCAATTTGATCTTCATAAACCAATTTGGTTCTGTTTGTGTCTTCCTAGATTTTGAAAATTATTCTAATCGGTTACTTCTAGACATTCGAATGGACTCGTATAGCTACTATCACGATCGATTTTTTAGTTCTTTAAATTAAATCTTTTCTAACAATACGAGTTGTCGAGTTTGACATTTTGGTACTTTCGTTCGCCTAGCAAAATATCGTTTTTCTGTTTATTTTACTCAAAATTGTTTCCAGAGTGCCAGTTGTCGAACGTCGTTACAATTTCGGTTCAATATTTTAATATAGTCGTCAAATGTTAATAGTTTTTCTTTTTTTTTTAAGTGGTATAAATGTTCATGGTAAAGAAGCTTTGTGCTGTGACTATTATTTATTGATAACGACTTCTTTTTATGTGTTGAATTCTAAAGTATCTCTAATTCTTCTAATGCGGTTTTACGAGGTCTACCGCGCCTGTGTTTAGCAGTTGATGTTGATTGCTGATGTCCATCGTTGTTTTTCTCGTGGCCTGCCAGGTCCACGTTCGGCAGTTGTTGATGTTCGTGGCTGATTGAGTATATTTGTATTTTTGGGGCCTTTCAGAGGCACTATAGCGGTGAGCATCGACTGTTAGTCAATCGGGTTCTTCCGTGGTCTGACACGTCCACGTTTAAAACAGTCAATGTTGGTTGTTAGTTGGCCTGATCTTTTCGTGGACTACCACGATTGTGTTTAGTACCGCTTGATGGTTATTTTTCCTTTTTTTTTTTTGAGCATCTTGGGGATGGTGATGGTAGGTTAGGCTCGGTATGCGCGTTCGATTGTTGTGCGCTATCTGATTCTTCGTCTTCCGTGTTGATTGTAGTTGAGCTCGGAGTCAGATTCTCTTCCATCTTAGCGGGGATCTTCTTTGTTAATTGTTCGTCGTCCATTATCGTTGCCTGTTTGTCGTAAGTTGTATCGTTGCCGGTAGATTTCGGCCCGCCGAAGTGTCTACCCGCGTTGATGGGGATCCTAGGTGGCAGCGCAGAGCTTGCATCTTTTCCTTATTTCTACTTTGCCGCGTCCGGCTATTGTTCGGCCTTTTACTTCTTTATTTGCGCTTATTTATTTTCTTCTTATTTCATTTATTCTTTCGTGCTGCTTGAGCTATTTATTTTTTTCTTCTCTGTGCTGCTTGAGCTATATTTTTTTCTTGTTTGTGCTGCTTGAGCTATATATTTTTTCTTCTTTGTGCTGCTTGAGCTATCTATTTTTCTTCTTTGTGCTGCTTGAGCTATGTATTTTTCTTTTTCGTACTGCTTGAGCTATTTATTTTTCTTCTTTGTGCTGCTTGAGATATCTATTTTTCTTCTTCGTACTGCTTGAGCTATTTATTTTTCTTCTTTGTGCTGCTTGAGCTATCTATTTTTTTTCTTTGTGCTGCTTGAGCTATTTATTTTTCCTTCTTCGTACTGCTTGAGCTATTTATTTTTTCTTCTTCATGCTGCTTGAGCTATTTATTTATTTTTTTCTTCTATTTCATTTTCTTTTTTCTTATTTATTCGTTTTCTTCGCTGCTATAGAACGTTGTCATTTTTGTTCTTCATTGATACCATTGATGTTTCGTACCGTTCTTCATCCTCGAACGTGTCGCTATTACGTTTACGAGGTGTTTTTATATATTAATTTACCTTGAGGATTGTTCCTTGTCGTAAGCCGTGGTCGTCCTTGTTCCAATCTAATGAGTTCCATCTCCTCCATTGATACTTCTGAGTCATAGTTGTTATCGTCGATTGATTAATTAACTTTTGGGTGTGCACTCCTTCCAAGTTGCGTGCTGCTTAATTCTTAGTTTGTTTGTTTTGTCTCAATGAGTTTCCTTTTATTACTTTGTCCGGTACTGTATTGCCGGTGTGTTCGTCCGATGTTGATAGGTTACGTTTGTCGCCCTGTTGAGAAATCCTTAATATTTCGTTTGATGATGGTTCCCTTGGCCTGACCGAGAGAATGTCGATCAGGCTTCGTGATGACGCGTCTACGGCGGCATTGAGTTTTCCGGGCTTGTGGTGAATTTCATAACCATAATCATTAAGAGTCGCTTGCCATTGTATTACTTGTCGCGGTGGGTCAGCTTTTTTTCTTTTTACCATATACGTGAGTGCTCGATTATTTGTTACAACTATCGAGTGGTGCCCGTAACCACAAGGCCTAAAGTGTTTCATTGCGTTTATGATCGCCAATATTTGTGCATTACGTCTGATACGAGTTCCGATTTCGTGAGAGTCCGAGAGTAGAAGGCAACAAAATGATCAAATTTTTCGTGTTGTTGGCTGAGGACGGCGCCGATAACGTAATTCAATGCGTCAATTATTAATTGGGACTCCTTATAGTCCGGATAACGCACGATTGGTTTACTTGTCATTTTCCTTTCAAGTAATCAAACGCTTGTTGACATTCCTCAGGTCATTCGAATTTTTGTGAAGCCTTCAATTGTCTCGTTAGCGGGAGACGGATTGTTACGAAGTTCTTCACGATGCGTCTATAGGAATTCACTAATGCTTAGAATTGTATGGTCATGTTCTTTTTTGTATTGGAAACTTGTACTGCTCGTGTTAACTTGGGTCTCGATTCCGAGTCGTTTTCGTTGATGACGTGACCCTGGTATTCGACATTCTTCTGAATGAACAAGCATTTAGCTGTTTGCAGCGTAAGTCCAGCATATTATAGTTTTTTTGTCGGTGGAATTCATGCTCGTGTCCCTTCACGTTGGTGGTTTACATGCCGATGTCAACCAAATATACGAAAAAGGTCGGTACCCGGTTATCCCGATAGCGCGACATCCATCAACCTTTGGAAGGTTGCTGGTGCATTCTTTTAAACTCCGAATGGCATTCGATTAAGTTCATAATCACCGTTCGATATTGGAAATGCTGTTTTCGGTATGTCGCGTGGGATACATCTCGGTTTGGTCGAAATCGGACGCTAAGTCTAGTATTGAGACCTACCTAGCTGATCTAGGCTGTTCGTAATATTTGGCAGTTAGTATGCATGCAAAGTGGTTTATTTTCCTAAAATCGATTAACATACGCAATCGTTCTTTCGTTTCTCGGAACTATCCAAACGGGAGACTTGTATGGCAATAACGATGGTTGTATTATTCCTTTTCCTGGTGGATGGTTGTAGATTTCCTGTTTGTGCACTTGTGGAACGAAATATTGGTTTGAATTTGTTGGTTTTTCGTCGGTTGTAAAAATGTCATGTTCAACAAACAAAATTGAATTCATTTGGGCTCCGGTCTCGACGAAACATTTCGTGTGTTTTCTCTAAGATCAACAGAATTTATTATTACTCTTGAAGGTTTTCGTTTCTGTAATTCCCGACGAAATGGTGGCTTGTCTTATTATTTTTGTTTTATTATCACTTAAAGGCTTGATTTGAGCGCTCCTGCGATTTATTTCGTGTCGCGCTGTCCCGTGAAGACATGCTCAAATTTTTCTTTACTAATTCTGTTACTATCTTCGTGACTTCGCGGAGGTTGTCGTCAGTTATGTTACTCGTCCCTCGCGATCCCTGTGTATTGGTTTCATATTTTCGGTTGCGGGATCTGTTTCGCGAATTGCTGCGGCAGCCATCGTGTGAACTGTCTGGATGTGTGTAACGACGATTGTTGTCTCGAGAGCGACTCGAGGAGTGTCGTCTCCGTTGGTTATCGTTTTATGAGTTTTGTTGTTCACTTCCGTAGCTGTTTTGGTAGTTCCTTGTCGTGTTGCGTTGTTTGATAAATGTCTTGATCAATGATAAAAATCTTGATAATCATTTCGTGGGTCTTGTTGCCCGTTTTGTGTATTTTGTTGTCTGTATCTATATTTATTTTTGTAATCGTTTTGGAAATGTCGTTGTCCGTTTTGGTACCTGTCGCGTGAATTATTTCTGTAGCTACTGTATCCGTCTTGTGACGTATTCCAAGATTTCTGATTATCAAATTTTTGATTTTGGTCTTCTCTTAAGTATTTTAGTGTGAAGCAATTCGCCGTGGAGTGAGTATTCGTTTCATGGTACTCGCAATATGTTTGTGGAGTTGAATTTTGGGTTTCTGCAAATTGGATTTCCGCTGTCTGTTTGTTTTACTTCCGTATTTTCGTGACTTGTTCTGTTTCGGTTAATCGTTTGGCGCGCTGTTAGTTCCTGTTCTATAGTACCTGCCTCTCGTATCGCTTCGTCGAGAGTTTGAACTCCTTGTCGCATTAGGATAGTACCGATTTTATCAAAGAGACCGCGAATGAAGGCTCTAGTGACCGATCTTTTTACTTCCAATTTCCTGTTTTCGAGGTATTGTTGGTCTTCATTGCGCGTGTAGCATTCGTCGAGCCTATCCATTATTCGTTTCATAATTGTACGCGTTCGGGTTGCGTACTCTGCTGTCGGTTCATTATACTTTTGCGCTATTTCTTTAAGTTCTAATTCGAGATCTAACAATTCGATTGGAGTACTAAAATTGTGTCGCAAATCCGTAAGGAGTTCTTCGAGGGTTGTATAATTTTTCGTTTCCGCCAAATCGTGTGCGGTTCCTGTTAATTTATACTGTATCATTACAAGAAGTTGAGCATGTTCGCTCGGTGGAATTATTTTTGCTGGCTTTTTGCATGCGCTTATGAAGTTTTCGAGGGGAATATTCTTGCCGTCGAACGCGGGGATTGGTTGGTATATATCGCGGAATGTTAAACCTCCGTACGCCATATCATTAACGCCTTTGATTTCGCTTTCGAAAAATTGAAAGTTTGTAAAATTTTATTTTTCGAATATTGGAAGTTTGGAAAGTTTTCAATTTTTCTTCTGTTTTGGATATTTATAGTGTGTAAAAAAAAATTTCACTTTCGAAATATCTAAAGCTTATAAAAGATTTTTCGAATATTGCGAGTTCGGAAGGTTTTCAATTTCCGTTTTTCCTCCTTTTTTCAAATATTTATTACACATAGACAGTGTTGTTTTCTTCGAAGAATTTCTTTTCTCGTTTTTGTTTTAGGGTTTGTAACATTTCATTTTTCGGGTTGTACGGTTCGAGACATTTTCAATTTTCTTTTTTTTTTTATATACTTATAATATATAAAAATGTTGTTTCCTTCAAGGTATTTAAAATGTATAAAATGTAGTTTTTTAGTTGTTAAAAGTTTGAAAGGTTTTCAATTTCCTTTTTTCCAAATATTTATAATGTGTGAAGATTTTATTTTTCTTGAAATATTTGAAGTTTGAAAAAAAATTGCATTTTTCCGGGTATCACAAGTTTGAAAAGTTCTAAATTTTCGTTTTCTCTTTTTTTTTTAATGTTTATAATGTGTAAATAAATTTGTTTTTCGGATTTTATAGATTTGAGATGTTTTCGGTTTTCGTGCTTCTCTTTTTTTCACATATTTATAATATGTCAACATTTGGTTCTCCTTAAAATATTTCGAGTTTGCAAAACTTTATTTTTCGGATGTTGAGCGTTTGAAGTTTTTAATTTTCTTGTTTTTTTCTCTAATTTTATAATGTATGAAAAGTTTTCTTTCTTCGAAATATTTAAAGTTTATAACATTTTATTTTTCGAATTTTACAAATTGTTTCCTATGCAAATTAAAAGGCGAAGGGGACGCAGAGACGACGAAGTTTCGCTACGCGTGTGTTTGTGCGCTTATTGTGTGTATGCGAGTGCAATGGCGGTAGGAAGGGAAAAAGTAATAATGAATAGCGTTTTGCGTGAGATATACATGCACTGGGAAAGTTCGGGAAAAATATCTGCTTAATGTCTTCTATTATATACTCGAAAATGGGAAAACGTACAAGAAGAGACTTATACTGTAAAAAGAGCGCTTGCTCGTTTCAAGAGGCAATGAAGCAATTCGAGTGTTTTCTGGAAAATGTCTCGACGGGAAGCGTTCGCTCGACTCGAGGGGCAATAAAGTAATTTGGGAAAAGTCACGTAGCGTCTATTTGCCATAGTAGCCATGAGTAAGAGAGAGAGAGGGTTAGGTCGAGAGAGAGAGAGAGTAAGAGAGAGAGAGAGACCGACTCTATGTACGAGGCGAGTCGCGGGGTGGCGAGTATATCGCGAGTTCGCGCATTACGTAATCTCGTGGTTTTTCGTGTGTTACGTACCGAACGGTACCCCGGGTTTCCCGAGTGAAATATTATTTTGTGGGCTGCTCTGCTCGTCCCATACGGGCCCGAGTTCTCTGGGAGGATAAAGGGGAGGATGCCAGAATACTTTGGTGCTTCCGATTATAACATGGTTTATTTATTAATAATAGCGGACTTACAATGTTGTTGACGCCTGAATGAGTAAACACACACACACACACACCACACACACCACACACATACACACTCACTAATTTTAACAATATAGAACTGGTTAATTCGATACAAAGTAATTTAACGGCGCGACTTGTGTTATGTTTTCAATTTGAAAGAATGAAATTAGATGTAATAATGATTGCGTCTCTATCGCGGCGGTGTCGACTGCGCACAAGTCTGACAATCCTGTGCAACCACCTTTTGCACCGGCTTCACTAGGGGATACTATCCACCTCCCAAATGCACGGGAATTATGGTTGCCGCGGAACGCTTTGTGCGTGAGTAGGAATCCGAACCCAGGGAACAACCCCGTAGACGCGGTACTCGCAAGACCGTTTTAACGACTGAAGACTGACGGACGCGAACCCGTGAAGACGCGGGAGTCAGGGATCGCGACTTGCTTTCGACCGGAGTTGTACCCCAACACCAGGTTACTTCCGTGGCTAGATGGGAACTAAAAATCTTCACCGCCACCGGACCGATGTTAGCTCGGTAGCTATCACTCCGGTGGGGGTTTTTGACAACGTCCACGGAAAGTCGCTCGCTCCCAAAGTCCCACGGTCGAACTCTGCGGATCGGGCGATGCTTGATCAGCGGAATTCGATCGGGTACATCCGGTCTCACTATCGGCGTTTCCACACCCGACACCGGATAGAGACACGAGGCGACGAAGTCGTCGGAAAATAATGAAAGCTAAACCCGTTAATAAAAACCCAATTATTGATATTACTAAACAAAACATTAAAAAGTTACGGAGACGTGACACCCACCCCCCCCCCCCCCCTTGAAAATAGTCGACGTCCTCGTCGACGGTTATAATTTTAAACCTGAGTATGTTAGTTTTTTTTTTATATCGAAAGATTACAAATATTGGCGATAGTCCGGTGTTGGCACCTCAAGGCACCTGTGGTTCTTGCCGAGGGACGGATCGCGGAGCCAGGGTTGGCGGACTCCGAATGTGCTGACAGGCGATCACGTTACTCGGCCCTGTTGCCGCAACGCTTGATTCTGCAGTACGATTGTTGACTTCAGCATAAGTTGGAGACTCCATTTCGCTCACGTTTCCTCCGATTTCCCGTTGCGGACGGACTCGCAAACTTTCGCCCATACGTGTGCGTGCGGTCATGAGGCAACCACGCGAAAGGTAAAATCCGATTACCAGTGCTAAGCAGGCCTGGCTGGCGTAGCTTGCGACAGTGTGGTAATATCGGGTGTCGTCCTCTCGCCGGTGTATTCCGATGTCGTACATCTTTTTCTCGATGGCGCGCAGAGAGTCTCCCGCAGGAAGGGCGATCGGATCCTGTCCCTCCGAGGAACCTGGGTCATCACGTCGGGCTGACAGAGGAGTCAGCAAGTCCTCCGTTCCTTCTGCCTGTAGTATCGGAGCGAGGACCGACACGTTGAGAGCCAGACCAGGCTGATAGTAGTACTGTTCTCGACTCGCATACACCCGTAGGCTGGTGAGGGTAGTCGTACGCGTCGTTCCGACACAATTAGGGCGGAGTTGTAGTACTCCGGCCCCTTGTACGACTACTTCGCGCGGGGGCCTTTCCGAGCAGGCTATACGTAGGGCTGTCGGGCGGGAGAGAGAAAACAGCCATCCTCCTTGGGTTGGTAGGTACTTCCAGTAGTCTGAGTGATCCGGATGCACCCTTACGTCGCAATGTTAAAACGCCTCAGCCGTGGGTTTCATCAACAATTGCACTTCGCAGACCTTGGATGAGAGAGCAATCTGTATCGGCGTCCCGCCGGAACAGATAAGGCGGCGTCCATTCTTCCTACATCCTGAGTGATACTCCTGGTCGGCGAGGAAGTAAGTACGGTGGTCACTGGCGATGGCGATATAGTGAGCCACAGGGAGGACATGGGCAGACCCCGTCCCATTGTTGAACGCCTGCGGCACCGGCCAGGGATGCATCCGGTAGAGGTCGTACGTAGTGCGGTCAAGTAGCGGGATGTGCGTTACAATCAACACCTTATCCCGGTAGGACAGTAGGTCCGTTTGGACTAGGGCCGCGAAATTTTCAGGGCGCAAGTGGTCCAGGGGGAGGGGGAACTCTACCCCTCCGGCGTTGAGTAGCACCTCCTTGGCCACGGCGATTAGCTGGTCCTTCGTCACCGCCTCGGGGTCGAGTCGACCTTCGGCAGCCTCGGCAATGGTCCGAACGTACCGGGAACACGCGTCGATGTACCGTTCCAGTTTTGCTTCCACTCGATTAGCGTAGTTGGTGAGAGTCAGATTGTACTGGCCCAGAGCAGACTGGTTGGTCAAGGCCTGCAATTCCTGATGCACCCGTGCCACGAGTCCATACACGTCGTTGACATGCCGGGTCTCCTCGGCGTGATCTCGCTGCAGGGTTTGGAGGTGGGTTGATACGATGTGCATTTGATGTCCCTCCCACTGTGTGATCCGACTCTGATCGTGGAATAGCCTGTCGATCTGCCCCGTGATGTAATGGGCATCGTCCTCGTTCAGGGTCCCGAAAAGCGACTTACTCACGGTCCCAACGAATCCGAATGGGGCGGATCGCTTCTTCATCGTGGTGGGAGAAGGGGGCAATCGTACATCCGATCGATCAGTTAGTCCCCATAGCTCACCCACAAGATGCCTCGCGTGAGTGAAGCGAGTGAGGAGGTAGTCCTTCCGCAGCAGATGATGACAGGCAAGGACAGTGTTGTGTCTACGGCACTCCCTTGCTATCTGGCCGAGCTGTTCCTCATTGTTCGGGAAGGACTCGGCAAACTTGGCAACCTCGACAAAGATTGTCATGCGCCAGTCTGCCTGTTGTAGTCGCACTGGTGCTGCCTTCTCGAAGTACAGGCCTGGGCTGTCGGTGACAGTGGTGACTTGATGAGCTTCTTTCATTGCGGACTCGAAGTGGGCGCAACTCAGCAGCAGAAGGACGGAGTAGAGGTTCCGCATCTAGACGTAACAGACGTTCCGGCGGCTTATTCTAACTGGATGTTCCTACGCGTGCGCTAGCTTAACCTTATCGACATGTTTGCGGAATCTCTCCCTGCTTTCGGTCTCCAAAATGACATTGCTCCCATCCGTGGTCGACTGTATAGTATAGGGACTGTGGTATTGGCTGTCGAATTTTCCCTTACGCGGCTCCTTCTGGACGTAAATCTGATCCCCTACCTTGCCCTCGAAAGGACGGCATCCTCTGTCGTAGTAGGCCTTTGACCGTTCCTTCAAGCGGTTCAGGTTGTCCCCGGCGATCTCGCGAATTTCTGATTGGCGCTTAACGAGCTCGGCGACGAAGGAGTTTAAGGTGGGGAGCCTGTCGTCGGTCGGGAATTGGCTCGGCTGACGCGCGGGTTTCCCAAACACGATTTCATGCGGCGTGAAGTTTGTTGCTTCATGCACGCTCGTGTTGTAGGAAAATTCGGCAAACGGCAGTAACCGGTCCCAATCATCGTATTTGTCAACGCAGTGCCTGATGTACTCCGCTAGCACGATGTGACTTCGTTCTAACGAGCCGTTCGTCTGAGGACGATACCCTGAAGTTGTCAAATGATTCACTTTATAAATCTTTGAGACTTTGTGAAGCAAGTTGCTCGTGAACGAAGTGCCTCGATCAGTTAAAATAGCTCGCGGAGCACCGAATTGGTTATAAAGGCGGCGAACAATCGCCTCCGCGATGGTTGCAGCCTTTAGATCAGGTATTGGCTCCGCGAGGCAGTACTTCGACAGCTGATCTTGCATCGTCAGGATGTGCCTATTCCCATGCGGGGTGATAGGCAGTGGCCCGACAGTATCTAAAGATACCTTGTCGAAGGTGTCTACTGGAGTGTCCGTTATGAGCATGGGCTCGCGCGTTTTTACACGAACGAGCTTTTGCTCCTGGCAGCTTTTACAGCGTCGAATAAAGTTTTGCACGTCATTCCGCAGGGTGGGCCAGTAGAATCTCTCTCGAATCCGACGATATGTCTTGGTTACGCCCTTGTGGCCTCCAATGAGACTCGAGTGAGATTCCGTAATGATGCCCTCCCTGTCTTCGGGCGACAGCATCTTTATTTTTCCGTAGCATATGGCTATGCTCATTCTCATGTCCGAGAACACGGAATGGAGCGCGGGCGAAAATGTGTCTCGAGGCAGATCGTCGGTGAAATCGCCATGCCGCGAAATTCGGAACGAGGGAACCGGCGCCAGCTGGATCACTCGTCGCAAATTTTCCAGACCCATTTTGACTTTGGACAGATCGGGAGGATCATAGTAACGGAGCTTGACGATTACCGTGTACACTTTATGTCGGCCGTATTCGGTGACGGCCACCTGTCCTAGTCCCAGATTCTTCGCCCTCAAGGACGACGGATCCAGGATACCCAGATCGGATAATAATTTTCCAATCTGGGTTACCAGCTCGCCGTCGGCGGAGGCGAAGTGGACATAGTTATCGCGCCTGCCCGTAAGGCAGTCACGATCACCCACAATCTGGGACGTCGGCCCCTCGATTTTTCTGGATGTTCTTTCGGTTGCGATCTCTCTTTTCGCAGGGTGCGGCGAGGGGTCCCACAGGCTGAAGCGCAGCGATGACGTCGGCAATGACGGCCGCTGGCGTTTCGAGGAAACCTCACTCCCTCCCTCTCGCACGGGGGACAGCCTCGTAGCCCCAGCAGGCGATGCAGAGACCGTCGGTGTTTCATGAGAAAGGAAGGGCAGCGAGGGCTCGACCAGCTCACCCGTACCGCTCGTACTCTCCACCGCACACGAGATGGGAGCGTGCGTCCGGTTAAGGGATATCTCCGGCGGGGGCATCGCCCTGTCTCGCTCGGAGAATAGCCGATCGAGCAGTGCCGACGCTGCCTGTGGAGAGGAGAGGGGCGGGCCTGCACGGACCGTGGCTTCGTCTCTAACAGAGTCGTGCAAAACTGTAGACGCTGCTATAGGGAGTTTCATAGCCTCGCTCTCGTCGTCCGCTTCACTGTCCCCCTCGGTCCGCCTCAGCGCATAGGGAGCGAGCTGACTAGTCCTTTTCAGGAGCTCCTCGTCACTGGCTGGCTGAAATCTTTCAGATAGCCGTGATATGCGACGACTGAGCTCCGCATCCGTACCGTCCTCGTCAAAGGGGTCCAACTCGTTCAAGACGCCTTGGACCTTCTCGTCTATTTCCTCTCCCTCCGAGATATGGCCCGGGAGCAATATTTCTTCCTTGCCCGGAGGGAGGTCATCGGTCTTGTGGAATTTATTCTCGAGTTGCTGTAGCGACTCGTCACATTTCGCAATCGAGTATTGTAGAGGGTCAAGGACGGTGATGTATTTATCAGAGACCATTTCCTCTACGGGGGTGCTGTCTTCCGTATCGCTAGGAGGAGGACTGACAGCAACCGCGTACTCGTACGACCGGGAAGGGTCACTCGTGGTTTGCACTGGCGGATCCTTCATTGGCCGGACGGTGGTGCCGACGGTCGTTTTAGAGGTCGTTTGGGAGGGAGGAGCGGCGCGGGTAACATACTCCGGTGCATTCGTTGTATCGGCCGCCCCTCCTCCGCCGAGCTCGCCTCGGATGTCTCCGAATACTTCGGGGCCGGCCGCGACGAGGTCCCGGGGGCGGTTCGAAGCCGCGTACGGGTCGCAACGGCACTCACATCCAGAGGAGGAGGCACCCTTCGGTTCCACTGCGTCGAGGCTGACGTCGCGTTCTTCGACGGCGGCGTCGGGTTCTGGGAATCGGAGCGTGCCCTGGGTCTCCCCTTTTGGATGGGAAGCACCACAGCCGTATCCTCCGACCACTCGGAGTCGCTTGACTCTGAGGACAGCGGGTTTATCGGGTTCCGGGAGAGTGCGTCGGCGTTCAAATTTAATCGACCCGGTTTATAAACAAACTCGTAGTCGTAATTTTGAAGGCTCAGTCTCCATCGGACTAACCTCTTACCAGGATCGTTCATTGTGCCGATCCATTTGAGGGGCTCATGATCCGAGATAAGTTTGATCTTCCGGCCGTAGAGATATGGCTGGAAGTGCTCTAAAGCCTTAATCACCGCCAAGCATCCCTTCTCGGTCGTCCCATAGTTCACCTCGGCGGGCGAGAGGATGCGAGAAAAATAGGCGATCGGTAGATCAAGCCCATCTCGCTCCTGGCCCAGGACGGCTCCGATTGCATAAACGGAGGCATCCGTGGTGAGAGTGAACGGACGGTTAAAATCGGGGTATTGCAGGACAGGTTCCGTACACAGAGCCTTTCGTAAGTCCCGGAAAACTGCGGCGCGGTTCCTTTCCCCAGGCGAAGGTCTTCCCCTTCTTGAGCAGGTCAGAAAGAGGCTTCGCCCGGCCCGACAAATTCGCAATGAATCTTCGGTAATACCCGGCGAGTCCAAGGAATTGTCGAACATTTCTTGCCATTCTCGGACTCGGGAAACGTTTTACAGCCTCAAGCTTCCGCGGGTCAGGTCTTAGCCCATCTCGCCCAATTATGTGGCCGAGATAGCATACCTCCCGTTTGAGGAACTCACACTTATCCGGCTCGAGTACCAGGTTTGCTTCCCGCAGACGATTCATGAGTCGACGGACCTTCTTCCCGTGTTCTTCCAGCGATCGGGCGAATACTACGATGTCGTCAAGGTACACGAATAATTCGGCACCTTGCAGGCCTCGGAGTACACTATCCATTAATCGCTGGAACGTGGCGGGGGCGTTCTTTAATCCTTCAGGCATTCGAACGTATTCATAGTGCCCGTTAAGCGTAGAGAACGCAGTCTTTTCGCTATCCCGAGTGTCCATGGGAATCTGTTGAAAGCCGCTCGCCAGATCGAATGTCGAGAAATATCTTGCCTCGCCCAGCTGATCCAATATATCCAGGACATTTGGCAGTGGATAGGCGTCAGAAATTGTTTTCTCGTTAAGCTTCCTGAAATCTATCACCATTCGCATCCGCGGCCGACCTTGTGAATCGGGTTTCTTCGGTACGATCCATACCGGAGAGTTGTACGGGGACTGCGAAGGGGTAATGATTCCATTATCGAGCTTTTTCTGGATCTGTGTATCGATTTCTTCACGGTGTATAGTGGGAAATCGATACTGCCGAGTGTTAATGGGTCGGTCGTCTACAGTTGGGATACGATGGGCGACCAGACGTGTACACCCAAGGCCATCTCCGGGAAGTTTGAATTGATTAGGGTTTTCTTCAACGATACTCAGGACGTGTTGACGCTCGAGTTCGTTCAACCCGTCCAATCGCAGTGCCGTCATCACTGCTGCAACGCGATCGTGCGGTGGATCGTCGGTGTCATCCGTTGAGTCATTATCGCTGCAGCCTACGTCCCAGAATTCGAACGGGAGTATCTCTTGGGGGGATACCTCAATGTCTATGTCGTGACTTAAGGTGTTTATCGCGAGCACGTGACATACGCCGTTCTTTTGACGGACCAACGCATCCCCGATATAAAGGCCGTCCTCTGTCACAATCCGTGGCAGGTATCCTTCCTTTACCCCGGGGTTGGTTACAGGGATAGCCAGTGGTCTACGCGTTCGTGCCCGGATGGTTAGTATTTTCCTCGCGGGAGAGTTATTATTTGACCGGGGGTTTTCAGTGTCGGAAGTTACGAAGTGACGCGGTCGTATAGGATCACTTGCCAATACGAGTGCGTTGTGGTGAAAGGATAGTTCTGCTTTTTCGCGACGGAAAAAGGGCTTACCGAGTAGGCCATTGCTTTCCGTCGCGAACTCCGAAACCACGTGGAACGTGTGGCTGATACCGTTAATTGTTAGGTTAACGGTGCCCAAGGAGCACGACTTCTCATTCGAAGGGCCCGTAAATTCACGCAACTTCGCGGGGTCATAACTTATGTCCCCTCGAAGGGCGCCAATTTTAATAAAATTGAGGGCGGAACCCGTATCCCAGTACAAATTTTCAATTTTATTTCTGAGTTCGGGCGCTGACAATTTTATTACGGGGGACTCTACTTCGTCCTCCGTTTCCGACGGTGAGTTCGGCCGCTCATCGCCCGATCCGAGTCCTTCTTGAGGCTCTACTTACGCTGGTCTCTGAACCTCACACCTGAATTTCCGGCTTGGGTACTCGTCGCGCGCGGGCAGGTTTGGCTCGCCGCATCCCCGCGACGAGCCCCCTTGGAGTTTAAAGGCGCCGGGCTTGTCGCGCGCGGTGACTCGTCCCGACGCGCGGGTGGTATATCTCGTCCTGCGTCGGAGAGGCGGCGCTTCATCCTGGCCCACGGGCAACAGTCGCAGCCACTTATTCGAGCACAGCAATAGCGTTGGTTGCAGGACGTCGCTCGATTCCGGGCTAGGCGTGGCCTACTTAATCCAGGGGCAGCAAGCGCAGCCAGAACCGCGACCACGACACCACCGCTTTTCGCAGGCCCTCCTCCCTTCCCGAGGGTTGGGACTGGGGGACCTCGCGGGTGGTGACTCCCACCTCCTAAGAATCCCGGCCGGCTTAGGACGTTCTGGCCTCCTCTGCTGAGGGCGGGGAGGTGTCGATTTCCGACGGTCGCGGGGTGAGGGGGAGCCCGATTGCGATCTTTTCGGCTCGCCTTGCGCAATTAACGCGAGGGTATCGCGATTCAATGACCGGGACCCCTTGATTTTTTTTTGTTCGTGGGTATCGTATGACGACCCACAGTCCGAGATTCGCTCCGCGAGTTCAACCGCGTCTTTTAGAGTTTTAGGTGCCGCCACGACTAGCAACTCCGCTAGGCGTGTTGGCAGGGCCCGCTGAAAGGACCTGACCGCGGTCTTCGCGATGGGGTCAATCGGATCCATCGGAATATCGTAACCATAGTCCGACTTCCATGCGTTGCGTGCCAATCCTGCGAGCGCTTTGGTACGGTCATACAATTCCCGTACCGTTTCGCCCTGGTTCAAGCGCAGTCGCATGAAATCGGACATACAGTCGTCATAATTCCGCGAACGCGAAAGCCCTTCTTTTAGGACGGATGTTAGCTGCGGGATCGACGCGATAGTTTCCCCCTGGACACAAAGACGTGCCTCCCCTCGCAATTTGTTTAATACTCCGGCGATAAATTCTGGTTCCCTCGCCGGCTCGATAAAAGCCGCCGCGTTCGCGATATTTTGGAGGAAGTCCCGCAATGATGCGAAACTTCCGTCAAAATCGGGAATACCCGCCAACCGAGTCGAGAGATTCATGCCGCTGATGACGGCAGACATATGTTCGATCGAGGTGGACATTATTTGGGACATGTCCCCTGGCAAGGTTGGATTTGCCATGACCGGTCGCGAAGGGATTTCGACAGCCAATGGGGCGGTAATTTAAATTCAAAAGAAATGAGGGAATATGAATTTAGTTCCGGATTTTTTTTTTCATAATTGAAAAATTTGGAAATTTAGAAATATATAATATTGTAAGAAAGTCAAGAATTAATTCGAACACGGAGGGAGCACTGTAATTCGGGAACCTTACAATTACACGAACAGGTGGAGATTCTGGATTCACCAATCCTCAGAGAACCATCAGTAGCAGTATCCCACCGCTGCCGCCAATTTGTTACGTACCGAACGGTACCCCGGGTTTCCCGAGTGAAATATTATTTTGTGGGCTGCTCTGCTCGTCCCATACGGGCCCGAGTTCTCTGGGAGGATAATGGGGAGGATGCCAGAATACTTTGGTGCTTCCGATTATAACATGGTTTATTTATTAATAATAGCCGACTTACAATGTTGTTGACGCCTGAATGAGTAAACACACACACACACCACACACATACACACTCACTAATTTTAACAATATAGAACTGGTTAATTCGATACAAAGTAATTTAACGGCGCGGCTTGTGTTATGTTTTCAATTTGAAAGAATGAAATTAGATGTAATAATGATTGCGTCTCTATCGCGGCGGTGTCGATTGCGCACGAGTCTGACAATCCTGTGCAACCACCTTTTGCACCGGGTTCACTAGGGGATACTATCCACCTCCCAAATGCACGGGAATTATGGTTGCCGCGGAACGCTTTGTGCGTGAGTAGGAATCCGAACCCAGGGAACAACCCCGTAGACGCGGTACTCGCGAGACCGTTTTAACGAACGAAGACTGACGGACGCGAACCTGTGAAGACGCGGGAGTCAGGGATCGCGACTTGCTTTCGACCGGAGTTGTACCCCAACACCAGGTTACTTCCGTGGCTAGATGGGAACTAAAAATCTTCACCGCCACCGGACCGATGTTAGCTCGGTAGCTATCACTCCGGTAGGGGTTTTTGACAACGTCCACGGAAAGTCGCTCGCTCCCAAAGTCCCACGGTCGAACTCCGCGGATCAGGCGATGCTTGATCAGCGGAATTCGATCGGGTACATCCGGTCTCACTATCGGTGTTTCCACACCCGACACCGGATAGAGACACGAGGCGACGAAGTCGTCGGAAAATAATGAAAGCTAAACCCGTTAATAAAAACCCAATTATTGATATTACTAAACAAAACATTAAAAAGTTACGGAGACGTGACACGTGAGTACGTGAAATAGGGGTGAGAGGGTTGATATTTGTGATTCGCGGGTCGCGAATTATATTGCGGATCTGCGGAAATCGAGGTTCGGGATTAAAGGAGAATGTTTTTGTAATACGGGTTACATAAGTATGAAGGGGGTACGTGGGTAACCCGGAGAGAGAAGAATGAAGGATGTATAGGATGATGGAGAGCTCGATTGAGCGCGCGAAGTATCAGGCGAGCAGGAGGTGTACATTGGTCTCCTAGCGGGGCGCTAGAGAGAGACGGAGCGAGGGCGCGCGGGTGCGCGCGAGCGTTAAGGAGAGACGAGGATAGAGAGTGAGTGCCCGCGGGCGCTCGGCTCGGCGCGCTAGCTAGGCGCGTTCAGCGGAAGTAGGTGCATACTAGGGGAAGTCGAATGTACACAGACAAAATAAAGGACGATGAAAAATAAATGCGCTGGTCACGATATGAATTAAAGTTAATGGAAAAATATTCTTGCACTAAAGCTAGACGCCAGGACGTAACAATGGTCCATTTAAATGGTAAATCAGACGCTACATTGGTTCTGGTTCTTAGGTGACAGCCCAGGTACCGTACCCACCACGTATGTGCGTATGGTATCGGTATCAGTATTAGTATAGTGAGGATACAGTATGTATTACGATGTTGAAGTTTGCATCGTTGGAGTACAACGGAAATTCTTTTCCATTTCTTTATTCCCTTATCCTTATTATCATCCAAAACCTTTTTTCACATATTTAGTCTGAAGATCTCCAATTAGGATCCTGAAAATAGTTTGAGTGGTGTTGAAGAGCTATTCGTCTCAAAAAAAAAAATATGCTGTGAAAATTTCGTTGCGTTCCAACTATTAGTACAGTGAGGATACAGTATGTTTTACGATGTTGAAGTTTGCATCGTTGGAGTACAACGGAAATTCTTTTCCATTTCTTTATTCCCTTATCTTTATTATCATCCAAAACCTTTTTTCACATATTTAGTCTGAAGATCTCCAATTAGGATCCTGAAAATAGTTTGAGTGGTGTTGAAGAGCTATTCGTCTCCAAAAAAAAAATGGGCTGTGAAACTTTCGTTGCGTTCCAACGATCCAAGCTTCAATATAATTATGTTTTACTATCGTAAATTTGCGTGTAGCCGTATACTACCGTACAGGTACACCGTCGGGTACAATCGCTGTACCCTCTACCAATAATACGCTCGGTCATCAGGGTGAAGCTGGTGTTGAACTTTCGTGCCTCATTTTGGTCGCACACTGCTCAGGGAATAGAGGATTTTGAGGGGTAATGACAATGGCTACGAATCATCGGAAAATCTGCTATCTGCGATTTTTTCACGAATACATACCGAGGTATTCCTGCGAAGAGCAAATAGTCTTGCGTTTTTTACATCGGTACCGTTGACTCTTTAACACATCAGCGAGCGGGAAAGCAATGCTAGGGAAGATCATGGCAAATGACACAGTACGTAAATTGAGGTCATATTTTTTATTCTTACGTCAATATGAATTCCAGCGATACGATCGTGCTATCAAAATTCGAGGATACACATCCATAAGATCGCGGGTACGGGAGAATTCAATCGATGTCGAAAAATTCGTGAACTTCGCGTGCCGCCGTCGTCGCGTCGAAGCGACACTTTGCATCGTCGTCGGTAAGAACAAAACAGAACCACTTTCCGAGTCTCGCTTTCACCGTGAGCAAACTTACTCGTTAATTTTCGTCAATGTTGCTCTTCGGAGACGCCAAGAAACTTCAAGTGTAAAAGAACGATGTAAATTAATCTAACGCGACAAACAGCCGAGGTACCGATCAACGCAACTGCCCGGCGGTACGAGATAGGGGGGCGCTGCGTATAAAAAGTCGCGGCGCGTTCGTAAGTCGGTCAGTGGCGTCGAGATCGGTGGCATCGATCAGTAGCATCGGATTTTTATATTTTTTATTACTTGGCATCGTGACGCTGCCGCATCTCTTGATAATTAAAACTATTTCGAGTTTAATTTAATTTTGTAGATAGTGAAACAACCAAATCTTTTCAAATGTTGAACTGTTAAAACGTCGAAAAAAAAAAATTGCGACCTTTTTGACCGACTGTTCGAGAATCTCAACGATCGCGAAATTTCGAAAAGCCGAAGCGTCGGTTCGGACTTAGTGGCGAAGATTCCTTAGTAATAGAAGCCAAGCTTCGATATTGTAGACTACCCCAAACGTTGGCACATCGATGGCACAGAACAGAACCAACTATTTTTTGAAGGTTCTGAGAACCAACATTACTGATGCTGCACCATTTAACAGTATATATCATTACAGTAAACATGCGCCAACCATTGGCCTAGGATCGGCCGAACGTTAGGACGATTGTCGACACCCAACCTCTTTTCCGTTACTGAGAAACACAATTTTATCGACGGCGTTATTCCGGCCCATGGTCCAATTAACATTCCTAATTGACAGAAAAAAGGTTGGGTGTCGACGATCGTCCTAACGTTCAGCCGAGCCTAGGCCAACGATTAGCGCTTGTTTGCTGTAATGATATAGCCGAAGCTGAATCTATAGTCGAATTATGGCTGGGCTGAGTTGACACGTTAACTGGTTCAGCACCAGTAATGTTGGTTCTTAGAACCTTCAAACAACAGTTGGGTCTCTTCTGTGCCATCGATGTGCCAACGTTTGGGAAAGTCTTGGATATCGAAGCTTGGCTGCCATTACTGGACCAAGTCTCGGCAGACTGTCCACCATCGGCGGAGTATTGGAATTTCTACATGGGCAATTAAAAAAAAACTCCTGCTACGTCATGGCGCCCATTTTTAATCGATAATTAATCGACTTTTAATTTACCTTTCAGGATTTGTATTTACGAATGGGAAGTGTGCCACGAACGTACGGATTACAATGAATTAAGTCATATGTGACTTATATGACGGTAAGTTACCGTCGGAGAAGAAAAGCGCCACGTTTAAGCGGGGATGTGCCCACTTGGGATAGGCACTTGGTAAAGTCGATGGTGTATAATTTGACGCATGAGCGACAGGTAAGCACATAAGAAAGTAGCGTGAAATGGTGCTTACCTTGGCGAGAATGAGCGGCGGTGCGTAGCGGGTCAAAACTACTCGACCGTGTGACCGAATGACCTCTCGTGACCCGGACGGGTACCCAGTGCTCGTGCGAATGCGATGGCCCGGTGATTCCGATGTTTTTGGGAGCAGTCGGGGACTACGAGGATTGGACTTCTTTTATGAGGGATACATTCGCTTCTAAATAAAAATATGCATATATAGATTTTATAATTATTTGAACCGCTGAGTGAGTGCAAGACGTGCCAGGTTACGGCACCGTCGACTCACTACGTCTGGCTCCACCTCCGCCCGGTTACGGCGATTGGCGGCCAACCGCGAGAACAAATGTTGAGAATAACGGAAGCCGACGCCCGAACACTAAGCACCGGTGTGACCGTGCCAGTCGCTGACCTACCGAATTACGGCGGGTCGGCGCGTGTGGCGTGTTCGTGCGGCAAACCTTCCGAATTCCTCAGAAAATACTCTGGGTATACGTCCGATTTTGGACGGATAAAGGTTTTTATTTGTTGAGCGAATGTATCGGGAAACGTATTCGTCTAACGCATAGGTACAGATTAATATAAAATTAAATTTGGTTCGCTGAGCGAGTCTATTGCGTGCCAGATTACAGCACCGCCGACTCGCTACGTCTGGCCCACCTCCGCCCGGTTACGGCGATTGGCGGCCAGCCGCGAATACAAATGTCAAGGTCGAGAGAAAGCGACGTCCGAACACTAAGCACCGGGTTAACCGTGCCAGTCGCTAACCTGCCAGATTACGGCGAGTCAGCGGATGTGGCGTGATCGTGCGTCAACGTTCCCTTGCCTCGTAAAAAGCACTTCGAGATTTGTCCAATTTTGGACAGGTATGATTTTATGGGTGAGACGAATACGTGCGTTAGGAAAAATGGCGTGAGCGAGAGGAAGAGGGAGAGAGAGAGAGAGAGAAAGAAATGCACTACGATGATTTGTTCGCTGCGTGTTTACACGCACGAACAAGAGACAAATATATTTTAATTATATGCTCGAAAAATGTTACACTTTTACGCGGTCGCCGTATTTTGCGTAATTTTAATAGCGCGAAGTAATGAAAATAATGTGTGTTTCGTAAATTTATTTGTTGCAGTGTTTGACTTGGTATGTTTCCTTTTAGTTTTTATTATGATTTAAACAATTAATACCGGGTTTACAGAGACTTATAGTTACACTGACGAAGAGACCGGGGTGAACTCTTAATGAATATAAAATATAATAAAATAAAAGTACCGGTTTTCAGAGCGTCGACTGTGCGATCCGCTCCGTTGGCGAGACCGGACGGAACTGACTGGCCAGCTCGCGGAACGCAATATGTACCCTCTTTGTCTCTGAGACAAAGGGCTTGGCGTCATTACCCTCGATCTCGAGCTCGGTCCCCAGTAACCGAATATTAGCACTGATAACGTTATTTTTCTCGAGTTGTACATGAGCAATAAAATGAATGTTTTTCGCTTTCGGCAGGATTTGCTGACTAGGTGGTGACCAAGCTCCGAGGAGGTCGGTGAGAAAACTCGCGATGAAGCTGACCCCTTGGGAACAGTTTCGCGGGTTATTCGAGGACTGTCGCGTCCCCAATATATACATAATATAGATATAACAATATTTCTTATTTCTACGACCATTCTATTATGGTCAACACGAATACACGTATATATGTGGGATACTAGTTCGGGGACTCGTGAATGTCCCCGAAATATACATGTAAGTATAGGAATTAATATTATGATTTGTACTCCGGAGACTCTCTTGGATGTCCCGGGAGTTTATCGAGATATATATTTGTATATGTGTGTGTGTCACTTTGAGAACGTATGTCCCCGAAGTGTGCATCAAAGTAGATATGTATTGAATATTGCCCCGGGACTCGGTCATATGTCCCTGAAGCGTATGGAGTACGTATATGTGTGTGTGTGTGTGTGTGTGTGTATATATGGAGATATATATATATATATATATATTCGCGTTTCAGGAAGAGGATAAAAATCAAAAGGGTTCCCCACCCGGACGACCAAATGGCGTCTCGGGAAGAGGGTATTACGGTTTGAAATTACGCGCAACAAAAAAGTTCTAAAAGTCAAAAAGAAACATAAAGTATAAGAAATTCGCGACTTACTCCGTCTCAACCATCTAAACGATAAAGAACGGTCAAGCGTGGATAAAATTATAAGCGAGAATTCGGACCTATTTCATTTGCCAGGAAAAGTCCTAGGCTTTACAGATAAAATCGAACAAAGGATAACGACGAACGACGATCAACCAGTTTTACGAGGCAGTGTAGATTTTCGCCCGTTCATAAAGATGAAATTACGAAGCAAGTTAAATAACTAATTGAAGGGGAAGTAATTAAACCGTCAAACTCCGCGTATAGTTCGCTTCTGTGGATCGTTCCCAAAAAGGCGGACTCACAAGGAAATCAAAAGTGGCGCATGGGCATTGATTATAGGAACTTAAACGAGAAGGCAATTGGCGATGCTTATCCATCACCTCGAATAACCGAAATTCTCGACCAATTGGGTAATGCGAAATATTTTTCAGTATTCGTCCTGGCCAGCGTTTGCCATCAAATTAAAGTACATCTAGATGATTCTCACAAGACAGCATTTGCTACAGCATTCGGTCACTACGAGTTCGACCGAATCCCGTTTGGTTTAAAAAACGCTCCGGCGACATTTCGAAGATTAATGGATCGAGTCTTAAAGGGCTTCAAGGCATCGAGCTGTTTGTTAATTTGGACGACATCGTCATTTATGCAAAGACACTAGTTGAACACGAGAATAAATTCAACAAACTCTCGAAAAAATTAAGGCAAGCCAACTTAAAATTACCACCGGACAAGTGTGAATTTTTAAGACGAGAAGTGGCATATTTGGTTCACATCATAAGTGAGGACGGAGTTAAACCCGATGCCAAAAAATTGGAGGCTCTACAGGGATACCCTAGGCCTACAACTCCGAAAAAAATGAAACAATTTTTAGGACTTGCAGGTTATTACCGCGGGTTTATCGAAAAATGTTCAGGCATTGCAAAGCCACTCACAAATTTATTGAAAAAGGGATCGACCTTCAAATGAACCGAATCTCACCAAAAAGCCTTCGAAACGCTTATCGAGGCGTTATGTAAAGAACCAATTCTTCAATATCCCGATTTCACAAAACCATTCATCATAACACCGGACGCATCCGATCACGCTATTTGCAGAATTTTGAGCCAAGGCGAAATTGGTAAAGATAAACCCGTTAGTTACACCTCTCGAACTCTTGGAAAACACGAAGTTAATTACTCAGTCATCGGGAAGGAATAATTGGCTACCATTTATTGTGTCAATCATTTCAGACCTTATGTCTACGGCCGTGCGTTCTTATTGATAACGGATCACAAGCCGCTCGTATGGCTTCACTCCATAAAAGACCCGGCCAATCGGCTTGTGCATTGGCGCCTTGCCAATTATACTTATAAAATTGTATACAAACCAGGATGGGGAAACAGCAATGCTGACGCCCTATCCCGGAACCCGCCAGTAAAAAATGAGACTGTGCTCATGGTGAAGCATACACCGAGTAAAAGAAAATCCGAATCGCCTATCGCTGGCCCAAGTCAGGCAAAAATCGAAAAACCGCCTCCTAGCGGAAATGACGATTCGGACTCGGACGAAAGATTGTTCGATCCACCAGCTGCAAAAACCCCAGCTAATAAACGAAAACCTACCTTAAATCCTGATACGGATACGGAAGAAATCCCCGATCCGTCGGACGGCAACCAACTGAAAAATCCACCTGAAAAAAGGAAAAAGTTGGCCGACTCCGCGGACGAAGACGATTTCCTCGGTTTCCGAAATTTTCCGACAATTTCGCAAACGTCTGGCAAACCGCCTCGTCGTTGGGAAAAAGAAAAAGAAACTCCGAAAACCCGGAACCTGGAAGAACCGCCTTCCCGTCCTCAATCCGTAGAACCTGTAACGGAAACAACCTTGCACACGTCTATACCAGACACAAGTCCAGACGACGGAATCGCGGAATATTTTCAAATAACGCAACTTTTAGAAGATCGAGAAATAGCCCCATTTCCTGAGGATTCCGAAATTCCGGAACCGCCAGAACATGGAGAAAACATTGGTAATATCGAGGATCTCACCGAAAGCTCAAGCGACTCAGACGACGACTCTGTAAATAGCGACATATTTGATAATTAAAACCCCGAGCATGCATTACCGAGGGAAAACAGTGAAGTCCAAGGTAGACTCACCATACGCGAAAGGTGTGATAATTTTCTCCATGTTCAAGGACAATCTCGTCGTCTTTGTCACCACTTCCGGGAGACCAATCGATGATGGAGCAAAAGACCTCCAAACTCACAATTTGTTTCCCAAAATCGAGGAAAGAACGTATTTACGACTCAAGGTAATAAGCGAAAATTCAAGATGCATATTAGCTATACCGTTATTCGCGAATGTACACGAAAACCTTTTGATCAAGGACCTTGAGGAAGTCCTCGACTCCTCGAAAAACGTTGTCCGCGAACCATCTACGAAACGAATTCATGTCGCGAAATCAAACTCAATCGGGAATGTATCATGGAACGAAATTAAAAATCTTTTGATACGAACGCTAGGCAACGACGAGGTTACGTTGACCATTTGTAAACAACTCATTCAATATCCTCCCGAGGAAAATCGTATTGCAATAATAGAAGAAAACCATGATTCGTTGGTAGGAGTTCATAAGGGAGTAAAGAAAAAAAACATACGAATCAGAGAAAATTTCTTTTGGAAAAACATGAAAAGCGAAATTCAAGAGTACATCCAACATTGTAGAGGTTGCCAATTAAAAAATTTAGTTCGAGTAAGAACTAAGCAACCCACGGTTATTACCGACACCCCAAGGACGGCCTTCGACAAGGTGGCCGTGGACGTGGTCGGGCCACTTCCTGTTACGAAGATGGGCAACGAGTACATGCTGACCATCCAGGATCTTCTCACTAAGTATTCGTTGGCAATTCCGCGGAAAAGGACAACGGCGATCGACATCAGCGTTCGTCGATCGCCGTTGGTGGTCAGTTCGTCAAAAATTTTATCGCTCGTTTTGGTGGTCCTCGCGCCCTTCTCACCGACCAGGGGGCGAACTTTCGGAGCAGTTTTATGAAGGCCATCGCAAGGAAATTCAGAATCAACATGTACCAAACATCAGCCTTCTACCCGCAGTCCAACGGGTCAATCGAAAGGCCTCACCACGTCCTCGCGGAATATCGTGTTACGTCCTAGCACTTTCGCCCTCCAAATATTCATATCTGGTACGAATTGTAGTAATTATTAAGATTTTTTCCTCGCGCTAACCGCGCTCATTTACGTTTTCTTGGGGTACATATTAATCAGAACGACTCATGTATGGTCGATTTCACTCAGAAAGTCCGTTATATAAAATATTTGTTAATATATCTTTAAATTTAGCACGCGTAAATCTACCCGTATACTTTAGGGACAAACAGTTCCCATAACAACTTTATCGCTAAGCTTACCCGTCACTTCCGGGATGAGTACATGGGTGCTCGGATTAACTTCACGAATAGTCTCATATACACGTGCATATTCATTTGCCTGTACACTTCTGGGACACGCACATGAGTCCCCGGAGTACCATATCAAATGTCTGATATACACGTACCTGCATGCTTTAGGGACATCTCCGAGATTCCCTGGAGTACATCATATAATAATTCCGTATGTCGATTTCCATGCAGACTTTAGGGACATAAGTCCTCGAAATAACTTTAATGAATATATATATATATATATATATATATATATATATACATACATACATACATACATACACACACACACACATATATATATATATATATATATATATATGTATATATATATATTCATTAAAGTTCTTTCGACGACCTATGTCCCTAAAGTCTGCATGGAAATCGACATACGGAATTATTATAGGAGGAACTCCAGGGACTCTCGGAGATGTCCCTAAAGCATGCAGGTACGTGTAGATGTAAGTATATATCAGACATTTGATATGGTACTCCGGGGACTCATGTGCGTGTCCCAGAAGTGTACAGGCAAATGAATATGCACGTGTATATGAGACTATTCGTGAAGTTAATCCGAGCACCCATGTGCTGATCCCTGAAGTGACGGGTAAGCTTAGCGGTAAAGTTATTATGGGAACTGTTTGTCCCTAAAGTATACGGGTAGATTTACGCGTGCTAAATTTAAAGATATATCAACGAATATTTTATATAACGGAGTTTCGGAGTGAAATCGACCATACATGGGTCGTTCTGATTAATATGTACCCCAAGAAAACATAAATGAGCGCGTTTAGCGGGAGGAAAAAATCTTAATAATTATTACAATTCGTACCAGATATGAATATTTGGAGGGCGAGAGTGCTAGGGCGTAAAAAGATATTCGGCGAGGACGTGGTGAGACCTTTCGATTGACCCGTTGGACTGCGGGTAGAAGGCTGATGTTTGGTACATTTTTATTCTGAATTTCCTTGCGATGGCCTTCATTAAACTGCTCCGAAAGTTCGCCCCTTGGTCGATGAGATGGGGCGCGAGGACCACCAAAACGAGCGATGGAGTTTTTGACGAACTGACTACCAACGGCGATCGACGAACGCTGATGTCGATCGCTGTTGTCTTTTTCCGAGGAATTGCCAACGAATACTTAGTGAGAAAATCCTGGATGGTCAGCATGTACTCGTTGCCCATCTTCGTAACAGGAAGTGGTCCGACCACGTCCACGGCCACCTTGTCGAAGGCCGTCCTTGGGGTGTCGGTAATAACCATGGGTTGCTTAGTTTTTACTCGAACTAAATCTTTTAATTGGCAACCTCTACAATGTTGGATGTATTCTTGAATTTTGCTTTTCATGTTTTTCCAAAAGAAATTTTCTCTGATTCGTATGTATGTTTTGCTTACTCCCTTATGAGCTTCTACCAACGAATCGTGGTTTTCTTCTATTATTGCAGTACGATTTTCCTCGGGAGGATATTGAATGAGTTGTTTACAAATGGTCAACGTAACCTCGTCGTTGCCTAGAGTTCGTATCAAAAGATTTTTAATTTCGTTCCATGATCCATTTCCGATTGAGTTTGATTTCGCGACATGAATTAGTTCCGTAGATGGTTCGCGGACAAAGTTTTTCGAGGAGTCGAGGGCTTCCCCAAGGTCCTCGATCAAAAGGTTTTCATGTACATTCGCCAATAACGGTATAGCTAATATGCATCCTGAATTTTCGTTTATTACCTTGGATCGTAAATATGTTCTTTCCTCGATTTTGGGAAACGAATTGTGAGTTTGGAGGTCTTTTGCTCCATCATCGATTGGTCTCCCGGAAGTGGTGACAAAGACGACGAGATTGTCCTTGAACATGGTCAAAGTATCACGCCTTTCGCCCATGGTGAGTCTACCTTGGACTTCACTGTTTTCCATCGGTAATGCATACTCGGAGTTTTAATTATCAAATATGTCGCTATTGACAGAGGCGTCGTCTGAGTCGCTTGAGCTTTCGGTGAGATCCTCGATATTCCCAATGTTTTCTCCATGTTCTGACGGTTTCGGAATTTCGAAATCCTCAGGAAATGGAGCTATTTCTCGATCTTCAAAAAGTTGCGTTATTTGAAAATATTCCGCGATTCCGTCGTCTGGACTTGTGTCTGGTATAGACGTCTGCAAGGTTGTTTCCTTTACAGGTTCGACGGATTGAGGACGGGAAGGCGGTTCTTCCAGGTTCCGGGTTTTCGGAGTTTCTTTTTCTTTTTCCCAACGACGAGGCGGTTTGCCAGACGTTTGCGAAATTGTCAGGAAATTTCGGAAACCGAGGAAATCGTCTTCGTCCGCGGAGTCGGCCAACTTTTTCCTTTTTTCAGGTGGATTTTTCAGTTGGTTGCCGTCCGATGGATCGGGGATTTCCTCCGTATCCGTATCAGGATTTAAGGTAGGTTTTCGTTTTTTAGCTGGGGTTTTTGCAGCTGGTGGATCGAACAATCTTTCGTCTGAGTCCGAATCGTCGTTTCCGCTAGGAGGCGGTTTTCCGATTTTTGCCTGACTTGGGCCAACGATAGGCGATTCGGATTTTCTTTTACATGGCGTATGCTATACCATGCGCACAGTCTGATTTTTTACTGGCGGGTTCCGGGATAGGGCGTCAGCATTACGGTTTACCCTTCCTGGTTTGTATACAATTTTATAAATATAATTGGCAAGGCGCCAATGCACAAGCCGATTGGCCGGGTCTTTTACGGAGTGAAGCCATACGAGCGGCTTGTGATCCGTTATCAATAAGAACTCGCGGCCGTAGACATAAGGTCTGAAATGATTGACACAATAAATGGTAGCCAATTATTCCTTCTCGATGACTGTGTAATTAACTTCGTGTTTTCCGAGAGTTCGAGAGGTGTAACTAACGGGTTTATCTTTACCAATTTCGCCTTGGCTCAAAATTCTGCCAATAGCGTAATCGGATGCGTCCGGTGTTATGATGAATGGTTTTGTGAAATCGGGATATTGAAGAATTGGTTCTTTACATAACGCCTCGATAAGCGTTTCAAAGGCTTTTTGGTGAGATTCGGTCCATTTGAAGGTCGATCCCTTTTTCAATAAATTTGTGAGTGGCTTTGCAATGCCTGAAATTTTTTCGATAAACCTGCGGTAATAACCTGCAAGTCCTAAAAAGTGTTTTATTTTTTTGGGAGTGCCTGTAGAGTTTCCTGTAGAGCCTCCAATTTTTTGGGATCGGGTTCAACTCCGTCCTCACTTATGATGTGACCCAAATATGCCACTTCTCGTCTTAAAAATTCACACTTGTCCGGTGGTCATTTTAAGTTGGCTTGCCTTAATTTTTTCGAGAGTTTGTTGAATTTATTCTCGTGTTCAACTAGTGTCTTTGCATAAATGACGATGTCGTCCAAATAAACAAACAGCTCGATGCCTTGAAGGCCTGTTAAGACTCGATCCATTAATCTTTGAAATGTCGCCGGAGCGTTTTTTAAACCAAACGGGATTCGGTCGAACTCGTAGTGACCGAATGCTGTAGCAAATGCTGTCTTGTGAGAATCATCTAGATGTACTTTAATTTGATGGCAAACGCTGGCCAGGATGAATACTGAAAAATATTTCGCATTACCCAATTGGTCGAGAATTTCGGTTATTCCAGGTGATGGATAAGCATCGCCAATTGCCTTTTCGTTTATGTTCCTATAATCAATGACCATGCGCCACTTTCGATTTCCTTGTGAGTCCGCCTTTTTGGGAACGATCCACAGAAGCGAACTTTACGGGGAGTTTGACGGTTTAATTACTTCCCCTTCAATTAGTTATTTAACTTGCTTCGTAATTTCATCTTTATGAACGGGCGAAAATCTACACTGCCTCGTAAAACTGGTTGATCGTCGTTCGTCGTTATCTTTTGTTCGATTCTATCTGTAAAGCCTAGGACTTTTCCTGGCAAATGAAATAGGTCCGAATTCTCGCTTATATTTTGATCCACGCTTGACCGTTCTTTATCGTTTAGATAGTTGAGACGCGGTAAGTCGGGAATTTCTTATACTTTATGTTTCTTTTTAACTTTTAAAACTTTTTTGTTGCGCGTAATTTCAAACCGTAATACCCTCTTCCCGAGACGCCATTCGGTCGTCCGGGTGGGGAACAATTAAACTTTTCTCCTCTTCCTGAAACGCCTTTTGGTCGACCGGAGTGAGGGAATAATTTTCACATCGGGTTCTATCCTCTTTCTGAAACTCCTTTTGGTCGTCCGGAGTGAGGGAACCCTTTTGATTTGTATCCTCTTTCTGAAACGCCATTTGGTCGTACGGACTGAGGAAATTATTTTCACATTCGGTCCTATCCCCTTCCTGAAACGCCTTTTGGTCGTCCCGAGTGAGGGAACCATTTTTCGTGCCTTTGCACCTGATTTCTTCGACTACTACCGTTGGTATAGTCAGTCACAAATTATCATCGGTTGAATTGTGCGCAATAAGATAAGCGATACCATTCTTGACCGTATCGACTGCTTCGCCAAAAAAGATCCCTTCTCCCAAGTAGAGCATCGGAATATCTCCTTCTTTGATTTTGGGATTACTTACTTTGACGTAACAGACCGATTTGGACTGTTTTGGAATCGAAATAGTTTGCTTACTTTTAAATGGGATCCTTTGATTTCCCCAAGTTAATTGTTCATGTCTCCAATCTACGAGAGCTTTATTTTCAGCAAGAAATTCGGTACCAAGTAATGCATGTAGGTCCATTGGGAACCAATCATCGACGACGTGAAATTCCACGGGGGTATCATTGATTGTTATACTTATAGACCCCTTTCTTCTTACGGGGATACTCGAGATCCCCTCCAATTTTAATATATAGGAAGTATTTATATACGTATGTGCATTTACGATTTGATTTTTGACGAGATTCACTTCAGAGCCTGAGTCTATTAAAAATTTGTTAAGTGCCGATAAGTTGGGTGAGTCGAGGTCTACGGAAGCTATTTGTTTTGACCATGTTAATAAGACGTTGACGGTTCGCACAGAGACGCGTTTATTATTTTTACCGGGCGCTCCGTCGATTTCTCGTCCCGCGGGGAGGCCCGGGCCACTGGTCGAGAATTCTCGTTTTTTGGCAATTCGGTTGCCCTGTTCCTTTCTTCATTTTGTTTTTCAAAGCAGGATGTCTCGAGGTGGTCCGCCCTGTTGCAATATTTACACATCGACGGGGGTCGAGAACCGTGACCGTTCGTGGGCTTTGACCACGTGATTCTACTGTTTGAACTTTGTTTATTTGAATTTCCCGGTTTCTTGTCCGAAAATTTTGTCCAGCAATCATCGGATGCGTGATTGCGGTTGCAATGTTTACAAATCTGTCCTCCTGAAGGGGAGACCGCTTTTATTTGGGCCGACTGATTTTCAGTTCGGCTTTTGAAACGCGTGTCCTTGAAATGTGACCTATCGCGTTCCATATCTTTTTCAACTTCTATTGCCTTTGGATAGGCATCTTCGAGATTATCGAATCCCTCGTGTTTGAGACGGATTCGAAAGTTGAGTGGAAGACCCTTGACGAAACAATCCAGCGTGTAGTTTTCGAAAATATCATATTGACCGTTTCGGAGAGTTCCGTGATTATCAATTTCGGCTTCGAGAATCGCCGTATGCAAATCTTTTGTTCGACTGATATAGTCGATAATACGTTCGTTTTTGCTTTTTGAAACATTTCCAAGTTCACCACGAAATTCGTTCAAAGTTTTCGCGGCACCAAATAAGGTTTTCAACCGCTCACCGACTTGGTGAACGTTCTGGAAGTTGTAATCTTCCAGTGCCGTTGCGGCATGACCTTTTAATTTGTTACGAAGGAGCTGAGTGAGGCCCAACTCCTGATGAGGGCGGAACATGTCCCTTGCTCTTTTACAAGCACGAACAAACCGGAGAACCGGTACGTTGTACCTATTGAAGATCGGCACGGATTCGAATGCGTCTTTAAATTTAATGTTCGCGGGTAATTCTCGATCATCGCGAACGTTAACTTCGTTTTGTTGTACGTGAGGGACTGGACCTGATTGTTGTTGACCCTCACCATTTTTAATCGAACCAATTTCCCTACTAATTCGACTGACCTCATTTATCATCCTCGAAAGGGTATTTTGCAAGCTCTTTAGCGAGACGTTGATTATCGACGAGAAATCTTAAGGGGCTCACGCTGAAGAAGCGCACGCGTGAATCTTATTTTTAACTGAAGTAGAGAATATGTACGAGATAAAGTACATTTATCGACTTGTGCAGTGGCAGTTGAAACTTGAACGAAAACTCGACTTTGGGAAACCGCATTTGAGGGGCCAAATTAAGAAGAAAGGCATTACGGCATTCGCGATTTATCGTGAAACAGGATTAATGGGTTTGTGAAAATATGGAATAGAATCAATCTACTTTTTTCAGATGCAAAATAGCAACCTAACTTGCCTCGAGTCCAGGACCTCATTGAAGGTATCACACAGTGGTCCCAAATCCCAAAAGGCCGGCCAAAAGTCCAAAACGTATTCAATTCGGGTGAAAGTCTGTACTCGGGGGTTTTCCAGGTCGCTGAATATGAATTCGGAGTCAAAGTTGTCTTCGAATCGACGACTTTTAAATCAGGAAACCAATCTGAGTATGCATACAAGTGTGTCTGTTGTGGAATAATCCCTACTAACAGAGAACGCCGGGCCGAGCATCGGATTCGTTCACGTTAATAGTCCACAGCAGCAGTAGCAGTCCTCAACGGCTATTTTCGTGCTGAGAAGAAAACATTTGTAAAAATCACCCACTGGGAACGAGGCCGAACAGTATCAAGGTTATTTCGATAATGAAACACAAAACAGAATTTGAGTCGAATCTCATGTGAATTTTCGTACGAATCGGCGACTTTTAAATCGGGAAACGAATCCGAGTCTTCATGTAAGTGTTTCTGTTGTGGAATAATCCTTACATACTGAGAACGCCGCGCCGAGCATCGTATTCGTTCACGTTCACAGTCCCCAGCAGCAGTAGTAGTCCTCAACGGCTTTTTTCATGCCGAGGGTGAAACATTTTAGAAAATCACCCACTGGGAACGAGTCCGAACAGTCTCAAGGTTATTTCGATAATGAAACACAAAACCGAATATGAATGGACCGGTTTTCATATTGGATTCGTCTCGGTCCCATAAAAAAACGGTCGAAATAGGCGTATTTATCAACGTCGAATCTCATGTGAATTTTCGTTCGAATCGACGACTTTTAGATTGAGAAACGAATCCGAGTCTGCATGCAAGTGTTTCTGTTTTCGAATAATCCCTACAAACTAAGAACGCCGCGCCGAGCATCGGATTAGTTCATGTTCACAGTCCACAGAACCAGTAGTAGTGCTCAACGGCTTTTTTCGTGCCGAGGGTGAAACATTTTTAAAAATCACCTTTGGGAAGGAATCCGAACAGTCTCAATGTTATATACACAAAACAGAATATGGATGGACCGGTTTTCACACTGGATTCGTCTCGGTCCGATAAAAAAAAAACGTTTGAAACAGGCGTATTTATCAACGTCGAATCTCATGTGAATTTTCGTTCGAATCGACGACTTTTAAATCGGGAAACGAATCCGAGTCTGCATGCAAGTGTTTCTGTTCTCGAATAATCCCTACAAACTGAGAACGCCGCGCCGAGCATCGGATTCGTTCACGTTCAGAGTCCACAGCAACAGAAGTAGTGCTCAACGGCTTTTTTCGTGCTGGAGGTGGAACTTTAAAAAAAATCACCCACTGGGAACGAGTCCGAACAGTCTCAAGGTTATTTCGATAATGCAACACGAAACAGAATATGAATAGACCGGTATTCACATTGGATTCGTTTCGATCCGATAAAAAAACATACAGTTGGAACAGGCGTATTTATCAACGTCGAATCTCATGTGAATTTTCGTTCGAATAGACGACTTTTAAATCGGCAAACGAATCCGAGCTTGCATGCAAGTGTTTCTGTTGTCGAATAGTCCCTACAAACTGAGAACGCCGCGCCGAGCATCGGATTCGTTCACGTTCATAGTCTACAGCAGCAGTGGCAATCCTCAACGGCTATTTTCATGCCGAGATTGAAACATTTTTAAAAATCACCCGCTGGGAACGAGTCAGAACAGTCTCAAGGTTATTTCGATAATGAAACACAAAACAGAATTTGAATGGACCGTTTTACATATTGGATTTGTCTCGATTCGATAAAAAAAAACAAACGGTTCAAACAGGCGTATTTATCAACGTCGAATCTCATGTGAATTTTCATTCGAATCGACGACTTATAAATCGGGAAACGAATCCGAGTCTGCATGCAAGTGTTTCTGTTGTCGAATAATCCCTACAAACTGAGAACACCGCGCCGAGCATCAGATTCGTTGACGTTCAAAGTCCACAGCAGCAGTAGGAGTCCTGAATGGGTATTTTCGTGCCGAGGGTGATACATTTTAAAAAATCATCCACTGGGAACGAATCCGAACAGTCCACAGCAGCAGTAGTCAAAGCCAGTTTATACACTAGGCTCATGAGGCTCGGGCCTTGGGCGCCGCTGCAAAGGGGGCGCCGCGCGTCGGCGGCATCCGCACGTACGCGCGCTCCTTCTTATCTCGCCACCTTCGGACCGTCGATTGGAGGGGCGGGGCTGACTTTCGTAAACCGGCCCTGGCAGTAGTAGATCTCAATGGCTATTTTCGTGCCGAGGGTTGATGAATACGCTTGCTTCAACCGTTTTTTTTATCGGACCGAGACGAATCCAATATGAAAAACGGTCCACTCAAATTCTGTTTTGGGTTTCATTATCGAAATAACCTTGAGACTGTTCGGATTCGTTCCCAGTGGTGTTACGTCCGGAGATTTATTTAAGATAAAAAATAAATAAATACATTCGAAAGAGAAATACGCGATTACGGTTACGAGATTGAATTGACGTTGATTGTTTAATTAATGCAATTTTCCTTTGTTTTACAGAAACGGACGCCAGCCTTGAGATCCTGCCTTTAGTCGGGAATGTGCCCAACAGGGATGAGGATCGAGCCACGGGTTGATCGATAATCATGAATCGTTCACGGGGATAGGGCAGTCGGTAAAGAATATAGTCAATGGGAACGTGAACGTGCGACTTATCCTACGAGCGGCGGTGCGTAGCGGGTTTATCGACGGACGGTCTGGTACCCGGGTAGAGGTCCTTCCGTCGGTAATGATAATTTGGAGTTGAACGACGATTTCGACGACAGTCGGTTGGGAGGTAGGTCTCCTATTGTTCGACGACCATCCATCCATAGGTGTACCGACACGTATGCCGATAAAGAGGAGGTCCTGTTGGCCGACCGCGGCGACGAACTCGTGGAGTGAAAGGAAGCGACGTAGGCGACGAGAGAAAATTAGCCAATGATGGAAATCTCGATGTCCGACGATGCATCGACGGTGGACGCGTCTGAAGCGACGCTGCCGGTTGAACTGGTCACCGCGCGAATGTACCCATGGGGGTCGAGGATGAAGATTTTCGCATGAAATGGTACGTTCGACACTACGTTGGGTCCGAGTTTCACTGAGTGGTCTTTTATGGCGTCGCGAACAATCCGTTTGAATAGAGATGAATTATTTCCACGAGATGCCGGCCGTGGTTTTTGCGCGGCTATCGCGTTTGCGCGGCGGAGATTAAACTTGGAACCACCTCGTCTTCTTGGCATTTATAAGATTTAATAAATACTAGTAAATATTTTATTTAAAAATCAATTGCCCGTTGGTTGGGGAAAATGAGAGAGCAGGTAGGATTGACATGCAAACGTGTCTTCAAGACACGAATTAATCGACGTGCAGTAGTAAGTAGCACAATCGGTACATCGAGTCTTGAAATTAAGCGAGGTAAGAAATTGTCGACGTGCAGTAGTCAGTAGCACAACCGACAATTCTTCGGAGAGCATGAAAAAAATGGATGATAGGTCGGTTTGTGTAACGGACGATTGATTTACACACACACAATAAAAAGTTGTAAAATGAAATATGTTCGATTAAACGAAATGCCATGAAAACGACAGTGGATGATTGTTGATTCAGACGGATTTTGTAAAAGACGAATGAACGAACTAAACAACACACAACACGTTCGAAAAAATATTTTCGACGAGGGATCAAGGGTCGTGAAGTAATTATTCACTGATTCTAGAAATGTACACTTATATGTATATATTGTTACAAACTTGGAAATAAATGTAATTACACACAATTCTGCGATGCTGAATACGACGAGATATAAGCGCAATTAAAACTCAAACTTCGAGTTACAACTCGATAAAATAACAATGTGAAAATAAAGAAATGTTAAAGAAATGTTCCGATTTTCCAGAAGCGCAACTGTGTGGTGGAGAGACCGGAGAACTGGCGAGCAGCGGAGGACTCGGCTTTTTATTGGTGAGGCGGTGGATCGGTGTGGTGCGCATGCGCCGCGGAGAGGAGACGCCGACGCCGATGTTCCTTCTCGCTCGCTCTTAAGACGTTAAACGGAGGATTCGACGATAAATCAATTATTTAATTTAAATGGTCCAACAATTAATTATGTCGGTTTGTCGTGGTTGGACTGACGATAAGTTAATATTTTTAATTTATCGTTAGTCTCACAATTTGTTACAATAAGACTCGCTTGTGGATAAAGGGGCGTAATTTTATATAATTTTTGATTGTTATTGTTATTATTTTGCGTGTCGTATGGAATCGGATAAAGATAATTTATTTTTAACTCATTGTTGCAAATATTTAAATGAGAGGATAATAACTACGGCGCGGAGTGTGCGAGTTGCGTATAATGATTATTAATATGTAGCTCTTAATTAATTATAAATAAAGCGTAACATTATTTATTTGGAGTTGGAGTGAGGGAAGTTGTATTCAGTAATTAATTTATTCGTGAAGTAATAATTTCATTCATATATGCATAAAAATAGAAATGTATTTGATTGTTTAGTAACTACGTTAGTAGCGTATGAGATATCTTGTAATATCCGACATTATACCAATTGTCGCTTATCGTAAATAACTAAGATAATGTTTATATTTTATTTGTTGCGTGGAATATTGATTCTGATTATTTAATAATATTGTTGATTGCATGGTGACGGCGCTAATTACTTATTGAATAATCCTTTTTATTAATTAGAGCGTTTATGAATTTATTCTCGAATATTCTGCACGCGGAAATAATAATAATGGTATTGGATCGGAGCCAAAAAGGACAAAGAGGCGATACGTGATACTTGCATTGGAGCGGATGTTTAGTCTATGATGTATAGCGATTTGTTTATGTTATAATTAGTTCTCAGGATTTGGCATGATGCGATATTATTCAAGTTATTATTTCGTAGAAGCCTACGCGCAACACGTGGCTTGCATTATGGCGGCGCGTCGGAAAGAGACGCGACAAGTGCGAGGGACAAAGAGATATATACACGCCCTGGGAAAGTCCGGGAAAAATGTCTGTTTAACGTCTTCTATTATATACTTGAAAATGGGAAAGCGTACGAGAAGAGACTTATACTGTAAAATGTCTCGAAGGGAAGCGTTCGCTCGACTCGAGGGGCAATAAAGTAATTTGGGAAAAAGTCACGTGGCGTCTAATTGCCATAGTAGCCATGAGTAAGAGAGAGAGGGTTAGGCCGGGTGAAGGTAAGAGAGAGACCGACTCTATGTACGAGGCGAGTCGCGGGGTCGCGAGTCCGTGGATTACATAATCTCGTGGTTTTTCGCGAGTACGCGAAATAGCGGCGAAAGGGGTGATATTCGTGATTCGCGGGTCGCGAATTATATCGCGGATCTGCGGAAATCGAGGTTCGTGGTTAAAGGAGAAGATTCTTGTGATACGGGTTACATAAGTATGATGGGGGTACGTGGGTAACCCGGAGAGAGAAGGATGGAAGATGTAGAGGATGATGGAAAGCTTGATTGAGCGCGCGAATTATCGGGAGAACAGGAGATTCACGTTGGCCTCCTAGCGGAGCGCCAGAGAGAGAGAGAGAGAGGGACGAAGCAAGGGCGCGTGTGTGCGCGCGAGCGTTAGGGAGAGGTAAGGATAGAGAGTGAGTGCGCGCGGGCGCTCAGCTCGGCGCGCTAGCTAGGCGCGTTCAGCGGGAGTTGGTGCATACTGGGGGACGTCGAATGTGCACAGACAAAATAAGGGATGGTGGAAAAGAAATGCGCTCGTCACGATATGAATTAGAGTTAATGGCAAAATATTCTTGTATTAAAGACCATATGAATAAATTTGTATAGATGTGTGTGTGTGTGTGTGTGTGTGTGTGTGTGTGTGTGTGTGTGCGTGCGTGCGTGCGTGCGTGCGTGCGTGCGTGCGTGCGTGCGTGCGTGCGTGCGTGCGTGCGTGCGTGCGTGCGTGCGTGCGTGCGTGCGTGCGTGCGTGCGTGCGTGCGTGCGTGCGTGCGTGCGTGCGTGCGTGCGTGCGTGCGTGCGTGCGTGCGTGCGTGCGTGCGTGCGTGCGTGCGTGCGTGCGTGCGTGCGTGCGTGCGTGCGTGCGTGCGTGCGTGCGTGCGTGCGTGCGTGCGTGCGTGCGTGCGTGCGTGCGTGCGTGCGTGCGTGCGTGCGTGCGTGCGTGCGTGCGTGCGTGCGTGCGTGCGTGCGTGCGTGCGTGCGTGCGTGCGTGTGTGTGTGTGTGTGTGTGTGTGTGTGTGAGTGTGTGTAGTAATATATATATATATATATATATATATATATATATATATATATGGAGTGGAGGGCGAGATTGCCAGGACGTAACACCGTTCGACGAAGGATGCATTCTACTGGTGTGCACGTGACGATGTGTGCTACCTCTCCTGCGATGACGGCCATATAACCCGGGGCTTTCATGACGGCCCGGGCAAATTGTCCGGGTAGAATGGAAGCCGTTGAGAGAGCGTTTTGTAGCATTTGTTTTCCCCGATTGCATCGTTGTGTGAGAATGTCCTTGTATAGTGTTTTTATTTGCGCCTTAATATGCTTTTCGACGTAAATGAACATCGAGTTCACGTACGCGAATATGCCGAGGTTACTAACAAGTCTTACGTCTTAGATCTCTCGCCGTCCACATTTTCATATCTGGTACGAAATGTAATAATTATTAAGATTTTTTTCCTTTCGCTAAACGCGCTTATTTATGTTTTCTTGGGGTACATATTAATCAGAACGACCCATGTATGGTCGATTTCACTCAGAAACCCCGTTATATAAATAATTCATAAATATATCTTTAAATTGAGCACGCGTATACCTCCGCGTATACTTTAGGGACAAACAGTTCCCATAATAACTTTACCGCTAAGCTTACCCGTAACTTCAGGGGCGAGCACATGGGTCCCCGGAGTACCATATCATGTCTCAGATATACATACATATACACGTACCTGGATGCTTTAGGGACATATACGAGAGTCGCTGGAGTACCTCCTATAATAATTCCGTATGTCTATTTCCATGCATACTTTAGGGATATAAGTCCTGAAATTAACTTCAATGAATACATATATATATACGTACTCCATACGCTTCAGCGACATATAGCCGAGTCCCGGGGCAATAATCAATACATATCTACTTTCATGCACACTTCGGGGACATAAGTCCTCAAAGTGACACACGCAAATATACATATATATATAAATATATGCGGTAAACTCCCGGGACATCCAAGAGAGTCTCCGGAGTACAAATGATAATATTAATACCTATACTTACATGTATATTTGGGGGACATTCACGAGTCCCCGAACTAGTATCCAACATATATATGTATATTCGTGTTGACCATAGTACAATGGTCCTAGCAATAAGAAATATTGTCATATCTATATTATGTATATATTGGGGACGTGAGAGTCCTCGAATAACCCGCGAAACGGTTCCCGAACGTTCAGCTTCATCGCGAGTTTTCTCACAGACCTCCTCGGAGCTTGGTCACCACCTAGTCAGCACATCCTGCCGATAACGAAAAATATTCATTTCATTGCTCATGTACAACTCGAGAAAAATAACGTTGTCAGTGCTAATATTCGGATACATGGGGACCGAGCTCGAGAGCGAGGGTAATGACGCCTATCCCTTTGTCTCAGAGACAAAGAGGGCGAGTGTACAAATTGCGCTCCGGGAACTGGCTAGTCAGTTCCGTCCGGTCTCTCCAACAGCGCGCATCGCAGAGTCGACGCTCTGAAAACCGGTACATTTATTTTATTTTATTTTATATTCGTTTCGAGTTTACCCCGGTCTCTTCATCAGTGTAAGTATAAGTCTTTGTAAACCCGGTATTAATTGTTTAAGGGGGTATTGTCTTTTTTTTCGCCAAATTTACCGCTTTTTGGGAATTTTTTTGTGAAGAAAGTATACAACGGAACACTTGTGAAACTTGGCATATAGTTCTAATAATCTGTTTACTACATACAAAAAAAATTTTAAACAATTTCATCAAAAAATCCGCCTCCCGCCCCCCTCGACGCGCGATGGTCCTTTTTTGATGTTGTGCACGATTACAGCCTTCACCTTCAACCTGCAACAAAAACCCAAAAAGCATTTTACTTTAGACACATATAGCTATGGTTCGATGAAGGAAACAAAAAAAATTGACGATTTGGTGACGTTTTGAACTTGAAGTATCGATTTTTCGAAAAAAAATTATCGATTTTTTGTTATAAATAAAAAACTATTAAACGTATTGCTTTTTTGCTTCATCAAACGATAAAAGGATGTCAGCTGAGCATTCTGTCCAAAATTGAAGGCAATCGGTTGAATAGTTTTTCAGAAATCGTGCACACCGTCAAAAAAGGACCATCGCGCGTCGACGGGGGTGGGAGGCGGATTTTTTTATGAAATTGTTCAACATTTTTTTTGTATGTAGTAAACAGATCAATAAAACTATATGCGAAGTTTCACAAGTTTTCCGTTGTATACTTTGTTCACAAAAAAATTCCCAAAAAGCGGTAAATTTTGCGAAAAAAAAGACAATCCCCCCTTAAATCATAATAAAAAGTAATAGGAAACATACCAAGTCCAACACTGCAATAAAAAAATTTACGAAACATACATTATTTTTTTTATTGAATGCAACTACGCTTAATTACGTGTAAAATACACAATTGTTTGTATTACCTTTGATTACTTCGCGCTATTAAAATTACGCAAAATACGGCGACCGCGCAAAAGTGGAACATTTTTCGACCAAATAATAAAAATATATTTGTCTCTCGTTCGTGCGTGTAAACACGAAACGAACAAATCATCGTAGTGCATTTCTTTCTCTCTCTCTCTCGCGCCATTTTTCCTAATGCACGTATTCGTCTCACTCATAAAACCATGCCTGTCCAAAATTAGACAAATCTCAAAGTGCTTCTTACGAGGCTTGGGAAAGCTGACGCACGATCACGCCACATCCGCTGACTCGCCGTAATCTGGCAGGATGGTGACTGACACGGTTAACCCGGTGCTTAGTGTTCGGACGTCGATTTCCCTCTACCGTGACATTTGTTCTCGCGGCTGGCCGCCAATCGCCGTAGCCGGGCGGAGGTGGAGCCAGACGTAGTGACTCGACGGTACCGTAACCTGGCACGTCTTGCACTTACTCAGTGGTTCAAATAATTATAAAATCGATATATGCATATTTTTATTTCGAAGCGAATGTATCCCTCACAAAAGTAGTCCAGTCCTCGTAGTCCCCGACTGTTCCCAAAAACATCGGCATCACCGGGCCATCGCATTCGCACGAGCACCGGGTACCCGTCTGGGTAACGACAGGTCGGGTCGAGCTGGAACATCGTGGCGATTCCTGGACAAATTCGGTCACACGGTCGAGTAGTTTTGACCCGCTACGCACCGCCGCTCTTTCTCACCAAGGTAAGCACCATTTCACGCTACTTTCTTATTTGCTTACCTGTCACTCATACGTCAAATTATACACCAACGACTTTATCAAGCGCCTATCCCAAGTGGGCACATTCTCGCTGAAACGTGGCGCTTTTCTTCTCCGACGGTAACTTACCGTCTTATAAGTCACATGACTCAATTCATTATAATCCGTACGTTCGTGGCACACTTCCCATTTGTAAATTCAAGTCCTGAAAGGTAAATTAAAAGACGATTAATTATCGATCAAAAATGGACCCCACGACGTATCACGTTGATCAACATATTGTTATGAACTTCAATTTTTTTTATTTGATGTATCGTCACCGAGAAATCGATATCCTTCAGATTCAGATTCTGTTGAATAATGAGGATAAGAAGATGGACGAGCATTGTGTTGTTCAGTCGGGTATAGAGCAGCGATAACTGCCCATGCGAAAAATGCGTTATCGTCGGATTTGACGTTAACCACAGCCGTCTTCAACATTATTTCTCGCGGTAATGATATGGAGCAACCGGCACGCATCGGATTATACTTGATCACATTTATCGTGAGGTTAAGTATTTTCTGCAGAGCCCAGCCACTATCACGTTCTTGAAATTCATCGAGTAATGTTAAAATGGGCTCGAGTGGGAACGAGTGGTAAACTGCTCATACCACTCGTTCAAATCGCTTGTGCTCAATATTTCGTAGTTTCGTGTGTTTGTTACGTCGTGCGGCCGACTTTGGAATGATAATTAATCGTCTTTTAATTTACCTTTCAAGATTTGAATTTACGAATGGGAATGTGCCACGAACGTACGGATTATAATGTATTAAGTCATATATGACTTATATGACGGTAAGTTACCGTCGGAGAAGAAAAGCGCCACGTTTAAGCGGGAATGTGCCCACTTGGGATAGGCGCTTGGTAAAGTCGTTGCTGTATAATTTGACGCATGAGCGACTGGTAAGCAAATAAGAAAGTAGCGTGAACTTGTGCTTACGTTGCTGAGAAAGAGCGGCAGTGCGTAGCGGATCAAAAACTACTCGACAGTGTGACCGAATTTGTCCAGGAATCGCCAAGATGTTCCAGCTCGACCCGACCTGTCGTTGCCCAGACGGGTACCCGGTGCTCGTGCAAATGCGATCGCCCGGTGATGCCGACGTTTTTGGGAGCAGTCGGGGACTACGAGGACTGGACTAATTATATGAGGGATACATTCGCTTCGAAATAAAAATATACATATATAGATTTTATAATTATTTGAACCGCTGAGTGAGTGCAAGACTTGCCGGGTTACGGCACCGTCGACTCACTACGTCTGGCCCCACCTCCACCCGGTTTCGGCGATTGGCAGCCAGCCGCGAGAACAAATGTTGAGAATAACGGAAGCCGACACCCGAACACGAAGCACCGGTATGACCGTGCCAGTCGCTGACCTACCGAATTACGGCGGGTCGGCCCGTGTGGCGTTTTCCTGCGGCAAACCTTCCGAATTCCTCGGAAAATACCCTGGGTACACGTCCGATTTTGGGCGGATGACGTTTTTTATTTATTAAGCGAATGTATCCGGAAACGTATTCGTCTAACGCATAGGTACACATTAATATGAAATTAAATTTGGTTCGCTGAGCGAGTCTAGTGCGTGTCAGATTACAGCACCGCCGACCCGCTAGGTCTGGCCCCGTATTTTGGACAGGTATGATTTTATGAGTGAGACGAATACGTGCGTTAGGAAAAATGGCGTGAGCGAGAGGAAGAGAGAAAGAGAGAAAGAAATGTACTACGATTATTTGTTCGTTGCGTGTTTACACGCACGAACGAGACGCACAGATGTTTTAATTATTTGCCGAAAAATGTTACAATTTTTGTGCGGTCGCCGTATTTTGCGTAATTTTAATAGAGCGAAGAAATCGAATGTGATATAAACAATTGTGTATTTTACACGTAAATAAGCGTATTTACATTCAATAAAGACGATAATACAAGTTTCGTAAAATTATTTGTTGCAGTGTTTGACTTGTTATGTTTCCTTTTAGTTTTATTTTGATTTAAACAATTAATACCGGGTTTACAGAGCCTTAAATCTACACTGTCGAAGAGATCGGGGTAAACTCGAGAAGAATATAAAATAAAATCAAATAAGTGTACCGGTTTTCAGAGCGTTGACTCTGCGATGCGCGCTGTTGGAGAGACCGGACGGAACTGACTGGCCAGCTCCCGGAGCGCACCATGTACCCTCGCCCCCTTTGTCTCTGTGACGAAGGGCTTGGCGTCATTACCCTTGCTCTCGAGCTGGGTCCCCATGTGACCGAATATTAGCACTGATAACGTTATTTTTCTCGAGTTGTACATGAGCAATGAAATGAATATTTTTCGTTATCGGCAGGATGTGCTGACTAGGTGGTGACCAAGCTCCGAGGAGGTATGTCAGAAAACTCGCGATGACGCCGACCACTTGGGAACAGTTTCGCGGGTTATTCGAGGCCTCTCGCGTCCCCAATATATACATAATATAGATATAACAATATTTCTTATTTCTAGGACGATACTATCATGGTCAACACGAATATACATATATATGTTGGATACTAGTTCGGGGACTCGTGAATGTCCCCGAAATACACATGGAAGTGTAGGTTTCAATATTATTATTTGTACTCCGGAGACTCTCGTAGATGTCCCGGGAGTTTACCGAGTATATATATTCATGTATATTTGTGTGTGTCACTTTGAGTACTTATGTCCCCGAACTGTGCATGAAAGTAGATATGTATTGATTATTGCCCCAGGCCTCGGATATATATATGTCCCTGAAGTGTGTGTGTGTGTGTGCGTGCGTGCGTGCGTGCGTGCGTGCGTGCGTGCGTGCGTGTGCGTGCGTGCGTGCGTGCGTGTGCGTGCGTGCGTGCACGTGCGTGCGTGCGTGCGTGCGTGCGTGCGTGCGTGTGTGTGTGTGTGCGTGTGTGTGTGTGTCAGATATCAAAAATATAGAGAGAGCCAGGAATTCCGTTCATGAATTAGAGAACAATGTTTATCTCACTGACTGCCGCAGTGACACGGCTTACACGATTTATTGGTGTCTTGATACAATAAAATATTCGGTACAAAGTATAATCACCGGATAGCAGTGCTAGTGGAGTGTGTTACACAGAGCCTTTTCGAAAATTAGTCCTTTCGACCCAGTGACCCGAGAAGGAATGACTTTGTTACCCGAAACGCATACGTCTCCCACTCCACTTCTTCTAGGCCTCTATGCAACACAACACACTCGTGGATCATACACCACGCACCACTGTTTCGTCCTGGCGATCTTGCCCGCCACAATATATATATATATATATATATATATATATATATATATATATATATATATATATATATATATATATATATATATATATATATATATATATATATATATATATATATATATATATTGTGACGGTCGATATTTCCTCTAACCGGAAACGGGAACTCAAAACGGGATCTGGTGCGGGAAACCGTCACCTTCGGCCGTTCCTCCCGGGCGGGTGCATCCGCAATACCCGGGGCGCCAGAGACGTTGTTTCTCCGGTCGTCTCAACCGGAATAAACTGGGGCCGGGGTGATCAGACCCGACCCGCCAGGGGGAGGCTGGAGCCCTCCTAGATTTTTGTTTCCCCCGGAATCTTAACCGGATGCGGAGACTGGAGCTCTCCTCGATTTTTTTGTCGCCGGAATCGTCTAACCGGACTAATCTGGATGCACTTGCGCGGGGGAGGACGGTTGTGGTACTGCACGGCCGCTCAGGCTGTGGGTTGTAGTAGAGGGGTCGGGATTCACTGGGGAGTAGCGTGAACGAGCGCGGGATCTGAGGCTATCGCGATGGCGGTAACGTCACTATAAAATAAAATTAGATTTTATTGTGTAGTGCGGGATCCGGTGGCTGACCACCCGAGAACATTGAACGTAGACTTGACCACTTTCCTACGACCGCGAAGAACACGGGCGAAAACGTCGTACGCACGGGAGCGAGAGAGCACGACGACGTGTCTCTAAAGCGGGAACGACAGCGCGACATCACGGGCGCGAGAGAGACACGACACGTCTCTCGATCGCGAAGCTCATGGCTCGACGTCCCATCGACAACTGTCACGAGAACGTCAAAATCGGAATCGGGCGTACTTCGGGAGACTCTACTGTCTCACCTGAAAATTCGTAATTTTCTCTACCTCGCGCGACCAAGACCGGCGCGCGAGGGATAATTCGAGAGCGAGACAGAGCGCGTTAACAGAAAAACTGTCAACACGCTCGCGGGATCCAACCGTGCGAAATCGCCGGTTCGAGCGAAACTTATCTCTTACGCTAGAATCGGGAGCTGAAATATTATTGAAATAATATTTTAATTCGGTAGCCATCATCTCTGCCCGAGTTACCTCGAGATCGGATCAGGAACATACCGGGTGACTCTCTCCAACGGTAGCGGTGAGACTCTCTGGGATCGCATGCCCGGGCCATCGTGTGAGAGCGGGTAATGCTTCTTTTCAGAAGTGCGGCGCGAAAGCTCCAGCTTCCGCCCGTAACGCAAACGGCCCGCTCTCCAACACGATGCACCACACCGTGGGGCGCCGGCATCTCAGCCGGGGGTGCGCCGATTCCCCAGAGCGGTCTCGTTGGCGGCTTCCCTCGGTCGGGATTGCTCGATACATTGAGCGCCACGCCACTCGACCGAGTTCCGCCTGCCAACTCAACGGAAACGGGATCGACAACAATGACAAAACAAAAAAAACGGAGCACAAGGGGAGAAAGGCCCTTAACACGCGTCACGGTAGCGACTCGGGCACCTGCACGTAAACCACGTGATCGGTAGCTGCTCTTGTGACGCGGTTCCAAAGAAATCACGTCACAACTCCCCACCCCTTAAGGGTGGTTACGATTAGGGAACTACGTGATCTCTGCCAAGCAAAAGCCGTAGCTGAAATACACACGGTAGCGACACTTGTCCTTTCCAATTGCAGTCGGTAGCTTGAACGGTGGGAAGGACCGAGACCTACTGTGGGAACCAAGCACCCGCAGCGCGAGACATATAACCAGAACACCAACCAATTGATCGTATTCGATAGCAAAACTTTATCTCTTCCGTTACAGTCGGTAGCCTTAAGGTGGGAGAGATCGAGATCTACCGCGGGCGACCAATCGCCTCACAGCACGAGAAACAAAAAAAAATCGCACAACCAAAAAAAACCAAAAAAAACAAACAAGAGGCTGTTGGCATAAACGGTAACCCGGTCGTCTCTCTCCGTTGCCATTCGGTAGCTAATATATGGGGAGGAGACCGAGACCTGCCGGGGCGGATAACCGCCCTGCGACGCGAGAAATATAGTGCAGTGAGCAAATCGAGATCACACTTACCACCACCAGGGATGGACAAAACCAATCGGAACGGGCTTACCATTCGGCCGTAGCGTCCGGGTGGTGGCTCCGGAATCTTGCGAGAACCGCTCCAACCTGACCTCACCTCTTCCGGTGAAGATGGTGCCGGGAACCCGAGTCAATCCGTGGCGACTCGCGCGAACGGTAAGGCGTCGCAGCCACTGCGAACGCCACGGCTGGGGGGGGGGGGGGGGGTCGGGCTAGCACGACGAGGGTCCATCGTTATGCTGCCCTTTTCCCCCGCGAACTATGGGCCAGAGGCCCCCCCTCACGGGAACTGTGAGGCTTTATCGCTTCACACGGGGCTCTGGGCCAGAGGCCCAGATTGCGGGAGTTGTACGGCGCGGTTGCCTCATGCAAGAGTTATGGGCCAGAGGCCCATATTGCGGGAGCTGTGAAGGTGTTGCCACCTCACGCGAGAACTATGGGCCAGAGGCCCATTTTGCGGGAGCCGTGAAGGTGTTGCCACCTCACGCGAGAACTATGGGCCAGAGGCCTATTTTGCGGGAGCCGTGAAGGTGTTGCCACCTCACGCGAGAACGATGGGCCAGAGGCCCATTTTGCGGGAGCCGTGAGGTGTTGCCACCTCACGCGAGAACTATGGGCCAGAGGCCCATTTTGCGGGAGCCGTGAAGGTGTTGCCACCTCACGCGAGAACTATGGGCCAGAGGCCCATTTTGCGGGAGCCGCGAAGGTGTTGCCACCTCACGCGAGAACTATTGGCCAGAGGCCTTTAACGGGAGCTTTTACGGGTCAGACACGAATGCGGGCTCTACCCGATGGGTGCCTCTACTTGCGTCCGACCCGACGTTAACTATTACGTCATCCCAAGGAAGGATTTCCTTCGGGGGAGACGTATCGGTAGCTGAGAGTGATCCTCGTAACTGCCTTCGCCGGTTTGCGGGTTCGGTAACTGGTCGGCGTGGTGTCGCTACACGGGAGCTTTTCGAGAAAGTATGTCATCAAGGCTTATCACGGGAGGCAGAGGAGATTTCCTCACTCGCCTCCTTGTCCGTTTCCCCGATTGCAAAGGGGTAACGGGTCGTGGACACGCCTGACGGTCTGATCGGTAGCATAAGAGACGCCGGTAGTCCGGACATCCTCTATGCCGGTGACCCGTTTTGCCGTAATTGCAGCAGCTGGGTTCACTCGGCTTTTCGGTAGCTTCCGTGGTCTTCAGGGGACCACTCGGTAGCGGGGGCGCGGCTTTGTCCGCCTTGTCCCTCTGGAACTGGCCCATAAAGGGGCCTCGGGAATCCCTGGCGTGGTGGCGCAGACCGTGAGAGGTTGCGCTCACCTATCGCCTTTTCGGGAGCTGACGTCCGCTTGTTGCATGGTAGCAACAAGGCGTCCAATATCACGAGAGCTTCGTGGCTGCGCTAGGCGTCACGCATCGGCCGCCTGGGCGCGACCCGGTCGGGTCGGCTGTCCCAAAGTCGAGCTCCGCGGGCCCAGTGCCAGGTCCGCGATCGGTAAAACCTCGTCCGTTTCTTCGGACGAACGTTTCGAGAGCCGTGACGGGAGCTCAGGTACCCTGTCTCCGGTCGCCATGGGGTATTCCCCCCGGGACACTCGGAGCACGAGAGTGTGACTGGCTGAATCGAGAGCTAAGGGATCGTATCCCTTTTCATCGAATTTGATTCGACGACCTCGAGAACAGGAGACAGAACAGAGAAAAAAAAAATTAAAAAAACAAAATAACATGTCTGTCTGTTTGGAAAAATAAAATTTCTCCAAAAGGCGAGATCGAGGGGGAACTTTCTTTCCCCCGTCCGAGAACCCTGAAACAGGATCATATGCGAGAGCGAGAGAGAGAAAAAAAAATAATAAAAAAAATTCCTCTCTATCCGAAATACATTTTCGGATTTCGTGAGCTGAGGGAATCTGAATTCCCTTCCGTCGAAAGAGTCCGACGGACACGAGACCGCGAGAGAAAGAAAAAAGATAAATAAAAAAAATATTCTCTCGATCCGAAAGAAATATTCGGATTTCGGGAACCGGGGGAATTTGAATTCCCTTCCGTCGAAAGAATCCGACGGAATCGAGAACGCGAGAGGAGACAAAAAAGAATTTAAAAAAAATTACCTCTCGATCCGAAAGAAATTTTCGGATTTCGGGAACTGGGAAATTTTAATTTCCCTTCCGTCGAATGAATTCGACGGGACGTGAGCAAGAGAAAAAAAATCAATTCCAAAAAAAATTTAAAAAAAATATTGATCTTTTCTCTCGATCCGAACTATTCGTTTGGATCTACGGGAACAGGGAAATTTGATTCCCTCCCGTCGAGTGAATTCGACGAGACGTGAGCGAGAGAGAAAATTAATTAAAAAAAAATTATTTTCTCCTGATCCGGAGATTTCGGATCGTCGGGATCGGGGGATTTATTCCCTCCCGCCGGACGAATGCGACGGAACGAGAGCGAGGAGAAAATTTAAAAAAAATAAATTTTTTCTCCCGACCCGAGTATTTCGGATCGTCGGGATCGGGGAATTTCTTCCCTCCCGTCGGACGAATGCGACGGAACGAGAACGAGGAGAAAATTGGAAAAAAACATTTATTTTCTCCCGATCCGAGTATTTCGGATCGTCGGGATTGGGTAATTTATTCCCTCCCGTCGGACGAATGCGACGGGGCGAGAGCGAGGAGAAAATTGAGAAAAAAAATTTACAAAAAAAAATTTTATTTTCTCCCGATCCGAGTATTTCGGATCGTCGGGATTGGGGAATTTATTCCCTCCCGTTGGACGAATGCGACGGGGCGAGAGCGAAGAGAAAATTGGAAAAAAAAATTTTTACAAAAAAAAAAATTTTATTTTCTCCCGATCCGAGTATTTCGGATCGTCGGGATTGGGGAATTTATTCCCTCCCGTCGGACGAATGCGACGGGGCGAGAGCGAGGAGAAAATTCGAAAAAAAAAATAAAAATATAAATTATTTTCTCTCGATCTAAACTATTTATTCGGATTTACGGGAACAGGGAAATTTTATTCCCTCCCGTCGAGTGAATTCGACGGGACGTGAGCGAGAGAGAAAATTAATTTAAAAAAATAATATTTTCTCTCGATCCGAAATGAGCTTTCGGCATTTCGGGAACTGGGGGAATTTTTATTCCCCTCCGTCGAACGAATTCGACGAGGTCGAGAGCGATAGAGGAAGAAAGAAAAAAAAGGAAAAAAAAATTCTTCTCTCTATCCGGGATCGGTGCAAAAACCTCAAATCGAAATAAAATTCCGATGAGGCTGGAGCCAAACAGGAGAACAAAAAAAAATAAAAAAAAATAAAAATTGAAATCCTATTGGCTCTGCTCGAGATCTGCAAGGGGAAAGGAAAAAAAAAACAAAACAAAAAAAAATTGTAATCCCACTTACAACGGGAACGCACGACGCATAATCAAGTTTTACTTGATTACGCGGGCCACCTCGGGGACACCCGATATATGATATTGCGCGTGCCACCTCGGGGACACCCGATGTGTGGTATCGCGCGGGTCTCTCCGCGAGGTACGAGAACGGAGCCCGAGAACGATTTCGTCGTTCTGGAAAATTCGAGAGCCGGCCAGAAAGAAAAAAAAATAAACAAAACAAAAAAATCTTTTCGGACTAACGGGAGCAATTATTTGGGTCTCGAAAAGGCATTTTCGAAACCCCTGGAGCAGATCGAAAAAAAAACACGCAAACAGAACAACAACGAAAAAATACGTCATTTCGATATCGAGATCCCCCGAGAAAATCTACGAAATTCTCGGGTAACGAGAGCAGAAAGATCTCGAAATAAATTTTCGAGATCCCGGGAACAAAGACAAGAAAACAAGAAAACTTTAACAAAACGAATTACACGACAAAAAAAAGACACGAGCCAATTCAAAGGACGGAGCACATAACATGAAAAAAAAAAATTCATATCGAGAACTCGATTTCGTTCCCGAAATCAGCGAGAGCAAGCTTGGAATTTGACAGTTTTTTTTTGTCAAATTCCCAACCACGGGAACTAGCATTTTTTTTTTGTCTTCGGAAATAAATTCTCGAAGTGCTCGGGATCGCGGAAAGAACCAAAAGACGTTTTTTTTTCTTTCCCTTAGAAATAATTTTTCAAAGTCGCGAGAGCACCGGGGAGGTCGAAGGATAACTCCCCCGGTAACGAGAACGACGCAACTCCGCGGAGCCTCGCATCGCGGAATCCACGCAGGAAAAAAAAAAAAATTCGTAAATATTTACGAAAATAAAATTTTCCGACTGCGTCGGGAACTCACCGACGGATGATCAATAATCCTAATGGACGATAATCCCTGGGAATCGAGAACACTTGTTTTTTTTTCCACGAGAGCACTTTTTTTTCTTCGGGAGCACTGTTTTTTTTTTCTCGAGAGAACATTTTTTTTTTTTTTTTTTTTTTTTATTCGGGAGCAGTCGCGAACGTTTATTTCCGAAGAATACATCGGGAACACACGAAAACGCGTTACGAGAACTAAGAGAAAAAGAAAATATTTCTTCTTCTCGACGTGAGCAAGAAAGGCGGAAAGAACGGGAAAAAAAGAATAATTAAATTATTTCTTTCCGTTTTTCCCCTTGAACTTTCACGAGAACTGCTACTCGCCGGCGTAGCCCCACGTTGGGCGCCATTTGTGACGGTCGATATTTCCTCTAACCGGAAACGGGAACTCAAAACGGGATCTGGTGCGGGAAACCGTCACCTTCGGCCGTTCCTCCCGGGCGGGTGCATCCGCAATACCCGGGGCGCCAGAGACGTTGTTTCTCCGGTCGTCTCAACCGGAATAAACTGGGGCCGGGGTGATCAGACCCGACCCTCCAGGGGGAGGCTGGAGCCCTCCTAGATTTTTGTTTCCCCCGGAATCTTAACCGGATGCGGAGACTGGAGCTCTCCTCGATTTTTTTGTCGCCGGAATCGTCTAACCGGACTAATCTGGATGCACTTGCGCGGGGGAGGACGGTTGCGGTACTGCACGGCGGCTCAGGCTGTGGGTTGTGGTAGAGGGGTCGGGATTCACTGGGGAGTAGCGTGAACGAGCGCGGGATCTGTCGCTATCGCGATGGCGGTAACGTCACTATAAAATAAAATTAGATTTTATTGTGTAGTGCGGGAACCGGTGGGTGACTAACCGAGAACATTGAACGTAGACTTGACCACTTTCCTGCGACAACGAAGAACACGGGCGAAAACGTCATACGCACGGGAGCGAGAGAGCACGACGACGTGTCTCTAAAGCGGGAACGACAGCGCGACGTCACGGGCGCGAGAGAGACACGACACGTCTCTCGATCGCGAAGCTCATGGCTCGACGTCCCATCGACAACTGTCACGAGAACGTCAAAATCGGAATCGGGCGTACTTCGGGAGACTCTACTGTCTCACCTGAAAATTCGTAATTTTCTCTACCTCGCGCGACCAAGACCGGCGCGCGAGGGATAATTCGAGAGCGAGACAGAGCGCGTTAACAGAAAAACTGTGAACACGCTCGCGGGATCCAGCCGTGCGAAATCGCCGGTTCGAGCGAAACTTATCTCTTACGCTAGAATCGGGAGCTGAAATATTATTGAAATAATATTTTAATTCGGTAGCCATCATCTCTGCCCGAGTTACCTCGAGATCGGATCGGGAACATACCGGGTGACTCTCTCCAACGGTAGCGGTGAGACTCTCTGGGATCGCATCCCCGGGCCATCGTGTGAGAGCGGGTAATGCTTCTTTTCAGAAGTGCGGCGCGAAAAGCTCCAGCTTCCGCCCGTAACGCAAACGGCCCGCTCTCCAACACGATGCACCACACCGTGGGGCGCCGGCATCTCAGCCGGGGGTGCGCCGATTCCCCAGAGCGGTCTCGTTGGCGGCTTCCCTCGGTCGGGATTGCTCGATACATTGAGCGCCACGCCACTCGACCGAGTTCCGCCTGCCAACTCAACGGAAACGGGATCGACAACAATGACAAAACAAAAAAAACGGAGCACAAGGGGAGAAAGGCCCTTAACACGCGTCACGGTAGCGACTCGGGCACCTGCACGTAAACCACGTGATCGGTAGCTGCTCTTGTGACGCGGTTCCAAAGAAATCACGTCACTATATACACATATATATACATATATATATATATATATATATATATATATATATATATATATATATATATATATATATATATATATATATATATATATATATATGTATGTATACACGAACATATACGGGTATATAGACTTACACATACATGTCCTTTTTATTCAGTCGTACATACGCGATTTAATATATCCGGGTACCTACGTATGCATAGGACCCTATAGCACATAAGGAGTTATACGTAGTCACATACACATATATATATATACGTATATATAGATACGCAGTTATATACATATACATTCATACATATATACATATACGCATACTCACGATACCGATATAAATATATATATATATATATATTGTTATACATACGTATATATAAATTTACAATCTACAATACAAGTACTACTTTTTGTTAACCTTGACTCATATTGTGGCGAGCGCATTTATTTTTCTTCATTTCCTATTTTTGTCTGTGCACATTCGACTCCCGTGGTATGCACCTACTCCCGCTGAACGTGCCTAGCTAGCGCGCCGAGCTCAACGCTCGCGCGCACTCGCTTTCTATCCTTGTCCCTCTTCAGCGCCCGCGCGCACTCACTCGCTATCCTCGTCTCTCCTTATCGCCCGCGCGCACTCACTCGCTATCCTCGTCTCTCCTTAACGCTCGCGCGCACCCGCGCGCCCTCGCTCAGTCTCTCTCTAGCGCTCCGCTAGAAGACCAATGTACCCTTCCTGCTCGCCTGATACTTCGCGCGCTCAATCGAGCTCTCCATCATCCTCTACACTTTCTCCTTCTCTCTCCGGGTCACCCACGTACCTTCTTCATACTTATATAACCCGCACCACAAAAACCTTTTTCCTTAACCGTGAACCTCGATTTCCGCGGATCCGCGACAAAATTCGCGACCCGCGAATCACGATTATCAACCCTGTCACCCCTATTTCACGTACTCGCGAAAAACCACGAGATTACGTAATCCACGGACTCGCGATATACTCGCGACCCCGCGACTCGCCTCGTATATAGAGTCGGTCTCTCTCTTACTCTTACCCGGCCTAATTCTCTCTCTCTTACTCATGGCTACTATGGCGAATAGACGCTACGTGACTTTTTCCCAAATTACTTTATTGCCCCTCGAGTCGAGCGAACGTTTCCCTTCAAGACACTTTCCAGAAAATACTCAAATTGCTTTATTGCCCCTTGAAACGAGCAAGCGCTCTTTCTACAGTATGAGTCTCTTTTGTACGCTTTCCCATTTTCAAGCATATCATAGAAGACATTAGCCAGATATTTTTCCCGAACTTTCCCAGCGCATGTATATCTCTTTCTCTCTCGCACTCGTCGCGTCTCTTCCCGACGCGCCACCATGATGCAAGCCACGTGTTGCACGTAGGCTTCTACGAAATAGTAATTTAAACAATATCACATCATGCCGAATCCTAAGAACTAATTAAGAGATAAACAAATCGCTATCACTCCATACCTTGTAGACTAAACAACCGCTCCAACACCAATATCACGCATCGCCTCTTTGTCTCCTTTGTCTCCAACCCTATAACATTATTATTATTTCCACGTGCAGAATACTCTAGAACAATTTCATACTAGCGCATATTAATAAAGAAGTTATTCAAATAATAATTAACGCCGTCACAATGCGACTTACAACATTAGTAGTAATTATAATAAATGTTTTACGCGACAAATAAATTATAAACGTTATTTTAATCAAGCGACAATCGTCATAATTCAGTATTATCAGTATAACAATATCTCACGCGCTATTTAAATAGCTAACAAACAATTAGCCATTATGAACATTTATATTTTTTCACGTACATACGAATAAAAGTATTATTCCTCGACTAGAACCGAATATTGAATACGATTACTTTCGCATAAATAATAGTACGCTCTATTTTATTAATTAAGAACTACACATTTATAATTATTCTATGCAACTCGTATATTCCGCGTCGTAATTCTCTCATTTAATCGCCGTATTTTGCAAATTACAATAACTTATCCTCATAGTACTACATCAAATCTGTTTCGCACGCACGCAAAGGAATAAACAACAACAACAATTGCAACTTATATAAAATTATATTTCTTCACTTAAAAAAAAACAAACATCATTGTAACAAACTGTAAGACTAACGATAAATTAAAAACATTAATTTATCGTCAGTCCGACCATGACAAATTAGCATAGTTATTTGTTGTAACATTTAAATAATAATAATTAATTCATCGTCGAACATTCCGTTCAAACGATATAAGAGCGAGCGAGAAAAAACATCGACGTCGGCGTCTCCACCCCGCGGCGCACGCGCACCACGCCGTTCCACTGCCGCACCAATAAAAGGCCGAGTCCTCCGCTGCTCGCCAGTTCTCCGGTCTCTCCACCAGTCAGTTGCGCTTCTCCGCTCGCCGCGTTTGTGTCGGACCCGCACGCTGGAAAATCGGAACATTTCTTTATTTTCACATCGTTATTCTATTGAATTGTAACTCGAAGTTTGAGTTTTAATTGCGTATCAATCTCATCGTATTCAACATCGCAGAGTTGTGTGCAATTATAGTTATTTCCTAGTTTGTAACAATATATACATATTCATGTAAGTTTCTAGAATCAGTGAACAATTATTTCGCGACCCTTTATCCCTCGTCGAATATATTCTTCCGAACGTGTTGCTTAGTTCATTCGTTCGTCGTTTACAAAATCCACCTAAATCAACAATAACCTACCGTCGTTTTCGTGGCATTTCGTCTAATTGAAAATATTTCATTTTTCAACTTTATATATTGTGTGTGTAAATCACTCGTCCGTTACACGAACCAACCTATTATCCATCTCTTCCTGTTTTCCGAAGAATTGTTGGTTGTGCTACTTACTATTGCACGTCGACAATTTCTTACCTCGCTTAATTTCAAGACTCGATTTACCGGTTGTGCTACTTGCTACTGCACGTCGATTAATTCATGTCTTGACTCCACGCTTGCATGTCAATCCTACCTGTTCTCTCATTCTTCCCAGCCAACGGCCAATTGATTCTTCAATAAAATATCTATTAGTATTTATTTAATTTTATAAATGCCAAGAAGACGAGGTGGTTCCAAGTTTCGTCTCCGCCGCGCAACCGCAATAGCCGCGCAAAAGCCACGGCCGGCATCTCGTGGAAATAATTCATCTTTGCTCAAACAAATTATTCGCGACGCCGTAAAAGAACATTCGGTGAAAATTGTACCGAAAATTGTGCCGAACGTTCTGTTCTGTGGAAAAGTCTTCCTTATCGACCCCCGTGGGTACATCCGGGCAGTGACTCGATCAACCGGCAGTGACGTTTCCGCCGCGTCGACAACCATCGTTACAACATCGAACGTCGAGATTGTCATCGTCGACTAATACTCCCGTCGTCGACGTCGTTTCTATCCACTCCACGAGTTCGCCCCGCGGTTGGCCAACGGGAAGCCGTCGTTACATGCAGCGAGTCGGCACATAGATGGGTGGATGCTCGTCGAAAAATAATAAACCTATTACCTCACCGTCTATCGTTCAAATCGTCGTTCACCTAGAGATCGTCATTACCGATGGTAGGACCTCTCTCCGGCTACCAGATCGTCCGTCGATAAACCCGCTACGCACCGCCGCTCGTAGGGTAAGTCGCACGTTCACGTTACCACTCACTAATTTCTTTACCGACTGCCCTATCCCCGCGAGTGATTCTTAGCTACCGATCAAACTGTGGCTCGATCCTCATCCCTGTTGGGCACATTCCCGACTAAAGGCAGGATCTCAAGGCTGGCGTCCGTTCCTGTAAAACAAAGAAATATTGCATTAATTAAATAATCAACGTAAATTCAATCTAGTAACCGAAATCGCGTATTTCATTTTCGAAGGTAATTATTATTTTTTACCTAAAACAAATTCCCGGACGTAACAGGATAAATTTTTGGTGGCAGCGGTGGGATACACTAAAAGTCACATTTTGATCGATTCCCCGCCGAATATAAATAAACCATCGTAATTTCGACTAATGTTATATCTCGATAAAATTCCTCGTCAAACATAAATTAATTATCGTGATTTGATCAAATTCCCGTCAAATATAAGTCAACTGTCGTAATTTCAATTAAAAATCACGTTTTGTAAAATATAAATTTATTGCGTAATTTCAAATTCATCGCGAATTCCAAAAATGTCTACCACGAGATCACAAGCTCGCGCTTTAAACGAAGAAGAATTGCGCATACTTCACGAACAAATAGATCGAAAACGCGAAACGTTACAAGAACGAGAACGCGCTCTCCACGAAAAAGATATAGAAACTCGAGAGCGAATTAAAACCCTTCAAACCCTCGAAGATGAAAGAAGTCGGAATATGTCGGAGATACCCGATATTGGCGAAACACAGGAACAATTTTCTTCCCTCCATAGGGCACATTTACAAATAATTTCGCGATTCGGGGACTTACAGGCCGAAATTCATGAAATAAAAAACGAAAAGCGCTTCTCGCCTAATCACGAATCTCCAATCCCCGAACGCCGTAGCCTTCGCGATGAGCATAACATCGACAACCTACCAAGGAACCCGAATTTAAAATTCAAGGACGCATTAGAATCAGTCCCTACGTTCAACGGGTATAACATCCCCGTCTTACGTTTTATTCGTTCGTGTAAAAGAGCTAGCGATATGTTTTCCCCTCATCTCGAACCAAGTCTCACGCATTTATTGCGCACCAAATTAAAAGGCCACGCCGCAACTGCTTTGGAAGACTATACTTTTGATAAGATCACCGAATTCGCGGACCGCCTCAAAACTTTATTCGGAGCCGCGAAAACCCTCAACGAATTCCGAGGCGAACTCGGAAATATCTCGAAGGGTAAATCCGAACACATCATTGACTACATTAGCCGCGTAAAGGATCTCCACACGGCAATCTACGAGGCCGAGGTAGACAATCACGGACTCGTTCATACAAATCACCGTAACACGCTAAATAACGATACTCTCGATTGTTTTATTAAGGGGCTTCCCCCCGATTTTCGCATACGACTAAAACTCGAAAGTTTCCTCGATCTGGAAGACGCGTTTACCAAAGCTGTTAAGGTCGAAAAGGACATGGAGCGCGATCGCGCTCAGTTTAAAGATAACCGCGCGGAAAATAAACCGGGCGTTTCTCCCGTCAAAGCGTTCTCGCCCTCCGGAAGAACGACGTGTAACCATTGCGCTCGACCTCACCCATCGGAAAACTGTTGGCAAAGGTTTCCCGAAAAGAGGCCCGCGCACATACCCGCGCACGCTAACGAACAAGTCGCGAGTAATAATGTCAACAATAACGCAAATAACGGGCTGCGTGCCAACGATCGCGATAACGCTAGGCCGCGCCCTCCGTGCAACTATTGCCAAAAACCAGGCCATTCCGAAGCCATGTGTTATCGGAAACAAAACGACGAACGGAATAAACAAAATTCCGATCCAAAAAACTCGAACAACCGTCCCTTGGACAGGGCCTCCCCACGGGACGTGCCGTGGGCCGTAATTAAAAACACTTTGTACGAAGCGCTCCGCGAGGAAAATATCTCGCTCGTAATTTGCAAGCAGTTAGTTCAAATTCCTCCCGAAGAAAAGCGGCTGGAAATTATTAAAGAAAAGCACGACTCGCTAATCGGAGGCCACAAAGGAGTAAACAAAACGTACAAACGTATCCGCGAATATTATTACTGGAAAAATATGAAAGTCCAGATCCAGGAATATATCCAACATTGTCGAAATTGTCAACTAAAAAAATTAGTTCGCGTAAAGACCAAGCAACCCATGATACTTACCGACACACCTGGGGCCGCATTCGATAAGATCGCCATGGACATGGTAGGACCCCTCTCTTTGACGAAAAACGGCAATCAATACATATTGACTCTCCAAGATCTTCTTACGAAATATTCATTATTATACCACTGAGCCGAACTTCATCGATGGACATCAGCACCGCATTTGTGAAAAACTTCATCTCGCGATTCGGCGCTCCCCGCGCCCTCCTCACCGATCAAGGATCCAACTTCTGCAGCAGTCTCATGAATGCTGTGGCGAAAAAATTCAAAATCAAAGCCTACCAAACAACGGCTTTCCACCCCCAAAGCAATGGATCGATTGAACGTTCTCATCACGTACTCATGGAATACCTGAAACAATACGTTAACGAGAATTCCGATTGGGACGAGTATTTAGACCTAGCTATGTTTTCATATAACACGAGTCGTCATGAAGGCACTGGGTATACCCCGCACGAACTCGTATTCGGCAGGTTAGCTCGTCACCCTTCGGCCCATCACCAAATCGAGGAGTCACAGGATCCTTCTTACGCCGAATACCTCACCGACCTGTTTAACCGTATAGATGGTCTACAAACGATGGCGGCCGAAAATCTGAAACATGCAAAAGAAAAATCAAAAGAGTACTACGATCGCAACATCAACCCAAAGTTTTTCAAGGTTGGCGATCGCGTGTTAATGCTAAAAGAACCCCAAAAAGGAAAATTCGGGGATCAATATTCCGAGCCATGCGAAATAATCGAAATTTTATCAGGGGGTAACGTTAAAATCCTTTACCAGGGCAAACCTCGCATCGTACATACGAACAAATTGAGGGCCACCCGTCTGTAACCAAAACTCTCGTTATTGGTTACAGAATGGAGCCGAAGACAACAGTCATCTTTGCTCTCCTCATGCGTACCGCCGTCTGCCTCATCGGGTATGACTGCGGCGCCCCTGCGCTTAACGTCACCACCGTTTCTCTCACCGACATCGGAACTTGCGACATACCTATAGTCGATCCAACCCCGATACCCGTGAGAATCCAACTGCTGCTGCTCTCGGAATTTTCTACGACCGAGGTCATTCAGTGCAAGGTCGAAATCGACAGGACCTTGTACAACTGCGGCATGAACTCGCATAATTCAATAGTACAAAATGGTCGTCAAATGTATCTTCACGAATTAGACGACAAAACTTGCCGCAAGGTCCACGAAACGGGAATCATCCAACTAGGATTTTCCGCTATTATCACCGGACTAAAAAGAAATAGTACAACATCGAGGAGTCTTACGCTTGCCGGAACTCTCACCAACGACGGAAGTTGCACCGGCGCCCAATACAGCGACCCTTTTGGCACCTGAAGCAACGTAGTGGTTCAGGCCTCCGCCAAAATTACCATTTCTAATTACGAGGCATCGGTCAACATAGCGAACAACCGCATCATCCTCCAGAGCTCGACCCAATGTCAACTGTCCGAAGGTCAATGCACGGACGTCGAAGGGAACCAAGCTTTTTGGAAAACGGAACCTGTGGACACATGTCTCTTCAATCGATACGACGTTCTTTACGATGGCATGGCAACAAAACTTCGCACTATCGAAAACTCCATCCAGACGCCTGATGTGTATACGTTAACTACCCAAGAAACTACGTTCGCTCTGGCCGTTAGGAACGAAAAACCCATCTGCGGCTACACCCTTATCCGAACGGAACACCCGAAATTATTTATTCTTGAAACTCGCGATGGACTGACATTCGCCTCGCGTCGCAAGGTCCTCGTCAGTAATCTAGACATATTTCCCTATGTAAATTCGAAATTCATTTATGTGGACAAACATATCAAAACCCAAATAAAGGCACTGTACAAGGACGTCTTGACACAACGATGCAATTTGGAACAACAAGTACTCCGCAACGCTCTGGCAACCGCATCAATATTGCCGGAACAATTCGCCCGAGCCGTCACCAGAAGTCCAGGGTACATGGCCGTCATCGCCGGCGAAGTAGCCCACATCATCAAGTGCGTTCCCGTGGAATGCACCCTTCGCAGAACTGAGGAATGCTACCTCGAGTTACCTGTAACTCACCACAATCAGTCGTATTTTCTTTCGACAATTTCACGCACACTCATCAAGGCCGGAACCCACATCGAATGTAATCCTCTTCTTCCGGCACAATACCTCATCGACGGGGCGTGGTACCGCTTCGCCCCGCATCCAATTGAAGTTCCACCTCCGCAAATATTACGCCCAATGACTACACCTACGTGGGGTTACACACCGGTTGGAAACCTCGCAACAAGTGGAATTTACACGAGCGAAGAAATGGAACAATTACGCGATCGAATCATGTTTCCCGCCGAAACACCAGCGCTACTAAATAACTTGGCTCGTGGATCAGCTGGATACACTATCCCACCAGGAGCCGTATCTCTGAAGAATCTTTTGGACGAAAGCACCTTGGAGCACATCGCAGCCAACGCTTTCGAAAACTTGTGGAACGGTTTCGAGAAATTCGGAATCGTCAGCGCAGGCTTTCTTGGCATTATGGCCATCTACTCAATCATAAAATCAGCTATCGATACCATCATTCATGGGTACACCCTGCATTCATTATACGGATGCAGCTTCGTGTTGTTTGGGGCCATCTGGAAATCCATCACCAACCTACTCGTGACCAGGGCCCACAAGAGGAATCAAAGGGATGAAGGACTCAACTCCGAACCATCCCCTAGGGAATTGGTTCCCCCAGACAAAAAACCGGAACCTAAACCTTCTACATCGACTAGGAGATTGTCGGGCATCGACGCCGTCCTGCTCGAGCGCCTTTGCGCCGGGCCTCAGCCATCCAGTAGGGTGTCTTCGGCTTAAAGGGGGGAGGTGTTACGTCCTGGCGATCTTGCCCTCCACAAGACACACACACACACACACACACACACACACACACACACACACACATATATATATATATATATATATATATATATATATATATATATATATATATATATATATATATATATATATAGGTATATATATATATATAGGGTCCTATGCATACGTAGGTACCCGGATATATTAAATCGCGTATGTACGACTGAATAAAAAGGATATGTATGTGTAAGTCTATATACCCGTAAATGTTCGTGTATACATATATATATATATATGCATACACGAATGTTCGTGTATACATATATATATATATATGCATACACGAATGTTCGTGTATACACATATATATATATATATATGTATACACGAACATTTACGGGTATATAGACTTACACATACATATCCTTTTTATTCAGTCGTACATACGCGATTTAATATATCCGGGTACCTACGTACGCATAGGACCCTACAGCACATAAGGAGTTATACGTAGTCACATACACATATATATATATATACGTATATATAGATACGCAGTTATATACATATACATTCATACATATATACATATACGCATACTTACGAAACCGATATAAATATATATATATATATATATATATATATATATATATATATATATATATATATATATATATATATATATATATATATATATATATATATATATATATTGTGACGTGATTTTTTAAGTCACGTCACAGAAAGGCTACCGACGATTTAGTCGTGCTCTCGATGCCCGGGTTACGACCCCTTCGTATATGTTACGGGCCTTTCCTCCAGTATGTTTGTTTGGTAGCGTTTTAGGTTTGGGTTTCGTTGTTGTTCTGGTGAGGTTGGCGTGCGAAACTCGGTCGAGCGGCGTGTCGCTCAACGTACCGAGCAATCCCGACCGAGGGACGCACCCAACGAGGCTTTCGGGGAATCGGTGCACGCCCGGCTGAGATGCCGGCGCCCCATCGCAGTGGTGCATCGTGCTGACGAGCGGGCTGTTTGGGTTACGGGTGGAGGCGGGAGACCTCCGCGCCGCGCTTCTAGAGAGAAGCTTTGCCCGCTCTCGCATGGTGACCCGGGGATGCGATCCCCGAGAGCCTCCATGTTACCTAGGAGGAAAGGTCCCGATCTGTTACCGTTCCGCTTGCGGGGTACTCGGGCAGGAAATATAGATTCCGTAAGGAATATTCTTCCAGAATATTCTAGCTCCCGAAATAATATTTCAGCTCACGAATATTGTAAGAAAATGTTCTCGCTCGAAGTAGCTTTCTCGCATGAGATGAGCGCGCGAGCGTATTTACATTTTTTTCGATAACCGCGCTCGACAATGATCTCGCTCGCTGGCCTTCGCCGCGCGAGGTATAGTTGACGACCGATTTTGCTCTCGGACGAGGTCCGTCGGGGAGTTCCGCTCCTGACGCCGTGTGAGACAGACGTGTTCCTCCACGGGTCCTGTTCGCGATCCCGTGCCCGGAAGGCGGGCCCTTCCGGACGGAGATAAGTTCCCGTGGTTCGAAAACAACCAGCTCCCGCAAAATAAAATAAAACAATTTGTTTGTTTTTGTCATTTTTTTTTGTTCCCGCGTATCTGACATCTCGTACGCTACTCCTGGTGAATCCCGACCCCTCTACCACGACTCACAGCCTGAGCGGCCGTGCTCTCCCGCAACCGTCCCCCCCGGGTAAGTGCATCCAGATAGTCCGGTTATGATTCCGGCGAAACAAAAATCAGGGAGGTCTCCCGACTCCCAGGACATACCGGTTAGGGTTCCGGTGAAACAAAAATCGCGGAGTCCTCCAGCTCCGATGGTGGGTCAGGGCGGATCCCTCTGGCCCCAGGGCATACCGGTTGAGAAATCCGGTGACAATAAAATTCTCTGGCGCCCCGGGTAGTGCGGATGCCCTCACGCGGGGTGGACGGCCGAAGGTAACGGTTCCCGCACCTAGCTCTCGTATTCATGTTCTCGATTTCGTGGTAAGAAAAAATAATCCCCGTCACAAATGGCGCCCAACGTGGGGCCACGCCGGCGAGTAGCGGTTCCCGGTTAAGGTTTAAGGGGAAGCCCGAGGAAAAGAGAGGAAGGGATGATAATGGTAATAATTCAATTATTAATCATTTTTTTTTCCTTTTTCTTTCGCTCTCTCCGCCTTTCTTGCTCTCGATTTTTTAATCTCATCTCGAGATTGTTCCCGCGTGAGTGTTCCATTCCCGGTCCCGTTCCTCATCCTCAAAAGGCTCTCGAATATGTTCTCGTGAAGAGTCCGAGATCTCTGAAAATTTTCGTTCGCGAAAAATATGAGGTCTCAGACTGTAGCTTCGCGCTGGCTCGACGCGCTAGGCCTAGGGAGGCCGCGGTGCGCGGGGCGGGCAGCGCTAGCGCTCTCGGGAATCGTAACAGTTTTTCAACCCGGTTACGAATTTCCAAAGGTTTCCCCCCCCCCCCCCCCCCCCGAGCCCTTCCTCACGGTCTCGGGAGTCGAAGGATCGCTCGATCGCGCTCATTAGTACGCGATTTCTCGAACGATTAACATCGGAAAATCCGCGACACCCTTCGACGAGCTCTCGAATACCTAAAAGAAAAGTAAGTTCTCGACATTGTTCTCGCGAGTTATTTTTTTTGGTTTGCTCCGTTCTCGACCCGCCTTCTTCGATCACCCGTCGGATAGGAAAAGAAACGAGGGGGTTCTCGTAGCGGAGTGCGCGTAACCGCGATCGGGAAAGGACGTCCCTCGCGGAGTGGCCTTCCCACCCCGCTGGTGTTCCCGTCGGGTTTTCTCACGCCGTAGAAAACCCAGAGAAAAAAAAAGTGCTCCCGCGAAATTTCCTCGTTTTCGGAGGAAAGTGCTCTCGCTGGCTTCCCCCCTTAAGGGGAGGAGAAGTGCGCTCCCTACGAGTTAAATTTTTTTTTCTCTTTTCTTCTTTTTTGTGTGTTTTGTGCTGTCGGTGCCGTTCTGTGTTGTTTTACGTGAGTTTCATTGTGCCCTCGCTCCCGCTACCACGGATCGCCGCCAAAAGGATTAGCCGCTCAGCGCCGGTGAGTCCCGACGTAGTCGGAGAGTGGTTGATTTAGCTTCTTCTTTTTTTTTAAATCTTATTTTCTTTTCTTTTTTTTCCTTTTCTTTTAAAAAATTTTTTTTTGTTGCGATCATCCATTCACTCGATACGTGGAGATCACGAGACGGGGCTAGCTCGGCCTCGTCGATCTCGTTCACCGGGAGCTTTCGGGAAATCGTCGACCCCGGAACGCCACCGCGGCTCACGAACACCGGTGACTCGCCCGGTACGGTATATCGGGTGTCCCCGAGGCGGGACGAGTCCTCCGGCACCACCGTTCCCGAAGCGAGTTAGACCGAGGGAAATTATTATTAAAATTTTTTTTTAATTTTTTTTTATTTATGTTTTTTTTCGTTCGAAAAATTTCCCTCGCTCGCTCTCGCTCCGTCGAGCCCCCTCGACGGGAGGGAATAAAATTCCCTCGCTCTCGCAGATCCGAATAAAATAATTCGGATCGAGGGAAATTATTATTGAATTTTTTTTTATTTTGTTTTCTTTCGTTCGAAAAATTTCCCTCGCTCGCTCTCGCTCCGTCGAGTTCCCTCGACGGGAGGGAATAAAATTCCCTCGCTCTCGCAGATCCGAATAAAATAATTCGGATCGAGGGAAATTATTATTGAATTTTTTTTCTTTTCGTTCGAAAAATTTCCCTCGCTCGCTCTCGCTCCGTCGAGTTCCCTCGACGGGAGGGAATAAAATTCCCTCGCTCTCGCGGATCCGAATTAAATAATTCGGATCGAGGGAAATTATTATTGAATTTTTTTTATTTTTTTTCTTTTCGTTCGAAAAATTTCCCTCGCTCGCTCTCGCTCCGTCGAGTTCCCTCGACGGGAGGGAATAAAATTCCCTCGCTCTCGCGGATCCGAATTAAATAATTCGGATCGAGGGAAATTAGTATTGAATTTTTTTTTTTTTTTTTCTTTCAAAAACAAAATTTTCCCTCGTTTGCTCTCGCTCCGTCGAGTTCCCTCGACGGGAGGGAATAAAATTCCCTCGCTCTCGCGGATCCGAATTAAATAATTCAGATCGAGGGAAATTATTATTGAATTAATTTTTTTTTATTTTTTTTTTTTCTTTCGAAAAATTTCCCTCGCTTGTTCTCGCTCCGTCGAGTTCCCTCGACGGGAGGGAATGAAATTCCCTCGCTCTCGCGGATCCGAATTAAATAGTTCGGATCGAGGGAAATTATTATTGAATTTTTTTTATTTTTTTTTCTTTCTCGAAAAATTTCCCTCGCTTGCTCTCGCTCCGTCGAGTTCCCTCGACGGGAGGGAATAAAATTCCCTCGCTCTCGCGGATCCGGATAGAATAATTCGGATCGAGGGAAATTATTATTGAATTTATTTTTTTTTAAATTTTTTTTTGAAAAATTTCCCTCGCTCGCTATCGCCCCGTCGAATTCCCTCGACGGGAGGAAATAGAATTTCCTCGTTCTCGGGGGGGCGGAATCTCCCTAGCTCCCGTTTAAAGTCGGTACGCCATCACACTCCGAGTACGCCAAGGACACTCTTCATGGCGACCGGAGGCGCGATACCGAAGGTCCCGCCACGGCTCTCGGAAAACGCTAACGATTCGTCAGATGACGTGATCCCGATTGGGGACCTGACGCTGGGCCCACGGGCCCGCGCCGCAGGGCTGCCGACCCGAATGGATAGCACCCGGGCCGCCGATGGGCGACGCCCGGCGCGGCCCCGAAGCTCCTGGTGGAGCGACCCGGCCTCCGTCGCCGACAGGGACCGGCGCTCTTCGGTGAGGCTGACAGGGGATTTACCCCCTCTCGCCCCAAGCTCCCGAGGGGGCGGAAGACCCCAACCTACCGGACCCGGTCGTAGGGTTGTACCCTTAAACCGGAGTGATCTCGAGTCGTCGAGTGACGAACTGGTTCCGCGTCGGGGTTGGAGATTTTTATCTCCTCACCGAGTCCTCCCAGAGGTACGCCGATGGGAGGCCACGTTCTCGGGTCGTCACGGTGAGGACGTAGAGGACTTCCTCTCACTCATCGACGAGGGGCGCGTCCTGGCCCATATTCGGGATGAGGACCTGCTCCTAACGCTCTCGTTTTGCCTCAAGGGTATAGCGCGGACTTGGTACCGCCAAGCCCGAGGCACGATCTCGAATTGGCAGGCCGCGAAAGTCGCATTTCGCGAGCGTTTCGCGGACCCTGACTACCAGATCGCGCTCCGCGAAGAGATTTCGTGCCGGACTCAAGGCGAGTCCGAGTCTGCTCTCGTCTACCTGAGCTGCATGAGCGGCCTATTCTCCCGTCTGGATCCAGCCTGGACGGAGCGAGAGCAGGTACGCTCCGCTCATCGTAACATGCTACCGTCATTCCGTCTGGTCACTCCTTTGCAGGACCACTGGACGATGAAAGATCTCGAGCGTGTGGCTGCACGTCAGGAGAGAATCCTGAGCAGCATGAGTACGCACCGCGTACCGCCGAAGCCAGAGGCCTCCCTCTGTCCGGCGTACGCTTACCGTGAGCCGCGGCAGAAGCCGCGTGTATCCCGCCGCTCCGGCTTCTACCTCATGCAGAGCCCGGCAGCGATCGCTCACGAAACGGCCTCCTCTTGCGAGGAGGATGCTCCGGAGATGCTCGATGCGCTGTTGCCCCAGCGCAACAAACGGGCATCAGGTCGCGTAAAGGCGACGCAGGGGCACAGTCCCTCGCGGTCTACCCCGCCTCGCCGGTCGTTCTCGAGGCCTCCCAAGGGCCAGTTCCGGAAAGACAAGGCCGATAACGCCGCGTCGAAGCTACCGAGTGGTCCTCCAGGGACCACCCCCGTTACCGAACCATCGAGTGTGCCCTGCTGCTGGAATTGCGGCAAAACGGGCCACCGACACAGAGAGTGCCCGGACCCCCGGCGCCTCTTTTGTTACCGTTGTGGTCAGTCGGGCGTGTCCACGAGCCGTTGCCCCTTCTACAGTCGGGGAAACGGTCGAGAAGGCGAGTGAGGAAATCTCCTCCGCCTCCCGGGACTAGCCTCGACCATCTGACTTTCTCGTGTAGCTCCCGTGTAGCGACGCCACGCCAACAGGCTACCGAACGTAAGAAACGGCGAAGGCGACAGCTACGTAGTCGACAAGCTACCGACACGACCCCTCCAGAGGAGGATTCTCCTCTCGAGCAGGTCGTCGTAAATTCGGCTTCCGACCAGAGCGCTATAGCGTTCCGGGTTCAACCACTTTTGGATGGAGAACCCGTAAGAGCTCTCGTGGACTCAGGCGCAACTAAGACCTTTATCGGCCCCGTTCTCATTGAATGGTTGGCAGCTCTCGGCACGGAAACGATAAGGATCCCACCGCGATCAGTAGTGGTCGCGAATGGTCAAATCGAAACCGTGCACCTAGCTTCCCGTGCGCCTTTACTCCTTAATGGCCGTCCGGTCACGATTCTCGCGCATCACCTGCACTCGCTCTCGGAAAATCTAATCCTTGGATTAGATAGCTTACGGGCAGCCCGGATGGTGGTGGACTTTTACAGCGAGTCCTGGTGGTTTCGCGACACACCAGAGACCCTGTACGCCTTCAGCCCGGAAGCCGGCACGCCCCGCATCACTATGTGTTGTGGGTTGTGTACGCCAGATCCCGATGAGGTAGCCCGTCTAGACGAGCTCCTCAATGCTCACGTGCCACACCTACCGGCTGAGTCGGCAGTTACCTCACTCGTTGCACATAGCATCGATGTGGGGGACAGCCCCCCGGTGAAGCAGCGGCCATATCCCGTGACTCCGGTCATCCGTGACATTATGTGGGCGGAGGTGGATCGGATGCTCTCGACTGACATAATCGAACCGTCAAGTAGCGACTGGGCTAGCCCAGTCGTGATGGTCAAGAAGCCGAACGGTAAATACCGTTTCTGCATCGATTATAGAAGGGTTAACGCGGTCACGAAGAAGGATGCTTACCCCATCCCGAACATGACCGGTATTCTCGATGAGTTGAGACAGGCTAATTACATCTCGACTCTCGATTTGAGTCAGGCGTATTGGCAGGTCCCAATGGATCCCGCTTCTCGCGAAGTTACCGCTTTTGTTGTGCCGGGCCGAGGCTTGTTTCAATTCAAGCGGATGCCTTACGGCTTAACAAATGCTCCCGCAACGTTCCAGCGGATGCTGGACCGGCTTATCGGTGTGGATATGTATCCACACGTTTTCGTTTACCTGGATGACATTATCATTGTCACCAGGACTTTCGAAGAGCACCTTGTGTGGCTTCGGAAGGTTCTCGCTAAGATCTCGGAAGCGGAGCTGGCAATTAACCGCGAGAAGAGCGAATTTTGTCGCCCCCAGGTTCGCTATCTCGGCTTCTTGGTGAACCGCCAAGGCCTAGAGATTGATCCCGACAAATTGGCTCCCGTACTTGATTATCCCGAACCGCGGAACATTCGGCAACTGCGTCGGTTCCTCGGCATGGCGTCGTGGTACCGTCGCTTTATACCGGAATTCGCGACCATCGCCGAACCTCTGACTCGCCTTACCAAGAAGGACGTCGAGTGGCGATGGGATCCCGAACAACAGAATGCTCTCGATAAATTGAAGCGGTGCCTGACGAGCGCTCGGACGCTCGCCTGTCCCGACTTCTCGCTCCCGTTCACGCTGCAGACTGATGCTAGCGGCGTGGGTCTCGGTGCCGTCCTCACGCAGGTGATTGATGGGCACGAACGAGTTATCGCTTACGCGAGCCGCGCTCTTACTGCGTCGGAACGGAAATACTCCGTGACGGAGCAAGAGTGCCTCGCTGTGCTCTGGTCCATACGGAAATTCCGTTGCTACCTGGAGGGGTACAGCTTCACGGTGATCTCTGATCACAGCAGCCTTAAGTGGTTGCACAATTTGAAGAACCCCACTGGTCGGTTAGCGCGGTGGGCGTTGGAGTTACTGGAGTACAGTTTCACCATAGTCCATCGAAAAGGCGCACTGCACCACGTTCCCGATGCGCTCTCGAGGATCCCTGAGGGTCACGATGACGCCTTGGCGTGCATCCAGGACACTCGGGACCAATGGTACCGTCGCCGGGTCCGCGATGTCGAGCGGGTCCCGGATAAGTTCCCGGATTGGAAGATAGTTGAGGGTCGACTGTACTATCATCGACCCTCCTACTTGGCGGATCTCGAGTTTGAGGATCTCGATGCGTGGAAGCTCGTGCTTCCCCGCGAGCTCCGGCAGCGTGCTCTTAATGAGTGCCACTCGCTACCGCAGGCAGGCCACTTGGGCGTCGACAAGACGTACCGACGTCTGGCGACCGCCTATTACTGGCCTGGTCTTTTTAAAGACGTAGTGGTTCACGTACGGCAGTGTGACACCTGCCAACGCTGCAAAGTCGCGCAGCGAGCTCCCGCCGGTCTCATGGGCCATCGCATTGTCGAAGAGCCCTGGATGACCGTAGCTACCGACATTATGGGGCCGATCACTCCCGGGCGATCTGGCCACTCATATGTTCTCGTAATCCAGGATCTCTACACTAAGTGGATAGAGGTCCAGCCCCTTCGCAGGGCAAACGGAAAAGCTATCGCAAAGGCTCTCGATGACCTGGTCGTCGCCCGTTGGGGGGCGCCTAAGGTACTGATCACGGACAATGGCACTGAGTTCGTCAACCGCGACATACGCGAGTTGACTGAACGCGTGGGGATACGGCATAGCACCACCCCGCCGTATCACCCCCAAGCCAATCCTACCGAGCGGGTGAATCGCGTGGTGAAAACCATGATTCGCGCCTTCCTGGAGGGTAACCATCGGGAATGGGACGCACACCTGCACGAATTCCGGTTTGCGTACAATACGGCGCATCACAGCTCTCTACAGGCTACGCCTGCGTTCGCGAACTTCGGCCGCGAACCCTCGCCAGCGACGTCGCTGCGACGGGAGGCCGAGGGCGATCCCGACATCGCTCCACGTCCTCCTGAGGAGTGGGTGAGGCGTATGGCCCGACTCGACACATTGAGGACGGCTTTTACGCATGCTCTCGATGAAGCGTTCCAGAAGCAATCGGAACAGTATAATCTCCATCGCCGAGATCGTACGTTCCAGGTTGGCGATCTCGTGTTGCGCCGTGCGCATCGGCTCTCGTCTACAGCCAAGAGATTGACTGCTGCTCTCGAGCCCCCGTATGAGGGGCCTCTGTTGATCTCGAAACGGCTCTCGCGGGTAGTTTACGAACTATCCGATCTCGACGGGCGATCGAAAGGGAAAATTTCTGTGCAGGACTTAAAACCCTACCGAACCCCATGATACCGCACTAATCATTGTTTTGATTGCAGGATCCCGAACATGTCTTCCGGTGCAACCACTCCCGAGCGGGAAGTGGTAGATTTGGAGGGCGAGGAGGCGACCGGCGGACCGTGGCTCGACCACTTGGTCCGGTTCGGCGCCAAGCTCCCGCGGTCGGAGGCGGCCATTCCGTCGCCCCCACCCATATCGTGGGCCCCGGGGGAGATGCTCCGGGCGTGCGTGGCTACGCTCCGAGACTCAGAGCCTCGGGACGGCGAGTCCGCGGAGGGCCTCATTGAGGCCATCCGAGACTTGGCCCACGACGCTATGGGTCCGGGGCGGGCCAACCGACCGGTGTACTCCCCGGTCTCGATGGCCGCGGAGGACCAGGAGGCCGAGGAGGTCCATGAACTCCCGACGCCCGCGGACGGAGGCCCGATGGCCCCGGGGACGGCACCTGAGCCGCCTACGGTGGCGCGAGTGACGGCCCCGGCGACCGACCGCCGACCCCCAGGCGGCGGGCCATCCCGTCGGCGGAGACCCGCTCTCGAGCGGGCATGTTACAGTTGCGGTGAGGTGGGTCACCGCTATAGTGACTGCCCACGGGGCCCTCCGACAGCCACCTTCTGCCGTCGGTGCGGACGAAAGGGTAAAACCCTGCGGACGTGCCCGCGTTGCAGTGAGGGTTGGCGGGAGGCGGGCCCGTATGTCTCGCAGGCCGGCCGCAACGTCCCGCGGGAAGAGCTGAAGGTGATGCGGCTAGCGCGAGCGGAAGCCCGCAACGCGCGGCCGCCGCCGCCGGCCTCCCCACCGGCGACGACGGTCGAGCCCGTTCCCGGCCCTTCGGGCAAGAAGTCCCGGAGGCGACGTAGGGGTGGCAAGGGCAGGCGGGGTAACTCGCAGGCCCGTGCGGTTAAGTCCTAAGCCGGCCCCTGCGAGCTCTCGCATCGGAGCCCCGATTCCCCGATTTTCGGAGGATTCGAGATGGCCCGAGTTCTCGGTATGTGGGTCTTTGGCCCTAGCTCTCGTGTGAGGCGGCAACGCCCCACAGTTCTCGCAATACAGGCGTTAGCCTGGGTTCTCGCGCGGGGCGGCAACGCCCCGCAGTTCACGCCATGAGGGGCCTCCGGCCCCAGTTCTCGTGCAGGACCGTGATGTCCCGCAGTTCCCGCGATAGAGGGGGGGCTAAGCCCCTGATTTCCTGGTGAGGAAAATAAACATCACAGTTCCCGGGAGTCGCGACGACGCGGCTCGGTTCTCGGCACCAATTACCCCGGAGAAGGGGATGGAAAACTTGGAGCAGTTCCCGTAGAGTTCTCGGAGCCACCACCGAAGTAAGGACACTCCGGCTGATTTGGTAAGTCCGATTCTGGTTCGATTGTTCCGTCCTTGGTGGTAGTACTTGTGGATCGTTTGGTCCAATAATTTCTCGCGTCGCGGGGCGGTTATTCGCCCGCGGCAGATCTCGGTCTCTTCCCCATTTTATAGCTACCGAATTGTAACGGGAGGAGACGACTATGCTATCGTTTACGCAAAAATATTTTTTGTTTGTTTTGTTTTTGTGCGATTTTATATTCTCGTGCTGGGGGGCGATTAGTCGCCCACGGTAGATCCCGATCTCTCCCACCTTAAGGCTACCGACTGTAACGGGAGAGATACAAATTTAGCCATTAAATACGGATAATTGTTTGTGTTCTGGTTTTCTTTCTCGCGCTGCGGGTACTTGGTTTCCCGCAGTAGATCTCGGTCCTTCCCACCGTTTTGAGCTACCGACTACAAATGGGAGGGACAAGGATTGCTACCGTATGCATCTCAGCTAAGGCTCTTGCTCAGCAGAGATCGCGTAGTTCCCTGATCGTAACCACCCTTAAGGGGTGGGGAGTTGTGACGTGATTTTTTAAGTCACGTCACAGAAAGGCTACCGACGATTTAGTCGTGCTCTCGATGCCCGGGTTACGACCCCTTCGTATATGTTACGGGCCTTTCCTCCAGTATGTTTGTTTGGTAGCGTTTTAGGTTTGGGTTTCGTTGTTGTTCTGGTGAGGTTGGCGTGCGAAACTCGGTCGAGCGGCGTGTCGCTCAACGTACCGAGCAATCCCGACCGAGGGACGCACCCAACGAGGCTTTCGGGGAATCGGTGCACGCCCGGCTGAGATGCCGGCGCCCCATCGCAGTGGTGCATCGTGCTGACGAGCGGGCTGTTTGGGTTACGGGTGGAGGCGGGAGACCTCCGCGCCGCGCTTCTAGAGAGAAGCTTTGCCCGCTGTCGCATGGTGACCCGGGGATGCGATCCCCGAGAGCCTCCATGTTACCTAGGAGGAAAGGTCCCGATCTGTTACCGTTCCGCTTGCGGGGTACTCGGGCAGGAAATATAGATTCCGTAAGGAATATTCGTCCAGAATATTCTAGCTCCCGAAATAATATTTCAGCTCACGAATATTGTAAGAAAATGTTCTCGCTCGAAGTAGCTTTCTCGCATGAGATGAGCGCGCGAGCGTATTTACATTTTTTTCGATAACCGCGCTCGACAATGATCTCGCTCGCTGGCCTTCGCCGCGCGAGGTATAGTTGACGACCGATTTTGCTCTCGGACGAGGTCCGTCGGGGAGTTCCGCTCCTGACGCCGTGTGAGACAGACGTGTTCCTCCACGGGTCCTGTTCGCGATCCCGTGCCCGGAAGGCGGGCCCTTCCGGACGGAGATAAGTTCCCGTGGTTCGAAAACAACCAGCTCCCGCAAAATAAAATAAAACAATTTGTTTGTTTTTGTCATTTTTTTTTGTTCCCGCGTATCTGACATCTCGTACGCTACTCCTGGTGAATCCCGACCCCTCTACCACGACTCACAGCCTGAGCGGCCGTGCTCTCCCGCAACCGTCCCCCCCGGGTAAGTGCATCCAGATAGTCCGGTTATGACTCCGGCGAAACAAAAATCAGGGAGGTCTCCCGACTCCCAGGACATACCGGTTAGGGTTCCGGTGAAACAATAATCGCGGAGTCCTCCAGCTCCGATGGTGGGTCAGGGCGGATCCCTCTGGCCCCAGGGCATACCGGTTGAGAAATCCGGTGACAATAAAATTCTCTGGCGCCCCGGGTAGTGCGAATGCCCTCACGCGGGGTGGACGGCCGAAGGTGACGGTTTCCGCACCTAGCTCTCGTATTCATGTTCTCGATTTCGTGGTAAGAAAAAATAATTCCCGTCACAATATATATATATATATATATATATATATATATATATATATATATATATATATATATATATATATATATATATATATATTGTTATACATACGTATATATAAATTTACAATCTACAATACAAGTACTACTTTTCGTTAACCTTGACTCATATTGTGGCGAGCGCAATTATTTTTCATCATTTCCTATTTTTGTCTGTGCACATTCGACTCCCGTGGTATGCACCTACTCCCGCTGAACGTGCCTAGCTAGCGCGCCGAGCTCAACGCTCGCGCGCACTCACTCGCTATCCTCGTCTCTCCTTAACGCCCGCGCACACTCACTCGCTATCCTCGTCTCTCCTTAACGCTCGCGCGCACCCGCGCGCCCGAGCTCCGTCTCTCTATAGCGCTCCGCTAGAAGACCAATGTACTCTTCCTGCTCGCCTGATACTTCGCGCGCTCAATCGAGCTCTCCATCATCCTCTACACTTTCTCCTTCTCTCTCCGGGTCACCCACGTACCTTCTTCATACTTATATAACCCGCATCACAAAAACCTTTTTCCTTAACCGTGAACCTCGATTTCCGCGGATCCGCGACATAATTCGCGACCCGCGAATCACGATTATCAACCCTCTCACCCCTATTTCACGTACTCGCGAAAAACCACGAGATTACGTAATCCACGGACTCGCCATATACTCGCGACCCCGCGACTCGCCTCGTACATAGAGTCGGTCTCTCTCTTACTCTTACCCGGCCTAATCCTCTCTCTCTTACTCATGGCTACTATGGCGAATAGACGCTACGTGACTTTTTCCCAAATTACTTTATTGCCCCTCGAGTCGAGCGAACGTTTCCCTTCAAGACACTTTCCAGAAAATACTCAAATTGCTTTATTGCCCCTTGAAACGAGCAAGCGCTCTTTCTACAGTATGAGTCTCTTTTGTACGCTTTCCCATTTTCAAGCATATAATAGAAGACATTAACCAGATATTTTCCCCGAACTTTCCCAGCGCATGTATATCTCTTTCTCTCTCGCACTCGTCGCGTCTCTTCCCGACGCGCCACCATGATGCAAGCCACGTGTTGCACGTAGGCTTCTACGAAATAGTAATTTAAACAATATCACATCATGCCGAATCCTAAGACCTAATTAAGAGATAAACAAATCGCTATCACTCCATACCTTGTAGACTAAACAACCGCTCCAACACCAATATCACGCATCGCCTCTTTGTCTCCTTTGACTCCAACCCTATAACATTATTATTATTTCCACGTGCAGAATACTCTAGAACAATTTCATACACGTGTTACGTCCTGAATTGTGTAAGTAATAAAAGAGAGAGAATGGGAAGACAATGATTTTAATTTAATTCGATTTTATTTTTTACAGGTACACGGACACGAGGAGAAGTCACGTGCTGAGTTGGGTGAGTAGTAAAAGAAGAAAATGAGGAAAGAGAATCTAATTAATTTGAATTTTACTTTTCTTTCAGGAACGCGGATCAAGAGAAAAAGGGCCCTACCTTTGGTCGAGAATGCGCCCGACGGGGACGAGGACCAGGTCACAATCGGTAATTGGTAAGTATTCTTATAAAATGTAGAAAATGCAAAATTAGGGTAAGAGAGTAGAAAAGATAATAGCGTGAATTAATCTAACTTGCCCTTACGAGCGGCGGTGCGTAGCGGGTAGAGGAAGAGGACGCTGCTGTATCTGAAGGGAACGTCCGCGATCGGTGTGAACTATCTCGAACCGAATGGAGATTTCGGGGACAGCAAGTTCCACAGCAGGCCTCTTAGAAGACGATGTACACGCACCCATAGGGATGGAACCTAGTTGTGTGCGGACTCAATGACAGATGGAGACTCCGCAACAGGTGAGTCCGTGACGTAAGAACTGATTTCAGGTTCGACGACAATAGAGCAGGATTCGACGTCGAATGAAATAACCGGAAATGTTGCTTCGTGTTCAGGTGATGCTACGACCGTGGATGTGTCTGAATCACAGACAGGTCACGGCGGAGATACGCGACGGATTGAACGATCGTCCAAGATATACACTCGCGAATGGAGGAGAGTATTTGAAATAATGCGCAACCTTGCGCTAAGCGGCAATTGATTGAACCTTTGTTCTAGAGTTCTATTATCACCGCGGGAATGTCGATCCGATGTTCCGCCTCGGCTAGACTGATCGCGGTGTCGTTGAAAGTGAGCACCTGCACGTCTTCTTGGCATTAGAGAAAAAGTAAGTTAACTAATAAATTCAAAATAATTTGCTTCAGGTATTGGCCCAGTTTCCAAATTGTGGCACGGGTGCTTGGCCTCTAGGCAGCACACTCGCAATACTGAAAGGGATATGAATTCGTGCAAATGTAGTAGCACTGAATTCAAATTTATTTGAGGAATGAGATTGCACGGTAGATCGGGGTGATCGTGCTTGGCCACTAGGCAGCACGAAAGATCACCTAATCACCGGAAAAGGATGGGGACGTTTCGTGCTCAGCTAAGGAGCACTAAAACACAAGGCAAAAAGTAGTAGAGAACTTTGGATAAACTGGCACAATTCCTTTGACAAGTATTTCTTGAATGTACTTGGAATTCTGAATAAAAAATGCCGAAGAAAACGATGAGTGACACTTTCATTAAATCACGGAATCCAGGATTACCACAATAAATTAACACAAGATGATGATCACTTTTGGAGATTATCGATATATTGCTACAACTTTTAAAAATGAATTAAATCGCGGAAAATAGATTGGATATAATGAAAATAAATGTACGAAATGAATATTCGTATAAAAAACAAAAAGGGTATAACTGTTACCCAAAAATAATCAAAGATTCAAAAGTTACAAGAGCCGATTTTCCAGCGTGCGGGTCCGACGAACGGAGAAGCGCGACTGACTGGTGGAGAGACCGGAGAACTGTCGAAGGAGAGGTACCCCTTCTTTTATATACTCCTCGAGTGGAGTCGGCGGCCATCTTGGTGAGGCCAGCATCCAGCGTCGGGGAAGTGAGCGCTGTTGTGACGTAGGCATCCTTCCTTCTCCGTTACTCTTATGGGACGGTATGGAGTACCGGCGTCTTTCTCTTTTCTTCTTACAGGATCAAATGGAGCTCTTGATGAATTAATTCTTATTAATTTACCATGAGCTTTACAATTTATTACATTAGTCCATATTGTTCGTACTCGTGTGTGTGATTTAATAATAAATGTTTCATAATTTCGGAACTTGTCCAGATTGTTTAATGTATGATTTTTGTTATACAAATCTTGTAAATATTGAATAAAATTTAATTGTTGCATTCTGTTTATTTCCTTACATGACGGGTAAGTATTTTGAATAGGATTTATTAGTTGTTATAATGTTATAAAACTTAAAGAAAATATCGGGGTATATATATAAGTATACTTGTGCGTAAAACATTTTATTAAAATGTCTTATTAAATATCTATTAAAGTTAGCGGTGCGCATTAGAATATGTTGCGCAAAGGTTAATAGTTTTATTAACATTGGTAAGTTATTTTTACGTAGTTATTTTGCAATCAAAATCTATTATTAACATTGTAAAATAGTTAATATTGCTCTAAATTCACGATTCAAAATAGAATATAATATTTGAGACTTCACGGAACATTTATGAAATTTAACAATTACTCTATCTTGGTTAACAAGGGGTTTTGCATTTTTAAATTTAGAACAAAGGAATGGTGCGTAGTTGGTTATAGTATCCGCCGGATGTTTAGTCTGGGTAGATAGCGAGGTGGCCCCGCGTTTTATTATCAATGTTTATGATACGTGATTTTTGCGAGATGTAGTTTTGAGTTACCAATAATATTGATGGGACGTGATTTCGATGGTGACCGTGCGCCTCGTGGCGACTGTCATGGCGGCTGCACGTGGAGCCAAGTCCAAGTGCAAGTGCACTGAAACATTGGGGAACTATCATGGCGGGCCCCCCTTAAGGATGCATATACTGGGATGAAAAGGGATGCCTATGGGAGGTGTCATGGCGGCCTACAGGACCACAGGGGTTCCCGGAGGATTCTACGATATTAGCGGGATTCCAATATGGCGGCTGTTAGCCATCTTGGCGGCCCGAAACCATCATGGCGGCCTCCTTAGGTGAAGCTTGCAAGAGGGTACGCTATAGGTATATGGTAACGCGGGGTATCCGCGGATTAGCAGGTTTTTTAAGTTTTTGGGAGAAAACAATGGCCGCCGGGGCCGCGAGTTGGGTCTACATGAAAGAATATATTTTTAGGGAAATTTTGACACCCGCGGGACCGCGGTACGATTTTTGGTTTTGAGGGAAACGAATTTCGCGGGTCGCGACTAAGAACAGGAGTATCAGGAGAACACGACGTCATAGGAGGTCGAAGCAAGTATCTCTTCTTTTCAAAAATCGAAATTAAATAGTTCTAATTGTTTTAAAATCATGGGTAAGGTATAGTTGGAATCGGGATTTTTCCCTCTTTAATATGGCGGATATACGTACTCATTTTAACCTGATTTTAACTATGTTTTAAGTAACTTTAACATGATTGGTTGGTTGTAAAAATATGTTGTTTGGGGCTTATTTACTACTGAATATCCCGTTTAATATTGTATATTAAAAGTATATTAAAGTAATTAATTACTAATTAAGTATATTAAAGTAAGTAATAAAGTATATTAAAATAATATTAAAAGTAAAACTTTGAAAAGTTCTATTTTAACCTGGTTTTAAACGTTTTTAAGGAGGTTGAAATATTATTATGATTTCGTTTTTTATTCTTTATTATCCTCCTTTTGCATTAAGTTCGGTGGCAAAATGGTTTTTCCTAATTTTGTGTTTTTATCATAGCCTTAAGGATTTTAAGGCGGAACGATATATTTTCGTTATGTGACACGTTGGGCTTTATTTGTCCCTTAGTATATGTAGTATTATGTATATAATGCAGAATTGCGTGACTACTATATTTGAGCCATTTAGGGCAAAAAAGTATTGTAAGACATATTGTTTCTTGTACAAATGAAATTTATATTACTTTATACGTTGTCTATTTTATTCTCTATAAGAAAAAATATTTCTGGATAGTGGTTGTTTATACATATTCGTATTCTTATTGGGAGTAACATAGTGTTTAGAGTAAGTATGTGGATAATTGTGTTTATTCCTTATGTTCTAGGTTATTTAATGGAGGGCAAGATCGCCAGGACGTAACACCGTACATTTTCTAACTATTATATTGCCCACAAGTTTACATTGAATCTTTCTCAAGTTACTCTCAGGCTTTAGGTTCGAGGGTTCTGGGTGATCAAGTCCAGCGAACATCGAGGGCCAAAGTCGCACTCTTAAATTGAAACAATGGAAACCAACAGTCTCATGCGCCCTGCGGATTTCTACATATAAATCCGCCTCAATTAGAACCAGAAGTTCTTTTCGAATACTCAAAAGCATTCAACAACCAATAAAACCAGACTGCGTCTGTTTCATAATTCATAGTCTTGATTCTCTTTGCCAAACACCACGTTTGCACTCACGATCAAGTCCTGAAATAATTATACAAATCACATCAAACAAATTGTTGTACAATTTTGTTCTCACCTTTTTCTTTTTCTCCGACATAGCTATCCTGATTCGCCTCGTTTCCTTGAGCTGCGATCAGTTTGTCATGAGATACTTTGATGCTATTTCGGCCTCGCAATCGAGAGCCTACCTTCTTGACAAGGTATCTATCGTTCGGTAACACCGCAACAACTTCAACTGGACCTCGATATTTGGCATCCAGTTTTGTCTTTATTCTATCATTATTTCTAACCATCACAAAATCTCCAATTTTGAATGGGTTTACCGGTTTGTTCTTCTTATCAAACCTTGCCTTTCCTTTTGTCCCTTCGGCTCTCATGCTATCTGTAGCTGCAGTTATAAGCTCGCTCAAATCAACGCTATGAGTTATCACGCTGTCGTGTTTCACGCGTTCGATTTCTATCGAGTTTACTTTTGTACCAAACAAAATCTCAGCGGGACTTTTCCCAACGTTTTATGAACTGTTGAATTTATTGCTAGCTGAACTCTTCCTAATTCGTTCTGCCATTGCTTTCCTTGAACTTTGCTTATGGATAACATATTCCTCATCGTGGACATAATTCTTTCAACCTGACCATTAGCTCTCGGTGTTCCCGAAGCTATTAAATGAACCAAAATATTATTTTCGTTGCAGAATTCTTTAAAACGCGCATTTGTAAACCCTGCACCTTGGTCACAAATAATTCGTTTCGGTGCCCCAAAAGTAAACGAATGTTTTTCAATCTGATTGATTGCTGTTTCAGCGTCTAAACAGTTTATTCAATTCAACGTTACAAATTTCGTGAATGCGTCTATGATCACGAAAACGTATTCTTGTTTCTCAGAGGGACCAGATATTTTCCCGGGATGTCTATGTGAATCGTACACTACGGAATGCTGTCCTTTTCTATTGGATGCAGCTGTGCTTGCGTCGGTCTCGATACTGATTTACAAGTTTAACACATAATACAATTTGCTACAAATTTCTTTACTTGCTTTGACATATGGGGGAACCAATACAGTTCGTATAATTTGTCCAAAGTCTCTTCCCAGCCTAAAAGGCAAATATTTTCATGTACGTGATGGAGAGTGTCCATACCATCATCCTCGGCACAACAGGTAGTGTGATTTGTTTACCTTTTCTGTCTATTGTAAACATTAAGATTTTGTCTTTTATCTAGTAAGTCTTTGTGGTTTCTGATCCGTCCAATACTTCGCGGTATAATGTTTTTATTCCGTCGTCTTTCTGCTGAGCTACGATTAACCAGTCATCTGCCAATTCTGTTATTTTGTTCATGTCTTTTTTAACTACTTTCAATACTTTGTCTTCAAGAACGGGGTTGCGCGATAGAAAGTCCGCTTGTTTCCTTCTTTCACCCGCACGATATTCAATTAATAGTCAAAAGATTGTAGGTATGCCCATCATTGATACACTCGTGGCGTTAAATCTTTCTTAAGGCTTGCAGCTTTTAGTGAGTTACAGTCCGTGACCACCAAACATTTCCGGCCGACCAAATATTGTCGAAAGTGTTTTATCGCGTTTACGACTGCAAGGGTCTCGAGTTCGTATGAGTGGTAACGAGTGTCAGCGTCTACGGTGCGTTTGCTGTAGTATGCGATTGGATGTTTATTTTTTTCGATGCGTTGAAGGAGCACAGCGCCGTATCCAAGGGCGCTGGCGTCAGTATGTAATTCGATCGGTAGGCTAGGGTCAAATATACGGAGACACGGTTCTGACGTTAAACACTCGACGAGCTTAGTCCTAGCTTCATTGTGTTCGTTTGTCCATTTTATTGTCTTTGCATTCTCTGCCGTCAGTCTATACAGAGGAGCTGCTGTTTGTGAAAATTTTGGTACAAATCTACGAACATAAGATGCTAACCCTAACAACTGCCTTACCTGGGTCTGCGTTCGAAGGATGGGCGATTGCACCAGGGCTTCGATCTTTCGAAGGTTGGGCCTCAGCTCTACTTCCGATACAGTGTATCCCAGATAATCAATTTGTGTTTTCAAAAATTTACACTTATTTAAGTTAAACGAAAATCCGTTAGCGGCGAGTCTTTCCATTACAACTTTCAGTCGATCTAAGGCCTCTTGTTCAGTTTTTCCAGGTATGAGCACATCATCCAAATAAACTATCGCGTAAGAATATTTCAAGTCTCCCAACGCGTTATTAATTACCCTTTGATACACGGAAGGAGCATTCGTCAGCCCAAATGGCATCGTTAAATATTCATAATGTCCGTCAGGTGTAATAAACGCGAGTTTCTCTATCGAATTTTCCTCGACGGGTATTTGATGGAACCCGGCTACCATGTCTAACGACGAAAAATATTGTGCTCCACTCAAGCGATCTAATTGATCTTGAATCAACGGCAACGGATAACTATCGGCTACCGTGTTAGAATTTTATTCTCGAAAGTCCACACACAATCTATGTAAACCATCTTTTTTTTACCAAAATGATTTGACTGGAGACCGGACTTTTACTTTCCCGAACGATACCGGCCTCGAGCATTTTGTCAACCAAACCTCTTACAGTTTCTCGCTCTACAGTACCTAGCTTGTAAGGGGCTCTCTGCACGAGTTTGTTTACGTCTTTCAATCTTATCTCAAGCCTGCCCGAAGTTACTCGAATCTTAGGAGCCTCCGCACTCATATGTTGAGAATACAGTTTCAACAACTTGATCAGTGGTTTTCTCATTTCGACTGAGTCACAATCGACAGCATTGACGTCGATCTCCAAGCTGCACGAGCCAACAAATCTATTTCATTTTGAAAATTTAATCGTAATTCCGTCCAACTTGACTGAGACTTTTGCTAGCAATTCGTTACCCAAAAGTAAATGTGTAGACAAATTTTCATCCGGTACCACATATAAGTCAATCTCAACATTTATGCCATCAAGATCAACCCACACAGAGATTAGCTTACAGCAATCCACGTATCCATCTCCGATACCTCTCAGCCGCGTAGAGACGCATCGTCTCCGACCGGGAAATCTTTTTCCCATGACTCTCCCACAGGAGAGCAATCCGAACCAGAATCAAAGGTAAATGTCAACACCTTACCTTCTGCCAGCTTCAAGGTACCTTCAGTAGAGGTTGAGCTGCAAAGCTTCACGATTTTCTCGTCCTTCTTTGGACAATTCGGGGAGATGAGACCCTCCTCCTTGCAGTTGTAACAAGTTACCACCTTTCTGGAATACGACCCCTTGCTGTCCCGTGGCTGACTGCTGTGTAACTTCGAGGATGATTTACAATCAGCCTTACGATGTCCCTTCTTTCCGCAATTGTAGCACTCGATTTCCGAACGGTGCGACTTCCCATCTCGCGGCGTCGAAGGTTTAGTATGTGGACCAAGGGCTCCGAAGGATGCACGCGGTCGATGGTGATCGGTCGTTCGTCCATCGAGGTACGACATTGCTTCTTGCAAATTACAAGGCGATTCGCGTACGAAGATGTTCCGCACAAATCGGTTCTGGAAAGAGTATGACGACCCGGGCAGTTGGGTAGCGGTCTCGTCCACCGATTTCCGTTCCTTGAGCCACGCTTTGATCTTCCTTCCCCTCTTCATAAAATGTTCGAGCGTGAACTCGGCGTCGTCCGTCCAAATGGTATGAAGTTCTGAAGCGACGTTTTTATTCTTCGCATACGCGTTCATGAATTCAGCACGAATTTCGGTCCAGGTTTTGCCGGAAGGATCCATACCGGTGAACCACTGAGCTGCGTCGTCCTTGAGGGCTTTAGCCAGATGCTGGACGACTTCCCAATCGTCCAGTTTATATCGTCGAATCCATTCATCGAGCATTTTTACCCAGCAGGTTGCGTCGGTATTTTTCGGGTCAAATTTTACAAGATCCATAGGAGCTCGTTCTCGTTGAGTAAGCAATGTAATCAATCGCTTGTTCTCCTTCTTCAGTTTTGAAGCACGTGTCATCCGTTTATTTGCCTTTTGCACAGACTCATCAGCATTGTACTCGGATTCCGATGACGTTGGAGAACGATCTCTCTTCCGATTCTCAGATAACACACTGCTAGTCTCACTCACACTTTTTTCACCGTCTTTCATCATAGTCGTATTCAAACTTTTCACCGACACAATTTTCACGTGAACTCTATCGCCCGAAACTCTGGATTAAACGTTCTTTATCCCACTTCTGATGTCAGATATCAAGAATATAGAGAGAGCCAGGAATTCCGTTCATGAATAAGAGAACAATGTCTATCTCACTGACTGCCGCAGTGACACGGCTTACACGATTTATTGGTGTCTCGATACAATAAAATATTCGGTACAAAGTATAATCACCGGATAGCAGTGCTAGTGAGGTGTGTTACACAGAGCCTTTTCGAAAATTAGTCCTTTCGACCCAATGACCCGAGAAGGAATGACGTTGTGACCCGAAACGCATACGTCTCCCATTCCACTTCTTCTAGGCCTCTATGCAACACAACACACTCGTGGATCATACACCACGCACCACCACCGGGGTAGGTTCTTCTCCGAACGCCTTGTCGCCTTTTCGTCACTGGATGCCCACCACTTGACTCTCCATAAACATCGTCAAGAAATCGAAAGCGCCGTTGAAAAAGCCATTCCAATGGCGATGCGACATATATATATATATATATATATATATATATATATATATATATATATATATATATATATATATATATATATGTCGCATCGCCATTGGAATGGAATATATATATATATATATATATATATATATATATATATTCACTAAAGTTATTCCGAGGACTACCCTGGCGGAAAAAATTCTACTATGAATAACGTCATTTTTACGTGAATCTACATATTTTAACGGGCCTGTCTTATAAATCTACAGCATAAGCTTTCACGTAATATGTTGTAGTTTGACTTAAAAAAGTTCTACGTATTTCTACAACATTGAACAACCTTTTACTGCTTTGCAGTAGTTTGTTTTTGTTCAACGTAGAAAACATATATTCACGCGGAACTAAGCTTTGACGTAGTATCTTGTAGTTTGACGTAAAAAAGTTCTACGTATTTCTACAACATTCAACAATCTTTTACTACCTTGTAGTAGTTTGCTTTTGTTTAACGTAGAAAACATATGCTTATGCGAAACTAAGCTTTGACGTAGTATCTTGTAGTTTGACGTAAAAAAGTTCTACGCATTTCTACAACATTGAACAATCTTTTACTACCTTTTGTAGTAGTTTGTTATCGTTGAACGTAGAAAACATATTCACGCGAAACCAAGCATTGACGTAGTATCTTGTAGTTTCACGTGAAAATCTTCCACGCATTTCTACAACATTGAACAATTTTTTACTACCTTTTGTAGTAGTTTGTTATCGTTGAACGTAGAAAACATATTCACGCAAAACCAAGCTTTGACGTAGTATCTTGTAGTTTCACGTGAAAATCTTCTACGTATTTTTAGAACTTGTAACTACTTTTCAATTCTCAGCAGTTGTTGGTGGTTATTGGTCGTAGTAAGCTGTATTGATATGAAATTAAGCGTTGACGTAGTATTTCATAGTTCCACGTAAAAATCTTTTACGTACATTTACAACTTTTGATTACTTTCTAACGTTAAGCAGTTAGTGAATATTTATCACAATAAGCACATTATGCGAAATTGCGCTTTGACGTACTTCTTGTATTTTTACGTAGAAAACTTCTATGTACTTTTACAAACATATTAGCTAATATTAAATACTGTAATTTTTTTTGAAATTTATAACTTTGTTCATGTTATATCTAATGTTATTGTAGTGTTGTTATAGGAGAGGTGGAAGAAAAAAAATGCACTCGATACCGCTTGTGAGATTTTTTCTATAGTTTTTATTTTCAAATGAATACACGAATCTTAAATTTTACGAGATTCAATCTTCAATTGTATGGCGACAGTCCAATATAAATATTTTTTTCAGTTTTTCTTACATACAAAATGGTTTGCGAGCTTCAATTTATTATGAAAAGTTATTGCAAATTGACTAAAGAACATACTCTACATTCAATATCGTCCGAAGTAATATGTACTTATTATATAATTACCAAAATTTCGAAAAAAAAGTTACGACAACTTTGCATTCAACGTCCTTAATCGCCAAAACATCCGCGTGGAATATCGCTAATGTACATTTTGTCATTTACATTTATTTTCGAAGCTTGACCGACTAAACATGTTATGTCACACATATTCAATGATGTTCTGTTTATTGAACATTGCTGAATATGCATGACTGTTACGTGACTTGACGAAATGTATACCGGTTGTAAGATTGTTATTTTTCTAAAAAATATAATGATTTATGTATGTGTTCGGTCATTTTCGTCATTATTGTATACACAAATATTCGACAGTATTCCCCTTGTCGTGTCAGTAATTATAACAGAATTGTTCGTTTTTTTCGCTCGTTTATATAATTCGGTTGTCCATCGTAGTCCTCGATAAATCATTTTTTTATACGATTTACATTTAAGTTGACGCCCGAAACAAGCTGCCTCGTCAGGATTTAAGTTATAATCTTCTCCACAGTCGTTTAATGTACAGTCGTCTATTTTATGCGTGTACTTTAGTCTTTGTTCTAAACTATCTTCGCAAAACTCTAGAAACCTATTGCCTCGTGCAATTTCGCCAATACTTCGAGAAATTTGTTTATAAAAAAGAAATCTTTTGGCAATTTGAGTAGCGATCAAATGTGGACTGGTCTTCATTTGTAAAACGAATCTGTTTTCGTCTTCGAAACAAAAAGCATTATGGGTCCACAGCGGTCCTCAATTTCTTACACCTGTGCTGATATGTAAAAGTAGGTGTACATTATACGTCATCGCAGATTTTCCGAAATATTCTTGAAATTGAACAACAAACTTCATAAGTAAGACGTGAGCCTCATTAATCATTGTTTCTGTTATGGAATCTTGCAAAAATGTATGTATGACCGTGACCAGTAATGCTAGATGTTTCAAATATTTAGTCGGCAATAGATTGCGTAGACATAATAAACTGTACCAAACAAGCCACGATCGCCACTCTGAAGCTTTCCAATTTTTTCGCTCTTGCAACGCTCTTAGCACTCTAATGATACACGTTGGCGGTTGAATTGAAAGCAAGCGTTTGTTAATTACAGCAAGTTCATTCGGTGTGCCAACGTAATATTCTTTTCCCGGTGAAGTCAATAAAATTTCCGTATATTGATGGGTAACTCCAAGTAAAACTGAATGCATATAATCGGCTACCATCCCGTCCGCCAAATTAAAGCCCTGCAAATTCATTAAGACTGACGGACCTTTAACGCCTTTACTGTCTTCAGGGTAAATGTCATGCTCTGAAAGATTTTGATATCGATAATCGAATAGATTCGTCTGTACGGTCCGCGGGTACATTAGTCGATACAGGGTATTTTCTATAACCTTCCACTGCTTCAGTTGGATGTTCGCAAAATGTGCAACCGTAATGACCGTTAACACGAATCATATTGAGAAGACACGGCCGAGCTACGGAATGTACACAACAACATATGGGAAAGAATTTACTCGTCACGCATTGCTCATTTACTTTCCAATTAACACCTTCATTTGCCAAAACATTTGCTTCATCAACAAAGGGGTTTATGAACATGTTCATATTTGGCTCCCGCTTGTGAACCCACAAACCAGCCGACAGCATATTTTTGGAACGTACTTTTGGAGGTAACTCATTTAGCATGAGATATATTGGCCATATAGATACGTTACTTGAATTTGCAGCTTGACAACCATCGGTGTTGAATGTATACGAAAAATTATGTGGCGAATCTAAAGGACCGCCAGTAGTGCAATACTGCTTGTACATATTCCCGTCGAGTATATCTTCTGAAGCTGCGTAATTCTTTTTTTGCCGTGAATACCGATAATCAAGATGTTTTTGTATTTCTGAATTTTCTAACAGATTTTGTAGTTGCGCACTTAGATTCAAAGTAACGAAAAATGCCGAGGCCAACGTTTCGTCAAATTCACAGTGACAATTATCGCACACTACTCTCGCTCCAAATGGTAATTTTTGTCGCTGACGAATATATTTTTCACAACTTGTGCAAAATATATGGTACGTAAGACTGGTTTCATTGGCTGGAAAATATTTGAATAACCTGTATTTAGAGTTTCGTATCACGTCTCTATCAAATATTTTGTTTACTAGGTTGATAATATCAATTATAGCAACCCATGGCAACGAATATTTTTTGCCGATCAATATTGCCATGATGAGAGCCTCTCCAACTGTTGTTGACGTACAGGCACATAATTTTTTATCCAGCTCAGCATATTCATTTCGCATCTGAAAATGGACCAATAACATTCGAATACATCAGAATCATACACTTTGATGCTATCCTTACACTATATAAAATACGAGTTTCAATACATAATTCTAGTTTACCTCGTTTTCCTCGCAATTATCTTGTACATTGTCCGGCAGAATTTCATCATCATCAGTGGAATATTCAGCGTTATACCATTCATCTCTACATTTTCCTAAAATGGTACATACAATTTTTTTTTAAATTTTTGAAAACTCATAGAATGGTTAAGGTCACTTTTAGATAAACCAATGTTAAAGATAAAATTATAGCCATTTTGATTGACTTCATAGATTACGTTTTTTAATGCATGTTGCTGGAAAAACACGAAATTTTAAAATAATCCCAATAAGTTTTGATAATAATGAGATACGACGTTCGTAAATGTAAATTTGTTCTATTTATTACGTTCTTGAAACACCACAATTAATACGTATCGTTTAACTAGCTTTTGCCCGTGATTTCGTCTGCGTTGATTACATCTTTCTTCTGAACCCATTAACGACCAGAAATACTGATTTTGTAGCGTATACTTTAATTTTTCTGTATACAATGAAGCTACAGTTAGATAAAAGGTAAGCTACCTTATGTTTTCGGGTGTGCCGAAAACAAATGCACTGCTGGATGAATTTTGTTCTACAAGGTCTCATTTTCTTCATAATGATTACCTTTATCGGTTAAGCGTAGCACATTTGAACTAAAATTAACATTTTTATTTGTACAATACTTTTAAAATTTCAAATTGGGTAACAGTTTTGAAAATGATCTACAATTTTGAAATAGGAGTCTAAAAAAAATGTGCTGCGCTTTAACGGTGGAGACAAGTATTATGATAAAAATGAGACATCGTAGAACAGAATTGGTCCAGCGGTGCATTCTGAATTATGTGCAGAGAGGAAAAAATGTGCTGCGCTTAACCGGTGAAGACAAGTATTATGATAAAAATGAGACATCGTAGAACAGAATTAGTCTAGCGGTGCATTCTGAATTATGCGCAGAGAGAAAAAAATATGCTGCGCTTAACCGGTGGAGACAAGTATTATGATAAAAATGAGACATCGTAGAACAGAATTAGTCTAGCGGTGCATTCTGAATTATGCGCAGAGAGGAAAAAATATGCTGCGCTTAACCGGTGGAGACAAGTATTATGATAAAAATGAGACATCGCAGAACAGAATTAGTCTAGCGGTGCATTCTGAATTATGCGCAGAGAGGAAAAACTAGAAACTTGATTTATCAGAGTATTGATACACCGTAAGGGTTCTAACAAAAAAAAAACTATTTGATATATCAAACAATAATGTGTTAATTATATTTGCAGAAATTCTAAACAGTTTTTAAATAATTTTTCAAAATTAAAAATGTAAAAGTAAAAAAAAATTATTTTCGTGACAACAGTAAATTCCCAACTTACTTGCGGCGGATGAGCATCGTCTTGTAAATACTCTTCTTGTTCTTGTTCTTCTTCACTACTGTCAAACTCGAACGATGAATCAAATCTTCCACATGGCTCGACTGAATCAGTGACTTCTATATTTCGTACAAATTCTTCGTTATTTTGAATCTCTGACGATGTACCAGAATTCATAGAGGGCTCGTACTGATTAGTTTCTCTATTTTGCTCTTCATATTCATCAGTGGATTCTTGTGATGATGTGTCAGATGTTTACAATGAAATAAATAATGCATGACATACAAGATTTACATATCCTGTTAAAAACAAAACATTAAATACTTTGCTTCAATCTCGGGAAAAATACTAAATATTCAGATTAAGCAACCAGATAGAGTTCATAATATTATAAACAATCACGCATTCTCTATAAGGAATTTCGATTACTGAAAAATATATTCATATTTCTACTTACTGTGCTAGATGATTGTTCTCTCTTTCGTTTAGAACGCACCGTTGATGGAGGTATAGGATTAAGCGATTCAGGCTCCAAATACGTTTTATATGGTCCTCGTTGCATTTTTGTATTTTTAACATAAACTCATCGCATGTTGTTTAAATTTAAACTTTTTATGTTTCAATCACTCTTTAAAACACGTTCAATCGAAAAGCTACTGTAACCTCAAAAGTGTGAGTCATAAGTTTGACAGTAATCTTGAGCACGTGAGTTAAACTTATTGTTGATGCGTTCTCACGAATCGTGGCGAAATAAAATGCGGTTTTGGTTTGAGAATTCGAATACGGTGTCTGAGAGCTCTTTTTTACAATTTGATTGCTATCAAACCGACTATCCAGGGAAAACGGCGTGACTTCGATTAAAAACACGTGGCGCGCGCGTGGTCACACTCGTACAAATTCAACTCACTCAACTCGTTTCTTTCCTCAAAATTACATACGCTTTCGACTTAGGAAACGATCTTCACGGTCCTGAACAGTTTGTAATTACACCTTGTGTCTCGTCTCACGCTTGTTTACCAACTGCCTTTTATCGCGCCATGCGGTCACTTTCTCTTTCCCACACATACCATCATGGCTGCCTCGCTCTCATTCGCTCCTGCATACTATGATGGCCGTCGCTGCGCGTGCCACTCTCTCTCTCTCTCTCTCTCTCTCTCTCTCTCTCTCTCTCTCTCTCTCTCTCTCCTCTAAGCCTTCATCATTTCCGTTCGACAGGTTCAACGTTCAACAGGTGTTCGCGACTGTTATTATATTTTTATACCGGCGTTCACAAGTTATCTCACGAAAGTTAAATATGCCGTGGGCATACGTGTTTTACCCAGAAGTAAAAAAATATGACGTGATCAAAACATCGTGCATCGAAAACTTCAAAGAAAATGATTATTTATCCGACGACGAAGAATGCGAGAAGGTTATTTATCGTGCTATGTTGGATGGTGGGAAATCGTTGAGATGCCTCGTTTTAAATGTCAAGGGTAAGTTAATTGACATGCAGATTATCATTTTACTTTATTATTTCTTTGCTTGTTACTATATTTCGTTCATTATTGCTTGTTTATAGATACGAAGGAAGCTGTGGAGGAAGCCACGTCAAAAAAAAACGGACCCGGGTACGTAAAGTGCGGGATTCGGAACTGCACGATATTAATTTGTCTAAGACAAAGACTGACGCGATAAACGTCGAACGATCTAAAAGAAAGGTAATGAAAAATTTCGATAAATTATAATTTTGAGATGAAATTTAGTTATATACATAACAGAAAAAAAATAATATATGTCCAAATAACATAACCATGAATTTGTCATGCATACAGAAAATAGGCTTGAACCCTGCAATTTTTAATATATGAAAGTTTATGAGCTTTGTTCTATAAATGTTTTGAAAATTTGTAATGTAGGACGATAAAGAAAAAAAAAGAAGGCAATCAAAGAGAGTAGCAGTGAGATCATCAAGGCACATGTCGAGGGACAAAAACTCAAGCGATCTACCAAAACTCCGAATATTATTATGGTACAATCTTATACTTGTTTTTAATTTATGGAATGTTTCACATTCACAAAGATTATAGACATTTACATCTAATTTGAAAAAATGTGTACATTTAAGGATGCCAACCAAAATAAAATAACCGCTGGAAAGAGTGGCAAGAAGATTGTCGAAGCACTTGTCGAAGCTCACAAAGTTAAGCACTCTACTAAGGGTCTCAATATCCTTAAGGTGTGATTTTTTATTCCGGCTGAATGCAATATTTTGTAAATAAAGAAAAGGAGAGCATTTAAACATGTATCTTGGAAATATTATTCTAGGATATCAACGACAAAGATCAAAATGAGGCAGCGGAAGAAAGTGACAGTTACACCGATGAGGCACTTACTGTCGAAGCTGACAAAATAAGGCAGTCTCCGACGGATTCAATATTTTCTACGGTATAATTTTATTCTTATTCTTATTTAATGCAATACTTGAATTTAAAAAATCGACAATTACAAATGATTTAAAACAAACGTCTATTGCAGAATAACAAAGAAAATGAAAGGTACTACGAAAGTGACAAAGAAAACGGTGAGGAACTTGGCGAACCGAGCAAACTTAAAAGATCAGCCGAAGATCCTATCAAGGTATAATTTTATTCTTATTTTAAATGAATTTAAGGATGTACTTGCTTTATTATCATATGTATACAGTAAAAGCAAAATTATCAGATACAGTTTATTTAGAGATAATGTTTTTTACATTTTCATGAACCTTCTTGAACGTCATATTATAATGTGTAAAAATTTGAGAAGACTTCACCATTTAACAATCGAGATGTTCAATATTTAAAATCGCAAAATGCGATCTTATGAGAAGTAATTTCAAAATGATGATTTCAATATTTAATATTATTATTTGTATAATATTTTTAATATTATATCTCTTCAACGACAAAAATCCGAGTTTCTGCGACGATGATCTCGTATACCAAAAAAATCAAAAGCTGAACTTATTTTAAGGTTCATGCAAGTAAAACCTTAAATAAATATAATTTTCACATTTAAAAAAATGTAAAATTTAGGATACCAGGAAACCTAAAAGAAGAGTAGTCGCAGAAAGTAGCAGTGAGGATGAGAGATTTGTTCAGCCAAGTCTCATGCAGTCTCCCCACGATTTCAGTAAAATTACGGTATGAAATTCTTATGTTCATTAAATTTGATAAGGACGTAGATTTATGAAATTTATTTTTAAGGATGTTGGATCCCAAATCGCAAATGCGATGATAAAATTCTGAAAATTTAGTATGTTTTTGTATGGAGTATTTAAGAGGTCGTGTAAAAATTTCACGACGAGTAGGAAGCTCGTTGCTGAACAATTAACATTAACAAATTAAATGCAGTCGTATGGAAACTGATATAACTTTGCAATAATTGTTTTTGTTGACCTCTCAATTTTTTAATATGTACAATATACTGAAAGTAACGCAAGCAAAACGAAGTTTATTGATAAATATATTTTTATTTGTTTAAAAAATTGCTCTTAACAAAATGTTCATTTTTTAATAACGAGCTTTGTAATCGTCGTGAAATTTTTACACGACCTCTTAAATACTTCATACAAAAACATGGCAAGTTTTCAAAATCTTCTGATCATTTTTTATTTCAACTCTTAAGGAGGTTGAAGTAGATAGAATTCTGAAAATTTGGTATGTTTTTACATGAAGTATTCAGGATGTCGTGTAAAAATTTCACGACAATTAAGAAGCTATTTATTGAACAATTAACATTAAGCAAGTTCCATAGGGGCTCAACATCCTTAACGAGATGTGAATGATACAAATAATTCCTTACAGAGTCAAATGACATTGTCGCCAAATATCGGCAGCAGAGATTCTACAGTAGAACGATTGAAAAAAGATCTACTTCAACGCGAAAAAGAATTAGATGTGTGCTACAAGCATTTGTCGGAAAAGGATCACACAATCGCTTCTTTGAAAAAACGATACGACGACTTTAAAAATTCAAAAGAATTCCAGTTGACTGAAAAAACCGGAACAGAAATCGTGGAGCTGTTGAAACAAATTTCCCATCAACATAAAGAGAGCGGTACGAAATATTAAATTGTATGAGATATTAAGTTTTCTTGTCAGTTTTTATTAAAGCCCCATCGATTTGTTTTTTTTCTTCCTGTTTTTAGGTGTTGTACACAACACAACATAACTTCCCGACAACAGTCCTACATTTGGGACTAGAGAAAAAGACTCCGTCTACATCGGCCATGGGATATGGGTGAACGAAATCGCATACGACATTGCCATGAATGAAATGGAATCAGGAGCATTCGTCGCTACACTATCGTATGGAGTCTGGGGGCCGGAAACATTGGCACATCGTGTTTGTCGGCAGCAAAGCAACGTTGAGGCCAAGGAATTGACGCCTACAAAAAAGCAGCCGTCGTTCGCGCATTCACCCATTGGATGAAGAAAAAAAAAATGCCGGAAGAGATTATCAAGTTTAACACAAATAGAGTTAGACTAAACAAGTTTTTCAACGCGTCGATATCAGCAGCTCGTCTTTAAATGTCAAAAACTTATTTTTATTTTTGTTATTGGGCACAAACAGGCCTATTACCTTCGTTTAAGTAATTTGCGTTACTTTTACATCCTTAAAAACTTATTTATGTCATTTCTCGTTTCATTCTCACTATAAATACTTACCCTCGCTTTTCTTTGTGTACTCTTTCACTTCGTTTTCAAATTAAAAAAATATATTGTAAAAGAAAATGCATCTTTGTGTGTATTTGTATTTTTTTGCAGGCGTACGTGTGTTCGATGAATATGTTTAGAACATATTTAATTTAAAAAAAACCTTTTCCTACAAGCATTTTTTTAATGCTCAAACTCATGTTATACGGTTAAATGCATAACAGTGTTTGCACTGCCTGCGAAAACAATCAGTTTTTGCAGTGTCTCACAGTGTTTAAACACTGTTTGCATTAACCAACTTTGCTATCGCTTTTTTACGTGCCACTATGTAGATACATGTAGATACATGTAGTTTCACGTACAACTAACTACTGCACAAATTAACTACAATTATCTACATGTTACTAATAGAAACTAAAAAAGTGCGCGAAACCCCATACTTAGACGTTAAACCACGGAGATTTCACCATGCCTTTGTGCTGTAGTTTTGATCGATATACATTTAGTTTCGCGTGGTTGCCCGTACTTCGACGTAGATGCATGTAGTTTCACGTACTTTTCAAACGTACCCTTTTTACAACGATCTACAACTAACTACTGCACAAATGTACTACAATCTACGTAATACTAGTAGAAACTAAAAAAGTGCGCGAAACCCCATAATTAGACGTTGAACCACGTAGATTTCCCCATGCCTTTGTGCTGTAGTTTTTTTCGTACTTGGAACTAGTTTCGCAATAAAACCGCGTAAATATTTTTTCCGCCAGGGTAATGCCGTCGAAGTATGCATATGAGTATACGAATGATACATGAGGACTCTGCGGTCCTAGAGGATGTATATATATATATATATATATATATATATATATATATATATTCATTAAAGTTATTTCGAGGACTTAGGTCCCTAAAGTATGTATGGTAATAGACATACGGAATTATTATAGGAAGTACTCCAGGGACTCTCGTATATGTCCCTAAAGCATGCAGGTACGTGTATATGTATATATATATATATGAGACATTATGATATGGTACTCCGGGGACCCATGTGCGTGTCCCAGAAGTGTACAGGCAAATGGATATATACGTGTATATGAGACTATTCGTAAAGTTAATCCGAGCACCCATGTGCTCGTCCCTGAAGTTACGGGTAAGCTTAGCGGTGAAGTTATTATGGGAACTGTTTGTCCCTAAAGTATACGGGGAGATATACGCGTGCTAAATTTAAAGATATATTTACGAATATTTCATATAACGGGATTTCTGAGTGAAATCGACCATATATGGGTCGTTCTGATAAATATGTACCCCAAGAAAAACATAAATGATTGCGTTTAGCGCGAGTATAAAATCTTGATAATTGTTACAATTCGTACCAGATATGAATATTTGGAGGGCGAGCGTGCTAGAACGTAACAGTTGGCACTTTCATTCGCATGTTTGTCACCACTCGCGAATTCACCATTAAACACGGTATCAATTTTGATGCTGTTGTGCTTGCCGATAATATTTTGCACATGTGTTACGTCCTGAATTGGGTAAGTAATAAAAGAGAGAGAGAGAATGGGAAGACAATGATTTTAATTTAATTCGATTTTATTCTTGACAGGTACACGAAGTGTGCGAATTGCGTATAATGATTATTAATATGTAGCTCTTAATTAATTATAAATACAGCGCAACATTATGTATTTGAAGGAGGTTTTATTCAATATTTAACTTATTCGCGAAGTTATAATTTTATTCGTATATGCATAAAAATAAAAATATATATGGTAGTTGTTTGTTTAATAACTACGTTGGTAGCGCATGAGATATCTTGTAATACCGAATTTGTAACAATTATCGCTTAACATAAACAATTAAGATAATGTTTATATTTTATTTGTTGCGTGGGATATTTATTCTGTTTATTTAATAATATTGTTCGTTGCATTGTGACGACGCTAATTACTTATTGAATAATCATTTTTATTAATTAAAGTGTTTATGAATGTATTCTCGAATATTCTGCACGTGGAAATAATAATAATGGTATTGGATAGGAGACAGAGAGGACAAAGAGGCGATACGTGATACTTGCATTGGAGCGGATGTTTAGTCTATGAGGTATAGAGTGATAGCGATTTGTGTATCTTTTAATTAGTTCTTGGGATTTGGCATGATGCGATATTATTTAAATTATTATTTCGTAGAAGCCTACGTGCAACACGTGGCTTGCATTATGGCGTCGCGTCGGAAAGAGACGCGACGAGTGCGAGAGAGAAAGAGATATACATGCCCTGGGAACGTTCGGGAAAAATATCTGCTTAATGTCTTCTATTATATACTCGAAAATGGGGAAACGTACAAGAAGAGACTTATACTGTAAAAAAGCGCTTGCTCGTTTCAAGAGGCAATGAAGCAATTCGAGTGTTTTCTGGAAAATGTCTCGAAGGGAAACGTTCGTTGGACTCGAGGGGCAATAAAGTAATTTGGTAAAAGTCACGTAGCGTCAATTTGCCATAGTAGCCATGAGTAAGAGAGAGAGGGTTAGGTCGAGTGAGAGTAAGAGAGAGAGAGAGACCGACTCTATGTACGAAGCAAGTTGCGGGGTCGCGAGTATATCGCGACTCCGCGCATTACGTAATCTCGTGGTTTTTCGTGAGTATGTGAAATAGGGGTGAGAGGGTTGATATTTGTGATTCGCGGGTCGCGAATTATATTGCGGATCTGCGGAAATCGAGGTTCGGGATTAAAGGAGAATGTTTTTGTGATACGGGTTACATAAGTATGAAGGGGAGTACGTGGGTGACCCGGAGAAAGAAGGATGAAGGATGTATAGGATGATGGGGAGCTCGATTGAGCACGCGAAGTATCAGGCGAGCAGGAGGAGTACATTGGTTTCCTAGCGGGGCGCTAGAGAGAGACGGAGCGACGGCGCGCGGGTGCGCGCGAGCGTTAAGGAGAGACGAGGATAGAGAGTGAGTGCGCGCGGGCGCTCGGCTCGGCGCGCTAGCTAGGCGCGTTCAGCGGAAGTAGGTGCATACTAGGGGAAGTCGAATGTGCACAGACAAAATAAAGGACGATGAAAAATAAAAGCGCTCGTCACGATATGAATTAAAGTTAACGGAAAAATATTCTTGCATTAAATACTAGACGAATAAATTGGTATATGTGTGTATATATATATATATATATATATATATATATATATATATATATATATATATTCATATATATATCTATAAATATATATATTTATATCTATATAGAGTGGAGGGCGAGATCGCAGGAACGTAACAATAGAGAGCCTTGATTTGTGTTTTAATGTGTTTTTCCACATAAATGAATTTTGAATTTACGTGGTAAAATATGTCCAGGTTGCTCACGAGGACCTTACGTTCCGATGCAAAGGTTTGGCCATCGCGTGTTTCAAGAATGAAGAGTTTGGGATGCTCGGTCCGGATTAGGGTGTAACCACACAGCGATTTTTCGCTTCTTACGGCCAAAGCAAATGTTGTTTCCTGAGTTGTTAACGTGTAGACGTCCGAAGTTTGAGCAGAATTTTCGATAGTGCGCAGCTTTGTTGCCATTTCATCGTAACGGACGTCATAACGGTTGAACGAACAGGTATCGACGGGTTCCGTTTTCCAGACTGCCTGGTTACCTTCGACATCTGTACAGGATCGCTCAGATAGTTGGCACTGAGTCGTGCTTCGTAGAATAACGCGGTCCGTCGCCATGTTGACCGACGCCTCGTAATTAGAAATCGTCATTTTGGTGGAAGCTTGGACGATGACGTTATCCCAAGTTCCAAATGGGTCGCTATATTCCGCTCCTTTGCAGGCACCTTCGCTGGAAATTGACCCGGCGAGACTGATACTGCGTGAAGTGGTGCTGTTTCCTTTTACACCAGTGACGAATGCGGCAAATCCGAGTTGTATTATTCCAGTTTCTTGAAGTGTGCGGCAACCTTTATCGTTGAGTTCGTTGAGGTAGACCTGACGGCCATTTTGCACCACGGAGTTGTGTGAGTGCATGCCGCAATAATATAACGTACGGTCGATTTCGACCTTACATTGTATGACTTCCATTGTTGTGAATTCCAAAAGTGGTAGTAGCTGGATTCGTACAGGCATCGGTGTTGGTGAAACGATCGGGATATCGCATCCTCCGATGTCGTTTAGTGAGATTGTTGTGATGTTTAATGCAGGAGCGCCGCAGTCGTAACCGATGAGGCTGGTAACGACGCGGACGAAGATGGTTGCCACAATACATATATTCGGATGCATGCTGCAACCGAAAACCAGATGTTTGGTTACACCCTGCTGCCTCTGAGTTTGTTCGTGTGAACAATGCGGGGTTTATTTTGGTACATGATTTTGATATTTCCCCCTTATAATATCTCGATAATTTCACAGGGTTCAGTGTACTGGACCCCGAATTTTCCTTTTTGGGGTTCCTTTAACATGAAAACGCGATCGCCAATCTTAAAATGCTTTGGATTTATGTTGCGATCGTAGTAACCTTTTGATTTTTCTTTTGCTTGTTTCAGGTTGTCGGATGCCAATGTTTGAAGATTGTCGATTCGAGTAAATAGTTACGCAAGGTACGCTGAATAGGATGAGTCTTGGGAATCCTCGACATGATGAAGTGCCGATGGGTGGCATGCAAGTTTCCCGAAGACGAGTTCGTGTCGGGTGTAACTCGTACCCTCATGACGACTCATATTGTACGAGAACATGGCAAGGTCTATGTAATCGTCCCGATCGGAATTTTCGTTCACGTATTGTTTTAGGTACTCCATGAGCACATGGTGGGACCTTTCGATGGACCCATTGCGCTGTGGGTGAAATGCCGTTGTTTGATATGTTTTCATTTTTAATTTTTTCGCAATAGCTTTCATCAGGCTACTGCAGAAATTGGACCCTTGGTCCGTGAGGATTGCGCGGGGAGCGCCAAATCGAGAGATAAAATTCTTCACGAATGCGTTACTGATGTCTACTGATGTTGTCCCGCTTAATGGGATAGCCGGGGAATATTTGGTGAGTAGGTCTTGTAGAGTGAGTATATACTCGTTGTTGTTTCGCGTCAACGGGAGGGGCCTTACCATGTCCATGGCGATCTTATCGAACGCGGCCCCAGGCGTATTCGTGAGAATCATGGGCTGTTTCGTCTTAATCCTTACAAGTTTTTTGAGTGGACAGTTACGACAATGTTGAATATAATTTTGGATCTGAGTTTTCATATTTTTCCAAAAGTAGTTTTGTCGGATACGCTTATAGGTTTTACCTACACCTTTATGACCACCTATGAGTGAATCGTGTTTCTCCTTAATGATTTCCGATCGGTCTTCCTCTGAGGGAATTTGGACCAATTGTGTACAAATGGTAAGGTTTAGGTTTTTCTCACGAAGACTCTCGTAAAGCACATTTTTTATTTCCGCCCATGAAATGTTGCCGATGAGACTTGTTTTCGCGATGTTTATTTAGTCGAAACATGATTCACGTATGGCGTCTCGTAGTGATTCGATTATTTTGATTAAATCGTCGAGTTCGACATTTTCGTGTATGTTTCCCATACTGGGCATTGCTATTATGCGTTTTGACTTTTCTGTTTTTATACGTACCACATAGGAGTATTAGATGCATAAATCCGGTTAAAAGTCAAAATCACAAACTGAATGTAATGACACTTAAAATGCTCGTTTCATGTAGCCTAGTACCCGGTTGATCGAGGGGTAAACCCCGCCTGTCCCCGCGCCGCGGCTCTGTGACCAAGGCGAGTCGGAACTCAGTCGTTGTCGGAATCGCGTTTCTTTGTTCTCGGGCGGCGCTTTTTAATTACACTAAATTGTCTTTGAAAAATGGCTTCGTGTAGTAGACTACAAAAAGAAACAATTGGATATGGAAGTAGAAGGTATGTACTATATTATAAACCAAATTTTATGTAGATCTTTTCTGATTTATTCACTTACTAAGTCAATATTGGAACACCTTTTTTCTACTCAATTTTTTTACTAAATTTGAGATATCATAGTGGATTTGACCAAGTGTCGCGCCTTGTCGCCTTTCGCTTTTTATGTTGACATATATTTAAGAACTTTGTCTACATGAATTTGCAATAAAATTGTCCACAAACGTTCACCTTTTTTTTTGTACATTTTTAAAATTTTCGATATAGAATATTCAAAATATGAATTTTCACCATTTTTGCTTTCTTTTGTTACAGATCCCTCGGAGAGGGTAAAGGAACTTACTATATTAGAATTATATAACATAATGAAAGAGTTTGAAGGGAAAAAACTTGAAGAAAAGTTCATTTTAATGGAAGAAAACCTCGTACTACTCACATCATGCCCAGTCGAAGAAAAGAGCGTGTTAAGTCGTTCTTTGAGGTTTTTTGAGACCAGCTTTAAAAAAAGGTGGAGAGAATCTCATAGTATAGAAGATAGGTTCTTAGATGAGAACGCAGATTGGCTCAAAGCAACAATTGAGCTACCTACGTGGTCTAATAAACCGGGAAGACCCCAAAAACCATTCCAAGAATTGAGTGAAAGGAGCAAGCGGCGAAGAACTAAAGATTTACGGGACCAGGTACCTGTTAATGAATTAACCTTCGCTGCTCGCGTAAGTCAGGGCACTTCAGGGAATATTGATACATCGAAAGTTTTGAAAGAAATGACGGCATCTCCCACACGCGCTACTAAATTTCGAAAAATCATTTCATCAGGTAAGAAAGATCAGATGACAAAGAAATACACGCCACAAGAAGCATTGGCATTGTACGTAGAAGGTGACTTCACACGAAGACAATGGGAACTAATCCAAGGCGAAAGAAAAGATGTTTACCCTTGTTACTCTCTCCTTCAAAAGGCCAAAAAAAGAGTGTTACCCGAAAAAAGAATCGTCTAAAGTTACTGAAACAAGTTTTGAAGTGGATCTTCAAGCCTTATTGGACAATACAGCTTTGCGTCTGATCGATTACTTAAGTGATGTTGTGGAAACTTTATCGGAAAATGAAAAAGAAAATCTGATTTTGATTTCGAAATAGGGCTGTGATGGATCCCATCAGACACAGTTCAAACAAAAGCTTGTGGACACACTAAATAGTGATGCAAATATATTCCATAGTTCGTTAGTGCCAGTAAGGTTGATCGTATCTATTAATGGTAAAACAAAGAAAATCGTGTGGCAGAATCCTGTACCCTCGTCAGTGAGGTTTTGTCGACCTATTCGGGCCCGTTTTGTCCATGAGACGAAAGATATAACCAAAGAAGAGATAGCATTCATTGAAAACCAAGTAAAATGCCTCAAGCAAACAGAAGATAACGAATAAGGCGCTAAAATAAAACACACCCTACTTTTGACAATGGTCGATGGCAAGGTGTGCAATGCCGCGACTGACACTGCATCGACAATGAGGTGTTACATGTGTGGCCAAACTTCGAAAGATTTTAATAATCTCAAAAAGGTAGAAACCAATAAAGAATCATTGAAGTTTGGGCTTTCGATTCTCCATGCCAGAATCCGTGTTTTCGAGCAATTGTTGCATTTGGCGTACAAAGCACCTCTTAAAAAGTGGCAAGCCCGATCTAAAGACGAAAAACAACTTGTAAAGGAAACCATAGAGCGGATTCAAAAAAGTTTGAGGGAAGAAATGGGGTTGCTTGTCGATGTCACGTCCCGTAACATTTTTTTTTGTTCAATAGAAATATAATTATTTTCCTACGACTCTGTGCCTTGTATCTCTGTGCGGTGTCCGGTGCGAAACGCCGACAGTAGGACCGGATGTACCCGATCGAATTCCGCTGATCGAGCATCGCCTGATCCGCAGGGTTCGACCGTGGGACTCCGGGAGCGAACAAGTTTCCGTGGACGTTGCCAAAAAAAACCCCACCAGGCCAATGGCGACCGAGCTAACGTCGGTCCGGTGGCGGTACGTATGATCAGTTCCGATTTGTTCACGGTTCGCTCCTGGAGTCGGAGAAAACTCCTAGTAACAGCAGTCCTCGCGGCGGTGTAATAAGTCCAGGCTAGCAACCCGGCGGACCCGCACAGAGACGTCAGTCTCTACTAGTAACATCCTAGTAGCAACGGAGCTCGCGGCGCTGTAACAAGTCCAGGCTAGCAACCCGGCGCACCCGCACAGAGGCGTCAGTCTACTATTTACTATTTATTTTAACTTCCATTACTTCATTACCAAAATAACCTTCGAATCAGCGATAAAGGTGCGGGGCCTACGTTAAAAACCCCGATCAAAATAGAGGACCCATAAGTTCAACCTGCGGTGTGCGGGAGAGAAACGCGGGGAGAATCGTCCCCGCGGAAGAGTGTGCTAGACCGAGAGTGAGAGAGCGACGCGGGGGAAACTGTCCCCGCCCAAAGGCGCGATTACCCACGGAACGTTGTAAGTAGAATTAACGTAATATAATAAAATAATCATTTATAACCATTTACCCCTAGATAGCATTCGTTAGAATTTGTTTCCCCACTCCCATTTTCACAGGAGAGTTTGCCGGGCCCGTATTGGACGTGCGGCTATCCCTTCTACTAAAAAGAAATTATATTAAAGAACCCAAAGGTAAAATAAACATAAAATAAAATCGTCCCTTCTGGACGTAACAAATTGGTGGCAGCGGTGGGATACCCACCGTACCGTGCACTCTCAGTGGAAATTGGAAAATAGGAAGGTTGGAAATTATATCCCTTAAGTTATAGAAATTTCAAATTTGTATTTACGGTGAATTCGTGAACTGAGTGTCGAATTTTCCATCCTCTCTGTATAGAAAAAAAACACAAACAAACAAATATATATATAATATATATAATAATAATTAATCAAAATGGTCGACGATATTCGCGATGGCAATCTCGGGACCGGCGCGGGACCCATTCGTGCGGGACCTGACGGCTCGCTTAACGAAACCGTAACGCCCGCCGACCTATCGGTCATACTTAGTGGCATCAACCTGACCAACAGATTGGTGTCGATACCGGAATTCGATGGGACCTCAATTCCCCTCGGTGATTATTTACAAAACATCCAGAATGCAGCTGCATTCGTACCCCCGTATCAAATGCCTGAATTTGTGACCGGGGTATTAAGTAGATTACGTGGCGAGGCGCGTACCTGTGTCCAGGGTCAAAATATTCGATCAGTCAGAGAACTAACAACCGCGTTGCAAGACGGGTTAACTCACCGTCGAAATTTCAATTCATGTTTGGGTAGACTCTATGGGTTGCGTCTAAAACAAGGTGAAACACCCCGGTGCTTATATCTCGAATTCTCCGGCTAATGAGCGTTGCTCGAATAGCCTGGAAGGAAGAATTAGGATGTGAGGCCTCTGGGATGAACATCGATCCGATCGCGACTCTGGCCCTTTAATCTTTCCGTCAAGCGTTACCCTCGCGACAGAATGAATTACTTTACATCGCCCTGAATCGGAACGAGAACTGCGAAAAGAGCCAGCACCGCGATTCAGTAGTCCTAGTAGGTCAGAATATTTTAGACCCTCGGGAATATCGGAACCCGCGACGATTCGCCTGCCAGATCAAATCAACCGAGGTCACCCGATGACCGAGGTGGATGTGAGCGACGTTATTGTTGTTTGCGCGGTTCGGGTTGCGGATGTTGCCCCTGGAACCAGCGGACCCCTACTCAATATCGAAAAGGGGGTGGCTGTAACCACCAGTACTGCTGTGCCTATACAGGTGGGTGCAATTGCTGTCCTTGGACCGTCACCGCTGAGAGATATACCCGCGACAAGCGCTCAACATCATCGGCCGTCGCGGATCAGCGCAGTTCGAGACCCCAGAGTCCCGAGCCTTTAAACTCGAGAGGGGCTCGTCGTCCGGGCATGGCGAGCCAGCCTCCTTTCCCTACCAACGAAAAACGCGTAGTAAAATTTCAGGACAGACATTAAGAGGGAAATATCCTCAATCCGGCTCCAAAAACGAGATAAAAGATTCCTCAACAGAAAACGAGGACGAAGTAGAGTCTCCGGTTGTTACACTATCTGCGCCGGAGCTTGTCAATGGAGTCCAAAAATTTTATTGTGATTCCGGGTCGAGTTTAAATTTCATCAAACTTCGTGCCCTCCATGATAACGTCACGTATGACCCCGCGAAATCGCGTGAATATGTCGGTCCTACGAACGAAAAGGCGTGGTCGTTGGGGACGGTAAAATTAACGATAAATGATCAACCCCATACCTTCCACGTTGTCGAGGAATTCGTGACAGAAAGCAACGGACTGCTCGGTAGACCTTTTATGCGCCGCGAAAAGGCCGAACTATCGTTTCTTCATAATAACGCTCTCGTGATAACGAGTGATCCTATTCGTCCCCGACCGTTTTTAACAAGCGGCACGCCGCAAACGATCCCCGCGTCGAGTAAGAAAATGTTTACCATCAAAGCTCGGACACGGAAACCCTTGCCAGTCGCAGTCACGAATCCGGACCTTCGTGAGGGTTATTTGCCACGAATTGAGACTGAACCAGGGTTATACATCGGCAACGCTCTGGTATCCCAAAAGAACGGAATATTTCATGTTCTCGCAATAAATACGTTAACTCATGACGTAGACATCGAGGTCACGCCGCAGGAAATATTGCCCTTCGAATATTATCAGGCTGGTCCAAGCGAGGACACTGATTCGTCAGACGACGAAACATTGTCGCCGCCGGATCGCATTGTGGCAGTGCTGGAAGCTTTGCGCTTGGATGGGCTGAATGATGTCGAACGTTCTTACGTCCGTCAAATCGTGGAAGAAGACCCTATGCGATTTAAATTGCATGGCGACAAACTACCCAGTACAAGCCTCGTGGCACACCGGATGCCCACGGAAAATGATTTGCCAGTGAATACTCGCCAATACCGATTCCCTTCCATTCATCGAGGAGAAGTCGAAAAACAAATCGGCAAAAAACTCGAGAATGGAGTAATCATACCATCGCAATCCCCGTATAATTCTCCGGTATGGATTGTGCCCAAGAAACCCGACTCTCAAGGTCGGCCGAGGATGCGGATGGTGATAGACTTCAGGAAACTGAACGAGAAAACTATCTCCGACGCCTACCCACTACCAAATATATTTGATATATTGGACCAGTTGGGCAAGGCTCAGTGCTTCTCGACCTTCAATCTGGCGAGTGGTATTCAGCAAATTCCAATGGATCCGCTTGATAGCGCCAAGACCGCCTTCTTGACACCGAACGGCCATTATGAGTACGTTCGTATGCCCGAGGGCTTGAAAAACGCACCCGCGACTTTTCAGCGATTGATGGATAGTGTACTTTGAGGTCTCCAAGGTGCCGAATTGTTCGTTTACCTTGACGATATTGTCGTATTCGCTCGATCGTTGGAGGAACATGGCGCGAAAGTTCGTCGATTAATGGCTCGGTTGCGAGACGCAGGCCTCGTGCTTGAGCCCGACAAGTGTGAGTTCCTGAAAAGGGAGGTATGCTATGTCGGTCATATAATTGGGCGAGATGGTTTACGGCCCGATCCCCGAAGGCTCGAGGCGGTGAAGCGCTTCCCGACCCCGAAAACGGCGAAAAATATCCGGCAGTTCCTCGGACTGGCTGGATACTATCGGAGATTCATCATGAATTTTTCCAGTCGTGCCAAGCCGTTATCGGATCTCTTGAAGAAGGGTAAGACGTTCGAGTGGGGAAGCGCGCAGCGGCGAGGTTTCCGTGATTTGCGTAAGGCCCTTTGTACGGAACCCATACTCAAATTTCCCGATTTTAACCAAACATTTATGCTTACCACGGACGCGTCAGATTATGCGGTTGGGGCCGTGTTAAGTCAAGAGCACGATGGCTTTGACTTTCCAATAGCCTACTTCTCCCGCATACTTCTCCCCGCTGAGATAAATTATGGTACAACGGAGAAGGAATGTCTCGCTATCATAAAAGCTGTGGACCATTTCCAGCCGTATTTATATGGCCGAAAATTTTAACTCGTCTCCGATCACGAGCCTCTTGAATGGATTGGCTCCATGAGCGATCCAGGAAAGAGGTTGGTACGTTGGAGACTGAGCCTTCAAAATTATAACTATGAGTTTGTCTACAAACCTGGAAAGCTAAATTTCAATGCGGACGCTCTTTCCCGTAAGACCATAAATCCACTATCATCAGAATCAAGCGAATCGGAGGATTCGGAGCGGCCGACAATGGTACTCCCTATAGATAGCGGGAGATCCCGGCTGCACTCCGCTCCGAGTGAACGTCGCGTGGGGCCGATGAATCCAAGGCACCCCCATCCTAACGCTCGGAGCCCTATCGTTCGGCGTACGCGTGGACAAACAGCTAACCCCAATGCAGCACGCGGGCGACGTAATTATGCAGAGTCTTCGAGGACAAGCTCGGGAGAGGAAGCCCGACCCATACAGCGACTAAACTGCAGCATGCTTCCTGCCAACCTCCTTCCCCCGAAACGACGAATTCTCAAACGTCCGCCACAGCTAGCCGATAAGACGCTGTGTCCACCACCCGTGGCTATAGATGTCGGGGCCCCCGGCCCTGCTAGCCCTAACGAAATTATCGTTTCGGTCGAAGCTCCTCCTAGCGATACGGAGGACAGTACTCCCGTGGAAGATTTTGTTCCCGACGGAAACGAATCGGTCCGCGAGGGGCTGCAACGTACCTTCGGAAAATTCAACGAGTCACTGAAACAACTCGAACAGGAATTTTGCGAAGGGCGAGAACAATCAGCCGATATGCTTGAGGTATCGCCGACTGTCCGGGACGTCCTCAACGATTTAGATCCTATCATAGATAGCAATGATCACGTACTGAACGAACGATTGGAAAAATTGTCTGAACGGTTCCAACGGCTTACTGAAGAGGAGCTCCTACGTAGAACTAGCCTTATAGGGCCCCGTTTTTCGCGTAGGAGCGAGCGAGACAGCGAAGCCGATGACAAGACTCAGGTCCCTTCCCCGGAGTCGAGGGAGGCCATAATTAAAGAGATGCACTCGAGCCTTATAGGCGGCCATAAAGGCGTTACTAAGACCTATAGGCGAATTCGAGAGCGTTTTTATTGGCCTACCCTCAAAAACGACATCCAAAATTACATCCGTCGCTGTAAGGGTTGCCAAGAGCAGAAACTCGTTCGTGCAAAGACCCGCGAACCCATGCTCTTGATCGATACACCAGGAGACACTTTTGATAAAGTATCCCTTGATACCGTTGGTCTGTTGCCTATTACTCCTCACGGGAATACGCATATACTAACGATGCAAGATAATCTATCAAAATATTGTCTTGCTGAACCAATTCCCGATCTGAAAGCCACCACCGTTGCAGAGGCAATAGTGCGTCGGCTGTACAGCCAGTTCGGAGTTCCACGGGCAATTCTAACTGACCGTGGAACCTCATTCACGAACGGGTTATTGAGGGAAATCTCCAAAATCTACAAAGTAGATCAAACGACGACATCTGGTTACCGTCCCCAAACTAACGGTGCGTTGGAACGGAGTCATATCGTTCTAACAGAATATATCAAGCACTACGCGGACCGAACCGACGATTGGGACCGTTTACTGCCCCTTGCCGAGTTTTGCTACAATACAAACGTTCACGAGGCGACAAATTTTACGCCTCATGAGGTTGTGTATGGAAAAACAGCCCGACAGCCTAGCGAATTTCTGACCCAAGACCGTCTTGATAAAGCGATAGAATTAAAATCGAGAGATGGCCGAGGAAAACTATACTACGACCGTAAATTACGGCCCTTTGAGGGAAAATTCGACACTCAATATCACGGTCCCTATAAAATAAGGTCGATTACTGATAGAAATAATGTCGTCCACGAGACTGAAAGAGGTGAGCGGTTCGCTAAACATGTTGATAAAATCAAATTAGCATACCTCTAGTTAGTTTCAACTGTATGTGTATTGACAGCAAAATGATAATTGCGATTATCTGCGTCCTTGTCTTCGCGGGCCGTGGAATGACCAATTCAACACCCAGGAACCCCTACGTCGTCAACAAACTCGAAGATACGCTGGAATATACTACGAGCTACAAACGCCGGTGCAATTACAACGCGCTGATTGGAGACTGACATTATTCATCGACCTTGCCGAATTCATCGCGTCCTTCCCGAGGGACGGCGGAAACCTGCCAAAAATTCAAGCAGAATGCCTCAAATATAACTCGGAGGCGGGTTGTGAGGAGCTGCTCCGTAGACCTTATGTAATATCGAGGTTACGGCACGGCCACGAGCTAACTAGTGATCTATGGGAGATCGGAAACTGCAAGGATCTCAAAACATCGTCGCCCTTAACAACAATGACGAGACGTTCAGTGCCCTTTGGATTTGTGGGAAGCATCAGTAAATCCATAATCGGAACCCTCACCGAGGATGACGCGGATTACCTCTCTTCCCAAATAGATCGTCTATTTAAGGATCAACAGGAACTAACTCACCTCCACGATCAACAAATGCATATTTTAAGCTCAAAATTGCAAACGCTACACAACGAACATTTGGAGGAATCAAAATGAGTGGACGCTATATACCAAACTGTATCGCGCATGCACGATGACCTCAGCACGATTGCTAATGTATACGCCGTGTCCTATTACAATTTCTCGCTCGCTAACTACGGAAATAAAGTCGCAAACAAAATCGACAATTGGATACGTGCCTGCGAGAAGTATATCTCTGTGATCAGCTCAGCAATCAGCGGGAAATTCAATCCCGCGGCCATATCACCAACGCAACTGCGAATCGTAGCGGAGGAAGCACAACGCCACGCGGGGGGGGGGGGGGGGCTGGAATTTCCCTACTCCCCAGAACATATCCACCCAGAGTACCTTGGGACTCTTGTTTGGACAGACGTGACGTCACGCGATGGGCGGCTAATGATCATCGTGCACATTCCGCTTGTGGATCCAATGATACACAACCTATACCGGATAATCGCCTGGCCTGTTCCTCAACAACTCAGTAACGGGACCGGCACAGCAAGCATTGTGCCCACTTCACCTTACATGGCTTTGGGAAGGAGTCGCCATACCTTCTCCCTAGTTAGCGAAGCATACAGAAAGCAATGCAAGGCGGCCGATCGACGACTGATTTGCTCAGGAAATGTTCCAGTTCGGGACACAAATGCAGGCGTCTGCGAGCTGCACATGCTTACCAAGCCATCCCAGGAGGCCATGCGCCAGTGCAATATACGCCTACATCAGCACCCTAAAGATTTCTGGGAATATGTGCCCACACACGGCGGTTGGCTTTTCTCCCTTGTCGAGCCCACGAAGTTGCGGGTGACGTGTCTAAACACACCGGTAGTTGACATAACCTTACAAGGCATGGGGATTCTACAGTTGGAGGCTAACTGTGTTGGAGCAACCCGTACTACCACTTTATCAAGTCTTCGTGCATATGCGGGTAAGGAAACGTTCTTCTACGAGCCGGGAATAACGCTCAATGTATCCATCGTAATTCCCACTTTGGCCAATAGCGATATCGCATTGGACTTCGGGGAATTATTCGCTCAGGCGCACAAACAGTCCGCAGGTGGAAACCCGGATCTGAGGCTCGAGGACGGGGAATCGCTGCTCGCTGTGGAAAAAAAAATTCATGCCATAGGCAAGCATAAAAGAGAGAGAGAGAAACAACATTTTCTCACTCTGGCCAGCTTTGCTAGTCAAGCGGGAGTAATGTTGTTATTCCTAATCTATACCTTGCGGAATCGGCTATCTCTCTCTCTCGGATACATTTGGAATTGGATGTGCTCGCGGAAAAAGAGCTCTCGCTCAGCTGAAGGGAACTCGCACGAACATTCGGCCCGAGGAAATTCTCAAGAAGGCAACTTGACACCTAGCCCGCCGATAAGTACCTCGAGTCCGGCACGAGTGGACCCTCTTCCCCGCCCCGTCCCTCGTCAAGAATTACTCGTCGCCTAACGAAGCAAGGAATGTTAAAAGAGGGGAACAAGCTGAGGAAGGACTGCCCCGACAAGGAATGAGAGATCAACGGAAGAAATTTGGAGAGCTAGTGGCTGCCCTCGCCAACGCGTTGTTACGCGAGGACTCCTGGTGTAAAATTCCCATGCTAGAATAGTTCGACGAGGACGTCGATCTCCCTAAGGGGGGGGGGGGGGGGGGAGTTGTCACGTCCCGTAACATTTTTTTTTGTTCAATAGAAACATAATTATTTTCCTACGACTCTGTGCCTTGTGTCTCTGTGCGGTGTCCGGTGCGAAACGCCGACAGTAGGACCGGATGTACCCGATCGAATTCCGCTGATCGAGCATCGCCTGATCCGCAGGGTTCGACCGTGGGACTCCGGGAGCGAACAAGTTTCCGTGGACGTCGCCAAAAAAATCCCACCAGGCCAATGGCGACCGAGCTAACGTCGGTCCGGTGGCGGTACGTATGATCAGTTCCGATTTGTCCACGGTTCGCTCCTGGAGTCGGAGAAAACTCCTAGTAACAGCAGTCCTCGCGGCGGTGTAATAAGTCCAGGCTAGCAACCCGGCGGACCCGCACAGAGACGTCCGTCTTTACTAGTAACATCCTAGTAGCAACGGAGCTCGCGGCGGTGTAATAAGTCCAGGCTAGCAACCCGGCGGACCCGCACAGAGGCGTCAGTCTACTATTTACTATTTATTTTAACTTCCATTACTTCATTACCAAAATAACCTTCGAATCAGTGATAAAGGTGCGGGGCCTACGTTAAAACCCCGATCAAAATAGAGGACCCATAAGTTCACCGTGCGGTGTGCGGGAGAGAAACGCGGGGAGAATCGTCCCCGCGGAAGAGTGTGCTAGACCGAGAGTGAGAGAGCGACGCGGGGGAAACTGTCCCCGCGCAAAGGCGTGATTACCCACGGAACGTTGTAAGTAGAATTAACGTAATATAATAAAATAATCATTTATAACCATTTACCCCTAGATAGCATTCGTTAGAATTTGTTTCCCCACTCCCATTTTCACAGGAGAGTTTGCCGGGCCCGTATGGGACGTGCGGCTATCCCTTCTACTAAAAAGAAATTATACTAAAGAACCCAAAGGTAAAATAAACATAAAATAAAATCGTCCCTTCTGGACGTAACATCGACATTCCCAAAGTCGGCTTCGGAAACAGTAACGATGGCAACACATTCAGAAGATTTTTCAATGACCCAGATTCTTCTTCTAGGATCACTGGTATTGACATATCGTTGATTAAACGATTTAATACAATATTAGAGGTTTTATCAAGTCGTTTCAACATTGACCATGAAAAATTCGATTTGTTTGCCCAAACAACAGCAAAAATGTATGTAGAGTTGTATGGGTGGCATCCCATGTCACCCACAGTTCACAAATTTTTCATACATGGGGCCGAAGTTATTCAACAAGCCCTTCTGCCAATTGGACAACTATCGGAAGAGGCATCGGAGGCTAGGAATAAGCATTTGCAAAAGTATCGCACAGACTTTGCTCGGAAATTTAGTAGGATAGATTGCAATAGAGATGTATTAAACAGACTTTTGTTAACATCTGATCCCTTAATTAGTTGTAGCAGGAATAAACGTGCAAAAAAATCCAAGTCCTTCTCAAAGGAGGCAACGGAAATTTTGATTTCAAGTGCACAAGATGATAGCTCTGATGAAGAAAATGAAGATGTCAATGAAAATAATGATTCCAATAGTATGTAATTTTAACCTGTTTTTTTTCTTCTTTTTTTAACTCGAAATAGTTATTATTGTTTGTTTTTGTATAATTTATATACATATTATTTTTTTTCAATTTATTTAATATATTATATACTTGAAAAATATTTTTTATCGTATTTCATTTCATAACAACGTAGAAAAAACCAATAAATCATTTTGACTGGATTTTTGAGTCTAATACTCCTATGTGCGTACTCGCAGGTACGTTAATTGTTCCAGTTTGGGATACAAACCCTGCGCCTGGAGATCGTTCGCGCCATTATCAATTGGTTGCCCGGTTGTGGTTACGAATATGACGAGGTTGTCTCGTTGCATAGATAAACGATCGCGTGTTTCGCGAATTTTCATAAGGTTTCATAAATGACGATTTTCCTCGGGAATAACAAACTGAGGATTTTCAGTGTTCATAATATGACTGGAAATTGACTCATCGTCAGATTCGTCTTCACTTATGGCTATACCTTCGTTATCATTATTAATTTTCAATTCGTTCATTGTTTCGCGTAGGTCGGTAAAAACCGGTGAGACCATGGGAAGGTCTTGGGGAGGATCGGGAGGTGGATCATCCGGAGGATCCATAGGGCGATCCGTAGGAGGGAGAGGTGTTCCCAAACCACTTTCACTTTCAGGAAGGTTTTCTACATTATCAAGATCGGTAATGTAGGTTGTACCGTAGATTGCGTTTTCTTTTCAGAATTTGTATGTTTATTCTTGTTAAAACCCAAAAATGGTTCATTATCTTCGATAGGTGACTGTACTTGTTTACGTGCTTCTAGTTGTTTATTTCTTTCGAAACCCAAAAATGGTTCGTCATCTGAAGTTGAATGATGCCGTTTACGAGCAGTGCTCAATTGGCTTTTTCCTTTTTTGTCCCCTTTTTGTTTTCTTTTTATCGGGGAAAAGATTCTTTCGTCGTCTGAACTTGTGTTTTTATTTGGTGAATGCGTCACCGAGACTACTGTTTTCGATTCGATAGGGGGATTCCGGGATAAGGCGTCAGGGTTGCTGTTAGCCCTGCCGGGTTTGTAAATGATTTTATATGTATAGTTGGCGAGACTTAGCCGCCAATGTAGCAAACGGGTAGCTGGATCCTTCCCGGAGTGAAGCCAGACTAGGGGCTTGTGATCCGTGACCAGCACAAACTGATGTCCGTAAACGTATGGACGAAAGTGATTGACGCTATAAATTATTGCAAGGAGTTCCTTTTCGATGGTAGAATAGTTTTGTTCAAAGTACGTGAAGCGTAACTTATAGGGCGGTCTTTTCCGATTTCCCATTGACTAAGGACACCGCCAACAACAATGTCAGAAGCGTCCGTAGTTATTATAAATGGTTTTGAAAAATCCGGTACTGCAATACCGGTTCTTTACACAGGGCATTGCGAAGGGCATTGCGAAGGCATTGCGAATTTACACAGGCATTGCGAAGATACACAAGAACGCTTGTTCTTGTGTATCGGTCCACTTAAAGGGAGTTCCCTTTTTCAAAAGGTGAGTGAGAGGCTTCACGATGCCTGAAAAATTATCGATGAAACGTCGATAGTAACCCGCAAGACCCAAAAATTGTTTGATTTTCGTTTGTGTTCTTTGTTTACGGTACTTTTGCAAAGATTCCAATTTTTTCGAGTCAGGTTTTACTTCGTTTTCGCTCATAATGTGCCCTAAATAGGCTACTTCATGTTTTAAGAACTCGCACTTGGCGGGCTGGAGTTTAAGATTTGCTTGTCTCCATCTTTTTGCAAGTTTGTTAAATTTCTTTTCGTGTTCACCGAGACTTTGGGCATAGATAACCATGTCGTCCAAATATACCAATAACTCGTTTCGTTGAAGTCCAGTAAGTACTTGGTCCATAAGACGTTGAAAGGTCGCTGGCGCGTTTTTTAATCCGAAGGGCATTCGGCTAAACTGATAGTGACCAAATGGAGTCGCGAATGCGGTTTTGTGTGCGTCCTCAGGGTGGACTCGGATTTGGTGGAAACCGCTAGCGAGATCAAAAACGGAAAAGTATTTGGTGTTACCCAATTGATCGAGGATTTCAGTAATTTGGGGTAGCGGGTAGGCATCCCCTATTGTTTTTCCATTTAAATTGCGATAGTCGATGACCATTCGTCAACGTTTGCTGCCCTGGGAGTCCTCCTTTTTTGGGACAATCCAGACGAGCGAACTATAAGGGGAAGTGGACGGCTCTATTATTTCCCCAGAAATCAATTCACTCACTTGTTTTGTTATTTCCTCCTTATGAACGGGTCGAAAACGATATTGACGGGTGAAGACCAGCTGGTCGTCCGTCGTAATGATTCGATGGTTAATAGCGCTGGTAAATCCGAGAGGTTTTCCCGGGATGTGAAACAAGACAACATTTTCTTTAACGAGGGAGGACACATTTTCGCGTTCCTCCCCATTCAAATGCTCTAACCGGAGCAGTGACAAGACGTCTTTTATTTCTTTTTCTTTTTCGATTTTAAGAACCCGTTTCGTTGGGGTCATAAATGCGTCTTCAAATTTTATTTGTTCATTCCGAAATTTGGAAAACGGACAAGAAATTAATGACTCCTCCTCAACCCCCTTGGACTCCTTATGATCACCTGACGGTGCGAAGAATAATTCCATATCGGTACTGAATTTGACCTCTTGAATGGTTACTGTAGGTATGTACCAGGCCAAGTCATCCTCCGTGGAATTATGCGCCATTAAGTGAGCAATTCCATTTTTTACCGAAACGAGTGCTTCGCCTACGAATATTCCATCTCCAAAGTAGAGCTTCGGCATGTAACCCTCTTTTACCTCGGGGTTTCGTACTTTGGCAAAGCATACACATTTCGAGCGTTTAGGAATGGAAATTGTCTTTTCTGAAATAAACGGGATCACGTGATCCTCATAACACAACTGTAAATTTTTGCAGTCGACAAGGGCCTTATTTTTGGCCAAAAACTCATTGCCGATAAGGGCATTTTATTCAATAGGGAACCAGTCGTGTACGACGTGGAATTCCGCAAGTGTATCATTGATATTTAAGTAAACTGATCCCAAAGTTTGCACTAGGGCGTTGGAGATGCCCTTAAGGTTCAAAATATTTTCACCTTTAATGTTTGCGTTAACTACATGATTTTTTACGAGGTTAACGTCTGATCCAGAGTCAATCAAATATTCAGTTAGTCCCGATAGTTGGGGACAGTCCAAGTAAACTGACAGAGCAGTATCGTGTTGAGTTAGGCGGGCTCTGACGGTTCGCACGGCAGTGCCTCTATGGTTCTTACAGGGCGCTCCTGGTGAATTTCGTCCCGAGCGGAGGACTTGAACACGGGGCGAGAGCCCGAGTTTTTTTGGATCGGGTTGGGCTCTGTTACGTTCATCGTTTTGTTTTTTATAGCACATAGGCTCAGAGTGACCTGGTTTTTGGCAATATGCACAAGGAGGGCGCGATCTGTTATCGCGCTGGTTGTTTGGTTGGGACGCGTTATTATTGTCGCTCTTCGGCTTAAATTGAGAGCCTTGAGCGGGCCTTTTTTCAGGAAATTTTTGCCAGCAATTCTCTGAAGGATGATTGCGGCTACAATGAGAACAGGCTGGTCTCTCGGAAGGAGAGAGAGTTTTTACCTGTGCGATACTTGGTTTGTTATCGGGCCGGAATTGTGAACAATCGCGGCTCATTTCTTTTTCAACTTTTATGGCTTTACTGTAGGCGTCCTGTAGGTCCAGGAAGCCTTCAAGTTTCAATCTCATTCTAAAATCGGGGGGAACCCCTTAGTAAAACAGTCCAATGTGTCATTGTCCAATGTGTCGTATTAATCGGAACGAATTAAACCGTGATTATCGAGTTCGGCCTCTTTGATGGCCATGTGCAAATCTTTTATACGACTGATGTAATCGATTATGTGTTCGGACTTGAGTTTTGTAATATTACCAAGTTCACCACGAAACTCATTTAGTGTTTTCGCGGATCCAAAAAGAGTTTTCAATCGATCAGCAAAATCGGAAACGTTATTGAACGTATAATCTTCTAATGCAGTGGCGGTGTGCCCTTTTAGTTTGATCCTGAGAAGTTGCGTCAGGTTAGATTCGAGGTTGGGTGTGAACATATCCCTGGCTCGTTTGCAGGATCTAATGAAACGTAGCACCGGGATGTTGTACCCGTTAAAAATTGGCACAGACTCTAATGCGTCTTTAAATTTCAAATTTTGGTTACGCGGAACCTGGTTCGAATGATTTTCATCGAAGTAGATGGTTGGTTGCGGACGTATTGAATTTGGAGGTGGCGGGCAATTCTGACCGTTTCTCTCATTTCTAATTTTGGTGATTTCGGTACGAAGGTTTCCCATCTGGGCGACCAGAGTGAACAGGATCCTTTGGAGGGCCGAAAGTTGTTCGGTAGGTAAATTTGAAGGGTCGGGAGAGGAGTCATCTCCTGTTGACGTGCCTCGTGAGGGCCTCCAGTTTTTCTTGAGTTTCTTGATCTTTTTTCATAAGGGATTTTTCTTGTTCGCGTAAAAGTTCTTGTTTTTTGTCCAATTGTTCTGAAAGCATACGAAGTTCTTCTTCGTTTAGTTGACGAGTTTTGGATCTAGTCGCCATTTTGTAAAATACTGATTTGTTAAATACATTTATTGTTTTGTTATTATTTTTTTTTATTATCACAAAACAAAAAAATGCAAGATGATGAATTTTTGTTTGAAACGTTTACTATTATTTTTTTCCTAAGAAGAATGATTTAAGTATTTAATAGTTTTTGAAATTATTTTGTGGTTGATAGAGAGGGAACAAAGATTTAAAAGGACACATATATATATATGTGTGTGTGTGTGTGTGTGTGTGTGTGTGTGTGTGTATGTATGTATATATATATAGATATAACAATAAAACCATATATAAAGATTAAAAGATTTTTACTTTTATTTCAAAATTTATTTGACATTCAAAAGTATTATTTCAATTAATTCAATTGATTGTAAAGATTTAATTGTTACAGAAAAGGACTTTAATTTACCGATGTGACTTAGTGGTATTCCACCGCTGCCACCAGAAATGTTCAATCCTGTTACGTCCTGAATTGAATAAGTAATAAAAGAGAGAGAATGGGAAGACAATGATTTTCATTTAATTCGATTTTATTCTTTACAGGTACACGGACACGAGGAGAAGTCATGTGCTGAGTTGGGTACTCACCCAACTCAGCACATAAAAGAAGAAAATGAGGAAACAGAATCTATTTTATTTAAATTTTACTTTCCTTTCAGGAACGCGGATCAAGAGAAAAAGGGCTCTACCTTTGGTCGGGAATGCGCCCGACGGGGACGAGGACCAGGTCACAATCGGTAATTGCTAAGTATTGTTATAAAATGTAGAAAATGCAAAATTAGGGTAAGAGAGTAGAAAAGATAGTAGCGTAAATTAATCAAACTTACCCTTACGAGCGGCGGTGCGTAGCAGGTGGAGGAAGAGGACGATGCTGTATTTGTAGGGAACTTCCGCGATCGGTGTGAACTATCTCGAGCCGAATGGAGATTTCGGGGACGGCAAGTTCCACGGCAGGCCTCTTAGAAGACGACGTACACGCACCCATAGGAATGGAACGTAGTTGTGGGCGGACTCAACGACAGATGGAGAATCAGCAACAGGTGAGTTCGTGATGTCAGAACTGATTTCCGGTTCGACGACGATAGAGCAGGATTCGACGTCGAATGAAATAACCGGAAATGTTGCTTCGTGTTCAGGTGATGCATCGACCGTGGATGTATCTGAATCGCTGACAGGTGACGGCGGAGGTACGCGACGGATCGAACGATCGTCCAAGATATACACGCGCGAATGGAGGAGACTATTTGAAATAATGCGCAACCTTGCGCTAAGCGGCAATTGATTGAACCGTTGTTCTAGAGTTCTATTATCACCGCGGAAATGTCCACCCGATGTTCCGCCTCGGCTAGACTGAGCGCGGCGTCGTTGAAAGTGAGCACCTGCACGTCTTCTTGGCATTAGAGAAAATTGAATGAATTAATTAATTCAGAATTATTTGTTTCAGGTATTGGCCCAGTTTCCAAATTGTGGCACGGCTGCTTGGCCTCTAGGCAGCACACTCGCAACACTGAAAGGGATATGAATTCGTGCAAATATAGTAGCACTGAATTCAAATTTATTTGGGGAATGAGATTGCACGGTAGATCGTGGTGACCGTGCCTGGCCACTAGGCAGCACGAAAGATCACCTAATCACCGAAAAAGATGTGGACGTTTCGTGCTCAGCTAAGGGGCACTAAAACCCAACGCAAAAAGTAGTAGAGAAACTTTGGATAAACTGACATAATTCCTTTGACAAGTATTTCTTGAATACAATTGGAATTCTGAATAAAAGAAATGCCGAAGAAAACGATGAGTGACACTTTTGATTAAATCGAGGAATTCAGGTAGAACACAATAAATTAACACAAGACGATGATCACTTGTGGAGATTATCGATATAATGTTGTTACATCGTTGAAAATGAATTAAATCGCAGAGAATAGATTAAATATAATGGAAGTAAACGTACGAAATGAATATTCGTATAAAAATCAAAAAGGGTACAACTGTTACCCGAAAAGAATCAAAGATTCAAGAATTTCAAGAGCCGATTTTCCAGCGTGCGCGTCCGACGAACGGAGAAGCGCGACTGAATGGTGGAGAGACCGGAGAACTGGTGAAGGAGAGATACCTCTTCTTTTATATACTTCTCGAGTGGAGGCGGCGGCCATCTTGGTGGGGCCAGCATCCAGCGTCAGGGAAGTGAGCGCTGTTGTGACGTAGACATCCTTCCTTATCCCTTACTCTCATGGGACGGTATGGAGTACCGGCGTCTTTCTCTTCTCTTCTTACAGGATCGAATGGAGCTCTTGATAAATTAATTCTTATCAATTTGCCATGAGCTTGACAATGTATTACATTAGTCCATATTGTTCGTATTCGTGCATGTGATTTTACAATAAACATTTCATAATTTCGCAACCTGTCCTGATCGCTTAATTTATAATTTTTGTTATACAAGTCTTGTAAATATTAAATACAATTTGATTGTTACGTTCCTTTTATTTCCTTACACGGCGGGTAAGTATTTCGTATATGATTTATTAGTTGTTAAAATGTTATAAATCTTAAAGAAAATATCGGGGTATATATAAGTATACTTGTGCGTCAAACATTTTATTAAAATATCTTATTAAATATCTATTAAAGTTAGCGGTGCGCATTAGGATATGTTGCGCACGGGTTAGTAGTTTTATCAACGTTGGTAATTTCTTTTTACATGGTTATTCTTTTACCGAAATTTAGTATTAACATTGTATAATGGTTAATATTGCTCTAAATTCTGGATTCAAAATGGAATATATATTTGAGACTTCAGGGAACCTTTATGAAAATTAACAATTACTCTATCATGGTTAACAAGGGATTTTGCATTAACAAATTCGGAACAAAGGAATGGTGCGTAGTTGGTTACAGTATCGGCCGGATGTTTAGTCTGGGTAGATAGCGAGGTGGCCCCGAGTTTTATTATCAATGTTTAGGTTACGTGATTTTTGCAAGACGTAGTTTTGAGTTACCGAAAATATTGCCGGGACGTGATTTCGATGGTGATCGTGCGCCTCGTGGCGACTGTCATGGCGGCTGTACGTGGAGCCAGGTGTAAGTGCAAGTGCACTGAAATATTGGGGAACTATCATGGCGGTTCCCCCTTAAGGATGCATATACTGGGATGAAAAGGGATTTCTATGGGAGGTGTCATGGCGGCCTACAGGACCACAGGGGTTCCCGGAGGATTCTACGATATTAGGGGGATTCCAATATGGCGGCTGTTAGCCATCTTGGCGGCCCGAAACCATCATGGCGGCCTCCTTAGGAGAAGCTTGCAAGAGGGTACGCTATAGGTATACAGTAACACGGGGTAACCGCAAATTTGCGGGTTTTTTGAGTTTTTGGAGGAAAACAATGGCCGCCGGGGCCGCGAGTTGGGTCTATGTGAAAGAGGGGATTTTTAGGGAAATTTTCGACACTCGCGGGACCGTGATACGATTTATAGTTTTGAGGGAAACGAATTTCGCGGGTCGCGACTAAGAACAGGAGTATCAGCAGAACATGACGTCATAGTAGGTTGAAGCAAGTATCTATCCTTTTAAAAATCAAAATTAAATAATTCTAATTGTTCTAAAATTATGGGAAGGGTATAGACGGAATCGGGATTTTTCCCTCTTCAATATGGCGGATAGACGTACTCATTTTAACCTGATTTTAACTATGTTTTAAGTATTTTTATCATGATTGGTTGGTTGTAAAAATATGGTGTTTGGGGCATTACTTACTACTAAATGTGCCGTTTAATATTGGAAAAGTAAAACTTTGAAAAGTTTTTATTTTAACCTGGTTTTAAGCGTTTTTAAGGAGATTGAATTATTATTATGATTTCGTTTTTTATTCTTTATTATCCTCCTTTTGCATTATGCTCGGTGACAAAAGGGATTTCCCAAATTTACGTTTTATCCTTCGCCTTAATGAATTTCAGGGGGAACAATATATTTTTATGAAGTGATATATAGAGCTTTATTTGTTGTTAAGTACATATAGTATTATGTATACAATGCAGAATTGCGTGATTACTATATTTGAGCCATTTAGGGCATAAAAAGTATTGAGAGATATATTGTTTCTTGTAAAAATACAGAATTATATTATTTGATACGTTGTCTATTTTATTTTAGATAAGGAAAAATATTTCTAGGTAATTTCTAGAGTGGTTCTTTATACATATTCATATTCGTATGGGTAGTAATTATAGTTTTTACGGTAAGTATTGTGACCGCAAAATCGAGGGAGCTGGGGGAAAAGGACCGATAGAGTCACAAAACTCTCCTCCTCCCGTCCCGACAATTTATATAGGGCGCCAGCCGAAAATCGGCTTGTCGGGATGGGAAAAGGGAACGCAGTGTCCGGCCAAACTGCAGCCTCGTGGATAAGGTAGAGGGGATGGGTCAGGTGTCAATCACGCGCGGCAAGAGAAATTTATCGTCAGGAAATTTATTTTACCTGTCGTTAATAATTCCCCTCCTTCGCAAGGAACACGGGACAAAAATCGGAACACAAAATATGTCGAATACGCGCGAAATCTCGCGAGCCAGTTACTCTCGCGCGCACACACACACACACCAATTCCGACCGGGGCCTACGCACAGTCACAATACAGGTCGAGCTCGCCTTGGCCTCTCCTCTCTCTCCCCTTCCGGCCACACTAATATTTCAAAACCGGACCCCCGCTAATTAGTTACCCGGCCGAGCGTTAAAATAAAGAAAGAAATATCCCGGGAAAATTACCCCGGTCGTTACTTACGTGGACGTCGATGCTCGGCAACCTCTCCCCCGCGACAAAGCCGGGAAAATCCCCACACTGGGGAAAGGGGCACCCGGTAGATATTGTTAAGGTAGACGGGAGCCCGCACGGGTTCGAACCCGCGACCCGATAATAAACGGGAGGCTAGTTCTCCGTGAAGATGTCCCGACTTGAGAGCAATCTCTCCCCCTTTCCCCTTGCACAAGCCTCGCCGCAGGTCAAGGGATCACCAAGGACGACACGTCCCTATTTTTGCAGGCACACATTCACTCACACTTTTTACAGACTAATCGAGCCGAAGCTCGTCGCAAAACGGGATTGAGCTTCCCGCGCGCAACCACGACACAATTTCTCGACACTACGCGCTAGCTACGTACGACGAGGTTCGAAAATTACGGGAACGCGACAGAGGCCGTGGCCACGAAAAAGATACCCGAGATCGAGGATCGACCACGCCGTCAGAGATCTACGTGAATTACTGCAACGGGCAACGCTGAGCTCACCGGGAGAAAACAACTGCCCGTTTTACGCTGGTCGTCCCACGTCCTTCCGGCTCGGTACCTCGCGGGAAGCTGTCCGGCAAGCCGGCTGGCGTGCGAGACGCGTACCCCTGCCCCTCCCCGCTCCTCGTATTTTTCTCTAGCTTCGCGCGAGAGGGCAGTCTCGTGCCGATTGTTTCGGGAGTTCGCCTACGATTCTAGCGCGAATTTCGAATTTCGTAACTCCCGGAACGAAAGAATAAAATCCGCGGGCTAGCTCTCACGAATCTCGGGTCTTGGCGGGAACAATAACCGCAACCCTTTTTATCCTCCGTGTTACACGGAGGATAAAAACACAAATTATTATCTCCGGATACACAAATTATTTTCTCCGGATAATGTGGGAGTCGCGAACGTTGGAATTTTCGCATAAACCTTGGCCGCTCCCATCGTTCAACCGCTTAAGGGCCTCCTGCGTTTTCCCGATCTTCAGCCCAGGGTGAACGTTCTACTTCGCCGTCTGCTGCCTCGGATGTTTCCTTTTCTGACGGCGCGTCCTTCCTCCCGCGGGAGAAACCTCGACCTCGAGTTTACATTACATAATAAAAATAAAGAGAAATACAGACGGAATTAGTAAATAATATACAGCTATTCAGGACCCTACGGAATCGTGGCGTGGCGGCGATGGTGGCCCCGAGCCGGAGGACGCCCTCGCCGGGCATACCACGGGGCCCGGCGGGCCGGCGGAGTGTTACCCAAAAAAAACACGTTACAGTATATAGATATTTATGTTTTTTTTTTTATTATCTAGGTTATTCAATGGAGGGCAAGATCGCCAGGACCAGGATCGACAAATCGACTTCGCACACAATTCCTCAATCCCTCCCAATGCGCTATTTGGGCTATTAGGGACTGTTGATGTCCAATTAATAATCGCGGGCGCTTAATCCGGCTTTGCGTTTCCAGCCCTTCGATGAACTCGACGCATCGTTGCTCCCACGCGGCAAAATCTTGGAACGAGTGTAAAAGCACGGCTTGGTCATGCAAGATTTGCTCTATGCTGACGAGTACGAAAAAACTTCCACGATCTTAACAGACTAACTGCTTCATGCAAAGTGCGGCCAGATTTGAGCGGAGCGGATCATTAAAAAGGCTCTTCGGGGGAAAAAAAATCGGTTTTCTCTCTCGGGAAAATAGAGTTTTCCGATAACGCGTAGATTGCTCGAGAAACATGAGACAAGAAACAGGAAGTCGGGATGCATCGAGTCAAAAGATTCGATGGGTCCTACAGCTCAAGTGGTCCATCGGCGCCAACGGCCCTTCACGATAGATCCCTAAAGTTTATAGTTTTTCCAAGAAATCCTGACGTGTCGAGACCTCTCTAAAGTGTTGGCGAGATTCGTGACGAGTGGACTCGCATGCAAGCATCTTGACATTATCCTTCGGAATGGAGACCCCGATGAGACTTTTCAAGAGTGCAGCTGCGCTCAAGTGGTCCATCCGCAGTCACAGCCGTTGATTCCTAAAGATTATAGTTTTCCCGAGAAACCTGTCAGGATCTGTCTCGAGTGTCGGCAAAGCTTTGAGATGGGGCGGATGCAATTGACATTGTCTTTCGGAATTGAAACAGCTACATGTCATAATCAATGGTCTTTGAAAGGCCGCCCTCCACACACACAGCACTCATCGACGGCGGCTGCCCCGCCCGTCGCTCCAAGGACCACATGGCCCCCCTCGACAGAGGCCCCTCTGTGACGTCACCCGCCCCGCCATCCCCCCGCACTGGACACCGCTTCCCCCCCATGGACACCCCGCCCTGAAACCGCCACTTAAACGCCCTCTGCCCCCCCCTGGACCCCTTCCCGCCGAAGTGGCTCAGAATCGGTATAGCCCCACTACTACGATTCTAAAAAACTTCGCATTCTTACGGCGCTTTATGAGATAACGCGCCCGCTACATTTTTGTCGGATAGTTTGTTCGCTGAATAACGCTAGATGCCAGAAATAAGTTTATTACTCGCATCTAGCTCGCGCGTATAAAAACTCGAACAATTTCGGAACGACAATAAAAACCCAGGGTCATCGAAAAAATTAAGAAAATTCAGCAAAATGAATATTCTGAGAAAACGTGTCGTCCAATAATGTTGATCATCACTAAGCTTATTATTTGATGATTTTTTTTTAAATTCGTATTCTAATAAAATGCGCAAGGGTAAAGTCAGTGGCGTACTTTATGGCGCCTGGGTGTCCCAAGCGGAGTTAAAAAAAATTGGTGTCATTAACATTTAGGAAAGTTACAAAAGAGCAATTGAATTCCAATTTTTTTTTCATTAAAGCTTCATAAATCGTACATAACACAACCTTGTAATTTTCGTAAATCGTACATAACACAAGCTTGTAATCTTTATAAATCGTACATAACAGAACCAATTCAACGAGATGTTGGCAATACATCCATAATGATGTTAAGGGAGGACACACCCGTAACATTTGCGAAAAATCGTTTTCTTGGAGGAATTTAGAAAAAAATGTGGGAGCCTTATAAAAATATGATGGATTTCCGTTTATTCGTGAAAAAAACAGTATTCAAGGGGTTTTCGAGTCGTTTTTGAGTCTCCTATCGCTGACAGCGCCTTCGGCGATACGAGCGGTTTTTTCGATAAATTGAAACTCTAAAAAACATATCGCTTTGTACCTAAACATTTTGGTAATCAGCAAGCTCATTATTCGTTGATATTTTATTTTAATTCGGATTCCAATAAAATGCGTGAGGGTAAGGTCAGTGGCGGAATAAATTATTTGACGCCATTAACATTAAGGAAATTAATTTTTATTTCGCAATTTATTTTTCGTTTTTTATAATTAATTTTCTTTTATACACATTTCATTAATCGTACATAACAAAACTGAGAAATTTTCATGAATCATACATCACACACTCTTGCAGATTTCGTAAATCGTACATAACACAAAATCTGTCCACCGAGATATTGGCAAAACATCTATAAACGCGTTACGGGAGGACACCCCTGTAAAATTTTCGAAAAATCGTTTGCGCGGAAACAATTTAGAATAATTCTTACAGCCTTGAAAAATGTGATGCATTTTTGTTTACAGAAGGAAAAATAGTTTTCAATTGTTTTTCAAGCTATTTATGAGTCCGAGCGCTGAAATGCGCCTTCGGCGATACGAGCGCTTTGTTCGATAAATGAGAGTTTTAAAAAACATCACTTTTTAGATAAAAATTACGGTCGAAAAAAACAAACTGTTTTTCAAGCCCGTCTCTCTTTGTTTTTTCATTATTTTTCATCAATGGAGCCGTTACTCTCATGGACTACCTCATACACCCTCCTCTGTGATCTCGCCCTACTCCCCTTGCCGCTAAATGTTTCCCGTGTTGTCATGTGAACGATAAGCTCGGTGTGTGTGACAGCTCATGGAAAAAAAGTCTTTCCTACACGAACCCCAATATTCGACCATTCGTAACATTCCGTCTACCATCGAGGAAGAACAGATCCCCGTATAAACTGGTAGACAGTATCGTGCATTCTACGGAATCGTTACAGTGCATCGTGCATTACAATTCTTTTATGAGTTCAGATCAAATCTAATGCACGATGTATATTGCAAATAGGGCGCCCAGCCGGAATACCAGAAAGGACAAGGATGGAGAACCGGTACGTTGTACCCATTGAAGATGGGCACAGATTCAAGTCCGTCTTTAAATTTAATGTTCGCCGGTAATTCTCGATCATCGCGAACGTTAACTTGGTTTTGTTGAACGCGAGGGACTGGACCTGATTGTCGTTGACCCTCACCATTTTTAATCGAACCAATTTCCCTACTCATTCGACTGACCTCATTTATCATCGTCGAAAGAGTATTTTGCATAGCCTCGAGGGCGTGATGAGTGATTGAGATTGGTTCATCCCTATTATTCACTAGATCACTAAATTCACATTCACGCGCACTCAGGGCTTCTAATTTTTCGTGCGTTTCTAATTCTCTTTTTAATAACGCCTGTTCTTATTCACAAAGTATTTCGCGTTTTTTATCTATTGATCCGCTAATACGCGGAGTTCCTCTTCACTTGAATGTTTCGAATTTTGGGAATGCAAAGCCATTTTGAACCTCTTATTTTATTTTACACTTTGCGGTATGTAAACATGAAATTTTTGATATAAATTTTAATTTTACACCAAAGACTTTAAGCGCATCCCACCGCTGCCACCGATTGAAAAAAAACTCCTGTTACGTCGTGGGGCCCATTTTTAATCGATAATTAATCGTATTTTAATTTACCTTTCAGGATTTGAATTTACGAATGGGAAGTGTGCCACGAACGTACGGATTATAATGGATCAAGTCATATGTGACTTATATGACGGCGCTTGGTAAAGTCGATGGGGTATAATTTGACGCATGAGCGAAAAGTAAGCAAATAAGAAAGTAGCGATAAGGTATGTAATTTTCATTATTGAAACACAGGGTCGCTCAAGGCGATAACAATACTGCTTTTATCGATTGTTAGGGATATTGTTGCGAACGCCGCTGCTGAGCGACGCAGGTCCTGTGGCATTCCTCGCCGAGTGGGACCGTTCTCCGGCCTGCGCAGCGAACCCCGGGGCGTTTAAAACACGGCAGGGGGCATGATATCCCTAACATCACGGTGAACGTGGAGTTATGCTTACCTGAGAAAAAGAGAGCGGCGGTGCGGAGCGGTTTATTCCTAGACGACATTGATGACCTCCGGCCCGTCGGATAGGGCCGAGGAGGTGTCGGAGTCGTTCCCGTAGTCCGGCACATAATCAAGTCGCGGTGCGCGTCCGTTGTCGCCGACTCCGTGTCTATACTCGGCGAAACGGGCGGTTCCCGAATCTCCGGAACGACAGGGATGTCCATATCAGTATGCGGTGGCCGCATCAGGAACCCTGGGGGCCAACGAAAGATGGTGGCGACTCCCACCGGTCGCTCCCGTTGTAGTGGTGGGGCGACCGTCGGAACCTGAGCCGACGAAAGGATGAGGGAGTGGGCGCCCGCAAAATGATGTCCCACCCAAAGTTCCGCAAGGTGAACGCTTCGTTCACGCCTATTAGGCCTTTTAAAGATTGGCCTATTCGCCTTAATGGCCGCCTCCTCCCGTTTCTCGCGCCTTTTACCTCCCCTATGCCGCGGCATGATTGGCGATGTTCAGGTTCACGCTCACGAGCCTGCGAAACGAGACGCCGATGCGCGGGAAGCAGGATAGGTGCGCTAGAAGCATAGTGACCAGCAGAATTGAAGGAAAACGGAGAGAGAGAAACACTACGATGGTTCGTTCGTCGTCACGAACGAACTATCGTGGTGCAAACACTTGTGTTTGCACGAACGAACGAGACGTAAATATGTTTTAATTATTTGCCCGAAGAATGTTACACTTTTTGCGTAGTCGCCGTATTTTGCGGAATTTTAATAGCGCGAAGAAATCGAATGTCATATAACAATTGGGTATTTTACACGTAACTAAGCGTAGTTACATTTAATAAAGACAATAATATAAGTTTCGTAAAATTATTTGTGGCAGGGTTTGACTTGTTATGTTTGCTTTTAGTTTTATTTTGATATAAATAATTAATACCGGTTTTACAGAGACTTAAAGTCAGAATGTCGAAGAGACCGGGGTAAACTCGGAAAGAATATAAAATAAAATTAGTGTGCCGGTCTTCAGAGCGTCGACTCTGCGATGCGCGCTGCTGGAGAGAACGGACGGAACTGACTGGCCAGCTCCCGGAGCGGAATATGTATCCTCGCCCTCTTTGTCTCTGAGACAAAGGGCGTGGCGTCATAACCCTCGCTCTCGAGCTCGGTCCCTATGTAATGTTACGTCCTGGCGATCTCGCCCTCCACTCCACTCCATATATATATATATATATATATAAATTTGTATATATGTGTATATATATATATATATATATATATATATATATATATATATATATATATATATATATATATATATATATATATATATATATATATATATATATATATATATATATATATATATATATATATATATATATATATATATATATATATATATATATATATATATATATATACACACATCTATACAAATTTATTCGTATGGTCATTAATACAAGAATATTTTTCCGTTGAGTCTAATTCATATCGTGACGAGCGCATTTATTTGTCACCATCCCTTATTTTGTCTGTGCACATTCGACTTTGCCTAGTAAGCGCCTACTCCCGCTGAACGCGCCTACCTAGCGCGCCGAGCTGAGCGCCCGCGCGCACTCACTCTCTATCCTTGTCTCTCCCTAACGCTCGCGCGCACATACGCGCCCTCGCATCGGCTCTCTCTCTCTCTAGCGCTCCGCTAGGAGACCAACGTGAGCCTCCTGTTGTCCCGATACTTCGCGCGCTCAATCAAGCTCTCCACCATCCTCATACATCTTCCATCCTTCTTTCTCCGGGTTACCCACGTACCCCCTTCATACTTATGTAACCCGTATCACAAAAACCTTCTTCTTTAACCGCGAACCTCGATTTCCGTAGATCCGCGATATAATTCGCGACCCGCGAATCACGAATATCAACCCTCTCACCCCTATTTCGCGTACTCGCGAAAAACCACGAGATTATGTAATCCACGGACTCGCGATATACTCGCGACCCCGCGACTCGCCTCGTACATAGAGTCGGTCCCTCTCTTACTCTCACCCGGCCTAACCCTCTCTCTCTTACTCATGGCTACTATGGCATAGAGACGCTACGTGACTTTTTCACAAATTACTTTATTGCCCCTCGAGTCGAGCGAACGCTTCCTTTCGAGACATTTTCCAGAAAACACTTGAATTGCTTTATTGCCCCTCGAAACGAGCAAGCCCTCTTTTTACAGTATAAGTCTCTTCTCGTACGCTTTCCCATTTTCAAGTATATAATAGAAGACGTGAAACAGATATTTTTCCCGAACTTTCCCAGAGCATGTATATCGCTTTCTCTCTCGCACTCGTCGCGTCTCTTTCCGACGCGCCGCCATAATGCAAGCCACGTGTTGCACGTGAGCTTCTACGAAATGATAATTTAAATAATATCGCATCATGCCAAATCCTGAGAACTAATTAAAAGATAACCAAATCGCTATAGCTCATAGACTAAACATCCGCTCTAATGCAAGTATTACGTATCGCCTCTTTGTCCTCTTTGTCTCCTATCCAATACCATTAATATTATTTCCGCGTGCCGAATATTCGAGAATATATTCATAAACGCTGTAATTAATTGAAAAGATTATTCAATAAGTAAGTAGCGCCGTCACAATGCAACCAACAATATTATTAAATAATCAGAATAAATATTCCACGCAACAAATAAAATATAAACACTATCTTAGTTATTTACGGTAAGCGACAATTGTTATAATTTCGGATATTACAAGATATCTCATGCGCTACTAACGCATTTATTAAACAATCAAATACATTTCTATTTTTACGCATATACGAATAAAATTATTACTTCACGAATGAGTGAATTACTGAATACAACTTCCTTCACTCCAACTCCAAATAAATATTGTTGCGCTCTATTTATAATTAATTAAGAGCTACATATTAATAATCATTATACGCAACTCGCACACTCCGCGCCGGAGTTATTATCCTCTCATTTAAATATTTGCAACAATGAGTTAAAAATAAACTATCTTTATCCGATTCCATACGACACGCAAAAGAATAACAATAACAATAAAAAATTATATAAAATTACGCCCCTTCATTCACAAGCGAGTATTATTGTAACAAATTGTGAGACTAACGATAAATTAACAATAATTACTTATCGTCAGTCCATCCACGACAAACCGACAGAATTAATTGTTGTAACATTTTAATTAAATAATTGATTTATCGTCGAATCTTCCGTTTAACGCAATAAGAGCGAGCGAGAAGGAACATCGGCGTCGGCGTCTCCTCTCCGCGGCGCATGCGCACCACACCGTTCCACCGTCGCACCAATAAAAAGCCGAGTCCTCCGCTGCTCGTCAGGTCTCCGGTCTCTCCACCAGTCAGTTGCGCTTCTCCGCTCGCCGCGTTCGTGTCGGACCCGCACGCTGGAAAATCGGAACATTTCTTTATTTTCACATCGTTATTTTATCCAGTTGTAACTCGAAGTTTGAGTTTTAATTGCGCTTGAATCTCATCGAATTCAACATCGCAGAATTGTGTGTAATTATATTTATTTCCAAGTTTGTACTAATATATACACATACGTGTGCATTTCTAGAATCAGTGAATAATTATTTCACGACCCTAGATCCCTCGTCGAATATATTTTTTCGAACGTGTTGTGTGTTGTTTAGTTCGTTCATTCGTCTTTTACAAAAAGGTCGTTTTCATGGCATTTTGTTTAATCGAAAATATTTCATTTTACAATTTTTTATTGTGTGTGTAAATCAAACGTCCGTTACACAAACCAACCTATCATTCGTTTTTTCCTTGCTCCCCGAAAAATTGTCGGTTGTGCTACTAATTACTGCAGGTCGACAATGTTCTACCTCGCTTAATTTCAAGACTCGATGTTCCGATTGTGCTGCTTACTACTGCACGTCGATTAATTCGTGTCTTGAATCCACGTTTGCATGTCAATCCTACCTACTCTCTCATTTTCTCCAACCAACGGGCAATTGATTTTTAAATAAAATATTGACCAGTATTTATTACATTTTATCAATGCCAAGAAGACGAGGTGGTTCCAAGTTTAATCTCCGCCGCGCAAACACGATAGCCGTGCAAAACCACGGCCGGCATGTCGTGGAAATAATCAATCTCTACTCAAATGGATTGTTCGCGACGCCATAAAGGAACACTTAGTTAAACTCGGACCGAAAGTAGGGTCGAACGTACCATGTCATGCGAAAATCTTCATCCTCGACCCCCGTGGGTACATTCGCGTTTGATTGACCCATTCAACCGGCAGCGTCGCTTCAGACGCGTCCACCGTCGTTATATCGTCGGACATCGAGATTTCCATCATTGGCTAATTTTCTCTCGTCGCCAACGTCGCTTCCTTTCGCTCCACGAGTTCGTCGCCGCGGTCGGCCAAAAGGAGCTCCTCTTTATCGGCACACGTGTCGGTACACCTATGGGTGGATGGTCGTCGAAGAATAGGAGACCTGCCTTTCAACCGACTGTCGTCGAAATCGTCGTTCAACTCGAAATTATCATTACCGACGGAAGGACCTCTCTGCGGGTACCAGACCGTCCGTCGATGAACCCGCTACGCACCGCCGCTCGTAGGGCAAGTGGCACGTTCACGTTACCATCGACTATATTCTTTACCGACTGCGCTATCCCCGCGAATGATTCATTATTATCGATCAACCCGTGGCTCGATCCTCATCCCTGTTGGGCACATTCCCGACTAAAGGCAGGATCTTAAGGCTGGCGTCCGTTTCTGTAAAACTTTTACGTTCTAGCGCTCTCGCCCTCCAAATACTCATATCTGGTACGAATTGTAATAATTATTAAGATTTTTCCTCGCGCTAAACGCGCTAAACGCGCTCATTTATGTTGATCCTGGGGTACATATTAATGAGAACGACCCACATATGGTCAATTTTGCTCAGAAAACCCGTTATATAAAATATTCGTTAATATATCTTGAAATTTAGTACGCGTATATCTACCCGTATACTTTAGGGACAAACAGTTCCCATAATAACTTTACCGCTAAGCTTACCCGTAACTTCAGGGACGAGCACATGGGTGCTCGGATTAACTTTACGAATAGTCTCATATACACGTACATAGCCATTTGCCTGTACACTTCTGGGACACGTACATGGGTCCCCGGAGAACCATATCATAATGTCTCATATATACATACATATACACGTACCTGCATGCTTTAGGGACATATACGAGAGTCCCTGGAGTACCTCCTATAATAATTCCGCATGTCTATTACCATGCATACTTTAGGGACATAAGTCCTCAAACTAACTTCAATGAATATATATATATACATATACATACTCTAGGACCTCAGAGTCCTCATATCCCATTCGTATACTCATATGCATACTTCGAAGGCATTAGTCCTTGGAATAACTTTAGTGAATATCTATACATGTTTATATATATATATATATACATACGTACTCCATACGCTTCAGGGACATATAGCCGAGTCCCGGGGCAATAATCGATACATATCTACTTTCATGCACACTTCGGGGACATAAGACCTCAAAGTGACACACACAAATATACATATATATATATAGTCGGTAAACTCCCGGGACATCTAAGAGAGTCTCCGGAGTACAAATAATAATATTAATACCTATACTTACATGTATAATTCAGAGACATTCACGAGTCCCCGAACTCGTATCCAACATTTATATGTATATTCGTGTCGACCATAATACAGTGGGCCTAGAAATAAGAAAGATTGTCATATCTATAATATGTATATATTGGGGAAGCGAGAGTCCTCGAATAACCCGCGAAACTGTTCCCAAGCGGTCAGCTTCATCGCGAGTTTTCTCACAGACCTCCTCGGAGCTTGGTCACCACGTAGTCAGCACATCCTGCCGATAACGAAAAATATTCATTTCATTGCTAATGTAGAACTCGAGAAAATTAACGTTATCAGTTGTAATATTCGGTTACATGGGGACCGAGCTCGAGAGCGAGGGTAATGACGCCAAGTCCTTTGTCTCAGAGACAAAGAAGGCGAGTACATATTGCGCTCCGAGAGCTGGCCAGTTAGTTCCGTCCGGTCTCTCAACAGCGCGCATCGCAGAGTCGACGCTCTGAAAACCGGTACATTTATTTTATTTTATTTTCAATTCTTTTCGAGTTTACCCCGGTCTCTTCGTCAGTGTAACTATAAGTCTCTGTAAAACCGGTATCAATTGTTCAAATCAAAATAAAACTTAAAGGAAACATAACAAGTCAATTATTGCAACATATAATTTACGAAACTTATATTATTTTCTTTATTGAATGTAACTCCGCTTATTTACGTGTAAAATACACAATTGTTCATATCACATTCGATTTCTTCGCGCTGTTAAAATTACGCAAAAAACGGCGACCGCGCAAAAGTGTAACATTTTTCGAGCAAATAATTAAAATATATTTGTCTCTCGTTCGTGCGTGTAAACACGCAACGAACAAATCATCGTAGTGCATTTCTTTCTTTCTCTTTTTCTCTTCCTTTCGCTCACGCCATTTTTCCGAACGCACGTATTCGTCTCACCCATAAAATCATACCTGTCCAAAATTGGACAAATCTCGAAGTGCTTTTTATGAGGGTTGGGAAAGTTGACGCACGAACACAGGTAGCGACTGGCACGGTGAACCCGGTGCTTAGTGTTCGCACGTCGATTTCCCTCGACCTTGATATTTATATTCGCGCCTGGCCGCCAACGGCCGTAACCGGGCGGAGGTGGGCCTGACGTAGCGAGTCGGCGGTGCTGTAATCTGGCACGCACTAAACTCGCTCAGCGATCCAAATTTAATTTCATATTAATCTGTACCTATGCGTTAGACGAATACGTTTCCCGATACATTCGCTCAACAAATAAAAATCCTCATCCGTCCAAAATCGGACGCATAAACAGGGTATTTTCTGAGGAATTCGGAAGGTTTGCCGCACGATCGCGCACACCACACCGGTGCTTAGTGTTCGGGCGTCGGCTTCCGTTATTCTCAACATTTGTTCTCGCGGCTGGCCACCAGTCGCCGTAACCGGGCGGAGGTGGAGCCAGACGTAGTGAGTCGACGGTGCCTTAACCTGGCACGTCTTGTACTCACTCAGCGGATTAAATAATTATAAAATCTATCCCAAATAAAATTAGTCCAGTCCTCGTAGTCCCCGACTGCTCCCAAAAACATCGGCATCGCCGGGCCATCGCATTCGCACGAGCACCAGGTACCCGTCTGGGCAATGACGGTCGCACGGTCGAGTAGTTTTGACCTGCTACGCACCGCCGCTCTTTCTCACCGAGGTAAGCACAAGTTCACGCTACTTTCTCATTTGCTTACCTGTCGCTCGTGGGTCAAATTATACACCAACGACTTCACCAAGTGCCTATCCCAAGTGGGCACATTCCCGCTTAAACGTGGCGCTTTTCTTCTCCGACGGTAACTTACCGTCATATAAGTCATACACGGCCTAATTTATTATAATCCGTACGTTCGTGGCACACTTCCCATTCGTAAATTCAAATCCTGAACGGTAAATTAAAAGACGATTAATTATCGATCAAAAATGGGCCCCACGACGTAACACAATTACGAATTTCATGATTGTCCATATACAAGTTTACTCTCTCGGGCTTTTTTCATGATAATTTTGCTCGATCTCACCATCCACTGGTTTTCGTCCTTTTTTTGTTCAAATTGTCTATATTTCTATGTACTCACAAACTTTCGTTGTCATTTATCCGTTTATTCATTTTCCCGATACCTTCGGTGCACTCGCATCAATTTTCCGATGTTCAAAATGGATTCCCTCGTGGCCGATATTTCCTCTAAGCTACACGTCGACGGGATGATCATTCGAAGGCGCGTGAAATGACGTCTGGAAGTCGATTGTTGATACATCTACGTTGACGGGCGTTTGACGGAGAAATATCGCCGGAATGTTGTTCGTTCTAATTTGTGAACTTAGTTGGCCACGATACCTAGCGACTGCGTGCCTTGTGGTATGTGGTCAATGCCACGTGTGGTAGATTGACGATCGTTCGAGACTTATGAAATTTTCGCTTTTTTGACTTGGGAATATAGCAAAATATCGGTGATTGGCGTTCAAATAACTTTTCAAACGCCCGATACTTCGTTCACTTCGGTCGAGACACGCGCACGGCTCACGATGCTCGCGGATACTTTTCGAACGCGTGAATCGGTGACGGGAGCGCGTGGAGATAAAATGATGACGATTCTAAAAAAATAATACAATGTATCGAAAAATAACGGAACGGCATTCGACGTCCATAACCCATTCCTTGCAACGTAGAGAGGATCGATATCGGAAACCTGAAAAAAATAAATCACGCTGACTCAAACCAGTCTTGTATGTTGAAGGGGCCCGTAATAGGGTCGCAAATGTATACGGTTATAAACCCCTTTAATTTCAACACCGGTAATAGAATCAACCAATCCAAAGGCGTTTGTACCGTATACCCTATCCACGGTATATGGTCCATAATATAAATGAAAAAACTTCGAAGTTAGCTTATCGGCAGCATTGGATGGATATGACCTTCTGAGCAACACTTGATCTCCCAATTTTACTTGAGTGGATACGGACTTCTGAGATTTTTGACATTGAAGGAAACTTTTAAAGATATTATCATTTGCCTTAATCATTTTTCTCTCGTGCGGTTCAGCCTCAGCGCCGGGAACGTCAAACAATATGTGTAGTTGGTTATTTGGTTCAATACCGGTTTGCAATTCATACGGTAAATATCCAGTGCTACAGTGGGTAGTGATATTTAACAGCTTTTCGATACGAGGAACAAAACGTGCCCATTTTCTATGCGTCTCGGAACAGAAAACTGTAAAAAATCGACCCAGTTCTCTCATAACTCTTTCGGTCGGATTACTTTGAGGATGCCGTACCGAGCAATACCTAATTTGCACATCGTTGTCTTTTAGTGTTTGAATCCATTTAGAAGAGGTAAATTGCGTTCCGTTATCGGCTAAAATCCTGCGAGGTTTCCCTATCTCTTTAAACCACTGATTGATTAATTTTGACAGAGCTATGACCGTTGTAGCTTTCTTTATCGGATATAATTTAACGTACTTTGAAAAAGCATCTGGAACTACAAGAATGTCCTGAACGCCCGCAGTCGATATTGGTAACGGACCACAAAAATCAACGGTAACTAAATCTTGTGGTTCTCTGATTTAACTAATTGATATTGACCTTCCAAAGAGAAATTTACATGCTTGACTCTCTGACACAAATCACAATGCTAGACATGCTTCTTAACCTGTTAACTCATATTTCGCCAAACAAAATATGTACGCAGATAATTGGAAGTTTTCGAAGCTCCCGGATGCCCGAGGGCGTCATGTATATACTCTATGATATTGTTTGCTACCGGCTGAGGTAAAACAATGACCCAACGTTGTGATAACGGATTGATTTTAAATAAAACTTGATTCCGTATTCGATAAGAATCCTTTAAATTTCCGGTAGCGACGAGTTTACGGATCGGAGAAATCTTTTCATCCTGTTTCTGTAATTTTGCTAAATTCATTAAATCTTCCTGTGTCGGCCGGGATAGTGGTTCCTGAGATATACCTATGAAGGATGCGGTAACTTTGTTTTTACTGATGACGTCATTATCCAATGGCAATTCGGCACACAAAGATGGCAATATGAGACGAGGCGTCACTTCAGTCTCGAAACTACCCTCCGGGTTACAACTAAAAAAATCTGCTACTAAATTATCCTTTCCAGCACAATAGATCACTTCATCACGCTGCAAAATCAAACACCATCGTTTAAGACGGGGCGTATGAAACAGTGTTGTATTCAGGAATGTAAACCCTTTATGGTCTGTTATAATTTCAAATCGTCCACCGTATAAGAATCTACGGTACTTTTCCACTGAATAGACAATAGCTAAAAGTTCTTTTTCTGTTGTACCATAAATTTTTTCGGCTGAATTAAGATGACGATTTATCAACGCGATAACATATTGGTTATGATTCTCGTCTTCTTGAAATAGCACTCCACATATTCCTTTATCTGATGCGTCTGTTTGCAATTTAAAGATAAGCTGAGGATTCACGTGTGACAACATGATTGTGTTACGTCGTGGGGCCCATTTTTATCGATAATTAATCGTCTTTCAATTCACCTTTCAGGACTTGAATTTACAAATGGCAAGTGTGCCACGAACGTACGGATTATAATTAATTAAGTCATATATGACTTATGTGTCGGTAAGTTACCATCGGAGAAGAAAAGCGCCGCGGTTAAGCGGGAATGTGCCCACTTGGGATAGGCGCTTGATAAAGTCGTTGGTGTATCATTTGACGCATGAGCGACAGGTAAGCAAATGAGAAAGTGCGCGGTGCGTAGCGGATCAAAACTACTCGACCGTGTGACCGAATTTGTTCAGGAATCGCCAAAATGTTCCAGCTTGACCCGACCTGTCGTTACCCAGACGGGTACCCGGTGCTCGTGCGAATGCGATGGCCCCGTGATGCCGATGTTTTTGGGAGCAGTCGGGAACTACGAGGACTGGACTACTTTTATGATGGATACACTCGCTTCGAAATAAAAATATGCATATATAGATTTTATAGTTATTTGAACCGCTGAGTGAGTGCAAGACGTGCCAGGTTACGGCACCGCCGACTCACTACGTCTGGCTCCACCGCCGCCCGGTTACGGCGATTGGCTGCCAGCCGCAAGAACAAATGTTGAGAATAACGGATGCCGACGCCCGAACACTAAGCACCGGTGTGACCGCGCCAGTCGCTGACCTACCGAATTACGGCGGGTCGGCGCGTGTGGCGTGTTCGTGTGGCAAACCTTCCGAATTCCTCGGAAAATACCCGGGGTATACGTCCGATTTTGGACGGATAAGGGTTTTTATTTGTTAAGCGAATGTATCGGGAAACGTATTCGTCTAACGCATAGGTACAGATTAATATGAAATTAAATTTGGTTCGCTGAGCGAGTCTAGTGCGTGCCAGATTACGGCACCGCCGACTCGCTACGTCTGGCCCACCTCCGCCCGGTTACGGCGATTGACCGCCAGCCGCGAATACAAATGTCACGGTCGAAGGAAATCGACATCCGAACACTAAGCACCGGGTTAACCGTGCCAGTCGCTAACCTGCCAGATTACGGCGAGTCAGCGGATGTGGCGCGTTCGTGTGTCAACTTTCCCAAGCGTCGTAAAAAGCACTTCGAGATTTGTCCAATTTTGGACAGGTTTGATTTTATGAGTGAGACGAATACGTGCGTTAGGAAAAATGGCGTGAGCGAAAGGAAGAGAGGAAGAGAGAGAGAGAGAGAGAAAGAAATGCACTACGATTCGTTGCGTGTTTACACGCAGAGAAAGAAATGAACTACGATTCGTTGCGTGTTTACACGCACGAACGAGAGACAAATATATTTTTATTATATGCTCGAAAAATGTTACACTTTTGCGCGTAATTTAAAATGTTACAAGAATTGTGTATTTCACACGTAAATAAGGGTAGTTGCATTCAATAAAAAAAATAATGTATGTTTCGTAAATTAATTGGTTCAGTGTTTGACTTGTTATGATTCCTTTTACTTTTTACTATGATTTAAACAATTAATACCGGTTTTACACAGACTTATAGTTACGCTGACGAAGAGACCGGGGTAAACTCGAAATGAATATAAAATAAAATAAAATAAACGTACCGGTTTTCAGAGCGTCGACACTGCGATGCGCGCTGTTGGAGAGACCGGACGGAACTGACTGGCCAGCTCCCGGAGCGCAATCTGTACCCTCGCCCTCTTTGTTTCTGAGACAAAGGGCTTGGCGCCATTACCCGCGCTCTCGAGCTCGGTCCCCATGTAACCGAATATTAGCACTGATAACGTTATTTTTCTTGAGTTGTACATGAGCAATGAAATGAATATTGTTCGATATCGGCAGGATGTGCTGACTAGGTGGTGACCAAGCTCCGAGGAGGTCTGTGAGAAAACTCGCGATGAAGCTGACCGCTTGGGAACAGTTTCGCGGGTTATTCGAGGACTGTCGCGTCCCCATTATATACATAATATAGATATAACAATATTTCTTACTTCTAGGACCATCGTATTATGGTCAACACGAATATCCATATATATGGTGGATACTAGTTCGGGGACTCGTGATTATCCCCGAAATATACATGTAAATATAGGTATTAATATTATTATTTCTACTCCGGAGACTCTCTTGGATGTCCCGGGAGTTTACTGAGTATATGTATATATGTATATTGGTGTGTGTCACTTTGAGGACTTATGTCCCGGAAGTGTGCATGAAAGTAGATATGTATTGATTATTGCCCCGGGACTCGGCTATATGTCCCTGAAGCGTATGGAGTACGTATATGTGTATATATATGTATATATATATATATATATATATATATATATATATATATATATATATATATATATATATATATATATATATATATATATACACATGAATAGATATTCACTAAAGTTATTCCGAGGACCAATGCCTTCGAAGTATGCATAAGAGTATACGAATGGTATATGAGGACTCTCAGGTCCTAGAGTATGTGTATATACATATATATATATTCATCGCAGTTAATTTCAGGACTTATGTCCCTAAAGCATGCAGGTACGTGTATATGTATGTATATATGAGACATTATGATATGGTACTCCGGGGACTCATGTGCGTGTCCCAGAAGTGTACAGGCAAATGAATATGTATGTGTATATGAGACTATTCGTAAAGTTAATCCGAGCACCCATGTGCTCGTCCCTGAAGTTACGGGTAAGCTTAGCGGTAAAGTTATTATGGGAACTGTTTGTCCCTAAAGTATACGGGTAGATATACACGTGCCAAATTTAAAGATATACTTATGAATATTTTACATAACGGGGTTTCTGAGTGAAATCGACCATACATGGGACGTTCTGATTAATATGTACCCCAAGAAAAACGTAAATGAGCGCGTTTGGCGAGAGGAAAAAATCTTAATAATTATTACAATTCGTACCAGGTATGAATATTTGGAGGGCGTGAGTGCTAGGACGTAACAATTGCATTACCAAAATTTTCTTTTAAGGATATGGAAGCGGTTTGATGTTCATTCGTCCAAATCCATGTTTCATTAGCTTTTAATAATAATCGGAAGGGCTCAATGTAATTAGCGTGACTGATCCTAAATTGCCGATAATAGGTGCAGACGCCTATAAACTGTTGCAATTGTTTTCGATTTCGTGGTTCTTGGAAATCGCATATGGCCATTAATTCATCCGGATCCGGACGAATTCCATCGATTGAAAGTATGAATCCCAAATATTGTATCGACGAGCGGCAAAACATTGATTTGCTTAAACCTAAAGTGAAGTTGTTATCCTGCAAAGCCGCAAAAACACGATCTATCTGTTGCAAATGTTCGTTCCAAGTCAATGAGGTTATTAAGAGATCGTCAATATAGAGCGTCAAGAAACAATCAAATTCCCTCCCGAAAATAAGACTCAAAACTCGAATAAAACCACTGCCAGCGCTTTTTAACCAAAAAGGAATTCGGCAAAATTGATACAGTGTTGACCCATAAAGAAAAGCAGTATATGGGCGTGACTGTAATTTCAAGGGTATCTGCCAGTAACCGTTAGAAAGATCTGACGTTGTCATCAGGCGGACCTCACGATATTTTTGTGTTAGTTCTTCAATCCTTGTCGGAGATTCGCTACCTGACTCGATTGCGGTATTTATAAAGCGAGCATCAAGGCAAATACGCACTCGGCCATCACGTCTTCGCACTATTGTAAGCGGGTTGCAATATGAGCTGTTTGATCTTTCTATTACTCCTTGTTGTAACATGCGATCTAACTCCTCTTGAACCTCTAATCTCACGGAATATGGTACTGGATAGGACTTTTTAACTATCGTTTTAGGCTCTCTTAAGGTAATGTTATGTTCATAGTTTCCAGCTGGTATGGCCTTTGCCATGAACAAGCCTTGATATTTTGACACCGTAGCTTCTAGCATTTTGCATTGATCGGTTGTTAATTGTGGAATTTCCGAAACCATCCGTCGAAGATCAGATAATAATTTATTATCCTCACCTTCAATGTACAATTGACACAAGTTATTTTCGTGATCAAGCTCAACTTCCTCCTCAATATTCACATCAGGATTTATCGTTCGATATACTTCGTCACGCATCGATTCCGCTACCTTTGACTCTTGATCAGATTTTGTTTCTTTTTTATCGTTTACTTCAAGGTTAAATGTTGGTTCCTTTTCACTTCTAATAGACGTTTCTTTTTTTATTATTAGGCTCTGAGACTATTTTCTTCTTTTGACCCTGGATTTGAATTTTCTTCGGATTAGTATTATCTTGATCCTGTAATTCAGCTAGATCAGCTGCTTGACCTTGTGAGTGCACCTTAATTACTTGGATAACGGTTACACCATCCACCATAGAAGATCGAATTTTAGCATGACAGAGTTGGCCAAAAAATATTGGATCATCCGGAATTGTCTCCCCTCTTATCCTCAAAGTAAATCATAATCAATGATCACCCGATTTGCCAGAACCAATCATTTCCAAGAATGGCCGGTGTTGACAAATACGGCACCACCAACAATGCTGACGTGATCTGTGGCGTTTTGATGGTCACTACTATTTGGATCTGTCGTTGAACTTTAGTGGGTCTTTTCCCCACTGCGGTAGTTACAACTAAATTTGACACGGGCAATTCCTCGATGACAAAATACTTCGTTAGATATTTATACAGTTGTTCAGATATGTGTGAAACTTGACTTCCTGTATCGATTAACACGGATATAGGTATTTGGTTTAATTGTATTATGAGTCGAGGACAATGTCGAATCGAATCAACTTTTTTCGAACTTTCGGGTTCTTTGATGATCTCTTCGGTCAACTCGTCCATTAAACTGTTAATCGGGTGCGACGGGGGAACACCACCTATTGTCGCACCCCCAATCAGTTTAAAATCGAGTTTGAAGTACTTGGTAAAATCGTATCAATTGAATTGCTAGTCATATTCGGTGGGGGTATATTCGTACACGAAATTAGGATTGACTGTTCTTCTAGTTGTTGTATTTCGGGAGTCACAGCTACAGTCGCAACTGCTCGATTGTCCTGACCTTATGTCTGACTAATTCCCCTATCCCCCTGATACACGTTACGTCTGAAATTCGCTTGACCAAATCGCGGTTCTTCGATGTTTTGATTTCTATTGTGTACTGTACGTGTATCTGTGTTATTTTTCCGTGACGAATTTATCTCTGGATGAGTTCCTTCTTGATATACACGCCTATATTTGTCTCTATTGTTACGTCCGGGAATTTATTTTGGATAAAAAAAAACAAATTCCTTTGCAAGAGAAATCTGCGATTTCAGTTACGAGATTGAATTTACGTTGATTGTTTAATTAATGCAATTTTTGTTTGTTTTTAGAGAACGGACGCCAGCCTTGAGATCCTGCCTTTAGTCGGGAATGTGCCCAACAGGGATGAGGATCGAGCCACAGTTTGATCGGTAACTAAGAATCACTCGCGGGGATAGGGCAGTCGGTAAAGAAAATAGTGAGTGGTAACGTGAGCATGCGACTTACCTTACGAGCGGCAGTGCGTAGCGGGTTTATCGACGGATGGTGTGGTACCCGGAGAGAGGTCCTGCCGTCGGTAATGGCGATCTCTAGGTGAACGACGATTTCAGCGATGGATGGTGAGGTAGTAGGTTTCTTATTCTTCGACGAGCATCCACCCATCGATGTGCTGACTTGTTGTAGGTAAGGACGGCTTCTTGTTGGCCGACCGCGGTGACGAACTCGTGGAGCGAAAGGAAACGGCGTTGGCGACGGGGGAAAATTAGTCGATGGTGACAATCTCGATGTCAGATGATACAACGGCGGTGGATGCGTCTGAAACGACGCTGCCGGTCGATCGAGTCACTACACGGATGTACCCACGGGGGTCGATAAGGAAGACCTTTCCACAGAACGGAACGTTCGACACAATTTCCGGTCCAATTTTCACCGAATGTACTTTTGCAGCGTTACGAAGAATTTGCTTGAACACGGATGAGTTATTTCCACGAGATGCCGGTCGCGGCTTTTGCGCGGCTATCGCGTTTGCGCGGCGAAGATTAAACTTGGTACCACCTCGTCTTCTTGGCATTTATGGATTTGAATAAATACAGATAAATATTTATTGGAAAAATCAATTGACCGTTAATTGGTGACGGGGAGAATGAGCAAGATTATCGTGCAGCAGGGGTTCGAGACACGAATTAATCGACGTGCAGTAGTAAGAGCACAACCGGTAGATTCAGTCTCGAAGTTTTAAGCGAGGTAAGAATTGACGGCGTGCAGTAGTAAGAGCACAACCGGCCATTCTTCGGTAAATGGAGGGAGGATGGGCGAAGGGTTAATTTAATTAACGGGCGGTTGATTTTTATACGTGATATGCAGAATTGCGAAATGAAATATATTCGATTAACTGAAATGCCAAGGAACGAGGGTGAGAGAACGTTGACTCAAATAAGTTCGTGAGAGATGACTGAATAAGTTAACGACACGGAACACGTTGAGCGAATATGTTCGATGAGGGATAAGGGTCGCGAAATAACTTTCACTGACTCTAAGATGTACACATATATATATATATTGTTACAAACTTGAAAAATAAGTATAATTACATAGAGCTCTTCGATGGGATTTCGACGCAACAAAATCAGACTCAGACTTGGAATTATAATGACAAAGGAGATATTAAAAAAATGTAAAAAAATAATAAAGAATTATTCCGATTTTCCAGCGAGCGGGTCCGACACGAACGCGGCGAGCGGAGAAGCGCAACTGACTGGTGGAGAGACCGGAGAACTGACGAGCAGCGGAGGACTCGGCTTTTTATTGGTGCGGCGATGGAACGGCGCGGTGCGCATGCGCCGCGGAGAGGGGACGTCGACGCTGATGTTCCTTCTCGCTTGCTCTTATGGCGTTAAACGGGGGATTCGACGATAAATCAATTATTTAATTTAAATGTTACAACAAATAGTTATGTCGGTTGGACTGACAATAAGTTAATATTTTTCATTTATGGTTAGTCTCACAATTTGTTACAATATCTGTTTTTAAATAAAGAAATATAAGTTCCAATTGTTGTTATTTATTCTTTTTGCGTGCGAAACAGATTCGATGTAAAAATACGGCGGTTGAATGAGAGAACAATAATTAAAATGCGAAATATACGAATTGTATATAATAATTATAAATGTGTAATTTTTAATTAATAAAAGAGAGCGCACTATTATTTATGCGAAAGTAATCGTATTTAATATTTGGTTTTAGTCGAGGAATAATACTTTTATTCGTATGTACGTGAATAATATAAATGTTCATAACGGCTAATTGTTTTTAGCTATGTTGATAGCGCGTGACATATTTGTTATACTGGTAATATTGAATTATGACGATTATCGCTTAACTAAAGGATTAATATAACGTTCGTTTTTCGCGTGATACATTTATTATAATTATTAATAATATTGTAAGTCGCATTGTGACGGCGTTCATTATTATTTGGGTAATTTCCTTATTAATTAGGGCGTATATGAAATTGGCCTAGAATATTCTGCACATGGAAATAATAATAATGATACAGGGTTGGAAACAAAGGAGACAAAGAGGCGATACGTGATATTGGCGTTGGAGCGGATGTTTAGTCTATAAGGTGTGGAGTGATAGCGATTTGTTTATCTCTTAATTAGTTCTTAGGATTAAATTATTGTTTCGTAGAAGCCTACGTGCAACACGTGGCTTGCATCATGGCGGCGCGTCCGAGAGAGACGCGGCGAGTGCGAGAGAGAAAGAGATATACATGCGCTGGGAAAGTTCGGGAAAAATCTGGATAATGTCTTCTATTATGTACTTGAAAATGGGGAAGCGTACGAGAAAAGACTTATACTGTAAAAAGAACGCTTGCGCGTTTCAAGAGGCAATAAAGCAATTCAAGTGTTTTCTGGAAAATATCTCGAAGGGAAGCGTTCGCTCGACTCGAGGGGCAATAAACTAATTTGGGAAAAAGTCACGTAGCGTCTATTTGC